>OY755210.1:26897352-27497352 GCA_963576765.1 Draba incana | reverse complement strand
AAAAAATTAAATGACCGCGTGTAATTGGACCGACTGATTTCGCGGTGTTTATTTTTCATTTCGCGGGTAAAAATTGGTAAATCCGTCGGAAACCTGTCGCAAATTTATACATTTTTCCGACAGATTTCCGACAGATATGTGGTTTTAGGGTATGAGAAATTTAAAAAATGTTTTTTTGTTGTTTTAGGGTTAAGGAATTGATTAAATTTAAGAAATGTTTTTTTGTTGTTTTTAGGTTAAGGAATTGAAGAAATTTAAGAAATGTTTATTAAATTTAAGAAATGTTTTTTTTGGAAATTAATGAATTAGCATTTAGGAAAAAATTGGTAATTTTTAAACAGTATTTAGCATTGTTAACATTTTTTTCCAAATTGCTTATTTTGGAAAAATTGTTAGCATTTTGTACATATTTTTACCTGAAATTTCCAAATCTGTCGGAAATCTGTCGGAAAAATGAATATTTTTCCGACAGATTTCCGACAGATTTGGGGTTTTAAGCTTGTTTATTATCCGTTTTCGTAGTTACAAGTTAATAGCATGGTTGGAAGAATATTTGGAAGATAAAATACTTGATAATGGTCATTGTTACTTTCAAATTCTAAACATTTAGTATTTTCCGTAAACATCTATTGTTTTGTATATGTAACTGTATGAAACGCTTTTGGTTGAAACATGACAAAATCGCAAAACATGTTCGGTATAACATCGAGAATGTTATTTACTCAATTATCTTTCACTTTAGTTGTCAGAATTGTATGCCGAGACTTTGTCTTCTCAAAATTCAGGAATTTGGCCTTAAAACCCTAAATCAGTCGGAAATCAGTCGGAAAAATATATATATTTCCGACTGATTTCCGACAGATGTAAGGGTAACACGTGTCGTCTTTTAAGGTTAGCATGATATGAATATTGCGTCGGAAATCTGTCGGAAATATATATATATATTTCCGACAGATTTCCGACGGATAAAATAAAAAAAAAGTTTATTTATATAAAAATGATATATCTGTCGGAAATCTGTCGGAAATATATATATATTTCCGACAGATTTCCGACAGATTTAGGGGATTTGAGGCCAAATTCCTTAATTTTGAGAAGACAAAGTCTCGGCATACAATTCTGACAACTAAAGTGAAAGATAATTGAGTAAATAACATTCTCGATGTTATACCGAACATGTTTTGCGATTTTGTCATGTTTCAACCAAAAGCGTTTCATACAGTTACATATACAAAACAATAGATGTTTACGGAAAATACTAAATGTTTAGAATTTGAAAGTAACAATGACCATTATCAAGTATTTTATCTTCCAAATATTGCTTCAACCATACTATTAACTTGTAACTACGAAAACGGATCATAAACAATCTTAAAACCCCAAATCTGTCGGAAATCTGTCGGAAATATATATATTTCCGACAGATTTCCGACGGATAAAATAAAAAAGCTTATTTATATAAAAATGATTAACTGTCGGAAATATATATATGTTTCCGACAGATTTCCGACAGATATATCATTTTTTAAAAATATATATATATATAAATCATTTTATATTAAATATATATATATATATATATATATAAATAAATATACAGATAAGTCGAAATTATATATATATATATATATCATTTAAAAAAAAAAAAATATATATATATATATATATATATATATATATAAATTATCCAACTTCTTCGTCATCAACTTCTTCTTCTTCATTAGATCCTTCCGAAGGAATTGTGTCTTCGTCTTCATCAAATTCTCCAACTTCTTCTTCTGATTCTGAATGTACGATATTATCACCAAATTCAGTGAAATCAACAAAAAGGTCCACCGCTGAAGAATGATCAACTGGAGCCATCGGAGTAATTCTAGTTGGTTGCATAGCATCTTGCTCAGCAACTCCATATAGTCTCCCTCTTGGATTAATTGGAGTCACTGTAATCCAAGGATCTCCTCGATGTGTTACCCTAGGATAAGAAATGTAGCATACCTGAAACAAACATATTTAGTTTAGGCAATTACAATATCATTATTTATCTATAAGGCACGTATTATAAAATTTTAAAATCAAATCTGGTCTGCCTGTGATGCTAGGATGAATGGGTCATACTTTTGCAGTCTCCTACAAGAATTTACTGAAGTGACGCCAAATTGGCTCACCTGGACACCTTCTGGATATGACGGATCATACCACTCACACAAGAAAACAATGCACCTCATGCCCAACATTCCTGGATAGCGTACTTGCAATATTTCTTTCAGAATCCCGTAGTATACTACATCACCACTTGTAGATGAAATACCGTAATCTGCAGTTGCCCTCGGCCTTTCTTCATGAATCCTAAATGCAAATCCCCTAGTGCAATACCGAGCGTATGAAGTTGCTTCAAAGCTTGGGCCTGAAACTATCTCTTGTAACCATGTCGGAAACCTTTCTCCATTCTTCATTCCTTCAGAAACCTGAGATAATAATTTAGACAAATTAATAAACAAACATTTAATTAAGTAATAATTAATTCAGTAATTTTAAGAAATGTAAGCGTTTTTTTAAAACTTACGTAATATTGCAGCCAATTTGGAAACTCGTTTTCCTTAGATTCTCCAAGTTCGTCTTCTGTCATTTCTGGATAATAGCGACGTATTGATGCAATGTAAATCCTGAAAGCAAACAAAAAATATATAACATATGAAACCTATATATTACTTAGGTATTAAAAACAAGATGTATTTAAATAAGTTCTGTTTTTACCTTTCGTACTCCGCCATCTCCCCATAATTCGTTAGGATATACATATGTAAGTGACTCCACTCTGCTTGTGATAGGAAGCGTCTCTTCCCTCTCCCAATCACTCGGCCAACTTGCGAAAACATCTCAGGGACAATCTCGGCATATGTGACTCTCTCACCTTTATCATCATAACGAGCAGGACGTCTACTCTTCGTACTAACTTCCCGCGGAAAGTAATATTCCGCAAACTGTGATGATTCTTCATTGATACTCTGTGCGACAATAGAACCTTCAACTCGAGCCAAATTTTTGACCTTCTTCTTTAGATGGAACATGTACCGCTCAAAAGGATACATCCAACGAAATTGAACGGGACCACCTAGTTCAGCTTCGCGGGGGAGGTGTAGGGGAAGATGTTCCATAACATAAAAAAAAGACGGCGGAAAGATCTTTTCAAGATTGCAAAGGATCACTGGTATATTGGCATCTAAATTGCGGATCCCCTCAACTGTAAGTGTCCTCGTGCATAAATCCCTAAAGAAAGCACCAACTGCTGCAATAGCTTCGTGGACAGTTTGAGGAAGGAGATGGGTAAAAGCAAATGGAAGAAGCCTCTGCATCAGTACATGACAATCATGACTCTTCAGTCCCAAAAACTTTAGGTATCGCGAGTCTACGCAGTTACCCAGATTAGCTGCATATCCATCAGTGAATTTAACTTCGTGTTCAATCCACCGGAAAAATTCTCTTATCTTTTGAATTTGCAATCTGTACGGAGGAAAAGGATATGTACCATCGGGAATACGATCAAGATAAGCACGGTAGCAAATCTTTGAAACATCCATCCTAGACTTCACATTGTCTTTTGTCTTTCCCGGGATGTTTAACACCGTATTCATGATGTTGTCAAAGAAGTTCTTTTTAATATGCATCACATCGAGGTTGTGCCTTAATAAATGATCCTTCCAATACGGCAAATCCCAAAATATACTCTTCTTATGCCAGTTGTGAGCTCCTCCTACACCACAAAGCGGTTCATGCCCATTACCCCCACAATCAAGAGTCCTCTCAGCACCAAAATCTCTCAACTGCTCCAATATAGTACGACCGTCTATCTTATCAATTGGAGCATCAAACACTTGTTTATTTTTCTTAAATAATCTTTTAGATCGACGATAGGGATGGCCGTCCGGTAGAAACCTTCTATGGCAATCAAACCAACATGGCTTTCTTCCATTCCTCAATTGGAAAGCGTCAGTGTTGTCTTGGCAAAACGGGCACGATAATGTTCCATGAGTAGTCCATCTAGATAGCATACCATATGCTGGGAAATCGCTAATAGTCCACATAAGGACCGCACACATCAGAAAATTCTGCTTCCGTGAAACATCAAATGCTTCGACACCGTGACTCCATAGCATTTGTAACTCATAAATCAATGGCTGGAGGAATACATCAAGTGATCTCTTCGGATGCTCAGGGCCAGGAATAAGAACGGAGAGGAATAAAAACTCTCGACGCATGCACATACCAAGGGGCAAATTATACGGTGTTACGATTACGGGCCACAAAGAATACTGTCTTCCATGCTTCCCAAATGGATTGAAACCATCCGTACTTAACCCGAGGTACACATTTCTTGACTCGTATGCAAAATCCGGATACAACATTTGAAAATGTTTCCACGCTTTTGCATCTGAAGGATGTGTAATCTCTCCATCTTGACGATGCTCTGCATGCCATCTCATTTGTTCTGCCGTTCGCACAGATTGATATAACCTCTTTAACCTCGCTGTCAATGGTAAGTACCACATACGTTTATATGGAATTGGAACTCTCCCACCAGTTTCCTGATACCGCGGTTTACGACAAAATTTACATCTTCTCCGGTCTTCGTCTTCTCTCCAATATAGCATACAGTTGTCGATGCATACATCTATCACCTGATACGGCATACCAAGACCAGCTACAAGTTTCTGTATCTCATAGTATGATGCAGGTGCCTGATTATCTTCAGGCAAAATATCTTTCACAAAATCTGCTATCGCATCAACACACTCTTCCGCCAAATTGAAGTCTGTCTTAAGGGTCATCAGTCTACTAGCAGTTGATAAAGGGGAATGTCCGTCTCTACACCCATCATATAATGGTTGCTTCCCTGCGTCTAACATATCAAAAAATCTTCTAGCTTCTTCATTTGGTTCTTCTAGTCTATCCTCCCTTATTACGATCGATGACAAATTCTCTCTAAACGCATCATGAACCATCTCAGCGGTACCTACACCAAAATCTACTTCCGTTCTATGTTCGCCTAAGCTATCCGTTCTATGTTCACCTAAGTTATCCATTCTATGTTCGCCTAAGCTATCCGCAACATATGGTGCACTGCTACTACTAGCACCATCATTATTAATTTCTCCATGAAAAAACCAAATTTTGTATCCCGGCATAAAACCAACGGTATACAAGTGATGTCAAACTTGTTCTACATTAACATTACGAGAATTGCAACAATTTAAACATGGACATTTTATCACCTTTCGATTCCCGACAACCGCCATGAACTCGCATATACCTCGTGCATAACTTGGATTTAATGTATTCGACTCCGGATCATACATCTCTTCATCCATCCACGATCTATAATATCTAGAAGATGACATCTCACTCTCTTAACGATTTTTTTCTAACAAATATTTGGTTGGAAGTTGTTGTTGTTTTGTGAGTGAATGAAGATGTGTGGAATCATATATATAAATACGCTGACCGTCGGAAATCTGTCGGCAAAGCGTCGGAAAAACAACGGATATAATAACGGCTAGATAACGGTTATATAACGGCTATTTTTTCCTACAGATTTCCGACAGACTAGTTGGGAGTCTGTCGGAAATCTGTCGGAAATTGATATTTTCCGACGGATTTCCGACAACTGACCGGAATCTCCTCCGGCGTCGGCAACGGCTAGTGACACGGTCCAATAATCCGACCGATTTCCGACGGTCTGTGGTCCGTCGGAAATAATTCCGACAGATTTCCGACGGAA
Source organism: Draba incana (assembly GCA_963576765.1). Taxonomy (NCBI): domain Eukaryota; kingdom Viridiplantae; phylum Streptophyta; class Magnoliopsida; order Brassicales; family Brassicaceae; genus Draba; species Draba incana. The sequence continues at coordinate 27,491,576 of OY755210.1, read as the reverse complement.
TTGAAAAATTTCCATTCCGTCGGAAATCGGTCGGATTACCGACGGAATTACTTCCGTCGGAATTTCCGTCGGATTTGCGGCTGTTTTCTTGTAGTGTAGGAGTTATGTATAACTTCTTGTATATATTCGTATCTACTAATCCTTGTCATAATATGATTTCCTAATTATTTGAGAATTTTCAAGAAATGTCACTTTTGACATGCAACTATCATATATTTATGTTTGGGTTAACTATGATATATTAGGATTTAGTTTTTGGGGTTTAAGATTTCTTTGGGATCAAAACTTTTTTAAAAATTGAGAATTTTGAGATATAAGATTTTTAAACGCATTTATAATTGACATGTTTGTAAAAAAATAATTCAAAAGTGGCATGTTAAAAAAATAATTCAAAAGTGGCATGTTTGTAAAAAAATAATTCAAGAGTGACATTTTTGCAATCTAATACATATATCGATCTCTAAAGAAATCGGAGGAAAGGGAAGGCGGGTTAAGCTAAAAAGTAAAAACCTCCATCTGTTTCACAAAGGTGTTATTCTACCATATTTCACGCATATTAAAAAAGATTATTAAAAATTCTAGGGATTTAATGAAAAAAACCCTCAAGTATTGTTTGATCCATTTTAAACCCTTAACTAAATTATTAATGTAAAAACCTCTCAACTAGAAGATTTTAATGATTTAACCCCACATCTAAAAGTATAATAAAAAAACCTCTCAAATAAAGTTTTGTTAATGAAAAAACCCCTCCTTCTAAAGTAATATCCAAATACTAAACAATTGTCATTAAATCAATAATATGCACACATTGATTGGTTGTATCATATTTCCAATGTTTTTTTAAAACCATAGTAACATAAAAAAGAGTACGAACACGCAAGATCTCTCTTGAATGATCAGGTGTTAACTTATAATTCTCGTTCATGACGCATTCCAATATTATGTACATGTTTCATGAACATAGTGGTAGAAGTTTTTTCATTAAAATCTCTTAATTGTGAGGTTTATTCATGGATTTTCAATTGATTGTATTTTGTTTACATTATTGTTTTAAAACAAATATTGCATTATCTAATGTGTAAATACAATATACATAACATATTGTGAATATATTAGATATGTAATAAAATTATAAAAACAATTCAAATAATATAGAGTTAAATAAAAGAAAATCCATTAAATTCACTAAAGATGTATCGATAAATAATATCATTAAAGACCCGTAGAAAAGTATTTTATAAATAATGTTGTTAACATCACATATAAATTTATGATTGATAAATCTCATAATTCTCATAGAGATTCATAGTCGCAAACTTTGAACATGCTTGAATCTTCCTAATACCGTCATAGGTCGAAGCTTTTCATTTTCTTTGTTTTATGAATATTCTTATAAATTTAAGTTTGTTTTTTTCTTTAGCTTGGTTATCCATATCTTAAAATTTTAGATTGAGATATATCTATGCCACTATTGAAAACTTTTTTTTTTCAAATATGCCACTATGACAACTACTCTTGCAAACATGCCATCTTTTACAAAAAAAAGACAAAATCATTAAAAATATATATATATTCTCTCTCTCTCTCTCTCACGAAATCTGTTTTTTTTTTCCTTCTCTCTTTCTCTCAAAAATGGAGGTGATGAAGTTGAAGAAGAAGAAGAATCTCTCTTTCTCATATTCGGATCTAGATCTAGGTCTAGATCCGAATTTCATCATTTTTTTATAGATCTAGTTTTTGATTCTTTCAAATATTGTTGAGTTTTGATTCGATTTAGCTACAAATCTCAGTTTTTTATTCGATTTGATTGATTTCATCAAATAATATGGGTTTTATTTTGTTTCGGTTGATTTTGTTCTTAAGTTTGATAAAAACAAAATATGAGTTGGTTTTTAAAGGAGATTATAAGAGTTTTTAAAACAGATTATAAAGGTTATAATCTGCTTTAAAACTCTTATAATCTCCTTTAAAAACATTATCATCTGTTTTAAAAAGGTTTTCATGTCGTTATAATGTTTTCTAAAAAGATTATAAGGTTTTTTAAAGGTTTCTAGGGTTTAAAAAAATCTTATAATGTGTTTTAAAAAACTTATAATCTGTTTTAAAAACTTATAATATGTTTAACAAAGGTTTTCACGTCATTATAAAATTTTTTAAAACATATTATAAGGTTGTTTAAAGGTTTCTAGGGTTTTTAAAAATCTTATAATACCTTTTAAAAACCTTATAATGTGTTTTAAAAACCTTATAATTTGTTTACAAAAACTTATAAACCTTATAAAATAGTTAATCAAAACTCAAACCCTAAACCCTATCCCCAAAACTATATCTTAAATGTAAAATAGTTAACCCAAACCTAAAAAATTTAAAAACGTTTGCTTGTTTGCGTGTTTGTTTACATTTTTTGTTTTCAATGAGAACATTTTTCTTTTTCTTCTTCGTTTCAATCCACGAGATCAATTTTTTTTTTTTTTGTAATTTTTTTTTTAAATTCATGTTTTTTAATATGGTTATGTGAGAGAGATGCAATTTGGTGCAGAGAGAGAAAGAGAGACACGAGATTTGAGATCGGAGGAAGAAAAATTTGAGATTTGAAAAAAAAAATCTTGAAAAAAAAAATGTTGAACAAGTTATGTTGAAAAAAAAAGTGGCATGACTTGCAAACATTTTTAAAAGATTACATTTGTGTAAAATAGCATGCCAAAAGTGGCATTTCATGAAATTTCTCCCATATTTTTTTAATATTTTTGTTTTTCAATTTATATAACCTCTTTTTTTTTTATCATTCATTTTTTTTTTCTTAATTGAAATTTATATTCTCTCTACTTTTTATTTTATAGTTTATATTTTCTTTATTTTCATTACTGTTTATATTCTCTCTATTTCTATGTTAAATTTTTTTATAATTTTTTTAGACTACTACATTTTTTCTTTTTCCTAAATAGTTTGAACTTTTAGAATTTTTTCTCTTTTTCTTTTAGTTTTGGACTATTAGAAGTTTCATGTTTTATTATTTGGTTAGTTACATGATAAATATTTTGTTAGAGTACTATTTTTAATTTTAGTTTGTTTTCATTCACCTTTTTTATTAAATTTTATAGTCTCTCTATTTTCTATATATATTTATTTTTCTTTTGTTCGGCTATGCATATCTTAAAATTTTAAATTTATATAATCTCTTTTATGTCATTATTTTTTTTTCTTAGTTAAAATTTATATTCTTTCTATTTTTTACAGTTTCTATTATCTCTATTTTCTATGTTAATTTTTTATAATTAGTTTGGACTACTGCATTTTTTCTTTTTCTTTAATTAGTTTAAATTATTAGAAATTTTTCTCTTTTTCTATTAGTTGTTAACTATTAAAAAAATTTCTCTTTTCTATTAATTTGGATTATTATAATTTTTCCATTTTTAATTTTAATTTGTTTTAACTAAATTTAAGTTTCAACACATGTCATCATCCGATCAATTTTAAACAAATGTCGCAATTTCGTGAATTACAATTTTGCATACGTGTCGAACTCTCGTCGACCGGCTCTCTTTTATATAATAAGATAATTAATTACTCGGGTGAATTTTTGCTTAATGGAATTTTTCCTTTTAAATTAAAGTAGGGCTATTCAACATTTGTGGAAAAACAGGTGAATATTGTATTCGTCACCGTGATATAGAAAAGGGATATTGAATTCATTACGTTAAAAAATGCGTGCCATCAAGGAAATATGGAAGTTTTGTTTTTGTAAATGCTACATTGAGATATTCTATAGATCGTTTCTTCCATTTTTGGTAATTGTGTTATGGAGAGTTGCTAGTGATATATATGATGTAAGTATAAAAGCTATACTTAAATCACTCTAAACCTAGTCGTAATTGCTTAAACCCTCTTGTTTTAGCTAAACCCTAGTAGTCTAGCTCAAAATGTTTCGCTCTGTCCGTACCGTTCTTGTTCCTCGTGTCCTTCTTCATTGTAATAATACTACTGCATCCAAGACTGCGATATATGGCTGTGTTCAATCTTCCAACTTGCGCTATTTTTCTACTAAGGACAAGCCAGCACCCGAACCATCAGATGCTGCGAAAAGTAAGTTAAGCTCGGTGGTGGAGAAATTTTCCTTCTTTAGCACCTTTCAACAGTGGAAGAATCAGTTTCTTCCGCAAGAAGAAAAAGAATCTAGTACTGTGGATGTGGATGCAGTTGAAAAGACAACTCCTCCTTCCGCTATTGATTTGGCTCTTAACTCGGTCGTTAAGGTCTTCACTGTCTCTAGCAAGCCTAGACTTTTTCAACCTTGGCAGATTAGTATGCAGAATGAATGCTCTGGCTCCGGTAATGATATTTTCTTTCATATATTACATAAATACATATTGTATATATGTTACACTTTTGGCTTAGGAAAACGTCGTAAATAAGATATGTATTCTAGTAGAATATGTTTCTAATTTGGCTAACATATTTATACTGGAATTGTTGAAGGATTTGTGATCTCGGGAAAGAAGATTATTACGAATGCTCATGTGGTGGCTAATCACACATCCGTTAAAGTAAGAAAACATGGTTCAACCACAAAGTACAAAGCAAAAGTTGGAGCGATTGGGCATGAATGTGATTTGGCCATCTTGGAGATTGATAGCAAAGAGTTTTGGGAGGGTATGAGCTTCTTGGAGCTTGGAGACATACCCTCGCTTCAGGATGCTGTGGCCGTTGTTGGCTATCCTTGCGGTATTTATTTCCCTACAATGCTTTTGAGATATTGTATAGAGTATCAAAATGTTTGAGAAGAAATATGATAGATTTAGAGACAAGAAATTGATGCATGCATACTCAGCATTTTTTTATGATTTCAATTCTCATATGACCACACAAACCAATTACTTGTTAAATTTGACGAGTTTATTTTATAGGCTTTCGTTGATAAATTTGTATAAAACATATACCAAAATTGGTCAGTTATATGTTTCATACATAAAACATTTTTTTTCTTTAGAAATCCGTATACTTTGAAATATGAATGATGTTTTTTTTTTTTTGAAACATTATTATGAATGATGTTGGAAAAAGAATTACGATCTTGCATTACGTAGAAATTACTGCCATTGTGAATATTGATAGTTGCATGGTGACAAGAATTGATGTTATGGATACTCGTAAAAATGGCTAGCTATTATGTTAATTACATGGTCTCAAGTGCAGATTCGATTGTTTATGGATCATCAATGTTCCCTTAGCTTTTTAATTACTTGTAATCGCTTTCAAAAACTGTATGACTCTTTGTCATAGCATGTAATCGGTATCTATATATTAATAAAACGGTATCTCAAAAAAAAAAAAAAAAAAAAAAAAAGTGCAGGTGGTGACAGTATATCCGTTACAAACGGTGTTGTGTCCAGAGTTGAACCTATAGAATACAGTCACAGCTCCACTGAGCTACTGGCGATACAAATAGATGCAACTATCAACTCTGGAAACAGTGGTGGTCCGGTAATCATGGGAAACAAAGTCGCTGGTGTAGCATTTGAAAGTCTGTTTTGGTATGATAACATAGGGTGAGTCGAAAATATAAATCTTGGCGGATTTCACATTTGAAATATTATTTACATTGATATGGCATCACATTTTTCCTTGTCATTATATACAAACAAAGGTTTTAAACTAACTCTTTTATTTTTTTAATTCATCTGTAGCTACATAATTCCAACTCCAGTGATTAAGCATTTCTTAGATGGTGTTGAAGAAAGTGGTCAACCTGTTAGTTTTTGCTCAATGGATCTATCATATCAGACTATGGAGAATGCCCAACTTCGTGACTTCTACAAGATGAGCAAGGAAATGACAGGGATTCTTGTAAACCAAATACACCCGTTGTCGGATGCTCACAAAGTTCTGAAAAAAAATGATGTCATTCTTGCGATTGATGGTGTTCCTATAGGAAATGATAGTACAGGTAACCATACTATATATTCTATATATAACTCTTTTTTTTCATTTTCACCATGTTACTGACACTACAAGAAAATAGCTCGTTTTCCGACGGAATTTCCGACAGACGAAATATCCGTCGGAAATTTCCGTCGGACTTGCGACGGATTTCCGACGGACATCAATCCGTCGGAAATCCGTCACAATTTTCCGACGGATTTTCGACAGCCACGGAAACTGTCGGATTTCCGTCGGTATTCCGTCACAATGTACCGACGGATTACCGACGGAACTAAGTCGTCGTAATTTTGTAACGTATTTCCGACGGTTTCCGATGTCAGCAAAGTTTGAGTGGTTACCATATCGTCTGTGGTCGGAGACGGGATGGGTGGGGTCATATGTCGGAGGTCTGCGACAGATTTCCGACGGAAATCCGTTCTATATATAAGTTTCCACATTACTTCATTTCATCATAACACAATTTACATTACCAAAAAGTTTATAAGAAATGAGTTCATATTTTCGGCCATGGATGGACGAGCCAATGATGGATATGGGGTCGAACTTATTAAGGGCCGAATACGCTCAAGGTATATGCGAGTTCATGAATTTACCCAGAAATCAAGATGCAGCAAAAAAAGGTCAGGATATCAAATGTCCATGTTCTAATTGCTGTAATAGAATTAGCATTGCGGTTCATAATGTTTGGAATCACTTATATAGATATGGATTTAGGCCTGGATATAAGGTTTGGTTTTTACATCGGTTGTAGGGAAGGTCTTTCACCGTTATCTTCTGCTAGTAGGATGATGAACATGGAGACTGATTATAATTTGTCTGAAGAATGTGTTGATGCAATAGCTGATTTTGTGAAAGATGTTTTGCCCGGAGATAATCTATCACCGGCATCCTACTACGAGGTTCAGAAACTTGTGTCTGGTCTTGGTTTGCCCTATTAGATAATAGATGTGTGCATCGACAACTGTATGTTATACTGGAGAGAAGATGAGAACCGAAAAAAATGTAAATTTTGTCGTAAACCACGGTTCCAGGACACAAGTGGCAGAGTAAAGATTCCATTCAAACGGATGTGGTATTTACCATTAACAGAGAGGTTGAAGAGGCTGTATCAATCTGAACGCACTCATAAGGCAATGAGATGGCATGCAGAGCATAGCCAAGATGGAGAGATTACGCATCCTTCTGACGCGGAAGCGTGGAAACACTTTCAATCAGTACATTCGGATTTTGCATATGAACGACGGAATGTATACCTCGGCTTATCTACTGATGGTTTCAACCCATTTGGAAAGCATGGAAGAAAATATTCACTATGGCCGGTAATTGTAACCCCTTACAATTTGCCTCCATCTATATGCATGCGTAGAAAGTTTTTGTTTCTCTCAATTCTAGTTCCCGGCCCAGATCATCCCAGAAGGTCACTCGATATATTCCACATGTTAAAATTATGCTGCACTGAAACATCAAATGCCTCAACACCATGCTCCCACAACATCTGTAACTCGTAGATCAATGGTTGGAGGAATATATCGAGTGACCTTCTGGGATGATCTGGGCCGGGAACTAGAATTGAGAGAAACAAAAACTTTGCCTCCTGTATTGATGTCATCCTCAAAGATCATAGTGAATATGGTCCACATAAGAACGGCACACATCTAGTTTCCGGCATACGGTATGTTATCTGGATGGACAACGCATGGAAGATTGGCATGTCCTTATTGCCAAGACAATACTTCAGCATTTTAATTGCAGCACGGAAGGAAGACTTCATGGTTTTATTGCCATAGGTGTTTTTTACCAGCAAATCATCCATATCGTCGGTCTAGAAAAAAATTTACAAAGAATGCACCAGTGTTACATGGTCCACCTCTTGAGATAGATGGTCGCAGCATATTGGGACAGTTAAGAGATTTTGGTGCTGAGCGAACTCCTGATTGTGGAGGTAATGGGCATCACCCCGTAGACGGATGCGGGGAACATCACAATTGGCACAAGAAAAGTATTTTTTGGGATTTGCCTTATTGGAAAGACCATCTATTGCGGCATAATCTAGATGTCATGAATGTGGAAAAGAATTTCTTTGACAACATCATGAACACCGTTTTAAACGTCCCAGGGAAGAATAAAGACAACTAGAAGTCTAGGTTAGACTTGTCATTGATTTGTTCAAGAGATTCTCTTCATGTTTTGCCTAATGGTAGATTGTCGATGCCTGCATACCGGTTAGACGCTGATCAGAAAGAATTTTTTTTCGAATGGATAAAAAAATATATTAAATTTTCTGACGGATACGCATCTAATCTACGTAATTGCGTGGACTCAACAGAAAAGAAGTTTATTGGAATGAAGAGTCATGATTGTCATGTTGTGATGCAACGTCTTCTTCCATTTGCATAGTTCCTTTTCGTAAGCAGGAACGAATAACTTTCAATCATCTGGTGTCTATGAAGAAGCCATGTGAAACTGCGTTATTTAAAATCCTAAGAGAGGGAAAAGAGTATGAGTTCAATATCAGTCTAAAACCCGTAAGTAATTATTCGATTTATATAGTTTGTGACTTCTTTCACAAATAAATAAATAAATATATATAAATAATTGGTTCTCTGCTTTTAACTTTAATTGATGGTTCACATTTTCTAAGAAGAGACAATCATCTGAACAATGTTACGCTTACCTATTGTGTACAGGTGCAACCACTAATTCCAATGCATCACTTTGACAAGATTCGAAGTTATTATAGTATATTTGGGGGTCTTGTTTTTGTACCTCTATTTCAACCATACATTAATAGCTCTTGGATTTCCGAGAGTCATTCCGAAAAGATGCCCAAAAAATCCGGTGAACATATCGTAATAATTTCTCAGGTTTGTGTTTTTTTAAGCATTTTTTTTTTAATGTAATATTTTCTACTGAAGAAAAAAGATTACCATGCAAATTCGGCTTTGAATATATTTGAATTTAACTACTCAGGATTTTAGTACCTCAAGTTATATATCCTCGTTCTTTCTAGTAGTTAAATTATCTCTGTCTTTAATATCCTTAGCGATGAAAGCCTGCATGCCAAGTATTTTGAGTTTGTGATAGAAATAAACAAGTTTTCGTTGTCATTTTTACGCATCATTTTTTTGAGAATTAAAATTTTGTTTCTTGGTACAGATCTTTGAGGATGACATCAATACAGGATACTCTGAATTTGAAGATTTCCAGGTAATGTAATTTAATATTTCTTACTCTTTATAGTTTTACACTCGATCAAGTTTATTTCAAAACATGAAATTATTAAAAGAGAGTTTTAACTAGTTTCACATTCTAGAGTTACTTGAAGAGTTTTATCTGAGTAAAATCAATATTGCATTAAACAATGGAAACAGGTGAAAAAAGTGAATGGAGTGGAAGTGGACAATCTGAAGCATCTATGTCAGCTCATAGAGGAATGTTCCACGAAGTATTTGTCGCTGGAATTGGAAAAAGATAAGGTTCTCTCCCTCAATAATACATCTGCGAAAAAAGCAACTACTAGGATCATGGAAGAGCTCAAAATACCATCGGCCATGTCTGACGACCTTTGTCCTAAACGACTGAAAAGTGGCCGCGCGCGCATAGCTCCTCGGCATACCAAGAAAAATTAATCCCAAGCAGATTCATGGAGAGGTGTTTGAAATTTTGTTTTTGATTTTGTTGGTTCTTTACCAATTCAAATGAATTTTATTATCGTATTCAATCCAATAAAAGATGATTTTATAACTGGTAATATCAATGTTCAAAATTTTGTTAGGGTTATCAGTGATTATAAGATTATTTGCTTTAGGGCATTTCTAAAGTTTTGATAGGTTTATATATTATTCTGGCGATGGTCTAAATTCCAAAAGTTAGTGAAGTTCAAAACGGAATCTACGTTAGTTTTGTTAATTTTTCAGATTTCTCTTTTAAGGTAGGGCAAAATCGTACTGGAAACTGCAAACATGAGACACACACACAGCTTATTCTATCAAAGTCAAAGACAAGACATTGTCTATAAATTCATCAAACCAACAAGATTTGAAAGTTTCAAGGATGTTCAGGACAACAAACATAGCTTTAGACCCTGAAAAAGCATTTGCTGACCAAAGCCCATCATAGCTTTTGACTTGGGTTGAGAAAACAATTGGTTAAAACCGTTTCGGTTCGCTACGCTTTGATCCGAACCAAAAATTCGAATATCCATAAAATTTTGATGCAAATAAAATATAAAAATATAATATCCGCTAAATCGAAAAAATCACATATATTAGTATTTAAGAAAAAATTGATATCCGCTCTATCAGTACTATAAACATATGTCATATATAACGTTATATATACTCACTCCGTTCGCAAATATAAAATGTTTTAAGAGTTTTTGTTTGTTTGTTAATATAAGATGTTTTCACTTTCAAAGGTAAAATTAATTGAATTTTCATTGTTACTCTTTGAATTCTACAAATTGTCAAAGATCAGTTTGTTTCTTGAAGTCCAAATATTCCAACATATCCATGAGGAGAGAGACGCACTAGAGACCCCACTTGGAGGTAGAACAGTAGTTTTTAACTCTTTATTTTATTAGAACTTTTACTGAAAATAATATTAACTTACTTTAACAGTAAGTATCTAAGAGCATGTTTATGGAGAGTAAATTAGGGGTAAGATAGTTGGGTTTTACATAATAAACCCAAAAATTTAAATAAGAAAAGGCCCATAATTATATTTACGGTTCTAAAATTGTGCTTTGTGTTTACCAATAAATATGAGTGGCGTGGATTGCTCTGACCTTTCTCTTTTCTCTCCTGTGTGTCTCTTTCTCTTCTTCTTCTTCCTCGTGTGTCTCTCTCTCCTCTCTCGATCTCTCTAAATCTATCGGAAAATTTTCCATAGATCTTCTCTGAATCTCTCCGTTTCTTAATCGAAATGATAATCTAAAATACAAAAAAATCCAAAAATCCTTGATTATCTCGACGATGTCTATCTCTGTCTCTTTCTCTCTCGATCTGGCTCGATCTCTCTCCATCTGGTTGATCCAGAGACGATTGAAATGGAATCGATTGTTGAAATCATATTTTCCACAGTCGAAGATAAGTATTTTCTTCTCTGATTTTGTATACATCTAGTGTACCGAGAGATTTGGGAATCCAAATTAGGGTTTGGTGGAAAAAAAAAAATTGAGGCTTTTCGATGGAAAATAAATTAGGGTTGTTTAGTTCCAATTACAATTGTTTCCTGTCATTTTGGGCTTCAGCTTGTGTAAAATTTTATGAAAAAATGAGTGGGTACATTCGGTTGTCTTTACTATTGTGATTAGGGTTTCGAAATTTAGCTAATCTTTGCATTTTTCACATGATTTCTGCAGGAAATTGATGAACTCTTTAGGAAGAGGTAGATTCAGAATTGCAATGGAGGAATCTCAAACCTTTTCCATCTACGAAGCAAGGTAATTGTTCTACGAATTCTGAATTTTATTTATGATGTGTTCTGAATGGTATTATGATGTGTTCTGATATATTAGGATTTTAGCCTATTTTACTTATTGCTTTCTAGTCTTTTTCGAGTCTTTCTAGTTCTTTTTGTGTCTTTCAGGTTCTAGGAGGCTTTGGAGCATGGATTGGAGTTGCTGGAGCTCTTTGGAGAAAAGGAGAAGAATTGGAGCAAAAAGAGACTTTTCACCCGACCGAGCATCTGCTCGCTTGCCCGCCCAGGGTGCTCCCTCAGGGTGCTCGGTCAGAGGATCCAGATTTAACCTAAACCTAAAATTAAGGTTATAAATAGTGGGACCCAGCCACCTAGGGGGGGACGCCTCCTTACTCCCAGACTCCACAAAACTCACGATCACCTTTGTTTTCCATTGTTTTTCAATTGTTTTTCATTGTTTTGTTTTGGGATTTGGATTCCGAAACTCTTGCCACATTTTTGTCATTCCAATTTGTTTTCTCTGCCCGTGGGCTTGCTTGTTCAATCCGGGAAATCATTCCACAATACTTGTTTGAGAAGAATCCTAAACTTTCATCTCTTTTCAATAATATCATTATGAACTTCTTTTCATTGATTATTGTGTTGTTCTCCCCAATGGCCGAGTAGTCCACTAGCTATGTTAAGGTTTTCAATGGTGATTTAGGATTGTTAGTGGATGAGCCAAATAGGGCTGAATCTTATATGTCTTCATCAATAGGGATTTATAATGCTTAGGTTAATTTGATCACCTAATCTATGATTTCAAGTTAAACTTATTCACGAAAGTGCTCTAGGTTGCTAGATAAACCATTGGTGAGCAATTGGTGTGTAACCAACGACAGTTGATTGTTACCATCAATTGTAAACAAATCGAACCATCACGTTAATGCTCGTCTTCATCATTACTAAATCCAAACGACAGTTTAGATATTTAGGTTGCTAGACGAAGATATTGATACATCACGACAGTGGGGCAATATTATTATTATGTTTGAGTTCTAAACCGCACTTAAATTAATTCCTGAATAGTTGCTCAGCCCTGAATCCAAAATCACTGGTGAATCACCTTGACCTAGTGCTTGTTTTATTGCATTTTATACCGTTTAATCGTTTGCTATTGCTTGTTACGAAAACTGCCAACTTTATTTTATCTTAGCTTTAATTTAAAATCTCATAATTTCATAGTGTAACCTTGGTCTCTGTGGATTCGATACCCTTTATACTACTGAAATTGTCTGTACACTTGCGGATTTATTTTGGATTAAAACTTCGCATATCAAGTTTTTGGCGCCGTTGCCGGGGACCAATTGCGTTACCTTTAATTTTTGATTTTATTTATAGTCTAAGAATTTTTCTAATTTTGTTTTTGTTTATTCATTTTTGCTATGTGTCAGGTGCATGACCAGTAGAAGAACGAGAAGAAATTTGCACGGAGAACTAATCAGTCACACGAACGAAGAGTTAGCTCGTCTTGAACGTCAAAACCGCCGGCGAGCACCTGCTCTGACAGATCGAGCACCTGCTCCGGATCTTATGGCTGATCAGGAAGAGATGAGCGCTCAGTTACAGTTGTTGAGGGATCAAATTGCTCAGATGCAAAGAAATCATCCACCGGTTCCACAAGCACAGCCGGGTATAGGGGATTCGGACAATCCCCATGCATTCTACCAAAACCGTTCGGCTATTGTTTCACCAACCATTCAGAGGCAAGATTTTGAGATCAAACCTCAGATGATCTCATTGGTGAAACAACACCTCTTTCATGGACTACCAGCTGAGATACCGATGGATCACATCGAGAACGAGGAAATCTGCAGCACTACGGGTTCTAATGAGGAGCCGAATGAGTTTTTGAAGTGCAAGCTATTCCCTTTCTCGCTCGCGGACAAGGCTCTTAGATGGTTGAAGTCGCTGCCGGCTGGTTCTTTGAGGACGTGGGATGAGGTTACAAGAGTTGCGTTCTTGGACCACTTCTACACTAAGTCCAAGACGGCATCGTTGAGGAACAAGATCTCGTCGTTTCAACAACATTCGGGTGAAGCTTTCTGTGAAGCTTGGGATAGATTGAAAGAGTACCGTAGAGAGTGTCCTCATCATGGTTTTAAGGATGAACAGATTTTGGGGATATTCTACGATGGATTTGAATGGGATTATCGGAATGCCCTAAATACTGCGAGTAATGGGGACTTCATGACTAAGACTCGGGATGGTGCCTTTGAGTTGATTGAGAACCTTGCTTTGAGCTCTAACAACAAGGCTCCTGAGTATGATAGGTCCAGGAAGGTTAATAGTGTGGACACTCAGAAGATTGATGAGCTAACGGCAAAGGTAAATCTACTTCTACGTGAGAATCAAAGGCCGGTTAAGTTTGTGGAAGAGAATGGGGCTGCCCCTGTCTCAAGAGTTTGAGGATGATGTGGATGCTGGAGTAGAGGAGGTTAACTTTGTGAGTGGTCAAGGATACCAAAACCGTGGGTTCAACCCAAATTATCGGAGCCACCCGAACCTATCCTACCGAAGCACCAATGTCGAGAACCCACAATATCAAGTCTATCCACAACAGAAGTCGTCCACTGAGCTTAACGCCAAGGTAGATCACATGTACAATGACTTGAATGCAAAGTATGAGGCGGTTACCGCGCATGTGAAGAAGTTGGATACGCAAGTAGCTCAAACGGCCGAAGCAGTTAAGAGACCGGCTGGAACTCTTCCCGGACATGGTGAGACGAATCCTAGAAAGGAATATCAGGTAAATGCGGTTGAGTTGAGGAGTGGAAGGGTGTTGGTACCACCTACAGTCACAAGCTCCCACGTAACGGCTAAAGAGAAGGTTACCGAGCACCAGGCTCAAGAGAGTGATTTTTCGGGGAAGGATGAGCATAAGGAGATTAGTTCTAGCTCTAGGACACCTCAGGGTACTGTTCCAATCGATGTTGAGAAAAAAGCTTCTGAGCACCCCAGATCAGCTGCCGAGCACCTGCTCGCCTAGGGTGCTCCCGCCAAAATTCCAGAAACTTCGCCTGAGCGAGTTTATGTACCTAGAGTTCCTTACCCAGTACCTCCCAAGAAATCTAGGAAAGATTTGGAGAATGCTAAGTGTAAGGAGATGCTTAAAGATTTGACGGTTAAGCTTCCTTTGGTTGATGTCGTGCAAATGATGATACCATCACTCAAGAGGTACATGAAGGAATTGGTTGCTGGTAAGATTGTTGAGGAGGAAAGTGTGATGATGGTTTCTAAGGAGTGTAGCGCCATACTTCAGAGTAAGGTGTTGACAAAGAAAGGTGATCTGGAAAGGTTTGTGATATCGGTAAAGATAGGGCCGTGCACTTTCGCATGCTCATTGGTTGATTTGGGTTCCAGCGTTAATTTAATGCTATATTCTGTAGCTAAGCGTCTAGGCTTTACCAAGTTCAAACCTACTAAGATTTCTTTGGTTTTTGCAGATAGGTCTACAAAACCTCCGGTGGGTATTATCGAAGATTTGCACGTCTGAATTGGGGACACTTTAATACCGACTGATTTTGTGGTTCTAGAGCTTAATGAAGAACCGAAGGATCCACTGATTTTAGGCAAAGCCTTCCTGAACACGGCACGTGCTATCATTGATGTCGAATAAGGTATAGTGGATCTCCGACTAGGAGATATGGTTGTTCGGTTCGAGATGAGCAAGCTCCTCAAGAAACCGATGATAGATAAACAAAAATTTGTTATCCACGATGGATCGGAGGCGTCAGAAGATGTGGTTGAAGAGATCTTAGCAAGCGATCCGCTTGAAGTTGCATTGACAAAAGCTGAGGGTGAACACGGTTATCTGAGTGAGGATACACACGGATTTGCTAAGTTTCTGGATTCTAACATCTAAGTGGAGAGAGGAGATGAGTTTCTGAGTCTGGGAGAGGGCACAGAAATCGGGGGTCAGCAAGCATCCCAGCGAGCACCTGCTCTGGCTGCGCGAGCACCTGCTCTGGCTGCGCGAGCACCTGCTCCCGAAAATCTACCTTTTTGTGGTTTTTGGAGTGAGCTGAAAGCTCCAAAACTTGAGTTGAAAACCCTCCCAGCAGGGCTCAGATCCCTATCCACCCGGACGATCAGGAGAAGACGACATTCAGATGTCCTTATGGCACTTTCGCGTACCGCCGCATGTCGTTCGGTTTGTGTAACGCTCCAGCCACGTTTCAACGCTGTATGATGTCCATATTTATTGACCTTATTGAGGATATAATGGAAGTTTTTATGGATGAATTTTCTGTGTATGGGAGTTCTTTTTCTGTGTGTTTGTCTAATTTGTGCAGGGTGTTGCAAAGATGCGAGGAGAAGCATCTCGTTCTCAACTGGAAGAAGTGTCACTTCATGGTCCGAGATGGGATAGTGCTTGGGCACAGGATATCAGAGAAAGGGATTGAAGTTGACAAGGCTAAGATAGAGGTTATGACGAGTTTGCAACCGCCTACTACGGTTAAGGGGATTCAGAGTTTTCTGGGACATGCTGGGTTCTACCGTCGGTTCATCAAGGACTTCTCCAACATTGCTGGACCTCTTACTAGATTGCTGTGTAAGGAGGTGAAGCTTGACTTTGATAGTGACTGTTTGGCAGCGTTTCACACCATTAAGGGTGCCTTGGTAAGTGCACCGATAGTACAACCGCCGGATTGGGATCTACCGTTTGAGATTATGACTGATGCGAGTGATTTTGTTGTGGGAGCTGTTCTGGGTCAGAGGAAATACAAGAAGCTCCATGTGATATATTATGCTAGTCGGACGATGGACGATGCTCAATGTCGGTATGCTACTACCGAGAAGGAGTTGTTAGCGATTGTTTTCGCTTTTGAGAAATTCAGATCGTACCTCGTCGTGTCTAAGGTAATTGTTCGCACCGATCATGCCGCTTTGAAGTATTTGCTGACCAAGAAGGATGCAAAGCCCAGGTTGTTGAGATGGATCTTGTTGCTACAAGAGTTCGATCTAGAGATTAAGGATAAGAAAGGGTCCGAGAACGGAGTTGCATATCATTTGAGTAGGCTACAGGTTGAAGATGAGTAGCCTATGGAGGATAATCTACCCGATGAGCATATCTACTCGATTAGCATCTGTGAGAATTTTCGAACACCAGCCCGAGCACCTGCTCTGACAGACCGAGCACCTGCTCGGGAGATCTTTTGCAGAATGATTCAGAGTGTTCAGTCTTCGAATTTCCCTTGGTTTGGTGAGTTTGCTAACTTCTTGGCTGCTGGTCCATTCACGATCAAGGAGGTAAGACCACATGGAGCCGTAGTGTTGTTGGACACTAAAGGAGGTGAATTCGTTGTGAATGGTCAGCGGCTTAAGCCATACCTTGCTGACACATGCATTGAAGAAGGTGGATCCTTCACTTTCAGCGACCCTCCACGAGCTTGATGGTCTACAAAGTCGAGCTAACGACTTAAAACAAGCGCTTGATGGGAGGCAACCCATCGGTAACGTTTCTTACACGTAATTTGATTTTTATTTCCTTTTATTACTGACATTTTACTTGTGTTTTCAGTTCTAAAAAAAATATATATATATATATCCAAATTTCACCGAGCACCTGCTCCTTCACACTCGAGCACCTGCTCGGGACAACCATTGAGAAGGAAGCAGCGGAGGACGGGTGACGATGACGACGAAGCTTCTACTCGGTGATATCTTTTCTATCCCTCCTACCATCATTGTGCTATCCATCTTTGTTTTTATTTTTTTATGTGTGTCGCAATTCTCTTGAACTTTTTCACACTGGAGACGGTGTGATTTAAGTCCGGGGGAGCGGTTACTTCCGTTTTATTTTCGGTTTTTATTGAGTCTGCTTTTGAGTTTTATTTTTGGGAATTATGAACTTGATATATTGGAATTATTCTCGGGCTAGGGATTACTTTTATGACTTACTTGGCCAAATTTCTGTTTCGGAAAGGTTATGGGTGGATTAAATATTCCCCACACTTGTCGGAAATTAGGTTTATCCAATATCATCTCAATTTTTATTTGGTATTAATCTCAATTTTAATTTCTTTCTCAGGGGTTTGATGTTCATTGGGCAAGACTTTTTCAAACCGTATAAGACACTGCAACTCTCCAACAAGTATACTCTTTACTCTCTAACTCTCCTCTCTTTAATCAAAGCAACATGCTCAAGTGACCCAAGGGACTATGCGTACACCCGTGTATCCTTTGGAACCTCAGGAGAGCATGTTGTAAGGGAAACTAAAAGGATCGAAGTGAACCAGGGGATGATGCGTAAAACCGTATCTCCTCTGTGACCTCATCAGATTCGTCCTATAAAAAACTTCTCTATGAAGCAGGGGGACGATGCGTAAACCCGTATCTCCTTTGTGACCTCATAGAGCTTTAAAAAAATTTAAAAAAATAATGTATATGTATAACTATAAGAACTAGCTTTGAGAGAGGTAACGAGTTGAGAAAAAGAGTATACAGGAGAGGCTCTTGGTTAGAAGAAGTCGGCACCCCTTGAAACGATTCCCCTTGGGTAAGATCACTGTACTTTCATTTCCATTAATCTATTTAAGAGATGATATTGAGGATTCCGAAGTTTTTGTTGAGTTGTGGGTGACTAAGTTTAGGAATCCCATGGCTAATTACGGTACATGTTCTAAGGCCCAGTGACGAAGGTATGAAGTCTAGAAATTTTTCCAACAAGCGAGTGAATTCCATGAGATCTTCAGGCATTCTTCCGTTCTCTATTTTGTTTTGTTTGAGGACAAACAAAGGTCTAAGTCCGGGGGAGTTGATATATTAGGATTTTAGCCTATTTTACTTATTGCTTTCTAGTCTTTTTCGAGTCTTTCTAGTTCTTTTTGTGTCATTTCAGGTTCTAGGAGGCTTTGGAGCATGGATTGGAGTTGCTGGTGCTCTTTGGAGAAAAGGAGAAGAATTGGAGCAAAAAGAGACTTTTCACCCAACCGAGCACCTGCTCGCTTGCCCGCCCAGGGTGCTCCCTCAGGGTGCTCGGTCAGAGGATCCAGATTTAACCTAAACCTAAAATTAAGGTTATAAATAGTGGGACCCAGCCACCTAGGGGGGACGCCTCCTTACTCCCAGACTCCACAAAACTCACGATCACCTTTGTTTTCCATTGTTTTTCAATTGTTTTTCATTGTTTTGTTTTGGGATTTGGATTCCGAAACTCTTGCCACATTTTTGTCATTCCGATTTCTTCTCTCTGCCCGTGAGCTTGCTTGTTCAATCCGGGAAATCATTCCACAACACTTGTTTGAGAAGAATCCTAAACTTTCATCTCTTTTCAATAATATCATTATGAACTTCTTTTCATTGATTATTGTGTTGTTCTCCCCAATGGCCGAGTAGTCCACTAGCTAGGTTAAGATTTTCAATGGTGATTTAGGATTGTTAGTGGCTGAGCCAAATAGGGCCAAATCTTATATGTCTTCATCAATAGGGATTTATAATGCTTAGGTTAATTTGATCACCTAATCTATGATTTCAAGTTAAACTTATTCACGAAAGTGCTCTAGGTTGCTAGATAAACCATTGGTGAGCAATTGGTGTGTAACCAACGACAGTTGATTGTTACCATCAATTGTGAACAAATCGAACCATCACGTTAATGCTCGTCTTCATCATTACTAAATTCAAACGACAGTTTAGGTATTTAGGTTGATAGACGAAGATATTGATACATCACGACAGTGGGGCAATATTATTATTATGTTTGAGTTCTAAACCGCACTTAAATTAATTCCTGAATAGTTGCTCAGCCCTGAATCCAAAATCACTGGTGAATCACCTTGACCTAGTGCTTGTTTTATTGCATTTTATACCGTTTAATCGTTTGCTATTGCTTGTTACGAAAACTGCCAACTTTATTTTATCTTAGCTTTAATTTAAAATCTCATAATTTCATAGTGTAACCTTGGTCTCTGTGGATTCGATACCCTTTATACTACTGCAATTGTCTGTACACTTGCGGATTTATTTTGGGTTAAAACTTCGCATATCATGTTCTGATTTGAATTATGAGTTCTTTAAGAAATGTATTATGATGTGTTCTGAATTGTTTTGGTGGTTGTATTCTGAAATTGTTTCGTAAAATTATTATGAATTGGTTATTACATGTATTCTGAATTGTATTGTATTTCGTAAGATCACCATTTTCTGTTTATTGTTGAACTTGGTTAGGTGTACATTGGATAAATGCAAAAATTTACTGTCTTGATAAATGCTTAGTGTGAGTTGTAGTTGTGTTGATTAGGACTGCTCTGTGTACTTCATCTTATTGAATGCTTACTGTTTATTGCTTTGTGATCAATGCTTGGCGGTGGTAGGTTAGACACAAACTTGGTGATTGATGAGTAAAACAAAACTGAGAAATTGTTAAGTAATACTTAAACTTGTTCATTAAACACGAAAAAGACTTTCACCTGAATTAGACTAGACATTTACTTGTATCCGAATGATGGCTAAAAAAACTAATAAAAACTTCTCATAAATTCAAAAAACACTATTTTGTCATTAGTAATGATAACAAAAATTACAACCAGAACCAACCCTCAACTTCTCCTTATATATTTACACTTTATGCAGCATTAAGGTTCACTTTCTGTATCATCTTTTGTTTCTTTCCTTTTCTTTGTATGCAACATATTCTGTCGCAAATGTCAAATATTGTTTCTTTTCTTCTTTTTTTTTTTTTTTATTTTGTCGAGTTTTTTTGTAATACCGTTGTAATGCTGTCAATAACAATTGTAGTCATCTGTGGAATATATTAGTTCATTTTTTGAAATTTTTTTCTTTTTTTGAGAAAGAATTTTTTGAGAATTTTAAATACCAGGCATTGGGGTTCGGAGACCCACGTTATACCGAAATGAACAAAGAGCGCTTTGTTGTCTCCTCGAAAAAAAAAGGCTAGAAAGAGGACATCATTAATCAGAATGATTTTGTACGTATAAACTACACCAATTTTATTTTTTGAAGCCATATCTATCATAAATTACGGAACCATGTGTGTCCAATTTTTTTATGTGAAAGATAAATCGAGACTTGCTAGTAGAATTAAGCTAGAATTTGACATCAAAATTTATGTCAATTAATTTGTTAAAGAAATTACCCCATGATTTATATTTTACATGAAAAATGTAAATAGCAGTTTAAGAATAAAGAGGTTGTAATTGTGTTAACTAACAAAATAAAGAGGTTGTGATTGTGTTGACAAACAAAATGAAGAAGTTATAATTGGTGTTGTTTTTTTTTTGAAAGAAAAATAATAATAATAATTGTGTTGTTAAGATATATAAGAAATGGCGTGGAGATGAACTTTGAGAGATTCCTTATAATACCATCATTTTTTTAAAAGTTTCAAAAATACCACTTTTTAATAATTCCAAAAATACCACAAATACAAAAATTGATTTTTAATGGATTTGTAGTTTAAATTTTTGGGTTGGGTTGGATTAACTATTTCCAAATTAGGGTATAATTTTAGAGGGTAAGGTTTGAGTTTGAGGTTTAGGGTTTAGTTTGGAATGTTGAAATTTCATTTTAAATTTGTGATATTTTTGAAACTTGAACAAATGGTGATATTTTTGGAATTTTTCAAAAAATGGTGGTATTTTTGAGGAACACAATTAATCGATATCCTCTTATCGTATTCATATTCTCCAACAATGTAAACCATCTTAGTCTTCGTAAGGTCATTTGTCTTGTAACTGTTTCAAGTCGCTTATCTACTAGTAATCCCCACAAGAAAATATAAATTTTAAATGATGAAACCGAGTTCGTTAAACAGCTCTTAGACATTAATTACAAACCGAGTGAAAAAAAACACTTCAATAAGATGAATAAACATAATTTAGTTCGTAGGAAGAAGAAGAAAAAAATATTGATTCTAGTGAAATTACTACTTGTCTCCTTCATAGACCTAGTTCAAGATACAAATGGAGTTTGCAAAAGTCCCTTCTCCAATTCCTGATCTTAAGTTCACTATTAAACTTGATGATTACTTGAGGATTTTGTTGACTTCCAAGACTTTCTCCCCTGTTTATTACCAACATTAAAATGTTAGAAACAAAGGACCAATAGAAAAAGATCGAGTTAATCAACGCTCATATCATACCTAACGCATCAATTTCCAGCAAAGAAGCTTCTAGATTATGTTCCTTAATCTCGAGCTCCGACCGAAACCGTCTTACACATGTTAAAGTGTCCACAATACTCTGTTTCACCTTTGTCACTTGATCAGAGATTGAGCAATGTTGAATCGGTTGCTTGTGCTCCAAATATTCTGGATCAGCACCAGATTTGTTTGACACAAGAGTGCGGCGAGAGGGTCCTCCTTCTGAAGAAACTCGAGCTCTCTTTTGGACCTGAGTCTCCATTTCGTCTTCACCCTCTTCTTCTTCAACCCCTGATGCTTTACCCGTCCTTCCGGAGCCATCAAATGGTGGTTGTTCTATCTGAACACAAAAGTTGACACCTTTATAACTTACGAAAACCAATAACTTGTATCACAAGGTATATTTGTTTTACCGTGACCTTGGCCTTGGAGCAGAACTTGAGCATAGGAGTTGTGCCTTCTCCTAGAACATACTCCAACGTGAAGGTCTCTCCTGCCTTTAACTCGTTGGCTGCAATAAAACTTCTCCAACCTTTTGCC
The DNA here is from genome assembly GCA_963576765.1 of Draba incana. Classification (NCBI taxonomy): domain Eukaryota; kingdom Viridiplantae; phylum Streptophyta; class Magnoliopsida; order Brassicales; family Brassicaceae; genus Draba; species Draba incana. Next base: position 27,469,531 of record OY755210.1, on the reverse strand, counting down.
ATATAAATCCCTCCTTGTTGTCCATTGAAATACGACGGCCACTTTACTCCATTTTTGTCCATTAGAGTTATCTTTCCTGCTTCATTAATCCTGTTCTCGCTCACAAAAGCACTCGGAAGACGCTGCACAAGTTTAAAATCATCCATAAAGTATTACAATAAAAATGCTTAGTCAAACTAACTCTAAACTTAAGATGTTAAACAACTTACAAGTTGGCCTGAGGTGAGCATGTAGGGCTTACAGGTTAATGTCAAAAACTTGTTCTGCTTCGTTGAAGCACTCTCTGAGTATTCATTGCTAGGTTTTTCCGAAAGATTATCTTTTCCGTTTGCCTTTGAGGAACAGTTTCCTTCTGGAATTGTGTCGGAACACAATCGGAGCAAAGGCCTTGTCCCGTTTCGGACAAGCTTAAACTAGATTCAGCGTCTAGTCCATTTGCGAAACAGAAATTTCTCCAGCCTCCTCTAATATTAGCCTGATCAGTTATAGTGTTGTATCTCAAACCAAGTGTCCATGATTTTCCATGTTGATTCTCTAGGTCAATCTCGCAACATCTCTTGCTTAGACCATTAGATCTCGCAAAATCCCTTAAAAGACACTGCAAAAGCGTAACGCATATGTAAAGTATTAGTTAGGTTAAAATATTATGCATTCAAAGAGTCAAGTAAAGTAATAACCAATCTATCTCGGCTTAGGTTTGAAGACGTGACGTGCGCGACAAGATAAGAGTTATCTGATGAAGACTTTGGTTCGGTTCTTGGTTTCTTCTTGGACACAATGTTTTTGGAATCTGAATACTCGTTCCATGTATCATCATCTTCACTGGCCTCGTATTCACCAGAGGAAATGCAGTGTACGGCTGGAGGAATAAAAATTAGGATTAGACTTAAGTTATAATCATCGTCGACGTCACGTACAAACGAATCAGATGTGATGCTCATCATCTCGCGTGGCGTACCGTAAAACATTTCCTCCTTAACTTCTTATTATATAAAAGGATCCGAGAGAGAGACAGAGAGGAAAGAACCATTTGCCACATCCGTTGAGGAAGTTTTAGAAAGAACAAAAAAAATGGATCAGTTCAAAGGTCAGCCTCGTCTCCCCAAGTTCGCCGTCCCTAAACGCTACGATCTCCGCCTCAATCTCGATCTCGTCACCTGTACTTTCGCCGGAACCGTCGCCATCGACCTAGACATAGTCGCTGATACTCGTTTCATCGTTCTCAACGCTGCTGATCTCTCCATCAACGATGCCTCTGTTTCCTTCACTCCTCGTTCTTCTTCTAAGGTATTTTCATCCGATCCTGTATCTCTCTCCGTGTGATGATATGAATTCCGATTGCGATAATGTGATGGGAATTTCGCTGTCGATACTTCGGTCGATGATTAAGTAGCGCGATATAGATATTTTCGTGATTAGCTTTTCGATTTGAGAATTTAATCAGCGCGATTACAGATACAATTAGCTTTCGGTCAGATTTTCTCCTTTGTTGCTTCTTATGTCTCGTTTCTTAAATTAAAGGAATTTGAGTTCACTGATGCAGTACTTTTTGTTAAGCAGGCGCTTGCAGCTCCAAAAGTTGCCCTTTTTGAGGAGGATGAGATTTTGGTGCTTGAGTTTGGTGAGAATCTTCCCCATGGAGTGGGAGTTCTGGAACTAGGGTTCAATGGTGTACTAAATGACAAAATGAAAGGATTCTACAGAAGGTGAAGGATCGCGTGTCTATTACAAGTAGAAATTTTACATAGATAGTGGTTAATTCTCTAACTAATGTTGTTTTCTCTTGGTGCAGTACCTATGAACATAATGGTGAGAAGAAGAATATGGCAGTTACCCAGTTTGAACCAGCTGATGCTAGGAGATGCTTCCCATGCTGGGATGAACCTGCTTGCAAGGTTTCCTCCTGTTCTCTATCTTTGTCTCTTCTTTTATCAGCATTAGGTTATCAAAGTGGCGTTTTTGTTTTTTCTTCGTGTTTATGTATCCATATTGGCACATTGTACAACAGGCTACCTTCAAGATTACACTAGAGGTGCCAACTGATTTGGTGGCTCTCTCCAATATGCCCGTTGTGGAAGAGAAAGTTAATGGTGATTTGAAGATTGTCTCCTATCAAGAGTCACCAATTATGTCTACATATTTGGTAGCAATTGTTGTTGGCTTGTTTGACTACGTGGAAGACCATACATCTGATGGTAAATTCATTTTATCCATTATTATCTCCCGTCCTGTCAATTTTAGAAGCTCTTAATCAATTGTCATCTCTTGCTCAGGGGTCAAAGTAAGAGTATATTGTCAAGTGGGCAAAACTGACCAAGGGAAATTTGCGTTGCATGTTGGTGCAAAGACATTGGATCTGTTCAAAGAGTAAGTCTTTCATCAACTTTTGAAACTTTATGTGCTTGCATATTTCTAGGCTTCTTTTGTTGGTTGTATCTTAACCTCTACATTTGATCTTATATCATACATACTCGTCATAAAATAACTCCAACCATTCTTCCCATTTTGCTGCTGGAGCTATGGAGAATTATGGTTTAGTTACATACCGTGAAACAGCTCTACTCTATGATGAGCAACATTCAGCAGCTTCTAACAAACAGAGGGTATTGCAAACATGTCCTCTTATTCTCTACAGGAATTTTTCTTTTGCTCTTTTTTGTAGTTATCTAAAGCAGTTAAGTTCTGATGCTAGGTTGCTACTGTAGTTGCCCATGAATTGGCCCACCAGTGGTTTGGGAATCTTGTCACTATGGAGTGGTGGACTCATCTATGGTTGAACGAGGGTTTTGCTACTTGGGTACATTGCAAATTTAGATCTTTGTATAAACAGTTATTTTGATTTTCGTTGTGAATGTATTGTTGATATATAATCTTTATCTGTTTCAGGTCAGTTACTTGGCTACTGATAGTTTGTTCCCTGAATGGAAAATCTGAACCCAGTTTTTAGATGAATCTACTGAGGGTATAAGGCTAGATGGGCTTGAGGAATCTCACCCGATAGAGGTAGGCCATGTTCGGCATGGGATCGCAGCGGTAGCGACCTGCGACACAAAAAAACAAGTAACTTAAGCTCCAAGTCTGTGGAGAATAACATGGCAAAGTCGTGAAAGTGGACGCAGCAACCATCGCAACTGCCGCCAGTGGCGGAGGCAGGATTATAATTCAGGGGGGTCATAAGGGGGGTCAAACAGATTTTTCAGGGGGGTCAAACCGATTTTTGGTACTAAATATACACTAAAAAAAAAATTTCACATGGGTCAATTGACCCCGCTAATTGTGCACTGCCTCCGCCACTGACTGCCGCTGTTTTTTTCCAGCGGCACCCGCGTCGTCGGAAACACCACGGAAAGTGATCGCAACGTCATCCTTTTTAATTTTTCTCCGTGCCTTTTGCTTTTGGTGATGTGTTAAATTTTGGTGGCGACCGCTGACGCAGCGACAACGTAACGAACAGGGCAGTAACCATAATAAATACCTATGATATTAGGTGTGACAGTTCTGAAAATGCTGTCAATATATGTGTCGGTAAAAGTTAGTGCATATTTTTCATTATATTTCGATTCGACTATCTATCCCATGGATACCCTATTACTTATTTATCATAAGTTCGAAAATTTCTTCAGGTGGAGGTCAATCATGCTGCTGAAATCGACGAGATATTTGATGCAATAAGCTACAGGAAGGGTGCATCTGTCATCCGCATGCTACAAAGCTATCTTGGTGCTGAAGTTTTTCAGGTTTTGCTCATTTCCATTTTCTTCTGTCACAAAAGCAATTACAGGACTATTGCACTCTTATATTTATTTTTGTGTGCTTATCATGCTTGCTTTGACCACTGTGAATTCAGTTGTCCATGCACATCCTTGTCAGTATAAAGAACAACAAAAATCCACTAGATACATGTACTTCTTATGGAATACAGAATGCGTAGACAGCTGAATATCTGTAACTATTGATAGCGATAAAATGTATCTCAGACTTAAACCACTCTCTAGGTAAATTCGTTAACCATGACCATTTAGGATGGAAGGAAATACAAAAATGGCTAGTATGCTTGTCTTAATTTAATTCCATAGAATTCACCGAGGGAGAAGTACATAGATGTGTATCATCTTATGTTATATCCACCTTGCTTCGTGTTGATTAAGTTAGAAAGAAAAGCAATTATTAACAGAATACAAATTAATATGAGTTCTGGTTTAATCAGTTACAATCGTTATGGTTTTTTGGAAAACCAAATCAAGTTTTGAGAATGGAAGCTTCTATTTTCTTATATTGTGCATGTAGAATATGGAGGCTTATATTTGTAGTTACCTAATATCTCCAAAATTTCTTACTCTACTTGTATAACTTTGGTGAGCAGAAGTCGCTTGCTACATACATTAAAAATCACGCTTACTCAAACGCGAAGACAGAAGACTTATGGAGTGCCTTGGAAGCAGGATCAGGAGAACCCGTGAACAAGCTTATGAGTTGTGGTAAAGATCTGCCATTTTTGTATTTAATTTTCCCTGGTCCACACAATTATGCTTTCGGTTCTGGCTCTTACTCTTACTTCATACGGATAAGCTACAAAGTTGTGAAGATTGGAGCAGATGCAAACCAAGAACTGGTGTCTGCGATTAAAAAATTCTTCATTGGCGTTTTCCAATTTGCTGCTGGGTAAGCTGTTTTACACATTTTTACCCCAAAAAGAGGTCATTTTTACGCATGTTATGGAAAATGCTGTTACGATGTTCCTTATTGAATTGCAACCTTTTTTATTTTTGCCTCTGCAGGAAACTTGGTTGGGATCCTAAACAAGGGGAGAGCCATCTAGATGCTATGCTGAGAGGGGAAGTGTTAACAGCACTTGCTGTGTTTGGGCATGAGGAGACAATAAAAGAAGCAATCCGGAGATTTGATGCATTCTTGGCTGATAGAAACACTTCTCTTCTGCCTCCTGACCTTAGAAGGGTCTGTCTCTTATTCCAAACCCCAATTTACGCTTCGAAAATGGAACTTATAAATAATATATGTAAGGTTGTTTTATGTGTTTGCAGGCTGCTTATATTGCTGTAATGCAGAAAGCCAACAAGTCGGACAAATCTGGTTACGAGTCTCTTCTTAAAGTTTATAGAGAAACAGACCTTAGCCAGGAGAAAACACGAATCTTAGGTAACCGACCGCCGATCTCAATCTCGCCAGAGATATAAATGTCATTCAACTAGTAACGTTCCTTTACGGTTTTTGCAGGTACTTTAGCATCTTGTCCAGACCCGAGTGTTGTTGAAGATGTTCTCAACTTCATATTGTCTGATGAGGTATATATATGGTTGCTTTCATATAGATAGCATTACGGTTGAGGATAATTGATGTTTGATATGGTGTGTTCTTGTTATTCCAGGTCCGAAACCAAGAAGCAGTTTATGGACTTTCGGGTGTAAGTTGGGAAGAACGTGAAGTAGCCTGGAAATGGCTACAAGGGAAGTGGGAGTATATATGTGAGACATGGGGTTCAGGATTTCTCTTAACACGCTTCATAAGTGCCGTCGTTTCTCCGGTTTGTTCCTCTTAAAACCCTTTCATGCTTCTATAATCTTTTTTCGCTCGCTCATTGATTTAGTTTTCATGTGTTATTGTCTCAGTTTGCGTCGTTTGAGAAGGCGAAAGAAGCAGAGGAGTTTTTCGCAACTCGATCAAAGCCATCGATGGCAAGAACGTTGAAGCAGAGCATTGAAAGATTGCATATTAACGCCAATTGGGTGGAGAGTATTAAGAAAGAAGATAATCTCCCACAGCTCGTTGCTCAGCTCTCTCATTAACTTGAAAACATCTGTGAACCTTTGTTATTTTTGCTTTTTAGCACCGTATTTTAAAGATCTTTACAGACTTTGAATTTCCCATCAATAAAGTTGTACTTTTAAAATTTTCAAATTTCACATCCACAAGCATAGTGAAGGGGTACTTCAGTTGTACAGAGCATATTGATGCCGTGAGTAAGAAGAATAATGCTGATATAATTAATCACTAAAATGGTTCTTAACCTATGTGAAAAACCCAGAAAATCAATATTTTCAAAACTTAGGGAGTAATTGTGTTTATTTTTAAACGAGAACATTAATAAATTTTTAATGTAAAATTGCATAAATGGAAGTGTAAACGGAAATGCTAGAAAAGAAAACCTGCTTATATATAATCAAAATATTACGCAGCAATGGGAGAGATAACAGAAGAGAAGAGAAGGGAGAAATACCGAAATACAAATCTCAGAAAAAAGAAAAAAAGAAAAAAACAAGAATACTACTGAGTGCAAACCAAAAACAAATGAAGTAGTTAAACAAACGGCCTTAACAGTTAGAAAAGGATTTCGTTTCCAATACGAAAAGCAGCATGGGCATTTGCGACAGCGAGCTCGACTGCATCCTCGGTGAGATTACCACCGTCACACCATATATCTGAGATACACTGGGTTTGTGGTATATGCATACTCCTAAGCACAGCATTCACACAAGGATTCAGTGAAGTGCGCGACTCAGAAGGTCCAGCCTCGAGAGAGTTCTTGCACACAAACCCATATTCCTGCCTGAGACTAGCCATCGCATCTTTTATCCCAAAACCTATAAAGGTAAAACCAGGCAAGCTCAGGAAGTTGAAGAGAGATTGCGAATAGTATAAGTGAGCCCTATTGACTATAAGGCACTGGCTTTCATAGCAGAGCTGGAGGACAACTATTGATGTTTTTCTCGGGCCTTCTCGAAACGTGTCTAGGCCAATCAACCTTTTACGGTTCCTGGGATTGGATATCATAGCTTGTATGGCTTCATCGACCTGTTTTGTGTCCCTAGCTATTATCGTTTCGATGCGAGCTACGCCCAAATCAACAGTGATAGACATCTCTGTTTAGAATATGAAAAGATTTTGGTAATGTTGAATTTGTGTAGTATGTTAAGCTTTGCTTCCATATTTATATTTAGAGACTAAATTGTCTGGTGACTTTTAAGTCCGTGGGAAGTGCAAGAGTCAAATTATCTTGGAAATTGTAAATTGTAATAACTGAACTTTAAAAATAGTCCAAGAATTTAATGAATAAAAGTTGGAAAATACGATTCATTTCTGAAAAACTCCTTTCAAATTGTTCTTCAAACTGCTTTGTTTATTTTTTATTTTGACATCTCTTCAAACTACTCAAAGTTCTCTGTTTTGAGCAAAGGTTTTGGGAAAACGGCATTTACCATTTTTCTTCCCCAAAGATTACCATTACTAACAAAGGAAAAACATCAATGGAATACACGTCAAACTCTTGTATCCAAGGTTTTGGTTAGAAATAGTAGACTCCAAACAAAACTTAAATATACACTCTAAAAGTCCTCACTCCTAGTTGGGTCTTCAAATTTTAGAAATAGAAAGTTGATAAACACACAGACGAAAGTAAAAAGTAAAAATAAAAAAAGTTGCAGTAACTGCCACTAGAGAAGGCAACATTACTACAGCCAACCTGGGCAGCTACTTATATAATAACACAAAGACTTACTCAAATCCTCTCTACTCTTCCCTTTTCTTTCTTTCTTCTTCTAATACACAGAATCATCAGGAAAGGCCAACATTGTTAATCTCCCACCTTTCTCCTTTTCTACTCAAACCATTTTGATCTTCTTAGCTTTTAATTTTCCTTCTGGGCTTGCTGTACAGTTTCTGATTTCTAATAGAAATGAATTTCCCAAATCTGAGGAAGATGTATCTTGGATCCTTTTTTCGTTTCTTCTTCTTTATTACTACTGGTTTGGTTTATTTCAAATTATCATTGGATCATCCATCGATGACACCATCTGTGCTTCTGCTGTTTCCCCGCTTATCCGCTCCACAGGCATTGCCTCAGCTGCAAACACGGTTTCCATTGTATTAAGTTTTTCACTTTACTTTTTTTTGAAGTTAAAAAAGATATGTGGCCGTTTATGTATATATTTATGCAAAAAGGCAAAAGAAAGAAGCATAGATTTTGCCAGTCATGATACAATACTTACCTGGTGATCGATCCAGAGACATGGTTCTTGCCATCTCTACAAAGTTGGAAAACAAAAGAGTCAGCTTCGTCTTTATTTCTTGATCAACAATGAATTATTGTATCTCATTTACTTAAAACAGATTATTAGGCAAATTATAATTGACAAGAACAATGCAGGATTCAAGTTTCAAAGTTGGAAATGATGATTTAATAACTGTAGGGATCATCATCTGAGCGTACCAAGTGAATGACGCAACCCTTTCACAGCGTCAAAGTTCTTGTATGTCTGCCCAACAAAACTCAAATCCTTGGGAGCAAGATGCATCTGCACAAAATGATTTAAAGAAAAAAAAGGATGTGTCATTCTTAATTGAAACATCTAAAGAAATATAGGTTTTAATTCAGACAATGATATTTATTGAGCAGCAGCAATTGATGATGCTTTCTTATGTCTATTACTTCAGAAGCAAAACTACTACAGTTTGGAGTATACGAGTATCCTTTCAAATAAACCCGCTGAATAATGTATTATTAGTTACGAACCTTCCTGGAGGGGCCCGATCTAGTTCTTTCAGGTGGAGGAGCATTTACCTGAGATGATATCAACAAATTTAGTAAGCCTCATATCTTCTTATACAGAAATTACACAAAACTCACTTGAAATATTAATTTGCCGAAACATCCTTAGATGAATCAAATAAGGCAAGAAAATGAAAAAGAGAATTTACGGCATACTTCATCAAACTTCATGAAGTTTTGTGTATCTAGCTCGTCATTCACTTCTGGTTTGTTAGCTGCCTCCATTCATAGAGCTTTTCCCACACAACATCCTTGAACCAAGGATGTTCCTGAAGCAAACGTACAAGTTAATAAAAAAATATGACAAAGCTTAAACACAAGTACTACTAAAACTTTCCATGGAACATCCTTACCTTGATTTGCTGGGCTCCTCCTCCAGTGCCAAGCCGATGGTCAACGTTGCACAGCAATCTGCAGATAAGATCCTTTGCCTCGGATGACAACTTCGCATCCTCGGGAAATTTCAGATGATTTCTCCAATAGACGATCTAGCAGAACGAAATAAGACTTCATGAACATGATCACACGGTCTCACAAACAAAATCTTTAACTTTCTTATATGCAACCACGAAAAATGAATACAAAAGGAATGGACGATGGAAACATGAAAAGTCTGAACATGAGATTTCATATTTTGCAAACTCGGATACGCATCAACCGGCAAAACTGCTGTAAGATTTAAGAGAGTATGCGGAAGATTGATTGAGATTAAGTAAAGATTAGAAAGAGTTTAGAGATTGATAGAGATTAGAGAGATTAATGGAGAATAGAGAGAATATGAACTTGAAACTATTTCATTCAAGATGATTACAATGTTCATACAACAAGCCTTTAAATAGAACAACTTAAAGAGAAGAAAAAGGAGCCGTTGGGTCCGTGTCGATCGACACTACAAGATTGTGTCGATCGACACTAAACACCAACAGTCAAATCTCCAACGGTCGGATCTCCAACGGTCAGATATCCAACGGTCAGATTCAAACTCTGGGACTCGTGTCGATCGACACTAAACCATCGTGTCGATCGACGCCTTCGTTCCTCGTTTCTCCAGTTTTGACAGAGACCTCCCTGTCGATCGACACTCCCCCCTGTCGATCGACACTCCCCCCTGTCGATCGACACTCCCCCCTGTCGATCGACAGGCTTGATTATTCCTTTTTCCCTTAGCACATTTTGATGGTGCCAAGGTCAATACTCCCTCTCAAGTTAAACATAAGAATTATGCTTAACTTGGAAACCCGCAACCATCACCTCATTAAAAACCTTAACAAAGAAAACCACGTGGGACAAAACTTTGCTAAGGGAAAAAGAATGTGATGATTGCAAGTTAGGAGTCTTCTCATGGATGAGTGAGATCCACAAGTCCAAGTTTGCCCAAAATGTGATTGCAAACCGTAAGACTTGCGGCCTTAGTGAACACGTCCGCCAATTGGTCTTTGCTTCTTGTAAAGCATGGTAGCGTCCATCCTTGCTCAATCTTCTCTCGAACCTTGTGACAATCGATCTCGATGTGCTTCGTCCTTTCATGAAATACCGAGTTGGTCGCAATGTGAATTGCGTCTTGGTTATCACAGTGCATTATCATCGGCTTGTCCGTCTCAATTCCCAAATGAGCCAAGATTCCTCGCAACCAAGTAAGCTCGTTTGTCAACTTCTTCATAGCCCTATACTCGGCTTCCGCACTTGAGCATGAGACCTCTTTTTGCTTCTTGGTTCTCCAAGTGACCAAGTTCCCGCCAATGAAGGTGCAATACCCGGTTGTAGATCTTCTATCATTCCTATCTCCGGCCCAATCCGCATCACAATAGCCAACCACATCCGAGCTTTCATTCTTTCCCATCCAAACTCCTAGACCCGGCAATCCTTCAAGTATCTAAGGATCCTCTCAACCATTTGCCAATGATAAACCGTTGGTTCCTTCATATGTTGACTAATTTGATTTACCGCAAAGCTTATATCCGGCCTAGTAATTGTTAGATAGATCAATTTGCCCACAAGCCTTCTATATCTCGATGGATCTTCATACGGCTCATTCTCTTTCTCCCCCTTTCGATCGCCCTTGTAGCCTTCTTCTAAGGGAGTCTTTGCCGGCTTAGCTCCTAGCTTACCGGTTTCTTTCAACAAATCCAATGTGTATTTCCTTTGAGAGATATGCAAACCATTCGTGAATCGACATACTTCGATCCCAAGGAAATACTTCACTTCACCGAGATCTTTCATCTCAAATACCGAGTTGAGGTAGTCCTTTGTCTCTTTAATGTCTTGCTTGTCACTCCCGGAGATGATCATATCGTCCACATAAATCAAGACAACAACTATCCCATTCGGTCTTTGAAGCGTGAAAAGAGTGTGGTCTAGTTCACATTTCTTGAATCCTTTTTCTTTGAGTGTTGAGCTAAGCTTCTTGTACCATGCCCTAGGTGATTGTTTCAACCCATAAATCGCCTTCTTGAGCTTGAGGACTTTTCCCAGAGCTATAGAGGTCTCGAGACCGGGTGGTGGTGTCATGTATACTTCCTCATCAAGGTCTCCTTGTAGAAATGCATTCTTCACGTCCATTTGCCATAAGTCCCAATCTAAATTAGCCGCCAAAGAGAACACAACTCTCACCGTGTTAAGCTTTGCAACCGGTGCAAATGTATCTGTGTAATCATCCACGTAGGTTTGGGTAAATCCTCTAGCCACCAACCTAGCCTTGTACCTCTCAAGATCTCCATTACTCAAAAACTTTATTGTGAATACCCATTTAGAACTCACGGTTCTCTTGCCTTCGGGAAGATCCGCCTCATCCCAAGTATGGTTTTTAACCATCGCTCCAATCTCATCATCAACCGCTTCTACCCAATGCTCATCCTCCATCGCTTCCTCATAAGTCTTCGGAATGGTATGCTCATCTATTTGTGTCACAAACGCCCTATGAGAAGAAGGTAAGAGGGCGAGCGAACATACCGCTTGAATTGGATGAGCTACCGCCTCATTATTGAAGTAGACCCTTGTCTCTTTCCATTGAGAGGGATCCTTTCTTAGCCTTGTACTCCTACGCAAAACCGGTTCCACAACCTCATCTTGGACTTCTTGGACTTCTACATCCGGAATTCCATTGTCCGGAGTCACTTCCTCTTGTGCTTCTTGATCTTGGCCTTGTTCCACCGGATTCTCATCATGATCGGCTTCCTCTTGAACCGGTTCTTGAACCTCTTCTACTTGAGCTATCTCTTGAACCATTTCTTGAGCAACTTCTTCTTGGTTATCTATTTTGTCTCTTGGCTCATGATTCCCGAGATTTTGAAGGAGGAATCGCAAATTTGAGCCAAGGTCCGACGGAGTTGCTAGATCATTCAAGTCCCCTCGGTCTTCCATACCATAAAACTCTTGTTCTTCGATGAACTTTACATCTCTTGACACAAATGTTTTCCTTGAACTCGGATCATAACATTTGTATCCCTTTTGTGTTGAAGAATAACCAAGGAAGATGCATCTTGTACTCTTAGGCTCTAGCTTGTCCCTTAGTTCCCTAGGTACCAAAACAAAGCAAACACACCCAAAAACTCTCAAATGATCAAGAAAAGGTTTGGTCTTATTAAGTACCTCAAATGGAGAGATGTCGTCAAGAATCTTTGTAGGTGTTCGATTGATTAAGTAGCAAGCGGTCATGACCGCATCTCCCCAAAATCTTCTTGGCACATTCATATGGAACATCATGGCTCTAGACACCTCCATTAAGTGCTGATTCTTTCTTTCGGCCACACCGTTTTGTTGTGGAGTGATGCACAATGCCGAGTTTAGCTAAGTGGTCTTTGAATCGATTGCTCGTATATTCACCACCGTTATCTGTTCTAAAAATCTTAATCTTGGCATTGTAATGGTTAGCAATATAGGCTTGGAAATTCTCAAATGCATCAAGGACTCTATCTTTAGAAGGTAAAAGAGTAAGCCATGTGTATTTCGATTTTTCATCAATGAATGTGACAAAGTATTTATTGTTATCTCTAGATGCACAAGGTGAGGTCCAAACATCCGAATGCACAAGATCAAAACAATTCTCATAGATAGTAGATGATTTCATAAAAACCGATTTACAATGTTTTCCAAGAATACAAGATTCACAAGACAAATGATCAAAGGAAACATTGGGAAACATTATTTCAAGAGCCCGAGAATGGGGATGTCCTACTCTAGCATGCCACATTGCATTATTCGCTACTCCTAAACAAGTTTGAGATCGAAATGAACTAGATGAGCTTGGTGATAAATCTTCTAAGATATAGAGATCATTTTTGGTGCCACCACTTCCTATCACTTTTCCGGATTCAATATCCTGAAAATGGAAGTCATTAGGACCAAAGATTGCAGAACAATTCAAGTCACTAGTCATTCTTTTAACCGAGAGTAAATTTGATTCAAAGTTTGGCATGTAAAACGCTCTAGAGTTCTTATTAAACAAGTTCAAGTTTCCAATTCCTTTGATAGGAATATTTTCACCATTTGCAATCATCACATTTCCTCTAGATGGTTCTAGTTTCTCAAGCAAGTTCAAGTTACTAATCATATGGTGAGAAGCACCCGAATCAACCACAAGAGAATTACTAGGTTTACGAGTATAGAAAGTTTTACCGGACTCCTTGAGTGACGCAATTGACTTGATAAGAGATTTCAAGTCGGATTTTCTCACGTACTCGCCATGGTTGGACTCGCCTCCTTGCTTGGAAGAAGCGGTCTCGCCTTGTTCTTGCCTTACCGAAGCGGAGTTGACCCTCGAGTAGCCCCTTGAGTAGCCCGGCCTAGGTGGTGGCATAAGATTGGGATGAAGCAACCAACATTTGTCCCTTGAGTGACCCTCCTTCTTGCAATGATCACACTTGAGATTCGGGTTGAAGTTCTTGCCCCTATAATTCCGGTTATCATTGCGGTTGTAAGCTCCGATATTGGCCATCGGAAGTTCCCCCTTACCACCAAATAGTCTGTGAGTCCCTTGCTCCCTTTGAATTTGCGAACACACATCCTCCATACTTGGTAGCTTCTCCGACCTTAGAATGTGTTTAATAAGATCGTTGTAAGCCGGATTCAAGGTGAGGAGCAACCCGAAGACCTTGTCTTGTTCTTTCCTCTCATTCAACACCTTAGGGTCAATGGAACTCGGTCTTAACATGTCAAGCTCCGACCATAGAGATTGATACTTTCCCAAATGCTTCTTGAACTCCATTTCTTCTTGATGGAGATTGTTGATAGCCCTCTTTACTTCAAACACACGCGCCAAGTTCGAGACATTTCCATATACATTCTTCAATGTCTCCCAAAGCTCAAACGCCGTCTCGCAATAAGAATACGCCTCAAGAATGGAAGCCTCAAGACCATTTTGAAGAATGGCCAACACAGTTTAGTCCTCTTGAAACCACTTTGCTTCTTCTTTATCCTTTGCTTTTGCTTTTCTTTCTTTTGTGAAAACTTCATCTTCTCCTTCGGATGAGTCATACACCGGTTTAGATGAAGTATCGATGTGGCTCCACAACCCTCGGCCACATAGAGCGGTTTTCATGGTTCTTGACCACAACAAGTAGTTCTCTCCCTTGAGAGTCACCGGAAGCACCAACGGTTTTGAGTTATCTAAAGAACTCATCTTTTCCTTTGAAAGATTGAAACTTTTGTAAATGATTTGGTATTGATATGTATGTTAAATCAAGCGCATAAAGAGAATGAAAGTCTCAATATAACGATTTGATCTAACTAATTAAAACAAATCCACAAATCGAAGAGATTATTGAAAGAGTGAGATTTTGAGAGAATTGAGGTCACAAAGATCAAACTCGCTCTGATACCATGTAAGATTTAAGAGAGTATGCGGAAGATTGATTTAGATTAAGTAAAGATTAGAAAGAGTTTAGAGATTGATAGAGATTAGAGAGATTAATGGAGAATAGAGAGAATATGAACTTGAAACTATTTCATTCAAGATGATTACAATGTTCATACAACAAGCCTTTAAATAGAACAACTTAAAGAGAAGAAAAAGGAGCCGTTGGGTCCGTGTCGATCGACACTACAAGATTGTGTCGATCGACACTAAACACCAACAGTCAAATCTCCAACGGTCGGATCTCCAACGGTCAGATATCCAACGGTCAGATTCAAACTCTGGGACTCGTGTCGATCGACACTAAACCATCGTGTCGATCGACGCCTTCGTTCCTCGTTTCTCCAGTTTTGACAGAGACCTCCCTGTCGATCGACACTCCCCCCTGCCCATCTTTGTCCAAGAGAAGGTTGTCAGGTTTGATAACCCTGCGAAAAGAGTGAAAAGACAGGAGATCAATCAGAAAGTACGTAGATATCAATGTTTGCACAAGAAGCATTCAATCTAGGTAATTCCCAAAAAGTCACCTATGAATATAGTTGTATCTGTGTATGGATTCAATGGCCAGGACACTTTGAGCAATATAAAATCTGGCGACATCTTCCCGTAATGTATCCTCCCTCATGAGCAAGGTCATCATATCACCACCAGGGAGATATTCCATAATCAGATATAAATACTCGGCATCCTGAAATGAATAGTAGAGTTTCACTATATAATGGCTTGCAACCTCAGCCAGCAGGTTTCTCTCTGCTCTGACATGTTCCACCTACAACATGTACATAAATTTGATCAGATACAACTATTAGAACGAGAAAGAGACATGTAGGTAAACTCCAAGAAAATTTATAAACAAAAAGTCAATTTTAACTGTAAAAGTGAATAGAGTACACTCAGTATGCTTATTAATTGATATGTTGGTATATGCCCAAATCTTAAAATCAAGCCATGTATTTGAGGTCTAGACTGAACTTATAGAAACTTGACAAATGACGGCCAATATGCTTAACTTTTCAACATACTTTCATCAGATTCACAGAAGTTGTTCAAGAAAACACATGCATTCCTCAGAGTAAAGCTATAGTCAACTATAAGCTGACAAGCAGCGAGAAGATGATGACATGATAGCATAACCGTTAAACTTGTAATGAAAAATAAGATCAAGCTTAAGCTCTACCGAACAATAGTAGCCAAGAGAGTGGCAGATTGTTCCATTTGTTTACGAATTTTACCTGTCCTCTCATGACCATTTCAGATTTCTTTAACTTCTTCATGGCATTAATATTCCCTGACTTTTTCTCCCGACATAAGCGAACCTGTACGTTAGGTTGAGTTATTTTTAAGATTAGAAATACTGTAATCATTAAGTAAGGAACCAAGAAACTATCCCAGTTAAGTAGTTTATGCTCGAGCTGCAAGTATGTTTACGAAACTAAAGGGCATAGGCAGTATTATGTTGTACAAACCTCACCAAAAGCACCTCTTCCGATGATTGTCAAAAGCTCAAATTCATCAACACTTATCTTGTTCCGTTTAAGCCTCATGAACTCTGTCTCTTTTCTCTCCAGATCTTTAATCATGTTGATCTGCTCCTCCTTTGGCACTCCAGAAGAAGCTAACTTTCTTTCCAAGATCCACCGTCTGCGAAATAAAAATATGTCGGTTACACAATACAAGCAGCTCCAATGGGGTTAATAGGTGTATTATGAAGATTATTATAGCTTCATTATTCTTTCTTATAAGAACATAGATGTTGAGCTAAACAATGGATCAGACAAGGATGTATTCTTAAAAGCGACAAGAAGAAATTCAGTGCAAGAAGCTGGTATTGAGAATTTTAAAGATGTGAGGTTTATCATCAAGACATTACATCAAAGCATTTTGATTTTAAAAAAAAACCAAAAAATAGAATTCTGAAAATACACAATTGGAAACGAATACACATGCATCTATGAAGAATAAAATTCAATTGGTTCTTTCCTATTCAGAGATAATCTTATCCAAAAAGAAGAATTATCGATGACTCTCCTCCAGAACAATCAATATTTATTAGGCTACATCATAGCTGTACGAGTGAGTTTTTGTTTGAATTGGTAAAGAGCGTCTATACTAATTCATAACATATCAGAAGTTGCTTTGCAGTTCTTTCCAAAGTAAATTTCTAAGGTCAATTTGGTTTGTAACATGGTAAGTGTTATCCTGAGAACAACCAAGAGCAAAAATCAAACCCAACTTCATTCAAGCAAGGCGTGATTGTACTCCAAAGAAAGAATAGATCCCCTAACAAGAGGACTCATCAAAAGTAGCTAACGAAGATTCGACTAGCAAATTCAACATAAAAGTTGGGAGTTGAGTACCAGTGAAAGTTAATTATCATTGATATACTTCCTAAACCAGGGAAAGCCATTCAACAGAGATAATGAGGGATATCATTACAAAATGTACAAATGTGGGAAATATCGAATCTCTTAATGAAGAAAACATGAACTTAAAACCACCTTTATCCGGAAATTACTAATAGATACAGATAATTAGTTGCTTTACGCAGCTAAGAAGCAACAGAACTGAGCCGGAGTTTTCTTCCCTAACTAGTACAAGAAAAACTAAGCGATTAAGATAAGAGCTAATCAAGCTTAAACAACTAATTTTGCTCTCCAAAATTAAAAATGAAATTCCAAATCTCAAATCTCTCTGAGAAACGGAATTAGGGGAAAAGGAGAGACGAGTTTGTACCTCTCTTTCCTCTCCTGGATGTTCTTCGTCTGTGCTCTGTAGTGATTCTCGATGTACTGCTTCGCTGCCGCCACTCTCTCCATGGTCAACCTCGATCCCAGCACCTCCTCGTCCGTACCGCTCTCCTCCTCCTGTATCTTTTCCATCTCCTCTCACTCTCCCTCTCTGTATGTCTTCTTCTTCTCTTCGCTCTTCCTTTTTTGTATATAAACAGCTCTCTCGACGGGAATGACTATGGAAAGCACCTCTCTCTCTATCTCACTCCAGATCTCTTTCTTTGTTTGTTATATATAATATTAAAAAAAAAAAGAAGGAGACTACTCGATTTACCATTTTATCCTCAGAGGACTAGCCTCTAAGAGCTATATATATATCTCTGTTTCCCCCCTCAAAGCTCTCTCTCTCCTCTTCTCTTCACCATTCCGAGAAAGGAACATTCATCTAGGTGAGAAATCTGACGATCTTCGTTTTCTTGAACGATTAATCAAATCCGAAGTAACTTTTTGCTTCATTGCCTGATTTCCAGCGGATATCGACGGTCTCCTCTCTCTCTTCACCCTCGCGAGAACTCTTCTCATCATCTACTTCCAGGTAATAATCTGATCCAACTGCTTAGGTTTTCGCTTTGAACCTGAAACGAAATGATGAATTCGTGATTTATTATTGCTAGTTGTGTTAGTGAATCAATTTTGAGCGGAATAGTGATTCCGATAGATCACATAATTCTGCGTTTGTACTTTTCTTGTTTTTCGATCGTTTTGTTCTGAGGCAAATCGCACCTGATTCTCCTGTGATGATTTTGTTTGTAGTTATTTGGAAAATAGACTTAGGAGTTGCGATTTTGGAAAGATTTGGTTAGTGAATCCGAGAATTTGAACTCGCGAGGGGTGAATCAAATTAAGGCGTTTGTGATTTTGGGTGTGATTATGCAAATAGGGGCAAGATATGGAAAAACTGGATCAAATGATTTATGATCTGAGGGTGAAGATCGCAAAGATCACTAAGGAGATTCGTCAGTTAGAGGAGGATAACGAGAAGCTGAGAAACGTGTCTTCACAGGCCACTGAGATCGCTTCTGCCGTCTTAGAGGAGCTGGAAAAATTAGGTGAGAAGGTTTCGCAGAATCTGGTTCCCAAGATGCCAAAAGGCCGAGGAAAGCAGCAAGACACAGTAAGCTTTTTGAGAATTTGGTTTTTCAATTGGGAATTGGGGTTTCGTAATTGGTAATTTGGTTTTTGTTATTGGTAATTTGTTAAGATTTAGTGTATATTTTTAATTTTGTTTACAGGTTCGCATGACGGAAACTATCACCGGTACAGAGAATGATGCGCTTGTGGAAACGCCGGGTGAAGAGCTTGTGGCACTGAATGAATTGAAGATACAATTTAGCGAGCTTTAGACCATGCCCACCCATGATTTTTATGGGTATCAAGAGAATAAAAAAAAATCAAAAATGAATTAATGGTGATATTTTGGCCTGATACGTATCAGTCCACCGAAACTTTTGATACCGTATCAACAAGCAACGTGTTCGATAAGCGAATCAGAAAAACAAAAACAAAAAATGCTGAAAAGTCAAAACACATTTGTGTTCGATAAGCGAAAAATTCCAGCTTTCTCCAGAATTTGACCCAATCAACAAATTATCTCCAAATCTAAACGATCAAAATCGACCCAACGAACCTGAGCTGCGGTAACGGAGAAGCGTCGCGGAGAAGGGAATTGGAGAGAAAAAGGTAAGAGCTGGCCATGAGCGGCGACCGGAGTTACGCCGTTTTCCGAAGCTCCGATGAAGGAATTTGGCCGGAAAAGAAAGGAATTTGAAGAAGAGGAACGCGAGCTGAAGGAGTGAGCAGAAGCAGAGAGAGCGCGAGAACGAGGAAGAAGAGAGGGTTTAGAGAAAGCATTGATGGCTACCGAAGCTGACTTGGACAAGCTCCTCGACGCCATGTGAGTGAAGCTTGAATTCAACACAAAGAGTTAAGGAAATGTGTTTAGGAAGACGACGAAGAAGACGGTTCAATCAGCGACTCTGTTTTTGATAGCAATCAATACCCAATTCCTGAAATCGATGGAGATTCAGGTCGAGGATTCTTGCGAAGGCTTTACTTGAAGCTGCGCTTGATTCAGCTGATGATTAACTTGGTGAAGGTGAGGTTAGAGAAGAAGATCAGAAGTCGCTTAATGTCGGAATTATCGGTCCGCCAAACACCAGGAAATTGTCGTTGACTAATTTCATGGTTCGTTTATTCCTAATTTGGTGCTTTTGAGAATTGATCTTTGGTTAATTGAGACATTTGTGCATAATGTTTAGGTATAACTTCGTTTCTTATGGTTTTGGTTCAATGGAATTGGTACATTAAGATCAAATTAGTATGCAATTCATTGAAGTTGGTGTTTTTGTGCTTCCATGATTCTTGTATAGTACTGCTATATTGCTTGATTTTGTCCTATAATGCCTCTTGTTGAGAATCTTTGATCAATTGAGACATTTGTGTATAATGTTTAATGCACAACTTTGTTGGTTAAGGTTTTTGTGCATTGGAATTGGTACTGTCAGATCGAATTAGTATATGTTTCATTGAATTTGGTGTTTTTTGCCTCTTTTTCAGAATCTTCCTTATGGTTTTACAGTTTAGCTAAGTTGGTTAAGTGTTTTCATCATGTTGAGTGCAGGTTGGAACAATGGTTACTGCTGCTTCACGGAAGACTAACACGACGACTCATGAAGTATTAGGAGTATTGACAAAAGGGGATACGCAAGTCGTAAGTGTTTTCTTTTTGATGTGTTTTCATTTTATTTTGTTGGAAATATTCTCATTCCTCGGTCAATCTCAAATGTGTTATTTCGGTATTCATGACTGTGTTCATGGTTACTCCATCATTGCATCAATTTGGTTTATACATTGTGTTGTGTGAATCACAAGGATAGTAGCAAATATATGCAATATGATTCAAAAACATTGAGTTTGTCTCATAAAACCAGTTTAAAGATTGGGTTTGGTTTGCAAACATTTTAATTTTTTTTTTTACCAGTATCATCATTAGTCTCAAACATTAAACAAATATGAAAATTAATACTAAAATAATGCTACTGATACCCAATAAATATCATGGGTGTGCATGCTCTTATGCCACTCACCTCGGACTGAAACAAGAGAACAAAAAGCTTTTGAGTGAAGTCGCTGGAGAAATCAAAGCAGCAATGGAGAGTGGCGATGACTTGCAGGTGCCTCCGGTCACGGACGAAGACGAACCGCTCACGGACGAAGACGAGCCGATTCCCCGCCTGCGTATCAATGATACCTATGGAGGCTGGTACATCAAGAACAAACGCTGTGGTGTCTAAGACACGTGTCTAAGAACCCTCTCTTTGGTACTGGGTTCGAAGCCCAAGATTGATATCTTCTTTTTTTTTCCGTTTCTTTTGCATTATAATCTGATGATTCAGATTCATTTTGTTTCCCTTTTCTTTTTTTTTTAGAACTATAATTTCGTGTAACCAAAAAGTTACTAGTACACAGAGACTTCAAAAATATCGGAAATACACATCAATGCCATCCAGTTTATTTCCAAAAAATTAAAATACACATCACTTCTCTTTCTGTCGATATTGAAAAATTAATTAAATAATGGTGGTCTAGTTTATTTTTTTATATGTTAAATGTGAGTTTGTTTGTTCTCTTTGTGGAAAAGGAGTTTTACATTTGGTCATTTTTTTCGCAGAATTTTATCACTGGAACCAAAGTAATATATCTCATTTTTTTACGTGCTATAGACTGTATGTATTTTTTTTTTTACTACTTACATATATTCTTATTCGAACAATATATTGTCGTTTATGGATATTTATACTTAATAAGTGAAGAATATTCCTTAGGCGTGAACATAAAAGGATTGATATGATCGATTTGGTTTATATGTTCTACGATCATGCCAATATGCGTAATTATATTAAAAGAGTGCATGATTTATCTTAAACTAGATTAGGAATAAAAACGATTTTATAACTCGTGAGAGGGAATTAGAACGATTTTAGTTAAAAGGTATATCATTTTTTCTAGGTATTATTACGAAAGAGAATCGAGAGGGAAAGTTTGGTGAAATCCTCCAATTCTCATTATTAAATTAGGAAAGTTGTTACAGAGTAGTTATACACTCAAACAACTAAACCAAAAGTAAACCAAAGGATTACACCAATTAAATTACAATCAATAAATCAGGACATTCCAGAGCCCTTAACCGGTTTATACCGAACCGTACCAATCTATACACTAATAGCCCCCCTCAAGATGGAGATGCAAAAATATTGCAAATTCCCATCTTGCCTATAAGCTCTCGAAATGGAGCAGGATGCAACGCTTTCGTTAGTGTATCTGCCAATTGATTTCCAGTCTTCACATACATGATCTTCAAGAATCCAGAATCAATATGTTCCCTAGTAGTATAGCAATCCAATTCGACATGCTTTGTCCTTTCATGATAAACCGCATTGTTTGCAATGTGCAAAGTTGCAGTGTTATCAAAATAAAGATATGCCGGAGGTTTAAATGGAATGAGATGATTTGGAGCTGAAATGAAGAGATTTTATGAAAACTAGTGATTGGTCGGCCGACTGGCTTGATGCAGTCGACCGACTGATCAGCCGACAGAAGAAACATATTTTTCCCGGGCCCGTTTTCTCAAGTCCGATCGCTTTAGGAACTCTTCTAAACCCTAGTTACGACCATGGAGACTATAAAAGAAGTGCTTAAGCTCAGAGAAGAGACGTGCCACCCTTGGAGAGCCGCCTAGTTTGAAGAGAAGAGAAGAGAAGAGAAGAGAAGAACCCCTAGTTTTCTGCCCTGAGAAGCCTTACTGTTGAGGTTTTCTCTTGAGTTTACCTTGTTTCTGATACCAGGAGAGGAGGCCATGACTTTGTTGCTACTGCCCCTCTCATATTTGTTTTAATTATGCTTTATTCAGTTATTAATATGCTTGATTTGATGTTTGCTGTTATGTCTGAGTAGATTAGAAGCATGATTTAGGGTTTATGATTGTTATGGATTTATGATTGCCCTTAGATGAGATCTCAGTAGGTTTTTCTATTTCATCTGTTCTTAATTCTTGTTCTAACCTGATCACTTAGAATATTGATATTAGGTTAAGCTATGCAACGAGAGTTGGTAGTAAAACTGGAAACAAGATTTTAGTAGGTAATCTCATTCTAGACAAAAGAAATTTCGCTAGGGTAGATTATGAACAATCAGATCTATATTAAATGCATGAGCTAGATTCCATAGATTGAAAAGAAATTTCTGGTCTAGTCTTTAGTCTCCTAGGTAGAATCGCATGGACACAGGGATCTCTATACTGTTGTCTTCTGAGTTCACTAAACCCATTGAATATTGATAAGTGTAGAATCCATGCAATCCATAATACTTTAAGTCTGCGATTTTTATTAATAAGGTTACAACCTTCATTTACAATTGCATTAGTTACATTTACAACCAGTTACTTAGTTACCTTCTAGATAAAGTTACCATTTGATTGATATTTGGCTTTAAGAGGAATTCCTTGCTTGAACTGAAAAACGGACATAATCTATGTGGGATCGATAACCTTTCATACTACAACTGTACGCTGTGCACTTGCAGTTATTTAGGTGAAATACTTCACACACCAAGTTTTTCTGGCGCCATTGCTGGGGATTAACAGTGGTTTCAGTTCGTTTAGGTTTAGGAACCATGATTAAAGTTGTTACTTATTTCTTTACGTCTTTCGTTTGTGATCAGCAGAGAAAGATGCAAGGAAAGTGTGAGTGGAAGGATGAAGATAAGGGAGATGTTGATTTTAAAAGAGCCACAAGATACCAAAATGGATACTCATGCCCAGGATCGATGTACAAAGTTGCCCCACCAGACAATGGAATGGAGCAAATGATTGAGAATATCTTGGAGATTCAGAACAAAAGCTACAGTAAGCTCTCTAAGAAGATGGACCACGTCTTCTTAGACTTTGATGTGAAGATTAACCACCTCAAGAAAGATGTTGGAAAATTACATGCCATAATGGAAGCACTTGAGCGAATTGTTGGAGTGAGAAGAGTTATAAGACACACTAGAATGATCAAAGCCAGACAAGCCATGAAGAGCCATGAAGAAGAAGTTGCTAATAAAGAAAATTGCTTTCTGACGTGCCATTTGGTCGACCGACCCTTTACTGTGGTCGACCGACCCTCTAATACAGTCGGCCGACTGGTCAATGGTCGGTGGATTCTTTCACCAGTTGACCGACCATTACCTCAGATTAAAGAAAAAGGCTGCCCCTTGATGAAACAACCACCTGTGAAGAAGCCTAATTGCAAGAATGATAAGTTACACTATGTCATGTCTTGGATTACAATTGCAGACTATGAAGTTGACAAGATAGGATTTGAAGAAGAAGTAAATGATTGGGTTCTGAAGAAGAAGATTGAACCAATTGCTAAGGAAATGCTGAGAGATATGCCTTTTGCTAGAGCATGTCACCTGGAAGATGAATTGAAGACAATCATTGAAAGGATCATGAAGTTTGAGATGAGTCCTACGATGGAAGTATCATATTTGCTGCGATGTGTGATCAAGCGATCAAGTACCGAGTACCAAAGAAGGAGAAAGATCCAGGAAATTTTGAGCTAAGCATGACCATTGGAAACAGAAAGTTTGAGATTTGCTTATGTGATTTGGGAGCCATTAGTAATACTATGTCACTGGAGTTAGCCATGGAGTTAGGTCTGCAAGACATTAGAGGAACAAACATGACATTCAAGTTAGCTGATGACTCATCAATCACACCTATCGGGAAGGTGAAGGATATACCTGTCATGATTGGAGATAGATTTCCCCCATTGGATTTTTACATCCTTGAAGATGCATATTCTGGAGAAGAAGAAGAAGAACATATCATACTTGGAAGAGAATTTCTCAAGACTGCTGGAGTATTGATAGATTGTACTGAGGATACCATCACTCTAAGGAACTTAGGAAACCCTTATCTAACTTTCAAAGTGGACAAGGAAGAAGAAGATTTTGAAGAAGAATATGAAGAGTTGATGTATGAGTTCTATGAGAAGCCTCAAAGAAGAAGGTTTGCTGTGATTACACGATCAACACCAAAGAAGAGAGTGATTAAAAGACCTGAAAAAATGTGATCATCCGCATGCCTATTGGTCGACCGACTGACACCCCTGCAGTCGACCGACCAATTAGTCCAGAACCTAAAAGGTGAACTTTTTCGATGCCATCTCTTTCGCCAATTCACCGAGGTATTCAATCTACATCTATATGGTTTAGACCAGAACACATTGAGTACAGGATACCTTACTACAGCAGAGAAGTTGAGATGTCTAAGGAAAGAATCAGGAATGATACTGAAGGTTTAATTGAGGAATGCAAGGAAGTTTGGCCATTAGTTGAGTAGTGTGGTCTAGAAGCAGAGCTGAGAAGATATATCTTTCTTTTGCTGGAAGAGAGGATGACAGTAAGAGAAGTATGCAACATAATGGCAAGAACATGTGATGAAGTGATCGATAGACAGATCCTGAGAAAGCTGGAAGATTTTGGTAAGCCTACCATTGGTTGCATGATAGGTTATACCGTGTTTGAGGAAGTTGTGTGTGACACTGGAGCTGGAGTGAATCTTATGCCACTCTCAGTAGCTTAGATGCTGAGATATGACAAGTTGTTGGAGAAACAAGTATTGCTTAGACTAGCTGACGAAAGTTACAAGTATACTGAAGGATTGCTGGAAAATGTGCCCATACGCACCCGAGATCAGTTCTTTGCTGTTGATTTCCATGTAATGAAGTTTGATAAAGACACAGAAGATGCTCTAATCCTTGGAAGACCATTTTTACATACTGCCCATGCAGAGATTGATTGCAGAACCGGGAAAGTCACAATCAGAGCCAAGGAAGTGAATGATGAAGAAAGGATACAGATGAACGAGAATCGACTAGCAGGATTTTCACATACACTACCAAGAGGTACTTTCCAGCCAATTCCAAGAAACATGAGATACACTTCTACAAGGAAGCATGTGTTTGCTACAAGCTTGAGTTATGAGAAGATCAGAAAAGAAGATGCAAGCAAGATCATTGATCTCACTGAAGATACTGATGATAATGATGAGGTTGAGGAAGACCCTGAAGAAGACCCTTTGGATGATGAGATGATAGGAGATACAGAGCTTACCTCTGAAGGAAGCAGCAGGTAATCCCGTCAGACATAGTCAAGCTAATGACTGAAAATAAACGCTTATTTGGAGGCAACCTACTTGTGAGTCAAGTTTAGAATTTTAATTCAGTTTTTGGTTTTTCTAAGTCCTAATTTAGTTGAGTCTTTGAATTTTTCAAATTTGGTTTTTAATTTTAATTTTGGTTTTATTTAATCTAATTAAAACATAAAATAAAAAACATAAAAAAATAATTAAAAAAAAAATGAAACGACCCATTTGGTCGGCCGACTGGCACACTGCAGTCGACCGACTCGGGTCTCCGACTCCATTAAAACCCGACTTGTTCTTCATTATTTCCGAAAAAACAAAACTTCAAACTCGATTTTCTCTCTAATTTTTCAATCATTTTTGACGATTCCAATCCTCAAAAACTCGGAATCTTTGCTCTACACTTGCCACTACTTATTTCATCCGATCTGCAAGGTATTCATACACTTTCAACTCGTTTTTAGTCCGGAATTCGGTTCGTTCATGGACAACCCCAAACTCTACGGTCTCGAGGAGATATGTGAAGAAACTCATGTCCCCAATCCCACACCACAAGAACCCGATGATTGGTCGGAGCCAGAAGAGCAAGTGATCAATTGGTGACTGGACATATCTTTCACAGAAACATGAGTGGCTCATTGAAAAGTTTGGTCGAAACAAGCCAAGAGTGAAACATATGTGCATGTAATGAGATTGTCGTATATGTTCTTCAAAAACTGGTATCTTTTATGGTTGTAGTTTCCTCTGTAATGGTTTTGTATAAACTTCGTTGGTGATTTCATTTTGTCTCCTAGTTTTATTGCAACTATATAAGAAAAATATTAACACAAGAAGTTTATATATTGTATGTAGCTCGTCACTCATATTTCGTTGATGCCAAGTTCGTCTATATCAAAAATTGTATTTTAGTAATCTTTATGGCTTAATTTTTCATGCTAAAAAATGCTACTACTGTATATCTTATGTGCACAACAACACAAAAGTCTGGTATTTCAACTATCTTCTTCAGACAAAACATAAGAGAGGGTCTATAATCGATAAGTTATCAACTCTTTGGACCAAGAATGCAAAGCTAACAGTAGAGAGAAGAAGATGATACACTCCCTGCTGCTTTGTAGTGATAGAGATGAAGTTAGCCACTCCCTGATTTGAGGGTATTACTCAACCTGAGGAGAAGAATGTATATGAGTGTGTTGCTTATTTTTTATTGAACTATAACACTAGTCAAGGAATATTTGATGTGTTTACCAGTCTAATCCTTCGAATAGGCCTTCGCCTTTCACGGCACAAGTTTTGAAGATTGCCCATTGACGACTCTTTATCTTGTGCAATTCCAAGGCCTCTGTTACAGCTGCATCGTCAAGTGCACCTGGTAGATCCTGTTCATTACATTACCCGAAAGAAAGGTCATGCAAAACCAAATTAATGTGGTATAGATCCTATATTAGCTTCATGAATTAACTATTGCCGGGTGAATCTATCAACACTAACCTGCTTGTTTGCGAATATGAGAACCATTGCACCTTTCAATTCCTCTTCCTGTACAACGATTCCAAAACACAAGTTAGGTGCTCAATGGTAGAGGCATTCTCTAGAGGCAAAAATCATAGTTTTCACAGAGCAAATCAGAAACGACGTATGGAGTCATGATCACCAGTACCCTTCCCAAGAGTGTCCAAATTCCCAAGAGAGATGTCAAGTTTGGTTTCATAAACTGCAGGGCTGTTTGATATTCTAAGAACATTGAGTAGCAACATTTGGGAACGTCTAGAGCAGTTTCTAAACAGAGTCAATATTGTATTCCTAGTAGAGCTACCACCAAGACAGCTTGCTCACAAGTATTCTTGGATTTGGGTTCAAGAGTTGTTTTATCAAGAAAGTAATAAACCAATTACATTAAAAAGAGGAAGCCTTATCAGCAATTTACCTCCAAAATTGCATGAAACTCCTCTTTCGCCACTCCAATTCTATCTGTATCACTTGAATCGACAACATAAATCACTGCTTGTGTATTTGGGAAGTAGCATCTCCAATATGGCCTGTAACAAATCACCAATAAAAAGTTGGACAAAATGCAGTCCTCATTGTCTCTAGAAACGATAACAGAGGAAATGGAAACGATATAATACCTGATACTCGTTTGTCCACCTGCCAGAAAAAAATTCTTTTTAATCATTCTCCAACAAATCGATTAAATATATTAAAGCAACGATGACAAGCAGTAACCATAAGTAAGAATCTCCAAAATTGCATGGTTCATGCTTGTAAATTATGCAGAGTAAGCAACTATATGCACAGATAAGAAGACGCAAATATGTTGGGTAATTGCCTTCCATAAGAATGCAGAACCTTTTCCACCGATTTTTCAAATAAGCAGATTCTTATTTGTATGTCACAGCTATTCATGTAGAGAATGAAAATCATGGACATTTGTGTTACTATCTTTCTATATACAGTATTCTAGTTTCTCAATTGTCATTGGAGTTAGATCAGATCTCATGGGCTTCTACAATCACTTAACCTTGTAATCAACTAGTCAACATTAAATAAGACTAACTGGACCCATAAGAACACGCTTTGATCTAAAAGCTTATACAATGAATCTCCCTTCTTGTACATCAAAAACAATTCTTGCAACTCAAATTCGAAGCTTGATACATATAGCATCCTCATTACAAATACACATTATGGAAAAACATACCTAAATCCCAGACCTGAAACTTGATATTGTTGTACTGTACAGTCTCGACGTTAAATCCAATAGCTGCAAATCGGAAAACAAATCAAAATTGGACAACATGAAATGTCAATTCCGATTCACCAGCTCGAAGATCTGACGCATAAATTCAATGAAACCGATTTATTATAAAATCGAGAGAAATTACATACTCGGAATCGTGGAGACCACTTCCCCCATTTGAAGCCGATCTGAAAGAAAAAAAAATGCAATTCAGAACAAAAACATCGAATCTTAAAACCCTAATCACTTGATGATCACTATGATGAGAATTTCGTGTAGATGGAATCATGGAAGCAGAGGTTTTACAGAGAATGGTGGTTTTCCCGGCATTGTCGAGACCGAGGACGAGGATTCGAGCTTCTTTGTTACCAAAAACGGAAGAAAATAATCTAGTGAATACGATTCCCATCTTCTTCTTCTTCTTCTTCTTCTCTGGTGAGATCAGATCAGATCATACACGATCTAAAGAAAGATTCGTCTCTTGGATCATCTATAGCTTCTCTTCGCAGAGAAGAAGAGCAGTGGCAAATTTTGAGACTAAGCAATTTTTGAGTTCTTGTTAAACCTTCTGAGTCAGGTAGAGGTTCACATATGGGCCGCTAATAATCATCTCGGCCCATTTGCAGTGATGGATTTTTTTTTTTTAATTTAACAAAAGGAGAAAAATAAATGTATTAGTTGCAACTTGCAAAGGACACATCTAAGCTGTGAAGTGTATGGAGCTTGAACACAACGATCATGAACTTGTTTGGCAAAAGTAAAGAAGAGTCGTGAGAAACCAAATCGAGATAAAAGATTTGATCGATTTAGGCTAAGGCATGTTCTTTGACTTGTCGTTGCGGCATCGGCAGCGACAGAAGATAACAAAGACATCGACGATTACATTAGAGCAGCGGCATCGACGGAGCAGTCATGGTGCCGCTAAGAATAAAAAATTAAGAGTTACCTAATAGAACATTCATCTAGTCAGCACCCGTGATCGAAAGTTGTTTCACCAGAAGTCTGATAGAAGGGCATTCGTCAAACAAGCTCTAGGGGCGGAGTCAGTAGCGGTAAAAGACCTTATGCTTAAAGCTTGTTCTTTTCAAAGACACTGCGACCACTTCCGGCGATCAAAATTAACACATTACCAAAGACAAAAGAAATAAAGGAGAATAATAAAAGTTGCCGCTGCAATCACTTTCGTGGATGTTGTCGGCGTCACCGGTGTCAGCGTCAGTTGGAATAATCGATGCGGCTACTTCCACGGCAACACCAGTGTTACTCTCCACATGCTTGTGTCATGTAATTTGACTTTTACTGGTAATTTTGAGTCAATTATCGATGCCGCAACGTTTTCTTAAAAAAACAAGCCCTTAGTTGAAGATCTCTTTCCTCAACAAGCAAAAGTTGCAATAGAATCGTAATGTGTGATTTTTTCGTTCGCTTTAAAATTTATAACAATATTTTTACAAATCTAAATATTTGTTATAATGCTCTTTATTATCTTATATTTTGATATTCTTTTCGTTTCACAAATAATACTCTCTCCGTTCGGTTTTATAAGATGTTTTGGTTGAATGCGCGATAATTAAGAAACATAAATTATAATTAAACAATATTAAATAATAAATTTATAATATCTTGCAACCAATCATATAAAAGATTGCAGAATTTAAAGAGTCAAAAACATCAAATAACATTAATTTTTACATAGAAACTAGTAAAATATCACATAAAATGAGACAAGTAAAAATCTCTTAAACATCTAATATAATGGAACGGAGGGATTATTATTTTGCGATTTTCACACATATTAAAAAACTATTAAAAGTTCTATTATATTATTTATTAAGTTATTAAACTAAAAAGGCTAAAACGGATTTTTAAAATCATAAATGCTATATTGAAAATACAAACCCACAACTTTTATTAAATAAAAAAAATGAAAAATCGACCGTCTTTATGAAATTGAAGGAATATAATTTACTACGATGACAAATTATATTAAAGTTATTTCACCATTCAACTTTTACGATTCTTTTTAAAAAAATGATTCTTTAAAAATTTTGTGGTTTGCTTTAAAAAAAAAAGATTATTTGTGGTAATAAAAGACAAAAAAAAAATTCTTGAAGTGACCTTAGTCTAGTGGCTGGAAGTAAGTCCGCTGAGAGCATGCACCATCACATCCGGGATCGAGTCTCTCTGCCAACTTATCGTAGGAATTAGACTAATGGACCAGCCAGTTATGGTCCAATGTTGACAAAAAAAAAAAAAAAAAAAAGCAAATTTTGAACTCTAAGTTCGAACAGCTTTGCCACTCGTAATTTAATTTCTCTTACCTTTTTGTTTTCAAATTGCAGCATTCATATATCTAATCGTTTCCGAAACTAGATTGCATTGCTATTTAAAAGTAGGCATATCAACTTTGGGATGAAAAATCTCTAATCCATCCAAATTTCTCATCGCATTCATGTTTCCTTTTAAATCATTATTCGTTCAAAATCGTTTATCTAGTTCATACGATTTTTTTTTAAATGATTATACGAATTATAGTTTATTAATTAACTTTTCAAGGAAATAAAATTATTTTAAATTCTCCTAAAATTATTTAAATTGTTCGAAATATTCTCTAAATTGAATTTTACATCAATGAGTAAAAATCGCTTAGATATATGAATGTTGTGATTTGAATAGTTATGCAATTTTATGAACCCACCGTGTTACATGTATTTCATATCCCGCTTTTCTATCAGAAACACTTTTGATAACTTACTCTTTGTTACAAATTACTCAGTTTTCATATTTTTTGTTGTCTTTAATAACAAATTTGGAGATAAAAATGAAAAATAGAATAATTTTTTAATTTTATTGATTAGTCAATGGACTTATTTATACAAGTTTATAACTTGTTCAACAAAATTTTTACATATTTGATAATATTAAATCTATCTATTTAACATAATGAAATATACACAAATATTAAATTTATATTTCAAGTCGATCTCGTAGAATGTCCGTGATCTCCTAACATTTAAATAAATCTCATATTCAAAAACTATAAATTTTTTTTTTTTTTTTTTGTCCAAAAACTATAAATATTACTCCACAAACTTGAGAGAAAAGTATAACGTGCGGAAATTCAAAAACTATAGAATTACAATAAATGCAACAAATGTAGAAAAAGAAGAATGAGAGAAAAGAAACCGAAATCGAAGAGAATTGTTTGGAAGTTTGTGTAGTAGACGCGGCTACTCGGCGCCTCATAAAGACAGCTCAGTGGTGTAAAAAATGTCAAAAACATAATCTTTCTTTTTGATTTAAAATAACAAAAAACGATCCACCATCTGACACGTGTTCTCCATATGATAGACTCTTTGACACACAGAACAGAATAAGCTAACTAGATACGCAAGACAAAATGATTTGCTGTTTCTTTTTTCTTTTTCTTTTCTTTTCTTTTGGTCATTTACTGTATTGCTAATTGTTCTTTGATACAGGAAAAGTACTGTATTTGCTAATTGTTCTTATTGATGGAGAATATCAATTTGTCGAAAAGAAATGGAGAATATCATTTGTTGAAAAGAAATGGAGAATAAAAAAGTAAATTTCTGTATAAAATATTAACTTTACGAATCACATATTTTTTGTATAAAATATTTAATAATTTAATATGTGCATGATATAAGTCAAATAGTATTTTAAGTTTTGTAAGATCTTATACTAAACCTCACGTTTTGAGATTTGGAGAATAGTTGATCTAGATCGGAATTTTTCTTTACAGTATATAAATCTTTATATTCAACTACTCGGACACTGTTCTTATGATATTAAAGTATCTATATATATATATGTACGTAGTAAGTTTTTTTATAGAAAGATGTAGTCAAATTTTGTAGAGATTTATTTAAATTACAACTTAATTAAGATTGGTTTTGTCGCGAGTACTTTTCAATTTTCACCTTATAAATCTCACTGAATGAGGAAAAAAATCTGCCCAAATTAAAAGGCAAAGAAATAAAATCAAAATTGGCATATGCAGCAAGTATATCGGCCGTCAAAAGATCGTTTTAGTTTTACCATGTAGATCGATGGTGGAAATTAATTTCCATTAAATACAAATTTTGTGTGAATGTATCCAACCACCAGATAAAACTTCCTGAAGTAGCAGGTATTTCCACTTACAAGGATCTAAAGAAATGTACATATTATATAACTACACATAACAAGGGAATTACGAGTAAACTAACTTTACATAAGAGTCTACATGTTCCTAAGTTTATCATCCATAAACTCATACACAATTAATTTGAAAGTTTACAAAAGTTTGTTTAGTTGGTTATGTTTTCCAGATCATTCCATAATTAAATAATTAAAACATTTCTTTTTGTTAGCGTTTGCCTTTACATTTTACGATTTTTCTGAAAAAAGCTTAAGGTTTTTTTTTTTTTTTTAAATTAGATATATCAAGGAAAATTTGGAATTGGTTGAAACAATCGAATCCTAAATATATGGATGTACACACATGTACACGTATGAAGCCGCAATTATACCCAAAATGTTTTTTTTTGTGGGTGAAGTTGCAAATGATTTGGAAGTTGGAACCAAAGATTTACTATTGGTAAAACATAAACACAAACAGAACATGTAAAACCCCAAAATTTTGCTCTCTGGTAAGTAAAATTTACATTCCTAGGAAATAGGAATCATAACAAGGAAAAATTCTCCAGAAAACTAAAAAAAAAAAAAGAAGAAAAACAAAAAAAGCTTAGTGACTTCTTGTAGTTGATTCTCCATTTTCTTTAACTCTCTCATCACTTTCTTCTCTCGTCTTCTCTTCCTCTTCTACAACAATATCCTCCTGAGAAATTACCATTTTACCCCCACAAGTACACTTTTTCATCGCCGGCGTCGCGAGAAACCTCGGCAAGTCATCTCCCGCCATTATTACAAGAAACTTATCCTCGTACGCTCCGTTCGCCGCCTTGTCTCCAGACCGACTCTCTTTCTCTTCGTCGCCGTTGTTCCGATCGTCTTCTTCGCCGGACAAGCGCCAGTAAGAACAAGCAAGGATGAGAAGAGCAAAAGCGATGAGTCCAAGCATCGCCGCTAAACCGCCGAAGAGGTAAGGAACCGGCGAGTGCCACGGCGATTGTGGCCGCACTCCGTGATGATTGACGAAAGTTGACGACGATGCTGACGTGGCGTGTGTTGCTACATCTTCTAACCTAGATTGAACACTCAATGGTCTCATCTTGTTTTGTTTTTGTTGTAATCTCTTTTTTATTTTTCTGACTTGGTTTTTTGGAGACGATATTTTTGGTTTATCACTTAGTGTGAAAAAAAGGAAAGCTGAGTATGAAACAATGGGGAAGGTAAGAAGATGTATTTATAGGTATAAGCAACTTGGGGACAAAGAAAGTGACGATTGTATTTAATTAATGAAATCAACTTGGGGTTAAATTCTGCTAACTCAACTTTCTGAATACCCAAACATACATGGTATTTTATTAAGTCACCATTAATATATAATATTGATTTCATTAAGTTTGTGACTCTATACATGGCATTTTATGAAAGATGACCACAATCAAGACGTTGCGATGCAAACATCACCATTTATTTTGTTAAGTCTTAAGAAGTCCTATTTTCTATTTAGTAAACATATTTTAAGCTTTGCAGCAATATTATTTTACATAGTGAAAAAGGTGTGAAATACAAAAATTTAAGAGAAATTGTGTGCAATAACCATGAAAAAACAATAACTAAAAAACTAACAAATTAACCTAGATCTAATGGTTTATAGTTTGTACAGCCGTGCCTACGTTGGCGCATGCCCGATGCGAGTAAAAATATAAGATATCTTAGTTCATAAAAAAATCATATTCCATAATAAATATTATTGTCATACTAAAAAAAAAAAATAACTAAAACTAGCAAACAAAATATTACATAAAGTTTTTAAATTGTTTAAATTTTTGACTAATTTTTAAAACTATTACAACAATTATCTAATTTACAAAAATAAAACTTTTGACTCAATTTTTTTTATAGATAAAATAATTAATTTTTCTACGGGGAATTACAAACATGCCACCTTTGAAAATATTTTTTTCAAATATGCCACCCTTGAAAAATTATTGCAAACATGCTATCTTTTATAGAAAAAGACAAAATCAATAAAAAAAATTATCTCTCTTAAAACCCAAACCCTAAACTCTACCCCCAAAAACTATACCCTAAATATAAAATAGTTAACCCAAACCCAAAAAATATAAAAGTTAAGTTAAAAAAATGACATTCTTGCAAGTATTTTCAAACGATGACATAACCGTAAAGTGGAATGCAAAGAGTGGCAAGTCACTTAATCTTTTATGTAAAACTAATTCTATATTTACTTGACTCTATTTTCTTAACGATTCAAAATTGTTTCTATAATTTGTTTATTATTTAACCATTAGAAGCCCATAATTCTATAATTTTATTACATTTAAAGACAAATAGTTTAATTTATCTACTATTTAATTAATTATGTTTAACAAAAACAATTAATGTTTTATAAACAAAAAATAGTGAATGGTTTGAAATAAAGTAGTGTTTTTATCTCTTATCTATATTATATTGTTTGAAACTATTAAGTGATTTTTAACAAGTTGGATACGAATGATTACTATTTGAAAATGTATATCGTTGTTTAATACTTTGTTAGTTTCATACGTAAAATATCATATATTTCATATATCGTATCTACAGATTATGGCACTTTAGTGTACTAATATTATACTATTATTAACATTAATCATTTTTTCTATTTATCATATTGTTTTAGTATAATCATACACTTTTTACGTATATTTAAATTACATTATTCTTAAGTTTTTAGATATTTTTTAGTATGACTTTTTTTATTATGTCGATGTATAGCATCACATGATATATGTTATATTTATATTTGATTTTTCTCCTCCTTCTTAAGTGAAAAGTATTTAGAACTTTTGTTTCCTCATGCTCTTATAGTTACAAGAGAAAATCATAAAACATGAAAATCTTTAACTTTTGAAGCTTCTACTATTTTTTTGGGCAAACATTTATAATTTGAGTACCCATTAATTTATCTTGTTCTCTTATTCCCTTTAATTATATATAATTGCAATAATTGTCTTAAATATAGCTGAATTTAATTTTTATTTTCTTTCTATTAGACGTAACACTTATCTACTTATATTTTGCTTTCTGAATTGAGTTATAGATCAACATGTTTGTTTATTTCTTATGACGTGATTGATATTTTATAATATTTACGATACAAATGTACCTAATTAAATATTTATAGTGTGAAATATAGTATAATCAAAATTATTAAATATAATATGTGAAATATTCATACTTAAAATTTTCACCGCGTACTATACCTAAGATATTTTAATTAAAATATTAGTTACACCTTTCATCATTTTTTTTTCTTTTTTTGTAATTGCATAGAGATTTCTCCTCCACTTATATTTGTATTTAAAAAACTGTAACATCCCAATTCCTATAATATTATTATTTGGAAAAGAGGGGTGTCGATCGACACCAAGTTTGGGTTTCAGTTCGGTTTGAGTTAAATTGCTCGGTTTGCGTCGTCGGTTTAGCGAGAACCCTAGGGCTTGGCTTTATAAGTTCTTTGGGATTTGTGGCCGCGTGCGGCAGAAATTAAAGTGATTTTCGTGGCCTTGTGCGAAGGAGAAGAGTTTTGAGAGAGAAGAGTTTAAGAGGAAGAGAAGACAGGTTCGTCTGTCTTGGGAGAAGCGAAGAACGGTCGATCTAATCGAGTCTGATCGACGTGATTTTTCTCAGGTTTGTTCTCCTTCCTCTTAGATTTCTATAGGAAAAATCTGATTGGCTTTTGGAGTTGTGGTTTGTGAGTTATGATTGTTTTTCCATAAGGGGTCTGTGCAGTCTCGGGATTCAATCAGCCTCCTTGGGAAGTGTTTTCCCGGCATTTCAGAGGGAATCAGTGGACGAGCTTGGTACCGTTGGAAAGCCCTGTCGGTCTAGTTTTCAGATTGGGTTTCCGATCTGAATTTGGAGGTACGATCCGATCCCTATGATCGTTTTAATCCAGTGCGTTGTTCTGTTTCTGGAAATCTGAATTAGGGTTTTGGGAAAATCCAAGTTTTGTGTCATAGGTTTTTGAGGAAGGTTTCCTCGGTGTTTTCGGTTAAGATCAGAGGCTGTGAGGTCGCTTTTTCGTGTTCTTAACCGTTCTTTCCTCGAATCGTGTAATCGAGGTGAGTGCGTGATCGTGATATAGAATTAGGTTATTAGGAAGCTTGATTGGCTGTTTGTGTTGAATTGGATTGTTCTTGTGATATTTCTGTGTGTATTGATTGATCTGGAATCACGATAATCTCGTGAGATGGAACGGAACTCGAGCCGTGAGAGGATTTGGCTCGGTTCAGGTTTCTGCGAGAGGTGTCGATCGACACCTAGTGGTAGTGTCGATCGACACCACTGTTTTATGATCGTTAGGATCGGATGCTTGAGTGAAGCGTCAACGACACCAAGTGGTGGTGTCGATCAACACTAACTGTTTTAAAGGATCGGTTGCTTGTGTGAAGCGTCGATCGACACCAAGTGGTGGTGTCGATCGACACCCTCTTATTTAAATGTTTAATCTGTTTAAATGTTTAATCTGTCTAAAGGTTTAATTTGTTTAAATGTTGAGAACTGCTGTTTGATCGCGTAGAATTGATAGTCTAATTCCTATTATATATCTAGTAGACGGGATGACCGCTCCACTAAGTATTTATTAAATACTTACGCAACTCTGTTTTTCCTTTTGAGTTGCAGGTAACAGAAATGCGTGATCGCGGAATCAAGGCCGGCGAAGGGGATGATAGGATGTTTTTATTTCTGTTCAGTCTAGTGAAACCTGGTGTTTAGGTTGCTAGATTTTTAATACTGTTCTGGAATTTGGAATGACTGGAACTGAATTGATGGCTTCTTGATTTAATATTATATGGTTTTGTTTTATGAGAATTTCCGCAATTGTTTAATTAAAAAAAAAAAAATTTGGGTGTTACATTTTGGTATCAGAGCCTAGACGTTTTTAGGACTTGGTAATTGGATGAATTAAGACTATGTGGTTTAATTGTTTATTGGTGGTTAGACAAATAGTAGTCTTAGACCATCTTCTTCGGCCTTTAAAGAGATTCTGCGGTAAGTTGTGTTTTGATTTTTTGTTTGACCTCTTGTTTGGTGGAATCAAGTATCTTAGATTGTGCCCTTGGAAAGTGCAGTGTGTGATGGCTAGAGTTCCGGGAGGTCGTGGTGGCAGAGTTGGTGGTCGGGGAGGCCGAGGTCGTGGTCGGGGTCGTGTGGCTACGTCATTCGAGTGGGTGACTCAGAGTGAGTCATCAGAGTCGGAGTCTGTTTTTCTGATGTATCAGGAGGATTCAGCGGGCACTGTTCGTGTGACGTCTAGGACTGCCAGTGCCAGAGGTAGTACCAGAGTTGCTGTTGTGGTCAGAGGCCTAGGTGCGGGTTATGCTACGGACAGAGCTCAGGATCCGGAGGATCGTTTGGCAAAGATGTTGGCTTTGATTTTAGACCGGTTACCGGTTGAGGTACCTGCGCAGGCTCCAGTAATGGACCTAAGAGAGCAGTATCTGGTGATGTTTAATGAGATGCAAGGCATGGGTCCTTTGTCCTTCTCGGGTGGAGGGGGAACAGAGGGAGCCAATGAGTGGAGGTTGAAGGTAGAGCGGAGGCTTCGTTCTATCAGATGTCCTGAAGAGTACCGTGTGGATCTGGCAGTAGGATTTCTGGATGGTAATGCCTATCTCCGGTGGACAGGAGTCCAAGCCAGGAGGAGGCGGACAGTGTGGACTTGGGGTGAATTCTTGGGCGAGTTTAATGCCAAGTATTTCCCCCAAGAGGTGGGTGAGCAGCTAGAGTTGCAGTTCAGAAGTCTGGTTCAGGGTAATCGGTCTGTTCGTGAGTATGATCCTGAGTTCAGCAGGCTAGAAGTCTATGCGAGTAGCGCCATGGATGAAGAGCGGGCCCATATGGGCAATTTCGTGGTGGGACTTTGGATGGGGCTGAAGATGCCTGGCAGAGCTTCCAGGTACGCCTCGAGGGCGAAGTTAGTGGAGGTGCTTGCGCTAATCGAGGAGCTGGGAGAGCAGGGCTAGGATTGCGGTTGTTCTTTCTTTTGGATTTGTTTCCAGTTTCAGAGCTTTAGTGTTGGCTTTGTTGTTCTTGGTTTTGGTAGTTTCGGTTGGTGTTGTAACGATTCTACGTTCAAAAATTTATAAGATGAAGTGTTTCCTTATTTATTTCTTGTGTCTAATAAGTTATATAGTTCTTATTAGTAATGTAGATATTCCAGAGTGGGAAATATCATGCCTTTGACCATATGAGGTAGGTTTGGTCAATAAGGGCTTAGAGGCATTTAAAGATTTGAATTACTCATTCATTATCGGAGATGTGAGTTCTCCTGTATACTTATTTGGGATGCGAGTTCCCAGAATAAGTAGCGAGGGTTATGAGTTCTCTCGCGGGGATGTGACTTCCCCAGATAATGTTGGCTCGAAGGATGCGTCCTGAGAGTGCGAGCGGTATTTTTGCCGGATAAGACATAGGATGTATCCTGTGTGGGTCAGTGTGTGAATGAGTAAGAGTAATTAATGTCTGGGAACATAAGTAAGCTTAAGACTGGATGGGGGCATCGGAGATCGGGAGTTGATCTCGGATTGTTTTGACCAGTTTGGGTCGTGTGCTCAATGATATTTCGGGTGGGAAATATCGAGATAGGCCAAGTGGGGCAGATCTAATCATAGATGTTAATAAACGTTTTAGAATTTAATACTCTAGGGATAGTGGTATTCCCGAATAACTTATTACAATTTGGAAGACAGTGGGTTTTCGGCGGTCTACTCGTAACGGGTGGGTCACAATGTAGTACCGGATGTTACTTATCGATGACAAGTGGGTCACGGTATAGTATAGTGGGATGCTTACTTATCTGGGACAAGTGGGTCTCAGGATAAGTATCAGGAGATGGTGGGTCTCTTGAAGGGAATGAGTTCCAGTTCGGTTTGAGTTAAATTGCTTGGTTTGCGTCGCCGATCGACACCAAGTTTGGGTTTCAGTTCGGTTTGAGTTAAATTGCTCGGTTTGCATCGTCGGTTTAGCGTGAACCCTAGGGCTTGGGTTTATAAGTTCTATGGGATTTGTGGCCGCGTGAGGTGTCGACCCATTGGTGGGTGTCGATCGACACCAAGTTTGGGTTTCAGTTCGGTTTGAGTTAAATTGCTCGGTTTGCGTCGTCGGTTTAGCGAGAACCCTAGGGCTTGGCTTTATAAGTTCTATGGGATTTGTGGCCGCGTGAGGCAGAAATTAAAGTGATTTTCGTGGCCTTGTGCGAAGGAGAAGAGTTTTGAGAAAGAAGAGTTTAAGAGGAAGAGAAGACAGGTTTGTCTGTCTTGGGAGAAGCAAAGAACGGTAGATCTAATCGAGTCTGATCGACGTGATTTTTCGCATGTTTGTTCTCCTTCCTCTTAGATTTCTATAGGAAAAATCCGATTGGCTTTTGGAGTTGTGCTTTGTGAGTTATGATTGTTTTTCCATAAGGGGTCTGTGCAGTCTCGGGATTCAATCAGCGTCCTTGGGAAGTGTTTTCCCGGCGTTTCAGAGGGAATCAGAGGACGAGCTTGGTACCGTTGGAAAGCCCTGTCGGTCTAGTTTTCAGATTGGGTTTCCGATCTGAATTTGGAGGTAAGATCCGATCCCTATGATCGTTTTAATCCAGTGCGTCGTTCTGTTTCTGGAAATCTGAATTAGGGTTTTGGGAAAATCCAAGTTTTGTGTCATTGGTTTTGAGGAAGGTTTCCTCGGTGTTTTCGGTTGAGATCAGAGGCTGTGAGGTCGCTGTTTTCGTGTTCTTAACCGTTCTTTCCTCGAGTCGTGTAATCGAGGTGAGTGCGTGATCGTGATATGGAATTAGGTTATTAGGAAGCTTGATTGGCTGTTTGTGTTGAAATGGATTGATCTTATGATATTTCTGTGTGAATTGATTGATCTGAAATCACGATAATCTCGTGAGATGGAACGGAACTCGAGCCGTGAGAGGATTTGGCTCGGTTCAGGTTTCTGCGAGAGGTGTCGATCGACACCTAGTGGTAGTGTCGATCGACACCACTGTTTTATGATCGTGAGGTGATATGCTCAAATTATCTCTAGAGCTAGACTCTCTCAAATTAAGAGGTTAATCGCAGTACTTAGGGTTATCGATCCACAGGGAGTCAGGAAAACACAATAGATTTCAGATTTCAGATTAAGCTAGATGAGACGAATGTAAAAGCAAATAAATCAAAACAAAACAAACGGTTGTGAAATCAGTTAAAGAAAACGCTAGGCACAGGGAATTCTCCAGTGAATCAGAATTTCAAATAAATCAGATATTAGGACAATAAAGAACAGTTCATGAACATGCACACGAAAGTACACAAACCAGCTGTCGCTGCAAATAATTTCTATGTCTAAATCCTAGAAGACCAACTGTCGTTGCGAAATCAGGTTGATTCAAACAAGCATTAATGATCAAGCACAATTGTTCATAAAATCCTAAGCCAAATCCCTTTGCGAATAGGTATTTTGCTCATCAAAAACTAGTTCAGGATTATCAATCAAACTGTCGTTTCTATTAATAAACCTTAGATCAGATTTCAGTTCTCGAGGCTAAAATCAGCAATAAGAACAAGTTAAGATGAAGAACTTCTAATGATTTTTATCCTAATAAACAGATCAGATCAGCAACTCATCAAACACTTCAAAAACCCTAAACCTAACAAGAGAAATTACTCAGACATAGCAATAGAAGAAAACATCTTTTATTAATTAAACTCTCTAAGTAATTCTATAAAATAAAGCGTAAAATAAAGCATGAGTCTAAACAATGACTCTAAATACGTATTTATACAAGTTCCAAACCGTCCTAAACATAAAAGTAAACATCTGAAGGCTTCGGGCTTCGAACGAACTTTTCTGATGAAAATCCGGGCTTTGACGAACTTCGTGTCGATCGACACACATAGATCGTGTCGATCGACACGACTCTTAAAATCGTAAATCTTGGCTTTAAAAGTCTTCATGTCGAGCGACACACATAGTCACGTCGCTCGACACAGATTCCAAACAGTGACTCCAAATTTGCATTTCGCCACTTCATTCCGCGAATGCTCCAAAATCTCCAGTAACATCTTTTATGCTCCAGACGGTCCATTTCCTGTAAAGACACTAAAACAATACCAAAAACACCAAAAGACACTAAAACATGGACTTATATCGTGGTCGAAAACCGGTAAAAACCACTATATATCAACTCCCCCAGACTTAGCTTTTTGCTTGTCCCTAAGCAAAACAGTGTGCTCACTCCTTAAGAAACCACATTCCTCAAAGTTTAATACCTGATGATACTTCGATGTGTCCCTAGAAGCTTAGCAGTCCTCTAGTTTGATTCCAAATCCCTTAGAAAATCTCAGACTTTCAATCGCAGACCCCTTTAGCTTAATTAAGTGCGGTCTCATCGAAGGAATATCGATCACTGGACCTTCTTGATTCTTTCACCTTTTTTAACACTTTCCTGCGTTTCACCCTCTCTCTTCCCTCTGAAACTGTATCCAATTAAGGATATCATAGAGATGCAGTGCCTTTGTTGAACTTTTTCCTTCAAGATAATTTTTTTTTGTGATGACGGGTACCTCCGCAGAGGGTCCTTTACCACCAGAGCTTTAGGTTCCATTCTCCTTTGGCATTTTTATGATCACTAGATCAGCTCTCATTATTGTTGTTCTATGAGGCTTTTTGTGATGACGGTTTCCTCAACAGAGGGTCCTTTACCACCAGATCTAGGACAGTTATATCCGTCATTGGGAAGAAGTTTCAAGAGCGGTCCTTCCTCGCTTTCACGTGTTTGGAAGCTGAATCAAGTCTTGCGATTTCCAACGCCCTTGATTAGAGATTCATTAGGGTGGGGTCTTTGACATCCTTTCTGAGTTCTCCAGAATCCTGAACTCGCTCCAAAAAACCGATCCCTTTCCAGTTACCCACCTTGTAAAACCGCTGATCAATTTATATTGGAAATGGTTCGTCGAGTGCTGTTCAAAGCAAGTCTAAAAGAGAGGTTTTAACTCTAAAAATTTTAACAAAAAACTCAAAAGAAAACACAAGTGTTAGCAACTACCTCCCCCAGACTTAAACAACACTGTCCCCAGTGTTATTAAATCCGAGATTGGCTAAATAAGATAAACAGAAAATGAAACGGATGAAAGATCAAGTGAGATTTTGTACCAGGGGGGTCGTGTCGAGCGACACGACCTGTATGTCGATCGACACTCACGTTTCTGTCCCGATTCTGACTGGTATATTTTTCTTCGTGTCGAGCGACACACTAAGTCCCGTCGCTCGACACAGAGTGCTGAAGAGCATTCTTACTTGCATTCGAACGTTTGTTTTCCTGAAAATCAACACCAAAAACAAAACCAAAGCGTAAAATTGAAAAAGAAACATAAATATAAGTAGATAGTTAGATAAAACTCACAAGTGAGTTGCCTCCCACTAAGCGCTTGTTTTCAGTCTTTAGCTTGACTGTTTTGGAACTGAGGACTTTAATGTGGATCTTTAGGAAGTATTAAACTTCCTTTATCCGGAATGGAACCAGCAGCAGCTTGCTTGATTCGAGTTTTCTGGACAGCTCCCCCAGACTTATCAGATACAGTCCCAGGGAAAAG
This sequence comes from Draba incana, assembly GCA_963576765.1. Taxonomy (NCBI): domain Eukaryota; kingdom Viridiplantae; phylum Streptophyta; class Magnoliopsida; order Brassicales; family Brassicaceae; genus Draba; species Draba incana. The sequence continues at coordinate 27,426,644 of OY755210.1, read as the reverse complement.
TTTCATCGTTCTCTCCATCATCTCCTGAAGAACTGCTTCTTCTTGATCTTTAAACCTCTGGGGAACGATGATTTACAACTTCGCGAATGGCTTTAAAGTTCTCTTTGGCGTCATCTCTTCTTTTCTGTTGCCTGCAAATTCATCAGAAGAACCAAGCTTTCGAGAAATTCGAGGCTTGCGTAAGCGCGTAACAGGCTTTTCAACTTTAATGAAATCAGAAGAGATGGAATTAAGTACTAAAGGTTCATACCTGGGCTCTTCAAGAAGTACCTCAGCAGATGGTACTGTAGCAACTGCTTCCTCAATGGTCTCAGCAGAAATGACTTTCGAAGGCTCCTCAGTTGGCTCATCTTCTAGCGATGTATCCACAGAGAAAGCTTGACCATCGATTGTGGGTATTCTCCTCGTACTGTCCATGTCAAAATCCAAGATGACATCACCAAGGTCAAGCTTAATCGTTCCTCTTCTACAGTCAATATGCGCTCCAGCTGTTGCTAAGAAAGATCTTCCCAGAAGCAAAGGATCCTGAGGCTCTTCATTGTATTCCAAAACGACAAAGTCTGTTGGAATAACGCAGTCCTGAATTCTAATAGGCACATCCTCAAGAACACCTTTCGGGAATCTCCTAGAACGATCGGATCCTGTATCACAGAGAGAATGGAGAAACTGTTCATTGGAGATGGAACAACTAAGGACAAAACTTCCTGGATGAGGCATCTTCACAGGAATCCTTCCCTGGATCATCGCGTTAACCTCAGCAGAAACCACTATCTCCTTCTTCTTCTTTTTGGAGACTGGAACTGTGTTCAGGAGTACTGCTTGGAGATCTCTGGTCAGTAGCGCACCTTCCTCTGGATGGATTCCATTAGCAACCATTCGTTGCACATAACGGCGAATCACAGGAGAAAGCTTGATTGCATCCACAAGAGGCATCTCAACCATGATTTTCTCAATCATCCTCTTGCAAATGGCTTCCGTAGCCTCTTGTTTGCTTTTTCTAGCTCTGGGAAAGGGTAGCTTCGGCTTATAGACGGATTCCTCGAGGATTGGAGACGATTTCGGATGAACAGTTTCGGACTGGCCTGCGTGTCGAGCGATATGGGGTATGTGTCGATCGACACGACTAATTTCATAGTGTCGAGCGACACATTTAGGTTCGTCGCTCGACAGAAGAGCTTCGATTTCAGAAATAGCGATTTCTTCACGTGTCAATCGACACGCATGATCTGTGTCGATTGACACAGGCTCTGCTGCTCCAAAAATCGCATCAAACTCATCGAAATAATTCTCCTCTGCTGTCAGAACGGCATTGCAGGCTCCTTTGGGGTTCCTATCAGTCTTCGCAGGAAGAAATCCTTCTTGTCTCTTCACTGTTTCTGCAGTTTGAGCTACCTGGACGTCGAGCTTCCTGACATGAGTACTTAGAGCTTCGATCTTACCGTTTAAGTCCGTGTAGAGTGAATCGAACTTCCCATTCCACTCCACAGCCAACTTCTGCTGTCCCTCTAGAAGCCGTTCCATCATGGATTCCAATCTACTGTTCTCTGACGGAGGAGGCGGTTTCTGATACGAAGAAGATCCATAGTCTCGCCTATAGCTGCTGTTCTGGTAAGGCTTCTGAAATCCGGTCTGGTGAAGATAGTTCACATCCTCTCCTGCAGGTTCGACGTCTTGCGCAAAGTGAACTGTCTTCTTCCCAGCTAGAAAACTAGTCATAGTGTCCAGCTTCTTAGTGACCTCTGCTAGCTGGTTTCCACTGATGCTCTGTCCAGACTTGCTCCTTTCGAAATCCATAGCTTTAGCACTGTTGATGTTGGCAAGATTCTCTATAAGTCTCAAGGCAGCCTCTGGCAAATTTGTGTTAAAGTTCCCACTACTCGCAGCATCTAGAGACGCAGAATATTGCAGCGCAATCCCTCTGTAGAAAATATTGAGTAGCTGCACTCCGTTGAATCCATGGTGTGGACAGTCTCTCTGATAGCTCTTGAACCTAAACCACGCAGCCTTGAATGCCTCAGTATCGCCTTGCTTGTAGGTCGCGATCTTCGATCTCAGGTCCTCGGACTTTGCATCATCAAAGAAATTGCTTAGGAAAGCATTCTTTGTATCCATCCAGTTAGTCAGCGAGCCCGGTGGTAGCGTCCTTAGCCAATACTTAGCTTCCCCATGAAGAGAATAGGGGAATAGCTTGCAGAATAGGTAGTCCTCTGAGACTCCATTGGCCTTGATAGCAGATGCCAAGTCCTCGAATCGCTCTATGTGGTCCATTGGATTCTCATGAGGAAGACCACAGAACGGGTCTTGAGCTACTAAGGAGAAGTACGCAGGCTTGAGCTCAAAGTCATTCCGTTGAAACACTGGAGGTCGGATCGCGGCTCGATTCGCGTAGAATTGCTCAGGACGGTTGAAATCAGCAAGTGTACGGTTCTGGGCATCGTGTCGAGCGACGTGTGGTTGGTGTCGCTCGACATTAACATTTTGTTCCTGTCGAGCGATCTGCTGACCCTGTCGATCGACGCCTCTGTTTCCATCGTGTCGACCGACAGCCAGATTGTGTCGCTCGACACCTTGATTTTCTCCCTGTCGAGCGATACGTCTCTGTTCCACGCGTCGAGCGATCTCCTCCTCGTGTCGCTCGACATGAGCCCGTTCTTCACGAGCCAGTCGCTCTTCTTCTTCCTCGCGAGCTCGTAGCTCTTCAGCCTCGTCGACAATCACGTTCCCAACCTCGTCTAGCCTCTGACCGTCCTCATTGTATCGATTTCCATCCTTGTCGAAGAAACCATCATCCCTTTGGAACAGAATCGTTTGATTAACCATCTTCTTAGCTTCTTTCGTCGCTTTTCTGTTGGTTTGTTCCAAGCGTGCTAGATCCTCAAGTCCTAGTTCCAGTAGTTCCCTGTCTTTGCTGCTCCTGGTATTGCGATTTCGCATGTACCTGAAACAAAGAACAAGGAGAGAAAAACGAAAACAAAAACAAAAAAAAATAAAAACAAGAAATAAAAAAAAACTAGACAAAACCCTAATAGTAAAAATCTAATGGCCTATTGAGTCCCCGGCAACGGCGCCAAAATTTGATATGCTCAAATTATCCCTAGAGCTAGACTCTCTCAAATTAAGAGGTCAATCGCAGTACTTAGGGTTATCGATCCACAGGGAGTCAGGAAAACACAATAGATTTTAGATTTCAGATTAAGCTAGATGAGACGAATGTAAAAGCAAATAAATCAAAACAAAACAAACGGTTGTGAAATCAGTTAAAGAAAATGCTAGGCACAGGGAATTCTCCAGTGAATCAGAATTGCAAATAGATCAGATATTAGGACAATGAAGAACAGTTCATGAACATGCACACGAAAGTAAACAAACCAGCTGTCGCTGCAAATAATTTCTATGTCTAAATCCTAGAAGACCAACTGTCGTTGCGAAATCAGGTTGATTCAAACAAGCATTAATGATCAAGCACAATTGTTCACAAAATCCTAAGCCAAATCCCTTTGCGAAGTGGTATTTTGCTCATCAAAAACTAGTTCAGGATTATCAATCAAACTGTCGTTTCTATTAATAAACCTTAGATCAGATTTCAGTTCTCGAGGCTAAAATCAGCAATAAGAACAAGTTAAGATGAAGAACTTTTAATGATTTTTATCCTAATAAACAGATCAGATCAGCAACTCATCAAACACTTTCAAAAACCCTAAACCTAACAAGAGAAATTACTCAGACATAGCAATAGAAGAAAACATCTTTTATTAATTAAACTCTCTAAGTAATTCTATAAAATAAAGCGTAAAATAAAGCATGCGTCTAAACAATGACTCTAAATACGTATTTATACAAGTTCCAAACCGTCCTAAACATAAAAGTAAACATCTGAAGGCTTCGGGCTTCGAACGGACTTTTCTGATGAAAATCCGGGCTTTGACGAACTTCGTGTCGATCGACACACATAGATCGTGTCGATCGACGCGACTCTTAAAATCGTTAATCTTGGCTTTAAAAGTCTTCATGTCGAGCGACACACATAGTCACGTCGCTCGACACAGATTCCAAACAGTGACTCCGAATTTGCATTTCGCCACTTCATTCCGCGAATGCTCCAAAATCTCCAGTAACATCTTTTATGCTCCAGACGGTCCAGTTCCTGTAAAGACACTAAGACAATACCAAAAACACCAAAAGACACTAAAACATGGACTTATATCGTGGTCGAAAACCGGTAAAAATCACGATATATCTTGAGGATCGGATGCTTGAGTGAAGCGTCGGTCGACACCAAGTGGTGGTGTCGATCGACACTAACTGTTTTAAAGGATCGGTTGCTTGTGTGAAGCGTCGATCGACACCCCCTTATTTAAATGTTTAATCTGTTTAAATGTTTAATCTGTCTAAAGGTTTAATTTGTTTAAATGTTGAGAACTGCTGTTTGATCGCGTAGAATTGATAGTCTAATTCCTATTATATATCTAGTAGACGGGATGACCGCTCCACTAAGTATTTATTAAATACTTACGCAACTCTGTTTTTCCTTTTGAGTTGCAGGTAACAGAAATGCGTGATCACGGAATCAAGGCCGGCGAAGGGGATGATAGGATGTTTTTATTTCTGTTTAGTCTAGTGAAACCTGGTGTTTAGGTTGCTAGATTTTTAATACTGTTCTGGAATTTAGAATTACTGGAATTGAATTGATGGCTTCTTGATTTAATATTATATGGTTTTGTTTTATGAGAATTTTCGCAATTGTTTAATTAAAAAAAAAAAAAATTGGGTGTTACAAAAACTTTGTTGATAAAAAAAAATTACAAAACCCAATATACTTAATTATTGAAACTTATATTATATTTTGTGTAAATATTTTTAATATTTTTTTTAAGAAAACAATAGTTTCTCCTCTCATTTTTCACTTTTTTTTATGTATAATTGTCCTTATTGTTTTAAGGATACATTCAAATTTGTATTAGATTTAGATGTAAGATGTAGCGACTTATGTTTTTGCGATATAAATTTAGTTCTAGGTCAAGTTATTTGTAAATTGTTTTGACTTTTTTGATATTTTAGATTTTTTATAATATTTACAATACAATTTAACCTAATTTAAGATATATGAAATTTAAAATATATTAGTATAACAAAATTTATTAAACATGTTATTAATTTAGTAACTATATATATATATATTTACTGGTATAACATTATGACTTTTCAAATTCTTTCTCTATTGTTAAAACCACAATTATAATTGTTAATTAATATTATATTAAATTTGAAATTATAAAAATAAAATAGAAAATATGATGTGAATGATGAGGTGGCTTAATGAGAAGAGAGAAAATGTTTCTTTATATATATAGATAGATATCTATATTTATTGGTATAATATTATGACTTTTCAAATTCTTTCTCTAATGTTAAAACCACATTTATAATTGTTAATTAATATTATATTAAATTTGAAATTATAAAAATAAAATAGAAAATATGATGTGGATGATGAGGTGGCTTCATGAGAAGAGAGAAAAACTATCTTTATATATATGGATTCTATTTTTTGTTTATTTTAGCTATCACAAAGTTTTCAATGTTGAAGTCTAAGTTTCTATAATTTTATTATTTGAACTTAACTAAATGAAACTAATAAAAATTATGCCCTCCAATTTTTCTAAAACAAATTGATGCTCTAAGCCAAAGCTTCATATCAATACACTAAGGCATGCTTATGATAGTTTGCCACATATACCACTTTTTTTTTTGTAAGGGGACGAGATACAATTGTCTCCCGCATTTATTGAACTAAAAAATACTACAACCGAACATATACCACATTTTGTTTTTTTTTTTTTTTTTTTTTTTTTTGCTACTTTAGCAAATTGACCCAAAATTTAATTCGTATTTTACATAATGATGAAAAAAATATGTGGAAAAAATAAAAATAAAAGTGGTTAGAGAAAAATATGTAAATGAAATAGACGGTTGAATATGAATTCGATTAGTGACAGAAGCTTAATTAGTTAAAAATTCAAAAAATAATAACCAAAATTCACACATAATTTTTTTAAAGTTTTCAAAGGTATTTTTCTATTAAAAATGACATCTTCTATGTATAAGAACTTAAGAAGTTTACGTTTGACATGTGCTGACTTTAATTGATATCATTGGGAATTTAATTAATATTCAATAGTGGCAAAGAAAAAAAAAGGATAGTGTCATGGGTGACTCATCGTTTTGTTTCATGTATCAACATAAATGGACACTCAACCATTTTTCTCTTTTATTTGAAGAAAATAAAATACAGTGATTTGAGGGTTGATATATACATAGTCCGTACACATATAGGCATATTTTGAAATCGATGTATTCTCTCCATTTCTTGTTTTGTCAACTCATTATCCAATACATGTTCACATAGACGTTTTGATATGTTTATATATTATAATGTAGTTAATCAGGCATATAGTGAAAGAGCATATTAGATTTGGGCTTTAGTGGAATATGACAATGCTTGCACGATAATAAGAGCGAACGAAGATGATTTGAGAGAGAGAGAAAAGAATTGTGGGTTAAAGTGCCAACAATCTCATTTTCATTTTTCTTCCTCATTTCCAAAATTTCAATTGGCTTTGGTGCTTTGATGTAACATATTAGTATATATTAGTCTCTCTCTCTCTCTCTCTCTCTCTCTCTCTCTCTCTCTCTCTCTCTCTCTCTCCTAGCTCTCTAGCCAGGCTATGCGATGATTCCCTTATTTTGCATTATAGGATATGGATATGGATATGGATATGGATAAGATCATAAGATTATTTAGGATCTCTCATGTTGTTTATGTGGTGAAACACCATTATTATGATAGTTGTAAAGATTGTTATCATGTGTAGTTTGATGTCCAATTAATTAAGTATAGTTGTAGCTATATAATTTTAGTAACTAAAATTTTCTGTTGCAGATGTAGTTAAGAACTATCATATGGTAATTCAACTTACTTTACATTTAAAGCTGGAATTATCTAATATCCACTATAAAAATTGAAATTCGTGGCTATCCTTCTTCCTAAGTTTTTCTTTAACTAATCTTTAGCTTATTTTAATCTCACAATCTTCTCCACTACATTTGATTTCCGCCACAAACTTTTCTTCTTCTTAAAAATGTACTTTGCCCTCATTTATGCTTTCCTCTTTTTATAATTTGTTTTTATGAGCAATTAGATATCGAGTATATTGTTAGATACTTAATTATTTAAATAACTTTGTCATGGAAAAATCGTCGATGTTTGAGTATTGTCACATGTTTTCTTTGTCGTTTGTGATAGTAGATCGAGATACAAAAGATGAACACGAAATTGTTTACGAAATTGTAATTAAAGTGCGAGGATCTCACTGTTTGTAACTCCCATGACTTCTAAGAGTGAAAACGATAAATTTGCATGGATCCTGACCATGTATCAGACTACATAGTGGGAGGAGTCTATCGTCTTTTTGCCTCATAATCACTTATTCATGGGTGCTTATTTTACTAGTTTAGTGTGGGCACCTCTCAAGTAGGGCTGGGCAAATTATCCGTTAGATTTGCTCCGATCCGTGATCCGTTTTGATCCGATCCGAAAAATTCGAATATCCGTTATAAATCAAAGCAAAGCAAATAGTAAAATCTACGATCCGTCTAAAGCAAAGCAAATCATAAATACTAATTTTAAAAATCCGAATATCCGATCCGATCCGTAAATTACATATATGTACATATAATATGATATACCTACAACATATATTTGCATTTTTTAACCTTTTCAATACATTGAACGGATATAGTTATAGTAAATTTACGTAGTTACTAATTTTGTAAATCAGTTGTCTCATATTTTTATCTAAAAATAATAATAAATATTTCGTAGTCCACCATTTTCTCTTTCATTTTTCATTTTATTTTTAGTTATATCAAATAAAATTATCTAACTTATATTATTTTTTCACTAATTAGTTTAAAATTTATACTGAAAAAATAACTTTTTGAAAAAATAAAATATTTTTCTTTCGTTTTTTTTCAGTTAAAACAAATATCCGCAAATATCCGAATATCCGCAAATATCCGGAAAAAAATCCGGATATCCGTAACTCCAAATATCTAAAATTTTCAAAGCAAAGCAAATCGGAAAATTTAATATCCGTGAATAACAAATCAAATCACAAATACTATAATTTTTCCGGATATCCGATCCGCGCCCAGGCCTACTATCAAGTGTAAAGAACATAACTAGAACGTGGTTTTACCTTGAATCGTCCGGACTGAGATCATATTTAAACATTTCTAGAGCCAACTTAAGGACCAATGATCAAATTAACAAATGATGTTGTGTATTTTTTTGGGGTTAATTTGCTTAATAACTAAAAAAATATATAACTACAAATCAAAATGGTCCTATGTGACAAAATAATAGCCAAATTTAGGGTAACTGGTTGGGCTTTTAGTTATGGTTTTTAGGTTATTGAACACAATTTCCTGTTTTTCAAAAAAAAAAAAACACAATTTCCTTATTTTTTAAAAAAATATTTAAATAACTAGGAAGAGATTCAAATTGGAATAGCCTTTGTTTCCATTGAAATAGCCTTTTAACACAACTCTTAATCTCTAATATTAACTTAGATGACAAAAAAAACTCAAATTGAAATCTAAATTCTAAACTGATTTCCATAATTACTAGAAAAATCATTTCCTAGTTATAAACATTAAAATGAACTGAACGTAATTGAACAACTTTTAACTCAGACATAAATAAAAATAATCAAATTATTTTGTATATTTATAAGCATAAGTACAAACTATATTCAGATTCGATCGACGAGTAAATACAAATGACCATGAAGATATTTGTTCGACCACATTGATTGTACTGATCAATAGTAATGAGCACCAATTTTAAAAAATCAATTTTGTTTTGGTCATTAGAGAACTCATGCAAAGTTTTTATTTAAAACAAAGTGTTTACCTCTTTTTCTAAAACAGATTCAAAGTTTTTTACTAAATTTTTTAAAAACATATATACGAAATATAAAAAAAAAAAAGCACCAAGGGATAAGAGGGCCATAATGTTCACTGGCATTCCATTAATCATTATTAAACTTGAGAAAATAACATTGTATAATTTCTTAGTGTCCCACGTTTCATCAGCTTCCACTTGCACCTATTAGCAGTAGAGGGTACAATGATTTCTGCACGGACATGAATAAAATGAATGTTCGGGGGTTCAAACCAAAAAAATATCTGAATGATATGAACAAAGTTCAATATTTATTGGCTTATGAACATTAAAATATCCAATTAATCTCATTTATTTAACGTGCCATGAGACAGGAAAATAAGATGCAATTAGAAAATAAATAAAAAGATGTTCGACCGTAAATATGAGGTGTTACAAACCATTTGAAGTTGTGATTTTTAATCAAACTTAAGAGTTCACTAATCAGAAGCAAATTAATTTAATGATCGCTAAAGGGCTTATTAAAACAAGATTATCAAAAATGTGGAACATATAACTCTGTTAGTATTTAAGCAATATCCATTTCGCATGTTGTTTGCTTTATAAAAGGGCAAGTTTCGTATAAGGCAAGGCCACTTGGATTCGAAATACTCCACAAATTTGATTCTATGCAAATAATTATTATAAAATATAGCATGCCAACTTCTTTTTCTAAAACAAATCTGTCCAATATTTAATTGCAATTTCGGTGGATAATCGGATTCCACTTTTGTACTTGAACGGCCAATTCTTTCTTATTAGTAGTGACTTTCATTCATTTTTTTAATGATTTAATATATTTCAACTATGGTAGAAATTGTTGGCGAAATGCGACCAATCACCAACGGAAACTAATTAGTAGCTTACATCCACAAATATAAATACTATATAGTTATTACAGCATTGCTGTTATAATATTCCAACTTTATTATATAAGTTAGTTAATTGAGGATTAGGAACAAATATATAATATTAAACTGGAAAAGAAAAACTAAAGTTATTTAAATAACAAAAGAACATATTCCCAATTTGAGTTTTGGGGTGTGCGGTGACGTACAATACAAACCTCTCTTCTTCTAGATAAGGAATAATGCACTACAAATTTTCTAAACCATGCACTAAATTTTTTCTAAAGTCCGATTAAAAAAGAGGAAATCTAAAGTGTAACCCTACAACAACACATGAGTCACGACTTTCAACTTAACTACTAATATTATGCAAAAGTTACTTGGTTTTATCTCACTGTAATCAATGGAAAAAATACTTGTCAAGCAAGTTGAATCAACGCGAACAACTGACTAAATTACGTTTATGGTTTTTTTATTTTAAATGAATAAGAAATTTTAAAATTTATTAAAAAGTTACTATGATATTTAAATTTATAAATGATGCAAGACAGTTTTTTTATATATATATATATATACTTTACGAAACTCAAACAAAAAAATCAAAATTTTTAAAAGTTGGTTATCTTATATGACATATGAATTGTAGTTCATCTTAAGTTGCAAGTTTTTCAAGGACGTTTCATCATTATTCAACAAAACTTTTATAAAGAACAAACTAATTATGGACACATAAAAGCATTTTTGCAATTATCCCTAATATGCAATTTACTTTGCAAAACATACATATATGTCTCTTCTCCCATATTGGATTTTAGGGAGAATTACGAATGTACCACCGCTAAATTACTTTTTTCAATCATGTCACTATCACATGCACATTTTGGGAACATGTCATTTTTTTTTAAATACGGATTTTAATCCGTTTTAAAACCTTATAAACCTTATAATATGTTTTAGAACCTTAAAACCCGTTTAAAAAACTTTATAATCTATTTTAAAATCTTGTAATCTTTTTTTTTTTAAACTGAAAAAGTTAAGATAAAAAACAAATGTTTATAAACAGTGACATATTTGAAAACTTTTTAAAACAATAGCATAATTGTAAAGTGGCATGCCTAGAATTACATATCTTGAAAATTCTCTAGATTTTAAAAATTAAATTTTATAGCATAAAACGTTTTTATGCTTCACATTACTGATGGTAAGTAATATTAAAAAGTAAATTTTATAGTGGTCTAATGACAAATTATCTTGGAAGACGAGTACGGATCATTTTATTATATATGATGAGTTTAATTTTTAATAGAAACAAATCATGATATGCTTGGTAGATGAAACTGGATTTTAATCATGATTAACCTGGTAGGTTTTTTTTATGGGGGTCACACTGAGTCGCTCAACTAGAATTAGTCGGATTTGTATGTTATATCGATATTGGTTGTGTTGGTGCGCTCCTTGCAAATCAAGTTAAACATCGCTTCCCTCAGTCTAGTGTTGGTCCTGGATCATCATCTATCTAGATAAATAAATGAAAAAAATATTAAAGGAAAACTAGTAGTACTAATTAAGATAAATCTGACGTGTGGAATACAAAGAGGATCTTTAAATTATGATCACATTCACAATAATGGATATTCCATATAGCCCTCGTTAGCAGTGCTCGTTCGCCTCGTCTGAATTAAACAGATTTGATAGGCCACTATGTTTTGCCTCTCCCTGATTTGATTTGATATTTTAATTAGTATCTAGATAATCCTTTTTAGATTCGCAATTCCAAATAATAGTTTTAGATATTTGATAGGCCACTATAGTTCTTCTTTTGAAACAACTATTATCTTTGTGTATAATTTAAACTTCGAAAACAAAACTTTAAGAAATTGCCAGATTAGACTGATAGGCACATTTTGATTTTGTGGAAGTTACGAACTACTCTGAAAATGATGAATTTTTCTATTCAGATACTTTGACCATCTAATAAATACAGCTTTTAGCTAAAAATGTTCATTAGATAACTCTAAAGCTAACTAAAACTTTTATAGGGTATAGCAAAACAGCTCCCCAAAAACTGTGTTTGAAATGCCAATTCTTACATGTATCAACTTGCGATAGTGAGCATTGTGACTAGTATGCATGCATGCTACATCATGTTTGTTTCTATTGTTGAGCCAACGAAAAACTAGGTTCTATTTTTAATTCAACAATTATTTTGTATTTATAATAAACTTAAATTTCATGGATCATGTTAAATCCATGGCACGAAAAACGCTAATACTAACTACTATGTAGAATTAGTCGTTATTCACATACCACTAAACCGAATCCTGCGATACCCATGGTTTAGTATGGATGTGACTGGTAAAACTGTTGGAGTAAGTGAAGAAGAAGGAATTGAACAGTAAAAAGTAAAAATGTGAGAATCAGAATAATTATTTTTCCTCACCTACAAACAGGAGGGAATATATCTTTGTTTTTCCTTTTAAAGTAGAGGAAACCATAAGAAATATCTTTTTATATGCTCTGTTACTTTTGATTGGTAACAAATTAGTTGAATGTAGAAGAATTATAGTAAATATTTTAGTCTAATGATGTCTACCAGTGAGAGTCTATATCAAATTTTCGTCTTATAGTAGGTAATAGTAACCAACAGATGGAATCCTCTGAAATGAAATATCATCATATATATATATATATATATATATATTTTTTTTTTCATGTGGGAGAATTACTCTAATCCTACATTGAATTGTGACCACCTGCCTCTTGTAGAATAAAACTACCCTTGACATAAATCAAGTCGTATTCTATATACTTTTTTTTCCAGGTTTTCTATCTAATAAGACTATTTTTTTCAAATCTAATAACTAATAAGACTATGAGTTGACAAAAAGAGAACACAAAAGTGCTTTAGTAGAATTGTAGTCATTAATATATTCGGTCTAGATGGTGGATTCGAGTGCTTTCATTGTCATATTCTTTGTCTTCCAACAAAAAAAAGCTAATCATACAGATTGAAGAACAACTATGTCACGTTCTAAGATCTTAATTATAATAGCATCACCAATGGAGATCTCTTACATGATCTCTTAATAATTAAAAAATTAAAAATAATTAAAAAGTAAAAAGAGGTTGAGAAATGTAACTAAGAGCATCCTCATCAATGCATTATAAGAGCATGTTCAATGAAAACACTACACATAGATGTCTAAAATCATTTTCAATTAAATTTAATTAATTAAGACACTTTTGATTATAGACCCTTCCAATGGAAACACTTATTTTTGGAGATCTTAAAAGAAAAAAAATATTATTTTTAAATCATTTTAATTTATAAAACATTTTATTAAACATAAAAACATTTAAAACATACTGGAGCAAATTGTTAAACAAAAAAACATTTAAAACACAAAAACGTCGTATAAAATTTGAAACATACATGACATAAAAAAATTCAAACATAATCTTCCAAATCATAAACGGACAAAGAACGATATTTTTTTTCCTTTCTTTATTTTCGTTGAACCAATCACAGAGCTCCACGTCGTGGTGTTCCAAAATCTGAAAAAGTATCCAAATTAAAACACTTAAGCTTACTTTAGGATCTCTTTTTCTAAAGTTTAATATTAATATATTCATAAGACACTTTTATTAGATACTTAAGTGTCACTATTAAACATGCCCTAAAAAAGATTCTCAAATTATACTTAAATAATAAATAATAATTAAATAATGATGAGTATATCAAAATATTAAGAACCTCATACAAAAGTTTCTCAAATGAGAATTTTGAGAACCTTTTTTGTATGAAGTTCTCAAAATACCCATTAATTTTTTTAATATATATTTTTAAGTCTAAATTGAGAACCCCTATGAGAACTCATTGATGGAGTTATTCCAATACATCCAGGGCCGGCCCTGAGTTTCAATGGACCGCAAGCAAAAATAAAAAATAGGCCGCTTTGTCATTAAGATAAAAAAAACTTTTAGGATTTGAAGGCCGATTTGTTATAAAAAATATAAGGATTAATATGAGGGCCGCAAGCATTGGCTTTGCCCGCTTGCCCTCAGGGCCGTGCCTGAATGTATCTCATTTGAGATACAATTTTCATATTTTTAGGAGCTTCACTAGCCACTTGTTTTAACTTGATTGGTTTAGTATATTTTCAGGTATTTAATATTTAAATTAATAATTAAATTTAATATAAACAATTAAAGTAATATAAATCAGAGACTCAAATGGTTTTTGCCGATGGGGATAATAACTTGAATTGATTTGATTGGAACATATAAAAAAACAATATAAACCATCTGCATCATGCATGTAAAAGCTTCTAGATCAGCAGAATATATTTGGGCCTTAGGAAGGCCCATTAGCCCATATTTATTTTTTCCTTTTATCTACAGTTAAATCTAACCGGTGGAATTTGGCTTCGAGTTGGGATCAGTCGGAGATTTAGGGTTTCAACGGAGATTCAGTAGTCGATTCTCCGATTCCTTCTTCTTCCGGCCAAAAATCCATCGAAACTTCTCTTCCTTAGCTCGTCTCAGCTCAATTCTCAATTTTAAGGCTTAGTTTTAGGTTCGCATTCTCACGCACTTTCTCGAGTTTTCTGTATCTCTGGTTTCGAATTCACCTCATTTTTGTATTTTTCTCGGTAGAATTCTGTGTTGGGTGGTATCGAATTTTGTATCATGAATCGGTATTACTGTTCATGATGAATTTTTCAAATTTGGTATGATTTTTGCAACACAATGATCAAGAATAGTTCGCCTCTTAGTATAATTTAGGAAAAAAAGAAGAAATTCGGAATTTGTTGGTAGAGAATCAGTAGATAGGGAATCTTGGACACTTTAAACAAGCTCATGATCAGAATTATTGTATAATTAAAACAAGTTCTTGGGATTAGGTATCTTTTTCGGTTTTGTGAAAGTTTCTAATCTGGGATAGATGCTAATTCTAGGCTAGCAATGTTAATTTTCGATATCTGAATTCGTTCTTTCAGAAAATGAAGAAGTTCTTTATTAATGTTTCTGGTTTTGTAAACCTTTTTACTTAAAGGTGTTGGCTAGGAGCTTCGCGTCTCCGGTGGTGAGAGAGATGAATCACGGCCAACAATCGGGCGAGGCAAAGCATGAAGATGATGCTGCTCTTACAGAGTTCCTTGCTTCTTTGATGGATTTTACTCCTACGGTATACTTCTCTTTCTACTGTTTTGAACATATTCTGACGTTACAAGGATTTAACCCCTGGTATTCATTGAGGTCTGGATTTTTTTGTTCTCTTTCAGATTCCTGATGATCTAGTGGAGCACTACTTGGCTAAGAGTGGGTTTCAGTGCCCTGATGTACGATTGTAGGTATTTCCGTCCCTTATTTATATGATACGTACATTGAAAGAGCAGATTAGCTGCTATTATTATACAGTCATTGTTGGGATTAGATTGGTTTACCAGTAGTTAGCTCAGACTTCAGATGCCTTGGTTTAAATCAGCTCAGATGTCCTAGATTTGTGTACTGTAACTTTTATGGTTCAGCACTCTTGGGATATAATACTCTCCCATGTTGGATTTAGGTTTACCATATTTACTTTTTCCTGTGAAATGTTATAATAAACAATTCAATGTTTGACTAGCACTGGAAAAGATTGGCACTTTGATTATATGTTAACTTCGGATTGTATGCACAGAATAATGAGGGAGTTCATCCCTCATTATTCCCCTCTTGACTTGAAAGCTTAGCATTGGGATTTTGAGTTGTTGTATTTAATCCCCTTTCATAATCTTTACTGTATATATTCTTTCCAGTTTGTGCTGATATTTCGTCTACTGGTTTGACAGAATAAGGCTAGTTGCTGTGGCTACACAAAAGTTTGTTGCAGATGTTGCCAGTGACGCCCTTCAGTAAGTTTTCGTTCCCTTCTCCATAGAAATTTCCATACCCTTTATCATAAAGCAAACTGAGTAGATGAGATGAAAAGATGTGTAAGCTAGATTTTCCCATAAACTTAAAGTATTGATATAAGCTCTCGAGTAATTCATATTGTGAATTATGTACAGGCACTGCAAGGCTAGACCAGCACCAGTTGTAAAAGACAAGAAACAGCAAAAGGTAACCTCTGGCTCACTTTCGTCTTTTGGCTTGTGTGGCGATAATGAAATGTCTATATTGTGTGGATTATGTCATGAACATTAATTCTCTTGAAACAGGATAAGCGTTTGATATTGACAATGGAAGACCTTTCGAAAGCTTTGCGTGAGGTAAATGCTTCTTCTTCTCTAAGTTCATGTTTCCCGTAGTGGCTATGATCCACAGATGTCTATAGTATGACAAGAAAAAGTAGATGCTTCTAATTTTTCCTTCTAGAAATGAGGCATTGACCATGACTCTGAATACAAATGGCATGAAACTTATTCAGTATTACAGAATCAACCTTAAAACCTTTACAAACATGTGTAATTGGTTCTAATAGTGTGGATTGCAGTAGTCTAGGTAGATATGTAAAGTGTTTCCATCTTATGACAACTATTAGTGGTAAGCTAACGGATAAACTCGATTTGGCAGTATGGTGTGAATGTGAAGCATCCAGAATATTTTGCTGATAGCCCTTCAACCGGAATGGATCCTGCAACAAGGGACGAATAGAAACCGAGAGGTCTTTCATCATCTTTGCCTAGTAAGGATATGATCATGTGTGTGAGATCCTTGATTTTTCTGTTGTGTTTCAGTTAAAAAACAAAACTCACATCTCTTCCTCAGTCCATCAATTATATGTATATTCCTTTCATTGTTTGTTTCTCGACTTGTGGCTCCGGTGGTGGTGGGCTGCTTTACACCACTTATCTTCCATTCTTAGTTTTCGAATCGCGATAATAAGATTAGTTTCGGTCTGATTAATTTGGGAATGTTGGATTGAACAACCATTAAAACGCAGCGTTTTGCAGGATATTCAGAGCATGGTTTTTAACTTAAATATTTTGTCACATGATTTTAAGTGTGGTCACGTTCTGTACTTGGGAAATAATAATAGATGACTTTGGAATTAACAGTATCAAAATATCTCTATTTTTATTTTTATTTTTACTTTTCCAAAACAGAATTTTTCTTGGTCATTTTGTCATTACCCAAAAAAATAGAAGAAAGCACCAAAATTCTTCAGCTTTTTACTATTTAACGTTGCCTGGACACCACCATGACAAGACAAAAGTCTGAATAGCTCTTGACCTTTTTGTATAATGTGATCACCATTGAACCAAATTTTACTTTTATAAAACCCATGACCTATTAGCTAAAGAAGCCAAGAAGAAAGATTGATACTCTCTTCCTTACTAGAAAAGAAGTTGAAAGATTTTGCAGAGTTTTTTTTTTTCTCTTGAAGTGTTTTGAAAATGGCGAATCCACTACTTCAGTCTCCGACCAATCCACATTTCTTCCAGCCACTTCTTCCCGGTTTCGACACCCACCTCGTACAATCTCTCTATCTCTCTCCCTCTCTCTCTTTCTCTGTGTTTGTCCCTAATTTTTGCTTCTTGTTGGTTGCAGAAAATACCAGTTGCATTCTTCTCGAAATACATTGAAGGAAAACACGAGAAGATGACGGTGGAATTGAGATCGGACGCTTCAGATGAAACGTGGGAAGTGAATATACACGGCCGGAGATTAACCGTAGGCTGGAAAGACTTTGCTACATCACATGATCTTCGAGTCGGCGACATTGTCATTTTAAAATACGAAGGAGACATGGTGTTCAACGTCACTCCTTTCAGTCCTAGCTGCTGTGAGATTCAGTACTCACAATCTCACATCATCAAAGAAGAAAACGACATTGTTGATGTTGAAGATGACAATGAGAATCATCACAAGATTAGTAAGTTTCTGTCTCATTTATTAGCTTCAAAAGATTTACATTTCGATATTAAAAAGAAACTGTTTTAATAATTCAGGAAATGTTTTGAGGAACAAGAATCAAAAAATCAAAACAGAGTCTTGTTTATTATTCGATTACTGTTTTGTAGCACAAGTCACTGATTCAAATCTACGAAAGGACACACTCGTGAGTACTCTAGTTTATTATCATTCTTCTATTCAAACACATATAGATAGAGTCACTTGTTCATGATATTTGGTGTTTTGCAGTATCTTCCAGCAAAAGCTGCGAGTTCTAATGTTATAAACAATAGATTTCACGAGATGATAATAGTGAACGAAGAGGGAAAGTCATGGACTTTGAATATGAAATTTAGATATTCAGACAAAGGCTGTTACATCAGCGGAGGCTGGAGAAGTTTCTGTAGTGAAAACAGACGAAAAGTCGGAGATTTGATCGCGTTTAATCTCGTCGGAGACGGGAAATCTACACCGTTGATCTGTGTTTGTCCCGAAGAAAAATGTACAGAACTAATCAAAGAATACATGAGCAAGGAGAAGAAAGCGAAGCCCCGTCATTGGGTAGCTTCGTCATCATCTTCAAGCCAAAACCGATTCGTCACGATCATGCTTACACGTTACAATTTCAAACAATCGAAACTTGTAAGCAAAGATCTTTTAATCTTTCTGATTATGTTTTTTTTTTTCCCTCTGTTTTTGATTGTTATGTGTTTTTGGTTTTGTAGATTCTTCCGACGAGTTTCGTTAAGAGCAATGAGATTCATAAGCACGAGAAGGTAATCCTGAAAGATAAAGATTGTAAGACGAGGTTAGTGAAACTGGTGCATGATGGACCAAAAAGAAGAGGATTAGGAAAAGGATGGAAAAAATTCTTGGAAGCTAATGATGTATTCAAGATAGGAGTGCCTTTTGTTTTGGAGTTGAAGTGGGAACATAAATATCCTCTTCTTAAGTTTTGTTCCAAGGCCAAGATCGAACAAATCTGTGTCTGAACGCTGAAGATTGTAAAAGCCATGTTAAGTTTGATTAGTGATTTATTTAATTATGGTTTTATGAGTCATATCAGCTTTAAATGATGTTCAGAGAGAGAGAGAGAGAGAGAGAGAGAGAGTTATTAATGGTGAAATTGTATTGGATGAGTTTTACGAGGTGACTGATAAAAGTTATCGAAACTTTTCCTTTATTTGACAAAGTTTTAACATTTTGTGTAGCAAGAATTAGTAATTTATGTTAATCCTTGAGGTGTTTGACAATGGCGGATCAAGTACTTCAATCTCCGACAAACCGACATTTCTTTCAGCCTCTTCTTCCTGAATTCTACTCTCACATCGTAATCTTTTTGTCTCTGTTCTTCTTCTTTATGACCTTATTGAGAGAGTTTTGTTTTAAAAAACTCTTTTTGTTTTGCATGTTGTTGCAGAACATTCCTCTAAATTTCTTCTCTAAGCATGTCCTAGGAAGAAAGAAACACAAGACTGCAAGATTGAGATCGGACGCTTCAGATAAGACTTGGGAAGTGAGAATGGAAGATGATGGCCGGAGACTGACCGGAGGTTGGAAGGAGTTTATCGAAGCTCATGATCTTCGTAACGGCGATGTTATTGTTTTTAGACATGAAGGAGATTTGGTGTTTCATGTTACTACATTAGAACCAAGTTGTTGTGAGATTGAATATACATTATCAGCTCAAAACATGGATGATGCTAGTGACAACATTGGTAAATTTTATTTTCTTTTTCTATATGAAATTTGTTGAAAATGTGGAGAAAAAAGACAAATTTGATGTTTCCAAGTATTGTTTTAGATTCAGATATTAGACCAATGAAGAAGAGAGCCAAGAAGAATCCAAGGAGAGAAGACCATTCTTTATCAGACCATTCTTGTTTTGTAGCTAATGTCTCTGTCGCTAACCTGCGTGACGATAAATTGGTTAGATTCTTACAAAATATTCATCTTTAACTAAGCAAAAGTCTCATACTATAAGACTATTAGTTAAAGATTGTTATCATGAGAGATTAGTTCAAATTTGTGATTGTGTTGCAGTATGTTCCAGTTAGTTTTGTGAGGTCAAACGGATTACGCAAAACATACGGTAAGATTGTTCTTCTTGACGAAATGGGAAGATCATGGAAGTTAAATTTGGTTCACGACCACCACCGCAATACTTTTCTAAGACATGGCTGGAGATCATTCTGCAATGCTAATGGAATGGATCGAGGTCGATATATGTTCAAACTTGTCCGAAATTCAGGAACGCCTGTAATCCGTTTGTGCCAAGCAGAATATCGACATGAGAGCGATAGAGATTCTTATTTCGTGAGATCTCTCATGCCTTCAAGCCTCCGTGATGATACGCTTGTGAGAACATTTTTTTCCGGTTTTGTTAATTTATTACATAAGAATCATTGGAACTTATGACTAGTGTTTAATCATTTGATTTGCAGTATCTTCCAAAGAAGTTTGTGAGGTCAAATGGTCTGAAGAAAGAATATTGTGAGATTGTTCTGAAGAATGAAAATGGTGAAACAAGGAATTTAGTTTTGAGACACATCAAATCAAACGACAATATGGTTATCTCTGGAGGATGGAGAGGTTTCTGCCAAGCGAACGGGATAAAAGTTGGAGATCCCTTCATGTTTAAACTCGATAGAACCGGGGGAAAACCTGTTCTCTGTTTGTGCCTTACAGAATCCAACCGTGTCACAAGTCTAGTAGAGTGTCCAGAAGATGAAAATGTAATTTTCCTCTCCACAAATCCTAGTAGCGGAGAAGAGAGTAGCGAAACCGAGGAAAGTGAAGAAAAGAAGATTGAAGATATCAGAGTAAAGGAGGAAAATGAAGAGGAGAGAAACAGGTTAAGGGAATGTTTGAATATAGAGAAATGGAAGTATTGCTCGAGAGCGGGAGCTTCATCTTCGTCAAGTCAATACAGATTTGTGACATTAACTGTTACACCGTATTCTATAAAAAGCAATAAATTGGTAAGTCTGTCTATTACTACACATGTTTTTTTTGTTCTGCTCAATCATTTTGCTTTGATCACATCTTTTGCGTAGAAGCTTCCATTGCGTTTCACACGAGAGAATGGCATCAAAGTAGGGACGATAATTTTGGTGGGTCAAGATGGATTAAAGTGGATAGTGAGTCTTGTGAATGAAAACAGGTTCGGAAGAATGAGATTAGGAAGCGACTGGAAAGGATTCTGCGAAGTTCATGGCGTAAAGATAGGCGAGTCCTTTGTGTTGGAACTTATTTGGGAGAATGATGCAAGTCCTGTGCTTAAGTTTTGCACCAAAGGAAACTCTATCTGAGACCATTTCTTTAAATATGTAAGCTTGGTTTAGTTGCACACTTTTTTTTATGTCGACTTTGTATGTATTTGCTTTCTTTGTACTTCTTTTAAACTCAATGTGAAAAGACAATGAGTATGATGATCAGTGATAACCACGGCCTTTGTGTTGAGAATAAAGATCCGAGCTTTAATGATCCGAAGTACAAATGTGTACTTCTCAACACAAAGGTCGTGGTTATCACTGATCATTCCTGTGCTGAATATGATGAGCTCGTTGCTAGTTTTGACTCTTGCACGCAAAAGGAAAGACCATGCTCTTTCCTTGTTTTCAGAAATCCGAATTGGCTGAAGCATCCAAAGTTGATGGATTCAGACTTCTAAATTACATGATTTTGCTACTATTGACAACATTCTTTGGTCAGTTTTGGATCACCACGAGAAGATGCACAGTTTTGTTACAACTAGCTGGTTAAAAACAACATATGTCTGACCGCCCATGAATTGGCACAAGATTCAGTTAGCTCCATGACCAAAGTTTCCCTGATGGACCCGGTTGATGTATGATTGACCATCTCTTTCCAGGAACTGTATCCACATCCTCTGCATTTGATCTCGAAGAGGTGTATTTTCCCTAAAAATATCCCTATTCTGCTTCAAGAAATAGACCACAGATCTCGACAAGACAATGATGCACACAGTGGCTGCACCAGCAAACAGAAGCCAGAAACTATCGAGGCCAAGGTGGCGGAAGGAGACAGTGGGGTTTGGGTCAGGATTGATGAATTGATTAGGACAAGTTTCATCTATGTTCTTGAACCAGGCATTTTCAAGTTGCGTTGCTTTGTCAGACTCTGCCACTTTCAAAATGGCCATTGATACATCGGCTACTAGAGGTGATCCGATTGGGAAGACCTAGAAAACCAAATCTAGTTATACACATCATTAAGAAGATGGTTGGAATGAAGCCACAAAGAAGAGATGGAACTTACGAAGCCAAACCCATCAACATCAAATGGTACCTCCACCATTTTATATTTTTTGCAATATTGTCCAAGAAAAACTCTCACGTATGGTACTTCCATGAAAGCTGCAGAAACACCACCCTTTGATGGTCCCTTGCTCAGAAGTTCCTCACATTTCTCTGGAGAGCTAAATGGCACGAGTCTAGACTCAGCGAACCCTGATTCTTTCAGTTTCCCAAAGACGAAGGAATCCCTCTGGTATCCCACAGGTTCTCCTTTCGCATGCACGTTCTTCATGCTCGTTACAGTTGGATCAAGCTGTTGTGTCGTGAGAAGCGATGACAAACTGGCGGTGTAACTCTGAGTCAACACAAGAACAATGAAGTACCAGGTGATTACCACAAACCTTGCTGATAAGCTCAACACTCGTTCTCCTGTATTAATGTTAGAAATACCATATCAGACCTTTAGATGAGAGCCTAGGTAATATAGACTTTCGAGAGTAAACTTAGGGAAACAGACTAGTCCTACATAGATTGATTGGTTAAGAGAGAGGAGGGAACATACTTGGTGCAAAAACCAAGATGGAGAAGGTAAACCAGAAGATAGTGCTGATTTGAAACTGGAGAGGTCCAGTGAAATCTGGGTTTACCCTATGTTCAAGAATCCACACAACAAAACCGACAATGAAAAAGGAACCAAGTGTTATCAGCCAAAGTCCCAATGTCAAAGGTTTAAAGATGATCAGACTGCTTCTTGTCACGGTGTCTTTTAGAGGGACGACCAACCCGACGCCTGATGTTGTGTATGGCAAAGTGAAATCAACATAGGAGGACCTATTTGCCAATATCGTCGTATCGCCCACCACAGCATCATATGTCTGCATCATACAAAAAAAAAAAAAAAAACAAGAGTATTGTTTTAGAGCAATAGTTTAGTACGTTTATGATTCAGAGCAGAAAGAAAAAAAATAATGAAGGTTGGTCTCACGGCTCACCCCGAGATAGACTTGGTACAATAAGTCGTTGAAGTTACCGTTAGGCTTGCCATCATTATCTCCAAAAGGAATGAATACGTAAGAGACATCATACGGCATTGCTTGAATTACAGCTTCAAAGAAGTCAATGCAATACCCTGTTACTTTGGTTTCATGTGTTATAGGGTCCTTTGTAACATTCACAAACTGAGGGAAAGTATCAACAGGAACACCGATTTTCAGCTTTTTCCCATTTGTTGGGATCTCCCATCCCCTTGGAATAGTAGTGGTAATGCCTGGCCATACAATCGGGTGAAGATGATCCTTCCAAGTTGAAAAAGTTCGTGTAGTTTCCGAACTTGGACTCAGATCTCTTACTAGTCCTTTTTCCTGCGTCCAGAATCCTACCACCATTCCTCCACCGCCGATCACATTGACAATTTCAAACCCTGATACGTGCAGTTGTCCATCAATGAAATGATAATCACCAGCAAGTCCTTTGAACTGAATCTCGGAGAGCGAGCGGAGAAGCTTTGGACCATATTCTGAGACACTAAATGCTTCCAGGTCAGTCATGTTTCTTCCATCTATCTTGCTGAAAGTCAAGTTAGTTGTTCCCGCATTTTCAACAGCCATTGCCAACGCGGTGGTAGCATCATAAGCTCTTAATCCAAAAATGTTCAACTCGGTAACCGGGAATGCCTTTGCAAATCTTGATCTAAATGTTTTAAGCTCTTCGGATATCGGAAAGTGAGTCCTTATGCCTATTACCCCTTGCATTGCTTGAATGTCGGTTTCGTTCATCAAACCTAGATGATCTATAATTCCATTGGTGAGGATCCAAGCATACCCTTGTGTCATTAGACCTGTTTCCTTGGCTTTGGAAAACACTCTTGAAGCAAGGAACCGATTCATATGGACCACAAACACTCTGGTTGGTTTGGTCATCAGTTTGAGAAGGTCTGCGGAAATTTCATCATCCGTTGCATTGGGAGAAATCACAGTCCTATAGGGTATACGGATGTTAATCTCTTGTAATGCATCAGTAAGGCGAGGCATTATACCTTCTCCAAATGCATTGTTCTCGTACACAGGAACCACTTCTCTCCAACCAAACACCTTTATGATCTCACTGATGGCGTGCACTTGAGATGAGTCGTCGTACGTAGAGCGAAAGAAATATGGACTACGGCCTGAGTCTAGGAAAGGGCTCGTTGCAGAAAATGATATAATTGGCACCTGAGATTTTTGTCCTACCTCGATCATGAAAGAAGCTTGCATCGAAGTTCTTGGTCCCAAAATTGCTTTCACTTCCTTATTCTTTATCAGATCAAGAGCTGCGGAAACATATAAAAATGTGCTGTTATATGAGAAACTTGAAAGACAATCTATACTATGAAAGAAGGGCTGTCCCTCTCCTGAGTGACACATCAGCACATTTTTTCTTGCCATGTGTTCAATTATTACGCCCTATCGTTTTCTTCTCCTCTACCTACGTTGACAATCTGCCCCTTTATATTTCCTAATCAATAAACAAAAAGTTCCGTTCAGTCAAATGCATGCATTCTAAAGTTCAAACATTTAAAAACCCAATTAAAGCAAACTTTTACTCCCTCCGTTTAATTATATAAATTTTTTTGATTTATTTCGCGAAAATTAAGAAAACAATAAATACAAATAAAATTTCATTTAATAATTAATTAAAATTACTCCCTCCGTCTCTAAAAGATTAATGTTGTAGGAAAAATAAATATTTTTAAAAGATTAATTTTTTACATTCTCAATATAACTTTAATGAAAAAATAATGATAAATTGTAAATTCCAAGACACATTAATTGATTTTATTGAATTACTATTGGTTTAGAGTCATAGAAAATTGTTTAGTACAAAAAACAAGACATTTATAACTAAGAATTAATGTGTTTTCTTAATAGTTGTGAAAATTCTACAACATCAATCTTTTGGGAACGGAGGGAGTATAACTCAACCAATCATATATAAGACTACGGAATTTCAAAGGACAAAAACATCAAATCACATTAAAATTTGCATAGAAACTAGTAAAATATTTTATAAAATAAAACTAAAAAAATTCTCTTAAAAATCTTATATAATAAAACGAAAGGAGTACTATTTTGCAACTTCCATGGTCTCCCTTGTTCGAGAAATGAACGTTATAATGCTTTGTGGCATTGGATTTCATGTTGAGCCTTCGTTTATTTTCTTTTAGTTATTTAGGCCTTGGTCCAAGTTACAATTTTTTGTGAATTAAAAGAAATTTAAAGCGTTAAAAAATTACTTCCTCCGTTTCAATATGTATGATTTTTTAGAACTTTTGCACATATTAAGAAAACATTAATTTTCATCTATTAAAACATTGTTTTTTGCACTAAACAATTTTCCATAAATTTAAGCCAATAGTAGCTCAATAAAATCAATTAATGTATCTTGAAATTTACAATTCATCTTCATTAGTTCTTAAAAACTGCATTGAAAATTGAAAATATCATACATTTTGAAACAATTTTTTTTCCTAAAAAATCATACATATTGAAACGGAGGAAGTACTATCCCTCCCCCACCTCTCTCACCTATTAAAACTATTATAATTATTGCTTTTAGTTGTGGTCATTATGGTCGTTAATTTTGGCCATTAAATTAGCTACGTTACATTATTCTCTACTCTCCAATCTCTTAACTCCTCTAACCTCCATACGATTACCTTTCCGAGTTCTTTATCATAACCCCCCCTTAAATTACCTTTACATGTCATCATATACTCAAACAAACAATTAGTAATCTATAAATAGTTAACATTTCTTCAGTAAATCTACAGTACTCGACTACCACATGAAAAAAATAAATAATCCTCCCACCCTCCACCCTTACTCTCACCATGAATCTTCCCACAGAAAACATAGGCCCTTAATTATGTCACCGAACCGCAACATTTTGAGGTTTCGGGTTTCAAACTAAAGAACATGCGTTGAATCTAAAAAATGAATTGGTATACACTCCTAAGTTATTTCTGTCAAAGAAAAAATTAAAAGACAATTTTCTTGATAAACATATTCGACAAAACTATGAATAAAAATATTCAGCAAATTACCATATTTTATAAACAAATTATAATAATTTCATTGGAAATATGAATATACACATGTAAAAAATATATGCAACAAAAACCCACGCGTATGCGCCGGTACCAACCTAGTGTCATATGAAACCATAACCATGTCTGTATGGAGCTGAACATAACCAGGTCTATACTTTAGAGCCCAAATAAACTCATTGCCCCAAAATATACATTGAAGTTTCTTCTTGCAAAGATTCAAATATTCGTGCTTGAAAATGCGATTAGGATGCCTTAAGTTTAATAAGGACTTCTAATTTTTTGTCTCTAAACAATTTACAAAATGATAAACAAAAATGTTGATACAGAAAATTGATTCATATTTTTATTATAGTTTGTACGTATTTGGAAATCATGAGTTCTTTTTTTTTTTTCTGATAACGAGGAGGTAATCCGGGTTTTACCATCCGAGATCCGACTAATCTTCTAAAATGAGTGTAGTCGTCGAGTAGTCTACTCACCGGATTTTTTAATTGGCCTAAAGCGTGACACTACTTCGACTGGTCAAGTGGAGGTGAAAGTGTTCTCAGGGAAAACATGAAGGGCTTACACTATTTCCATCTTGAGCCTTTTACAACTTAACCACCAAAATCATGATAGAGTATAGAAATGCATAATGAAATTTATTTTAAACTAATTTTGTGTCATTTTTACATGTAATAAAATAAGGCATGGTAGTAAATAATTTACTAATTGACAGTTCTCTTTTATAAATGCCATTTAGGATATTTTCTCCCTTAATTTAATCATCCAATTACACATCATCATAGTTTTCTTTTTCATAGAATTGTTTTATGTCTTTCTCTTTGATTTCTGCTAAGTTATAAGGGATGACCACATTAAATCCTTACTGTATCAGATTCTCAAATAATTTCCTTCACGCCATTAATGCATAGCCTCAATTATTTCGAGAACAATATATGCGTTTTTGTTTACAAAAAAAATAAAATTCAGAAGAAAAAATTCGCATTCTTGAAATATAACTTTTTTTTTTTAATCTAAAAACAAATTCTCATAATATATTTGTAAAAATCCACATATTGCGTTACACGTTAATTAATGTTTCCCGTTATTAAAAGAAATTTTCTTGAATTTGTGCTTGTTTGTCAACATCATGCAATATGTTTGCTTGAATCTGGATGGTTAAATACACATAATTTTGTAAACAAAACCCCAAATAATAAACAAGGGAAGCCTTAGAGAGAGGAGAACGTACCAGCGGCTGCAGCGCCAACAACATCGTCCCTGGAGTCGCCAAAGTTAAGAAGAAGCCTGGTCCGAGATCCTGGACGAGCAGAGTAAAAGTCTGAAAGGGACATGTTAATGGCTTGCAAGCTCAAGTTGGAGGCAGTCGTCCCGACATCAGTCACAACACCAACATTAATAAGTTGTGTTGTCGTATTTTGTCCCTTCCCCAATTTCACGGCGAAGATGAAGACGAGAAAGATTAAGACGAGGTCGTTGAGAATGAGATTTCTCTTCATTTTCTTTTGTTTTTGTTTTTGGCTAAGTGCCGTGAAATAATGAAACCGTTGCGGTTTTATATACATCTTGGAAAATTTTGAACGTCTCAAATTAATCATATTTTAAAGGAGCTAAGCATGCATATTTTTTTTTTTTTGGTATGAAAATTGGCAATGAAAATTTATCTAAGCATGCATATTTGATTAACCGCGGTTGTATATTGGACCTCGTAACACACTCATACTAGCTACATCATTAGTAGACCTTATAACTTTCAAGTTAACATATTATCACATGATGTGATATACATGAGTGATGCAGCGACAAATTAAATCTCGGGTTTAGCGGTCATTTTTCCCATATGACTTTGAATTTTTTTTTCTCTACAATTTTATGCGGATTTTGAGTATAGATGATTATACAACGATGATAATTACATAACCACTTAAACCACATCTCGTGCTACATGTTTTTATAGATTTAAATGTGTTGAATGAAAAAATGTATTTTGTATCAAAATAAAAGATGTTTTGATTGAATGCACACCAATTAATTCATTGTAAAACTATATTTACACTGAAATCTAACAATTTTAACATTTGTAATTAATACTCTAGATAGCATTAATAAATTGTAAGAATTGAAGAGAAAATTTAAACAATTTTTTACATTAAAAATACAAAATCGAACCTTTTCGGATAAATTGTCAAACTTTCAGACTTCTGAGCCGTAATCATTTTTTTTTTGGTAATAGAGCCGTAATCATTTATCTGTTCTACTCCCTCCGTTTGTTTATAATTGATGTTTTAGATTTTTACATTCATATTAAAAAATCATTAAATTTACCTTGTTTTTTGAAATAAAACAATACTTTTTATTTATTCAAGACATTTCAACTAATAAAGATTCAATCTGCAAAATTTAAAGAGTCAAAAACACTAAAAAATTAATTAATTGTGCATTGGTAAGTGAAAACATCACTTATTTATAAACAAAAAAAAACTCCTAAAACATCAATTATAAACAAAGCAAGGAAGTAACTCCTAAAATAAAAAAGTTACTTCTCATTTCCGGGTCTCGTTTAAGTGTTTCGAGTTCCATCTAACTTGAGGATTACCCCACACGCTAAAAATAATTCCTAGTTAGAACAAATCCCGACTAATGGTTAAAAAAGAAGGTGTAACAAATGATAAAGAAGAAATCATTTAATTATTTAAAAAAAAAAAAATTATAAAAAAATATCGTTTAACAAGAGGAATGTTGCCAAGGAGCACGTAAGGCGTAACCACGTCGTATCGTTGAAATGGCTTATTACTTATTTTATGAGAAATTTGCCATAAGACAAATTGATTTGTACAATATCCCATTAGGATTTTTGGAGTATAAAAATGTCTCAATAGGACTATGTAATTCTAAATCCCAAATATATCTCTAATTTGCTAAGTTTCAATTTTTCATTAATTAGAAAATCAAAAAAGGAAAATAAATAAAATAATATATTTACCAAATCTAAACTAAAATTAATTATTATTTAGTTTTTAAAAAAACTAAATAATAATTAATTTTCGGGTAAAAAAAAACATCAAATAAGTTTATTTAAGCTTTATTTTAATAAATATAAAAAACTATAAACAAATCCCCAAATTAAACATGACCACATTCTTTTCTTTGGTGTCGTCGGCGACTCACCGGAGAAATCCTCTGTCTCCGTCTCTTTGCTGTCGCCGGAGAAATCAACTTCTCTCCTCTCGTGTTTCTCGTCATCTACAAAATGTGTTCTTCTTCCTCGGTCACGAGTTCGAATGTACCCGGGGATAATTTTTTTGAAATTGTAGTTTTTAGGATTTTAAATAGGAAATTATTAATAAAATTTAATTAAATAAATAAAAATTCTTATAACATATTTTGAAAAAACGTTAATAATGTAATAAATATAAACGTAATATTTACAAAATTTAATAATATATTTACAAATATTTATTTTAGGAAAGAAAATATTCACTCATAAATTTAAGGATATGGTTATTAACTGTGCAGAAAGTACTTTCTACTATTTAGTAGATAGTTTTCAAATAGTCCAGTCATGGGGCATAAAGTACTATCTGCGGTTGGTAGAATGAGACTAAGTGGTAGAAAAATGGCTCTTCGCAATTGTAGAATGTGGAAAATAAGTAGAAACTTGTTTCTACACTTGGTAGACTTTTTAACATTCGTAGAATCTAAATTATACTGAAAAAATCAGCGGTAGAATGGAATACTAGAATCATTTTTAATAAATGATTTTCAACTTCAAAAAATAAAAGTTTTATACAAATGTATTATTCATGACATGCTTCTAATTTTCCGATTTTTTTCAGATTTAAAAACCTTATATTTGATTTTTTTTTTCAAAAAAAAAAAGGATATTTTCGGAAAAATATGACAAAGTTATAATGGGACATTATATAAATCAATGTGTCTTATTTTGCAAATTTCCCTTATTTCATTAGGATGAAACATTGAGTTTGTCCAAAAAAAAAAAGAAAAAGAAATAGTCAGATATCGTTGCTAAGAAAGAAAAAGAGAATTAATCAAGGGTCAGTTGCTTAAAATAGGTCAAACAGACATTCAAGTTAAGATAAAGGCAAAAAGACAAGGATTAACTTGGAGGCTGTTGCTTGTTTGCCAAGACTTCACTTTTCTTTTTGGGTTTTCTATTTTATTAATAGTAGATAAGTCCAACTATTCTTAAGATTCCATAAAGATGTTGTTAACTTGCAGATCCCTAGGGGAAAGGGTCCTTGGAGTGAAATTCAACTTGCTTAATGATGCTTTTCGGACGACTAAAACTGATTCCCCGAAGCTGCTGAAAGAGATATGAGAAAGCAATGGTGAGTGGTTTCTTCTCATATCATCCCAAAATCTCATGCAAGAAAAACAGAGAATATGTGAGAGTGAGAAAAGAGAGAAAAAGAAGAAGATTTTTTATAAGAAATTAACAGTAATTTCTTGAGTGTATTTGGGTTTGGGTGTGAGTTGAGAGTGTTGTAATATTTCCCGATTAATAATATAAGATCTGCAGCGGATCCGGAGACGGAGGCAACATTGGCCGAATTCCATTAACAAATTGTGTGTTCTTTCATTCCCGTAAATCTGGTTTATGTCATTATTTCCTAACAATTGGTATCAGAGCGTTCGGGTTGTACAATTTCTGTCAATCTTTGTGCGAGGTTACTATTCACGTGAATAGTGAATTTGTCGGCGATATCGGTTTGTCGACGGAGGTATTCTAATACACGGTGGTTCGCAAAATAACCAAAAACGATGGTAGGCAAAGATGGTTCGACACACAATATCAGAAAATTTGACGGTAGAGATTATGCATTTTGGAGAATATAAATTGAAGATTATTTGTACGGAAAGAAGCTTCATCAACCACTGAGCAAGAAGCCTGAGAAGATGATCAAGGAAGAGTGAGATCTCCTTGATAGGCAGGTTCTGGGTGTTATAAGGTTAACACTATCAAAGAACGTTGCTCACAACGTTGCAAAGGAAAATACCACAAAAGGGCTGATGAAAGTTCTCTCAGACATATATGAGGAACCTTCAGCCAAATAACAAGGTGTTTCTTATGAAGAAAATCTTCCACTGGAAGATGGAGGAAGGTGGTCCTGTTTCAACACATGTGAATGAGTTCAACACAATTGTCAACCAATTGTCATCTGTCGAAATCAAGTTTGAAGATGAAGTGCGAACACTGATTTTGCTGGCATCTCTTCCAAATAGTTGGGAGCCAATGAGGGCGGCGGTTAGTAATTTTGTGGATACTCAGAAGTTGAAATTCAATGATGTTCGAGATCGTATCCTTGTTGAAGAAGTTCGTAGGATAGACTCTGGAGAAACATCTATGAGCTCTGCTTTCAAAGTGGAAAACAGCGGCGGAACCTGAACAGAATGAACCAAAACCGAGGCCGATCTAAGCCAAGAAATGGAAGGGGTCAATCCAAGTTTAAAAAGCTTGTTGAGTGCTGGACCTGTGGAAAGACTGGCCACATGAAAAATAACTGTTGGGCACCACCGAATGATAACAACAAAGGAGGCGGAGCTAATGCAGTTACACATGGAATTGATGATGCATTGCTTGTTTATTTTGATTCCCCGCGAAAAGGTAAAACTCATGATGTAACTATAAACATCGCCAAAGCATCAATCTCCTATGTTGATAGCCCGATCGATTCTTGGGTTCTTGACTCATGAGCGTCATTCCACACCACACCACACCACAACATTATGGAGAATTATGTCGTGGGAAATTATGGAAAGGTATATCTAGTTGATGGTATACCTTTGGACATCGTTGGTATTAGAGATATCAATTTGAAGATGTCTGATGGACGCGGGTGGAAGATCATAAAGGTTAGACATGTGCCAAAGCTAATGCGAAATATGATCTCAGTAGGACAACTTGATGATACGGGGCACAATGTCAACTTTGGTGGTAGAGTATGGAGAGTGAAGAAAGGTTCCATGGTGGTAGCTAGAGGTCACAAATGAGGCACTCTTTATATGACGATGAGTTATCAAGATACAGTCGCAGTTGTCGAGAATGCCAAACAAACCAAGTTATAGCATTGTAGGTTGGGACACATGAGTGAGAAAGAGATGAAACTTATGGTGAAAAATGGCACGCTTCTAGATCTCAAGACGGTGGATCATCAGATGTGTGAAAGTTGCATCCTTGAAAAACAAAAATGGGTCAGTTTCTCAAAAGGAGGTAGAGAGCAAAAGCACGAGAAGTTAGAGCTGGTGCACACTGATGTGTGGGGGACCTGCTCCTGTTACATCATTAGGAGGTTCGCCTTACTATGTGACCTTTATTGATGACTCCATGAGAAAGGTGTGGGTTTACTTCATGAAGAATAAGTCTGAAGTGTTCTCGATTTTTAAGAGATGAAAATCCATGGTTGAGATTGAGACATATCTTAAGTTGAAGTGCTTAAGGTCCGATAATGGTGGAAAATACATTAGCGAAGAGTTCAAGAGATATTGTGTTGATAATGGGATCGAGATGGTGAAGACTATTCCTGGAACTCCACAACATAATGGAATAGCAGAAATGATGAACATGACCTTGAATGAACGTGCAAGGAGCATACGATTACATTGTGGATTGCCTAAGACTTTCTGCGTTGATGCAATCAATATTGCGACCTTTTTAATAAACAGAGGAACGTCTGTTCCGTTGGGATTCAAGATCCCTGAAGAAGTATGGAGCGGCAAGAAAGTAAATCTTTCTTTTCTAAAAGTGTTTGGTTGCTTAGCTTACGTTTGTGTTAATGATGCTGCAAGAAGTAAACTTGATGCAAAATCCAAGAAGTATTACTTCATTGGTTATGGTGACACGGAGTTTGGTTATCGATTGTGAGATGACCATAATCATAAGATCATCCGCATCAAGAATATTTTGTTCAACGAAGAAGCGTTGTACAAAGATAAGCTAAAAGAAAGCTTAGAAAAAAATGAGCCTAGAATTGTTGATTTGGGAGATATCATGGCACCAGAGTTGCAAGAAGATACCACAACAGAAGAAGAACAAAATTCCCAAGAAGAGGAAAATGATGCAGATAAAAACAATTCTGAAGTGGTGCCACAAACACCAGTTACATAGTAACGACGATCAAGCAGAATCATCAGGAAGCCTACAAGATTCTCTCTCAACTACATTCTGCTCACAGATAAAGGCGAGCTTGAATGTTATGAAGAGGCAATGCAAGGTGATGAATCGATCAAGTGGGAGGTTGCAATGAATGACGAGATGGACTCGTTGATGTCCAATCACACGTGGGAGTTAGCCGAGTTGCCTAAGGAGAAAAAGGCTTTGCAGAACAAGTGGATCTACCAGATAAAAGAAGAACATGATGGAAGCAAGCGCTATAAAGCAAGACTTGTTGCCAAGGGATTCCAACAAAAAGAAGGCATTGACTACACATAAATTCAATGGTGAAAAGCACAAAATGAAACCCAAAAAATAAATTCGGGTAGTTACCTGTCAAGGTGGACGAGTAGGACTGTTCTTCTTTTTACTTGCAAGATCTTTTAGTTCCTCTCTCTCCCCGAAATCACAATTATAAAACAGTAAAACAATCTTCCACACCACCATGATTTTAATAATCACCATTTTCAGAAGTACTTATTGCACACTATAGCACATATCTAATCACCATTAAATGTGAACCAATGTTTCAAACTCCCAGCGCCACCTAAAACGTCATGTCATTGTACAAGACAACTCATCTGTCTTTCTCTCTCTCTCTCCCATCCCTCTTAGTAGAGAAGGCCAATATAGTAAATTCCCCGCCAATAGAATTCAAAATATGGTAGGTTGTAAAAGGTTTCTGAAAAAGCGGTAGATTTTGCAAGTCATTTAGAAAAAAATGACACCACTTATAATTTTCCCATATTATTTTTGCATTAAGTACAAAGTGCTAATTACAGCTATGCAAACACACATTTTTTTTCATTGATCAGAATTATTACACTTTCTTGACGTTAAACGATCCACACAATCTTGAATGAAAGACAAACAACCAATACCACAGACAAACATTAAAAAAAAACCATTGAAGAAAATACCTTTAGTTCATAATTTTCACCCACCTAACTACTTACAGATTGCTCATTTTTGTAGACTTTAAATCTATTTGTGGAATTCGATGACAGAATACATATGAGCACCACAAATGATTTCACATTTAAAGAAACCAGATGCGTAGGCTAAATCTTCAAACTCAG
Source organism: Draba incana (assembly GCA_963576765.1). NCBI lineage: Eukaryota > Viridiplantae > Streptophyta > Magnoliopsida > Brassicales > Brassicaceae > Draba > Draba incana. The sequence goes on along the minus strand of OY755210.1, from coordinate 27,392,312 downwards.
AAAAAGACCTCTCTTTACCACCCGAACATTGTGTTAACATCAACATATCCATGCTGAAAACAATGGTAGAGAAAGGGTCCTCATTCTTTGGTACTATTGGTGTAACAATGTCTACTATTATTACTTTTCCCTTTTCTGGAAGACTCTTCCAACAGTTTTTTATAATTCTTACACAATCCTCGTCCGACCAGTCATGTTGTATCCACAGTCAATATATTTATACATCTTAAATTCATATAAGTAATGGCTTCACATTGAAATTATATATGTATGTTCAAGATCTAAGTTTTTGCATACAAATGCATAATATATAAACTTACTTTCATGAAGATAGCATCTCCTTTTGGAACTTCTATAAACATATCTCCGGATACATGTTCCACTCCTACTTACCGATATAAGTAAAATATCAAACCGATAAAGGGTCGTCAAAAAACAAACACTTCAATATACAACTTATAAAATTTATCTACTTGTGTTGTACCTTGATGAAGAGGAGCATGAGCTAAAACCATGCCTAAGTCAAAATTGGTTCCCTTAATATGAGGGTAGTTGGAAGTGACAAGGTTTAGTACGGTGCCAAGTCCTCCTCCAATATCCACCAAAGTATTTACATCTTCGAATCCTCTATAAACTTCTAAAATCCTCTTCATGACCATGGTGCTAGAAGTAGATTCTGACATTGCATGGTTAAATATACCAGCGAATTGTTCATCTAAACCGATGGATTCGAAGAGTCTCATGCCATGAGCAGAACTGAATGCATCTTTTCCGTCTTGTATCACATCTTTCAGGTGTGTCCTGCGAAAAAAAAAAAATTCAAGTGTTCACTTAAAGTATATATATGTATATAGAGCACTTTATTACACACTAATTGGTTAACTAGAGAATTGTTAACTGGTTTAATATAATTAAATATCAGTTCACTACTAATATGATTTATTTGCAAAACATGAAGTACGTACCAAGTTTTGAAATAGACTTGGCTTTGGCGCAACATGTATATGGGTATGAAAGAACCCAATTCGTCACCACGGTTCAAGAAAAACGTGCAAACGGTTCGATTGCATATACCCTTTGGGTCTTTCCGGTTTGATCGTTATCTCCATTTTCAATTAGACGACACTTCAAGACCGAATTGCTTGCGAGTAACCGCAACATCCGGTCGAACAACACTGGCGCCTCTGGGTTGGTGGGCTTGGTTGGGAGACCCAAAGATATCTCGGAAGGTGAGAGCCACGCGTCATTGCCTAGTGCAGCGATCGTGTCAAGGACGCCAAGCTCCAAGGCAGCTTTGAAAACCATTGGGAAAGCCAATGTGTTTGTGATCTTGAACGCTTGCAACCTCATCGTTTCTTGTCACTAACCAAATGTTGGGCCATTGGTCATCTAACCAAATGTCGGTACACCTGGTTAGAGACTTCTCCCTATAAAATGGCACTAAAGTGTGAATGCTGAAACCACAACTTCTTCTCATCTCAACAATTTTCCAATGTCATCTATCTTCTTCAGTTTGCATATAAAACAACAACAATGACAAACCATCTTCAAAAACCCTTAACCAATATTTTTGCCTAACATTTTAATTGCAGGGAGATTATCTACATTTTTCTAAAGACTCAACCGTATCAGGATGCCTAATTTCTGATCTTAAGATTTTTTTTTAATGTTTCTAAAAAAAGTATGTCTAAGTATGATCCCAATACTTTAGCAAGTAAATATGATAACAAAAATAGAGTCATTTATCGAAGTATTTTTTTCCCCCAGTATATACTCTTAACAAAATATGATAACCATGAAATAGTGTATTAGTTCATGACAATTTGAGGAGGGAGGAATACAACGTGAACCATCATAAAATATATCTTGACTGTCATGGTTGGGTCCAAATCAACATCCTAATTTGGTACGGAACTGGATGGCTGCCGATGGAGAATGGAAAAGGCAAAGTGATCGAGCTAATATATCATTGAAATGGTGGATGATATAATTCTAATTAATGAAATAACACAAAGTTTTACGCCTTAACGAAACTTTCATTATTTGTTTGTGTTTGCGTATTACAATACCTGCAAAGCCACAAATGATTATTACAATACTTATTTTTTGTTCTAAGTGAAACTTCAACATTAACTTAACGGTGTTGGCCAGGGTATTCATTCACAAAGCATATATGTGAGAATATGTACGATACATAAATGGATTATGGACCTTGACATATGCAATCATCAGAGCCGGCCCTAACCTAACGCATGAGAAGCATCATGCGTTAGGCATCAACATATATTACGTATTTTGTGGGCATCATTTTAATAAAAGTATCTTGTAGTCTAGTGGTAAAATGTGGTTAAATCAATTTTAATGTGAGGAGTTTGAACCGTAGAACATGATAAATCTGCAATAATTTTTTTATTTTTTTTAATAATAAGAGGCATCAAACAAAATTTTGGCTTTAGGCCGCCAGTTACTTAGGGCCGGCCCTGGCAATCATGGATATGATTATGTCCTTTTAAAAGTAACCTCTGGCTCACTTTCGTTTTTTGGCCTGTGCGGTGATAATGAAATGTCTGATATTGTTTGGATTATCTCATGAATATTAATCCTTTTGAAACAGGGTTAACGTTTGATATTAATAATGGAAGACCAGAGTACTGATGGAAAAGAATGGAAAAATTTTTCTGAAGATAATCATGTGTTTAAGATTGGAGCGTCTATTGTTTTGGAGTTGATTTGGGAACATGAAATTCCTGTTCTCAAGTCTTGTTTGTCTTTAGAAGAACAACTTATGTTGGAGCGTCTATTGTTTTGGAGTTGATTTGGGAACATGAAATTCCTGTTCTTAAGTCTTGTTTGTCTTTAGAAGAACAACTTATGTTGTTATGAGTCATATCAGCTTTTAATGATGTTCAGAGAGAGAGAGAAAGAGTTAATGGTGAAATTGTATTTGTTACACCATGAATTTAGCCCAAGGCAAAATCCTACTCTCAGCTCATCAAGCGAAAATGCCCAACTCATCATCTTGCTAACTAAGTAATAACCACCTTATCTTTAATGTAGTTACTTTATGGTCAATATGGGTTATTTTATGGGAACATATGGTTAGAATGTAACCATATGTATCCAAAACCCTAGCATTCTTGTACTATATATAGGTTGTACAACATTTTTGTACAACCAAGGCTGAATACATCATACTTTTTGAGCAAGTCACTTTTGATCAAATTAATCTCCCTAAAATCCAAAATATCCCATTCGGTTACTGTTCATCCGAGCAGGAACGTTCTCTCACTTACAATATTCCTTTTCATTTAACAAAGAGTCCCCGAGCCTACTACAAATTCTAGTGTCGATCTCATACCGAGTTCAATATTAGGCGCGCTAGGTAGGGGGATACTTTACATCTAAAGGATATCTTTTTACGCAATCATGGACCTCAACAAAGAAGCGAGCATCCGAACGCACTCTGCGGAGACAAGCGCCCAGGGTACTAACACTCCGGTGGCCCAAGGAGCGACCCTTGTCCCCGGACGGGAAAATCTTAACTCAGTAAGCGTGGAAATCCCCGCCATCGTCCCAGAAGAACAGGACCATCCCGCAGACTTCAGCAACATGCCCATCTCCCCAACGCGAACGCGTTCCGCAAAAGACTCGGTCGGTATACAGAGCCCCAGAAAAGGATTCCTAATGATCATAGGAGAATTCGACGCGACCCACGACTTAGTCATGTCCCTCAGGAAGCACGAGAAAAGAGCAAAAATCGAACAAGACTACCTCCGAAGGACCAAGGTGGACATGCCTATTATCTTCAGCGAGGATGACACCGAACACCTTGTCATGCCTCACAACGACCTGCTCGTGATCACTTTAGAAATCGACAACTGTGAGGTGAACATGATCATGGTCGATACCGGAAGCTCCGTCAACCTAATCTTTAAGGAAACCCTGGGGAAGATGGAGATCCCCGACGATCGGATCAAACCAGGCACGCAGTCCCTGACGAGCTTAGACGGCGTAACAACCACGACCATCGGGTTAGTTAAACTAACGATACACGCCAGTAACACATCCTAGAGCGTTAAATTCATGGTTGTAGACAAACCGACTGTGTACAACGCAATCTTGGGAACCCCTTGGTTATTCTCTCTTCGCGCGATCGCTTCTGTCTACCATCAGTGCGTCAAATTCCCAACCTCGACCGGAGTTTTCAACATCCGAGGAAGCCAAAAGATGGCCCGCACATGTTTCATCGCCAAGAAGCACCTACGGATGGCTAACTACCATATCGGCCCTGCCAACAAAGTCAGTGCCTCCAAACCCGGACAGGAATCCACAATTCAAGTAGATCCGGCAAACCCCGCTCGCCGGATCACCATCGGAGCCAAGCTCGCCGAGCATATCCGGGCCGAGCTGATAGGCTTCTTGAGCAAGAACGTTACCACCTTTGCCTAGACAATCGACGATATGAAAGGCATCAGCCCAAGTGTCACAAGCCACGAGCTCAATGTGGACCCGACCTACAAGCCGATCAAGCATAAACAAAGGAAACTCAGACCCGAGCGATCCAAAGCCATTAACGACGAGGTAGCTAGACTTTTGGAGGCAAGATCCATACCGAAAGTTCAATACCCCGAATGGTTGGCTAACCCGGTCGTCATCAAGAAAAGAAACGACAAGTGGAGGGTCTGTGTGAACTTTACCAACCTCAACAAAGCATGCCTTAATGATAACTTCCCACTTCCCCACATCGATCAAGTGGTCAAAGCCATGGCAGGCAATGAGTTGCTCTCGTTCATGGACACATTCTCGGGGTATAACCAGAACGCACCGATGACCGCGAGAAGACTGCATTTATCACCGACCACCGAACGTACTGCTATCGAGTCATGCCTTTTGGCCTGAAGAATGCGGGAGCAAACTACCAAGTTTGGTTAACAAGATGTTCGCCGATTAGCTGGGTGACACTATTGAAGTTTACATCGATAACATGCTGGTAAAATCCTCGAAAGCGGTCGGCCACCTAAAGGACTGTTTCAGGATCCTAAATCTTTACGAAATGAAGCTGAATCCAGCCAAGTGCACATTCGGGGTTACCTCCAGAGAGTTCCTCGGGTACATCGTGACCCAACGTGGAATCGAGGCAAACCTCAAGCAGATCTCAGCAATCATGGATCTCTCTTCCCCGAAGAATAAAAGAGAAGTCTAGCGCCTAACTGGTCGGATCGCCACCTTAAACCGATTCATCTCGCGCTCAACCGATCGGAGCCTGCTGTTCTACCACTCCTACGAGGGAATAAAGAGTTCAAGGGACAACTGTTGCGAAAGGGCATTCAAGGACTTGAAGTCGTATTTAACAACTCCTCCGGTCCTGCCCAAACCCGATCAAGGTGAAACTCTGTACCTTTATGTGTCCGTGACGGATGCAGCCGTGAGTGGTGTTCTCGTCCGAGAAGATCGGGGTGATCAAAAACCCATCTTTTATGTCAGCAAATCTCTCGATGGCGCCGAGTCGCGATACCCCATTCTATAAAAACTGGCTCTGGCCGTCATCATGTCTGCCCGGAAACTATGCTTATACTTCCAGTCCCACACCATCGCGGTCACGTCCTCCCAACCACTCCGCACCATCTTCCACAGTCCAAGCCAGTCCGGGCGGATGGCGAAATGGGCGATCGAACTCAGCGAGTATGACATTGAATTCAGGAATCGAATCTTTGCCAAGTCGCAAGTCCTAGCGGATTTCATTACCGAGTTACCCCCGGACAAGGAAATATTTGAGCCGCGGAAAGTCGAATGGACTCTCCACATCGATGGATCCGTGTCATGACATGGCTTTGGAATAGGCATCCATCTTACCTCCCCATCTGGGGAAATACTCGAGCAATCGTTCCGATTGGATTTCCTCGCCACTAACAATGAAGCCGAATGGGAAGCTCTTATCACCGGAATACGACTAGCCAAGGCTGTCGGAGCACGAAGGATCCACGCTTACAGTTATTCTCAGCTCGTAACCAACCAGCTTAACGACAATTATGACACAAGGAGCGAGCGAATGGAAGCATATAAGAAGTTAGCCGAGGACCTCATCCTCTGGAACTTAGATAGTTTCAAGATCACCCAGATTCCCCGAGCAGAAAATTCTGACGCCGACGCGCTCGCAACATTCGCTTCGAGCTCAAAATCCGAAACAAGCTGTACGATCCCGGTGGAAGTCATACCCGGCCCGAGCATATCCCTCCCGAGGGGGAATAGCAGGATCATGATCGTGGTTGGTGACGACGAGGACGGAGCTCAACCTCAATGTCATCACCGACTATTCCATAAAGTGGGTCGAGGCCGAGGCGTATCCGATGATCCGGGCAAGCGACGTCCAGAACGTCGTCTGGAAATTCCTCATATGTTGGCACAGGCTCCCCTACGAGATCATCGCGGACAATGGGTCTAAATTCATTTCCAAGACGTTCGTAGATTTCTGCTCAAAGTGGAAAATCCGCCTCAAGAAATCCACACCGAGGTACCCGCAAGGAAATAGGCAGGCCAAAGCCACGAACAAAGCCATCTTATCCAAACTCAAAAAATGCCTCGACGATAAGAAAAGACTGTGGGTGGACGAGCACGACGGAGTCTTGTGGTCGCTTCGAACAAACCCCCACGAGTCGACACGAAGGACACCTTTTTCGCTCGCATACAGACTCAAGGCGATAGCCCTAGCCAAAGCATGCGTGCACAGCTTACGCCAAGAAATCCTGCCAGGCAACCCCGACCAGAATGACCAAATGCTCCTTGACAATTTAGACTACACCAAAGAAGAGCGCGATGCAGCACTCTTCCGGATCCAGAACTACCAGTAACTGGCGGCCCAATACTACAACAAGAAGGTCCAGAGACGGAGTTTCGATATTGGCGACCTCATATTACGAAAGGTATACGAGAACACCAAGGAGTAGAATGCCAGAAAGCTGGGAGCCAATTGGGAAGGCCCGTACCAGATCCATGAAATCATCCGACCAGGCGTATATAGACTTATGACGATGGACAGAGTAGCCCTCATCCGAGCCTGGAATTCTATGACGCTCAAACGCTACCACTACCGCCTCGACATCCCACCAGGTTCTGAACCTCCTCGACATGTCGCCTAACAGTCGTTCAGGAGGATGTCGCTTTCTCGCTTATAAGTAATCCGCAACTTTTTATTCAAAAAAAAAAAAAACTAAGTACCATATACTTCCACTCGTTTCTGAACGACCTACTCTCGCTCGTCCCTGGTCGACTTATCTAGCTTCCGCTTTGTAATTTGAACTACGTTCGGCTTGATCCCTATTTAACGGATATGTAGGCAGCTTCCCCGGAATTTCAGCTATGATTAATAAAAGCGAGTTTATATCTATTACTCTCGATCCTTCGATTTTTAAACAACTCTGAGCTCACTTACATCAGTGGTCTGGCCAAGTACTTGATCAATAGATCATACTCGGGAGGCCCACAACAGCCAAACCCGAGTAGGATCATAACACGCATCTCTCATAGATGCAGTAGTGAAATAATCTACAGACCAAACTCGGGAAGTCCACCACAACTTCCCCGAATATGATTGAAGCAAGGCCCCGTCCTCCACGAGCTCCTAAGAACGCGTAAGAATTTTAAGCCGAACACTTCTCGCACGCTTAACCATGAGACAAACTCAAGTGGTAAGCCAGATTCCGATCTGCAGACAACCCGATCCGACCAATTCACCACGCGAGCTCCGTCGGATCAAATCCAGCATAACCTAGGAATCCGCTTCCTAGATGCGCAAATGCTTAAGCTAAAAAACTTAAGCGCATAATGAAGATTCAAATTTCATTAAAAAACCTGGGGATCCGTTCCTCGGGAAAAATAGGTCCACTATTACATCATACATCACCGAAACACTCGGCTAAAACATAGCGGAAAGAAAAATAACGAAAAACATTCAAAGTTCCTAAGAGCTAAAGAGAAGAAGAGCTGCATCCGAAACGCTGCTTGAGCCCTGGAGAGTGCAATACTCTCTAAGCCAGATCCATAACGCGGTCAAGGCATTGATATATTAGTATTTTAGCCTTTTTTACGTATTGTTTTCTATTGTTTTTCGGTTCTTTCTGGTCCTTTTGTGTCCTTTTCACGTTCTAGGAGGCTCTCGAGCATGAATTGAAGTTATTGGGGCTCACGGGAGCAAACGAGATGAAATTGGAGCAAAAAGGCGATTTTTCGTATGCGAGCAACTGCTCGCACCAATCCGAGCACCTGCTCGCTTGGATGCACGAAGCCAAAACTCACTGGAATTGAGACCGACCGGTCCCGATTCCAGAGACTCATGAATTTGGAGAAAAAGACAATTTTCCCTATGCGAGCACCAGCTCGCACCGATCTGAGCACCTACTCGCAACTTTAACTTATACCTAATTCAGAGGAGCTTTATTCCCAGAGGCAGCCGCCCTTGAGAGGGCCCCACACGCCAAATCCTCTCCTTTATGGCTCGGTCAAATTCCAAATCTCTCTCCTTAAATCATTCTCTAAAAATGCCCTATTTGGAAGATTTTGATTCTCCCCTTTAATGGAGAGATTATGACCGAGACACAAAAGGGGAAGGAGATTTGGAAGGAGTTATGACGACACATTTTGGGCAGAGACTATGATTTTATTCACTTTTAAATTCTTCTTCTTCTTACGTTCTCTTCTTCCCCTTAGCTTGACATTGTTGACTATTTTTTGCTTTTGGGATTTCTTCCGAACACTTGTTGCATTTCAATTGTTCCATTTTATTTCCTTCCTTCCGTGGACTACTTGTACAATCCGGAGGATCAATTCACGACATTTTTATTGGAGAAGAATTCTAAACTCTTACCTTTTTAATTACGAATTCTCTTTATTTGATTGTTGTGTTTTTCATCTCCATGTTTGAGTAGTCCATTAGCTAGATTAAGGTTTTCAATGGTGATTTAGGATTGATTAGTGACTGAGCCAAATAGGATAGATTATCATATGTCTGCATCAATTGGGATTCGTAATGCTTAGGCTAGCGTGGCCGCCTAGTCGATGATTTCAAGTTTAACTTATTCACGACAGTGCTCTAGGTTGCTAGATAAACCATTGGTGAGCAATTGGTGTGCAACCAACGACAGTTGATTGTTGCCATCAATTGTGAACAAATTGAACCTTTTCGATAATGCTTGTCAACATCTCTGAATTCAAACGACAGTTTAGGCATTTAAGTTGTTAGACAAAGATATTGATGCATCACGACAGTGGGGCAATATTACTTTTATGTTTGAGTTCTAGACCGCGCTTAAATTGAATCCTGAATAGTTGCTCAGTCCTTAATCCGAAATCACCGGCGAATGACCTTGATCTAGTGCTTGTTTTAATTGAATTTCTTATCGTTTAATTTGCTGTCTCGTTCATTGTTTCATTACAATCAAAAACTCATATTTTATCTTAGCTTTAATTTAAAATCTATAATTTCAAAGCGTAACCTTGGTCTCTGTGGATTCGATACCCTTTATACTACTGCGATTGTCTGTGCACTTGCAGCTTTATTTTGGGTTAGGAATCCACCATCCGCTGGCTCGGGCACCTCAGACGGGCAGCCGTCGAAGGCTTCAACCGCCCATGAATCTTTAATCCCGTACTCTCCAGGACCGACCGGGGAGGAAGGACAACGGGGTGCATAATCATTTGGGAGAATGCAAGATCCCGGAGCAAACATGTACTCACGGTCGGAGAAATTCATCATCTCCTTTGCCTCAATCTCCCTCACGAGACCATTATATTTGGCTCAAGTCTCGACCCTATTTTCCGAAAGAATCACCACTCCGGTCGCCGCCATCAGATCCATGTCATCAAGCTGAGTTTTAACCTGGCTAGCCCGGCTAACAAGACTGAGATAATCCCTCTGCTCATGAAAGTATTCTCGAGACCTACTAAGTGAAGCTTGCGCCAACCCAACAAGCTTGGTATGAGTCAGCTCGGCGGCAGACCTAGCACATGCACGACCATAGTCTCTCCTGGATGTGCGCAAACAGATCATCTGGGACCGACCGTTGCTAACTAGCTTGGCATTAGCTTGCTTGCATGCCTCAAGGCGCGACTTAAGTTCGTCACACTTCTGCTCAGCGAGAACCCTCAGATCGACCTCATGTCCAACTATCTGACTAAGCCTCTTCACCGCGGCATCGCGCTTCGCAGAATATTCATCCAGCCTCTCCAACTCCGCAGATGAACCACCGCGAGCCCGAAGCGACTCATTTTCCCTCGTCAGGAAGGCCTTGTCCTCCTTCAGGGACATATTTTCCCTCACAGGCTGCGTAATCCAGCCCGGACAACCGTCCTCCGCCGCTTCTAGTTTCGGGCTTGTCGAAGTGACGTTCCGAGCCAACAATTTGACCATACCCTGGGCGACTGGGGCGCTCTCATCCCTCGACCGTTTCCTCGAAACGATCCCAGTCACCCCGGGTGACCCACCAGAAAAGCCACCTCTGCAATCGGGAGCAGACGTTTCTCCCCCTTTAGGAGCAGAAGATCCACTCGGCCCGTAGAAGATCTGGTACGATCGTCGTAGCAATCCGACTGGACAACTGAGTCGAAGAGGCGGAGGTTGGTCAGGAGTTACCTCTATAATTCTCTTCCCGCGAGCCCGGGACTCGATTTCTTCGGAGGGGCGCCTCGTCCCCCCTGAGCATTGCCGGAACAAGACAGTATCACCTGCCCCGTTAACAGGAGCAGGAACAATCGGGGCATCCTCGTCACCCGATCTCATTCTCAAAGAAGCCCGTGTCACTTCCTGCCCGAAACCCGTTTGCACCGGTTCGCTCGGAGTACTGTCTCTGAGACCGCTATCGATAGACTCCACTGAGTTGGACGGGATGTACCTGCTCAAGTACTCGAGGGGAATACCCTCATCGTCACTCTCTTTCACCCGCATAAGGCGAAAGGTCCGCGAAGGAGGATTGGGGTTTGTTCCCTGTTGATCCATCCGGACCAACACGACATCGTCAGAACTGGAGGACGAATCACTTGAAGACATAATTTCAAGAAGGTATAGAGGAAGTCGAAAATGAGTCGGGAAAACGAAAAAATCAAGAAAAAGAGAGTTGCTGTGCTTTTTGAAAGGGAAAATCAGACGTTGTGAAGAAACAAAAAATACGACTTGGGTGAAGTATATATAAAGAACCAACATGGTGCGGTGAAAAGGCGTAATCATTAAGAACGACAATCAAGGAGGCGGCGCACCGAAAGGTCAAGACGACATCGAAACCCTAAAAACCCCTCGGAAAACGCGTAGAGTTTAATCATAACTGGGGCGGGAGTTAAGGAAGCACGTGCCTGCACAGAGCCAGTCGCACCCACGCACCAACACAAGCCGACGTGTCTAGCTAAGCCAAGCGAGCGAAACAGAGTCCCGGATTGGAATAACAAGTTGAGCTTTTCCGTTTTCTCGCCTGCTCGTGATCATTCGACGAACTCGGGGGTGGGGGGGGGGGAGGGGGGGGGGGGTTTACTGTTACACCATGGATTTAGCCCAAGGTAAAATCCTACTCTCAGCCCATCAAGCGAAAAGGCCCAACTCATCATCTTGCTAACTAAGTAATAACCACCTTATCTTTAATGTAGTTACTTTATGGTCAATGTGGGTTACTTTATGAAAAGATATGGTTAGAATGTAACCATATGTATTCAAAACCCTAGCATTCTTGTGCTATATAAAGGTTGTACAACCAAGGCTGAATACATCATACTTTTTGAGCAAGTCAATTTTGATCTAATTAATCCCCTAAAATCCGAAATATCCCATTCGGTTACTGTTCATCCGAGCAGGAACGTTCTCTCACTTACAATATTCCTTTTTATTTAACAAAGAATCCCGAACCTACTACAAATTCTAGTCTCGATCTCATACCGAGTTCAACAGTATTGGATGAGCTTTACGAGGTGAATGATAAAAGTTATTGAAACTTTTTCTCTATTGGATCTTTTGACAAAGGATTAACAATTTGTGTAGCAGAATTAGTGATTTATGTTAATTCTTGAGGTGTTTGACAATGGCGGATCAAGTATTTCAATCTCCGACAAACGCACATTTCTTTCAACCTCTTCTTCCTGGATTCTATTCTCACCTCTTCTTCTTCTTCTTCTTCTTCTTCTTCTTCTTCTTCTTCTTCTTCTTCTTCTTCTTCTTTCTTCTTCTTCTTCTTCTTCTTCTTCTTCTTCTTCTTCTTCTTCTTCTTCTTTCTTCTTCTTCTTCTTCTTTCTTCTTTCTTCTTCTTCTTCTTCTTCTTCTTCTTTCTTCTTCTTCTTCTTCTTTCTTCTTCTTCTTCTTCTTCTTCTTCTTCTTCTCTTCTTCTTCTTTCTTTCTTCTTCTTCTTCTTCTCTTCTTCTTCTTCTTCTTCTTCTTCTTCTTCTTCTTCTTCTTCTTCTTCTTCTTCTTCTTCTTCTTCTTTCTTTCTTCTTCTTCTCTTCTTCTTCTTCTTCTTCTTCTTTCTTCTTCTTCTTCTTCTTCTTCTTCTTCTTCTTCTTCTTCTTCTTCTTCTTCTTCTTCTTCTTCTTCTTCTTCTTCTTCTTCTTCTTCTTCTTCTTCTTCTTCTTCTTCTTCTTCTTCTTCTTCTTTCTTCTTCTTCTTCTTCTTCTTCTTCTTCTTCTTCTTCTTCTTCTTCTTCTTCTTCTTCTTCTTCTTCTTCTCTATGAGCTTAATGAGAGAGTTTTGTTTTTAAAAAACTCTTTTTGTTTTGCATGTTGTTGCAGAACATTCCTCTAAACTTCTTCTCTAAGCATGTCCGAGGAAGAAACAAACACAAGATAGCGAAACTGAGATCGGACGCTTCAGATAAGACTTGGGAAGTGAGAATGGAAGATGGCCGGAGACTGACCGGAGGTTGGAAAGAGTTTGCCGAAGCACATGATCTTCGTATTGGCGATGTTATTGTTTTTAGACATGAAGGAGATTTTGTGTTTCATGTCATTGCATTGGGACCAAGTTGTTGTGAGATTGAATATGAGCATAAGGACAACATTGGTAAATTTAATCTCTTTTTTTTTTTTTTAATGAAATGCACTCAAATGTGGAGAGAAGACAAATTTGATGTTTCTAAGTATTGTTTTAGCTTCAGAAATTAGACCAATGAAGAAGAGAGCCAAGAAGAATCCAAGGAGAGAAGAAGTTTCTTTATCTGACCATTCTGGTTTTATAGCTAAAGTCTCTGTCTCAAACCTGCGTGACGATAAAATGGTTAGATTCATACAAAAATCACATCTTTAATTACTATTAGTTTAAGTTTGCTACATGAAAGATAATTTAAATTATGTTTGTTAATTTGTGATTGTGTTGAAGTACGTTCCAATTGGTTTTGTGAAGTCAAACGGTTTGAGCAAAACATACGGTAAGATTGTTCTTCTTGACAAAATGGGAAGATCATGGAACTTAAGTTTGGATCATGACGCAAGCGGCAACCATTCTTATCTTAGACATGGTTGGAGACGATTCTGCAATGCCAATGGGATGCATCAAGGTCGGTATATGTTCAAACTTGTCCGAAACTCAGGAACGCCTGTAATCCGTTTGTGCCAAGCAGAATATCGACATGAGAGTGATAGACATTCTTGTTTCATGAGATCTGTCGCGCCTTCAAGCCTACGTGATGATACACTGGTGAGTACACAACTTTTGGTTTTATTAATTTACTTAAAGTGGTAGCTTTAGTAAGACTTGCGTTTAATGATCTTGTGTTGTAGTATCTTCCAAGGGACTTTGTGAGCGCAAATGGTCTGAAGAAAGGATGTTGTGGGATTGTTCTGAAGAATGAAAATGGTGAAACATGGAATTTAGTTTTGAGACATACTAAATTTAACAACACTACGGTTATCTCTGGAGGTTGGAGAATTTTCTGCGAAGCAAACGGGATAAAAGCTTTAGATCCCTTCATGTTTAAACTCGATAGAACCAAAGGAAAACCTGTTCTCTGTTTGTGCCCTACTGAATCCAACCGTGATACAAGTCTAGTAGAGTGTCCAGAAGATGAAAATGTAATTTCCCTCTTCACAAATCCTAGTAGCGGGGGAAAAAGTAGTGTAACCAAGGAAAGTGAAGAGAAGAGCATTGAAGATATCAGTGTAAAGGAGGAAAATGAAGAGGAGAGCAACAGCTTAAGGGAATGTTTGAATATAGAGAAATGGAAGTATTGCTCGAGCGCGGGAGCTTCATCTTCGTCAAGTCAATACCGATTTGTGACATTAACTGTTACACCGTATTCTATTACAAGCAATAAACTGGTAAGTCTGTCTATTACTGTATATGTTTTTTGTTCAGCTCAATCATTTTGCTTTGATCATATCTTTTGCGCAGAGGCTTCCATTACGTTTCACGCGAGAGAATGGCATCAACAAAGTAGGGACGATAATTCTGGTGGGTCAAGATGGATTAAAGTGGATAGTGTGTCTTGTGAATGAAAACAGATTCGGAAGAATGAGATTAGGAAGTGACTGGAAAGGATTTTGTGAAGTTCATGGCGTAAACATTGGTGAGTCCTTTGTGTTGGAACTTATTTCGGAGAATGATGAAAGTCCTGTGCTTAAGTTTTGCAACAAAGTAAGTTGTACCTGAGAATGTTGTTTTAACCATGTAAGCTTGGTTCACTTGAAAACTCTGTAACTTGCCTTTGTATGAATTTGCTTTGATTCCCTTGGACACTTCTTTTTATATAAAGTTGATTGTATGCAAGACAATATATTCCACCCATTATTTTAGCAAAACACATTTTCTTACATTGATTGAAATTATTACACATTATCAACACAATCTTGAACGAAAGAGAAACAACCAGTACAACAAATCTTTATTACAAACAATTTATAAAAACCATTGCAGAAATGATTTAAAAACCCCATTGAAGAAGAACTTTTAGTTCACAATCCCTCTTCCCCACCATACAACAATTTAACATTTAAAAAAAAAAAAACAAAATAAAAAACCATTGAATAAGAACTTTTAAGTTCACAATTTCCACCCACTTAATCATTTACAAATTGCTTCTGCTTTTAAACTTCAAATCTATGTGTGGAACTCGAGAACAGAATACATATAAGCAAGGCAAATGATTTCACAGTTAAGAAAACCTGATGCGTAGGCTAAATCTTCGAACTCAGAAAAAGACCTCTCTTTACCACCCGAACCTTAACTTCAGCATATACATGCTGAAAACAATGTTAGATAAAGGGTCATCATTCTTTGGTTCTATGATGGTAATTATGGTCATACACACTTGCAACCAGGGCCGCCCCAATTTTAACAATAACTACACTAGCTTAACATTATTGCAACCAGGGCTAAAAATAAAAATAAAAATGGTGCCCTATTTTAACAAGAATCATGACTCAACCACTACACTATCTTAACATTATTGTCCATGATACCTTTTATTTTTCTAATAAATAGTGATACCTAACACACATGTTTTACATGCGTTACCTTAGGACCGGTCCTGCTTGCAACACTCCATTTGTGGGTATAAGTGACGACTGTACTACGGTTGAGTTAGTATAAAAAAGATGGAACTATTCACTTACAAATAGAGGTGTCAAAATGGGTAATCCGGCTCAAACCCACATGGGTTCAAAATTTTAGTGGATGGGTTTGACCCAACTCATTTTATTATATGAGTTAAATTTACATCCCAAACCTATTAATATGAATCCCATTGGCTTAATAGATTATATAGATTACCCATATATAAATTAAATTACATAATAAACAACCAACACATTCAATATTATTATAAATTCAACAAAAGTTTCTAACTTCAACAAGAACCAAATTAAATAAAAATATCCACATATCTTAAAATATATTATGTATTTTAATTTTTACCAAAAGGAAACCCATAATCTTTTAAAGTAATATATATATATATATATATATATATATTATATTAATTACTTTTAAGCTTATGATAAACCCAGGGGTAATCCATAACCCTAATGAATTTACCCATTACACCCGTAAACCCATTTGGTAACCCACAAAAACAAATTTATTTACATGACTAAAAAAATATGTTCAGATAGAAGACACGATTTAGTGGACAACACATATTAAAAGAAGATATCCATGCGACAGACAAATTATCCTAAAAATATGTGTAGATAGGAAATACGATTTAGTGGACAACAAAAAAAAAGAAAAAATGTTCATGCATTGGACAAATTATCAAAGAAGAATGCATATGTCTTATATGTGGAAAATAAAAATACGTACTTGTGATGGACAACAAAGACATTCAACCAATAGGAAAAAATAAATACGCAAATTAACATATGTCTAAACAATAGTAAACAAGAGAAAATGAATTGGTTATTATTAATTGTTTTGAGGAAAGAGAAGAAGACAAAAAAAGAGAAAGAGGAAAAGAAAGAAGGGAGAATCATAATAACTACCATTTGTGAGAAATGACCTTTTTCGGAAAATACCATAACACAAATGGGCTTTCACAAAATACCACAATTTCATGTTTCGACTGAGTCAAAATGACAAAAATGACATTGGCATTAGTGATCTCACTTTTGTTGAGGTGAACGATGGTGGACCATGTTTTCAGCATGTGACAAGAATTGTGGGACATGAGAAAGAGTTGATGTCTGACTTTTAATTTTTTTTTTCTCTTTCCTCGTTCTTTTTTCTCTTTTTATTCTTTTCCCGCTCTTTTTTTCATTTTATTTAATCAAACAGAAGATTTTTATATTTATTTTTCTCAGACAGGTTAAAAGTTTTTGTTGTCCTCCACAAAAATATATTTTTATTGTCCACGTACTACGAATATGCATACTTTTATGATAACGTGTTCGTCGCATGGACATCTTCTTCTATTATGTGTTGTCAACTAAATTATGTTTCCTATCTACACATACGTTTGGGATAATTTGCTTGTCACATGGATATTTTCTTCTATTCCGTGTTGTCCATTAAGTTGTGTCTTCTATCTAAACAAATGTTTTGGATACTTGTTTGTCATATGAACATCTTATTATATTTTGGTGTTGTTCATTAAATCATGTCTCTTTTCATATAACTTGTGTATTATATTGTTTGTTATATTTATTCAATTGAGAACATTGGAAATTTTTATTAGAAAATTAAATGAGAAAGAAAAAGTTCAAAACTTAAAAAAAACAGTAAATGAGAAGAGAGAGAAGGTGTAGGAGATAAAAAGAAGGGAAAATTATGAGTAATACCACTT
This sequence comes from Draba incana, assembly GCA_963576765.1. NCBI lineage: Eukaryota > Viridiplantae > Streptophyta > Magnoliopsida > Brassicales > Brassicaceae > Draba > Draba incana. The sequence goes on along the minus strand of OY755210.1, from coordinate 27,375,075 downwards.
TTTCAAAATTCTTGTACAATCTACCACATTCTCAAAATCTTTGTTAAATCTACCATATTTTGGACTCTAGTGGGTTGCAAATTTACACAATTATCCTTCACACTTCTTCTTTTTCATCTCTCTTTCTTTCTCTTTTTATCTCTTAACGGAAAAATGGAGATGTTGACGGAGACGGAAAATGGTGGTGGAGACGACAAACATAGACAATGTCGGAGACGGGGGACAAAAACAATATCGGAGACGGTGAATAGAATCAATATCGGAGATGGTGAACAGAGATAGTGACAGTGATTACGACGGAGAAGGGGAACAAAAACGATATCGAAGACGGTGGACAAAGACAATGAAAGTAACCATGATGGGGACGACGGTCAAAGATAACGAAGGAGACGGTGAACAGAAAAGACGTCGGAGACGGTAGACAGAAATGACGTCGGAAACGGTGGAGAGAAATGACGTCGGAGACGATGAACATCTCCGGTGTAGACGGTGGACAGAAACAACATCGGAGAAGGTGAACATCTCTAGTGTACACGGTGGACAGAAATGACGTCGGAGACGATGAAAATCTCTAGTGTAGACAGTGACCACGACGGAGACGGTGAACGGAAACAATGGTGGACGTAATTGACGACGGAGATAGCGGTGGACAAAAACGATAGAGACGACAACGATAGAAACGGGGGACAAAAATGACGACGGGGACGGTGGACAAGATGACGGAGACGGCGGTCAAAGACGACAGAGACGGTGGACACAGACGGCGGCTGTGCTGGTTGGAAGACGAAGACGAAGACAAAGACAAAGGACATGGTTGTGGACAAAAATAGAATAGATAGTTGATGAAATTTATAATGGGTAATTTTGTCAATTGTCACTCATTAGAGTCCAAAATATGATAGATTTTATAAAGAGTTTTAGAATGTGGTAGATTTCATAAAATTTTTAGATAAAAGTGGTATAAACTAAAATATTCCCTAAAAAGAAAACATATGAATAAGTTAGAAGACGGAACAATGTGAGGGGCATAATATTAAAGTCTGGTGGATTGTGGTAGAGAAATGAAAGAAGTTTTGGTTTATGGTATTTCTGATTAGTTTTTTTTTCCACAAATGAGGAAAGAGAAGAAAAAAAAAGGGAAAAGTAAATCTAATTTTTATCAAATCACTAAAATTAAACAACTCTCTAACCTGGATAAAATAGTTTTTTTTGTCATAGCCGAAACAGTGATTTGTGGTAGGAAGTGAAAGAGCTTTTGTTTTATGGTATAAGTTGAAAAGAATTTTGTGAGAATGATTCTCTTTCCGAAAATCTGGACTCATGTTTTTAGCGAAAAATATGAAATTATCTTTCCGACAAAGCTGCAATTTTACATTTTCCTACAATCTACATTTTCTGCAAAAATGTGATACTATAATTTTGAGAATGACTTGTGAGAGATTAGCGAGAGATACATATCATACATGTTCTTTTTTGTTGGTAATATTTTTTTTTTCTGACATAAAAATTAATAACATAACTAAATTATAATAAAAATTGTATTATCTATATATATAATAGCAAAGTCTTCTCTTCATCTAAGGTGTCCACATAGGCAAACATAGTTTTTTTTACAATTATTTTTAATTTTAATTTCATTTAATTCATGTTTGTGTATACTTATTGCTACTTATAAATACTAAAATTATTAATTAAATAAAAAAGAAAATAAGCCAATAAATAATAAAAAGAACATTATTTATGAATTGTACAACAAAGAAAATAACATATATAATCTATGTAACATATCACATGTAAAAATGGAGTTTTACACTATGATATGTGATAAATCTATATTTGAATCAAATACTTTTAAACCAATAATAATCTAGAAGAAAATATTATTTGAAAGTTTTTAAAAAGTAAAAGGATTACGATTATATATATATATATTACATTTAAAATTATTTGAGTATTTTATTATTGTCAGTCCAAAATTATAAAAATAAATATATTTTGTTATAAGTGATAACGATAAAATTTTACATATTCAATTTCAAAAATTGGATATATGTAAAATAAATATATGTATATATATAATATAAATAATCGACATTAAAGAATCAAAGAAAAACAATATTAAATATAACTATATATATCATTTCACTAAAGAGGTTGGTGATCTAAAGAAAAAGAATTTTTTCACTACAAGCATGAACCATTTCACTAAAAACAAGGTATATGAAGTTTATAGACGTATGAAAGAAAAATTTAAACGTGTTATAATACCATTACTCTTATATATAAAAAAGAAGAAGTTAATGTCACATTATTTATGAATTGTACAACAAAGAAAATAACATATAATCTATGTAACATATCACATGTAAAAATGGAGTTTTACACTATGATATGTGATAAATCTATATTTGAATCAAATACTTTTAAACCAATAATAATCTAGAAAAAATATTATTTGAAAGTTTTTAAAAAGTAAAAGGTGGTATAATGTGTTAAAAAATAACAAAAACAAACAAAATTAATAACTAAATATAAAATTATCGTTAAATGTAATGAAATGTAAAACAAAAAATCGCGCTAGTTATATTCTAGTTATAGTAGTGAACGACTCTCGAGAGCATCCTAATGAGATATTTCCAGTGGAGGTGGTATAATATGTTAATATGCCACATATATGGTTTCTGAACACATGGTGATATATGATATATCTAGGTTTATTTTAAATTTGTGATGCATTATATTTTGTTATTGTTTACTAGATTTTGATTTTTGTTGTTGTTGCAGGAACCATTCCTTTTAACATAAAGTAGATTATAAGCAAGACCTAGAGAGTATGTTTCACCCATTATTTTAGCATATAAGTACAAAATTACAGCCATAATGCAAACCACATCTATTACGATGATCAGAATTATTACAGAGTCTTGAATGAAAATCAGTCTTCAATACAAAACGAATAACCAATACAACAATCTTGAATGATAGCAAAACAATTAATACAGCAAAATTTTATTTCAAACAACTTAAAAACTATTGAAGACTTACTTTTAGTTCATAATTTCCACCCTTTGGAACCAATACTTGCTTTTTTTGTAAAGTTTGAATCTATTTGTGGAATTCGATAACAGAATATGTATACGCAAAGCAAATGATTTCACAGTTAAGGAAACCTGATGCGTAGGCTAAATCTTCAAACTCAGGGAAAGACCTCTCTTTACCACCCGAACATTGTGTTAACATCAACATATCCATGCCAAAAACAATGTTAGAGAAAGGGTCCTCATTCTTCGGTTCGATTGGTGTAACAAAGTCTACTATTATTATTTTTCCCGTTTCTGGAAGACTCTTCCAACAGTTTTTTAGAATCTTTATACAATCTTTCAGGCCCGGCTCAGTATGGAAATGGGCCTTGTGCCTTAAAGCAAAAAAAATTGAAATTATGTAGAATTTATTGGCCTTTTATTTAACATTTACAAAATATAGGGCCATTTTTGTGAACTTTCCAAACATTTAGAGCTTTTTTGCAAACAATTTTAGCTGAAAATGTAGGTCCCAGCAGTGGGACCCTGTGCCAATGCACAGCTTGCACAAGGTCTAAGCCGGCCCTGCAATCTTTGTCACACCAGTCATGTAGTATCCACTGGCATTAATTTATCCATATTAGTTCGTAAATAACGGTTTAACCATGTAATTATATATTTGTTAATGATGGAAGTTTTCCATTTAAATACATAATATATATACTTACTTTCATGATGATAGCATCTCCTTTTGGAACGTCTATAAACATATCTCCGGATACATGCTCCATTCCTGTAAAAACAATAGATTTAAGAGAGTTGTCGAAAAATCATACACTTAAATGTACACTTTATCACCAAGAGCTAATAGTTTAACTGGTAAAAATCTTAGGCAAAGCAGTCATTTGTTCAAATGGTACTTGGAACGAAACTAATATTACATGATTGGTTTTGTGCATGGGGGATTACGGGTTTCGGCCTAGGCACAAAACCACATCATGTGATATTTACAACTTGTCAAACTTTTCTTCTACTATTGTACCTGGATTAAGAGGAGCACGAGCTAAAACCGTGCCTAAGTCGAAATTAATTCCTTTAATATGAGGGTACTTGGAAGTGACAAGATTTAGGACGGTGCCAAGTCCTCCTCCAATATCCACCAGAGTGTTGACATCTTCAAATCCTCTGTAAACTTCTAAAATCCTCTTCATGATCATGGTAGTAGATTCTGACATTGCCTGGTTAAACAGACCAGCGAATTGTTCGTCCAAAGAGATGTATTCGAAGACTTTCATGCCATGGGCAGAGCTGAATGCATCTTTTCCTTCTTGTATCACATTCACATCTTTTAGATGTGTCCTATGAAAAACAAATTTTTAGTTATTTTTTGGAAGTGTATAATAGAGAACTTTTTCACAAATTGGTTTCACTAGAAAGTTATTAACCGGTTCACTAGTACCAAAGATCAACTACCGGTTTGTTCTTTTTTTTCTTTCTTTTTCGTTACGGATGTAAATATCATAAAAAAGTTTCACAAATTAAATTGTTTTGAAACGAAGTGTTAAATCTTAAGAGTTGGTTTCCGTGGCAAAAGTTTAAAAATATGGAAGCAAATGTTTAGCCAAAGAACCAAAAAAAAAATATGGAAGCAAATAACAATAGTTATTTTCTCAGGCGCATAATTGCAAAACAACCGAAACCGAGTAAATAGCGATAAACCTGAGGACTCGGCTTTATGACGTATTTAAAAAAATGAAGTGCGTACCAAGTTTTGAAAAAGAGTTGGCTTTGGTGCAGCATGAATAGGGACATGAGAGAGCCTGAGTCGTCACCACGATTTAAGAAAAACATGCAAACTGGTTCGGCTGCATATACACTACACCAAAACACTTTTTGCGACTAATAGTTGCTACTAAATATATAGTCCCTAAATTTAGCGACCCATTAACGACTAATTTACGACTACATTACGACTAATTACATTTAGTCTCAAATTAGTCGCTAAATTGCGACTACATTAAATAGTCGCTAATTGGTCGCTAAATTTGGGACCATTTTGCGACTAATTAGCGACCAAATTTGGCGAGTTGCTAAATAATCACATTTTAGTCACAAAAAACTGGTTTAGGGTTTAGGGTATAGAGTTTGGGGTTAAGTGTACCAAATTTTGGGCGACTATTGGTTGTAGTCGCCAAATGGTCGCAAATTAGTCACTATTTGGTCGAAAATTGAGCAACTAACTAATGTAGTCGCAATTTAGCGACTGATTCGAGACTAAAACCAAATTTGTCACTATTTGGTCGCAAATTAGTCGCAAAATGTCTATATATGCAAACGTGTTGATTCGATTGTCACCGAATATTTCTTCTCATGAAAAAAGACTTTTTGAAAGCAAAAGACGCTAGGAAAGAGTATCCACCTAAATCTTTTACCGGTGAGCAAGTTTATTCGTACCGGTTGGATCCTGTAAATCCACCGAAAACAAAGGATGTTGGTGGAAACGGTCACGAAAAGAAGAAACCTGGATTTGGGAAGCATCATAATTGGCACAAAGAAAGCATATTACGGGAGTTTCCGTACTGGAGGGATCTCAATCTTTGACAGCCTCAAGATTGTTATATCTCGTACCCACACACGAAGAAACCGAAGCATTTGTGGCTAAATGTTGTTAAAGTCAACCCGATCTCGATTATGGTGTCGGAGATGCGGAACGATAAGAAAGATTCTAGCGTAATTTATCGTCTTCTGATGATGACGCTGAATATGTTGAAGAATCGTACTAATGGGTTTAGGTGGGTTTGGGGTTTAGGCTTTAGGGTTTAGATTAGATGATTTGATGGTCGCCTTTGTTGGACCTTTTTGGAATCCCAATTTTATGTTCGTGACAAAATCCTTATTAAAGGTTTTTTATTCAGGGTTTAGGGTGGATTTAGAGTGTAGATTTATGGTTTAGGGTTTGAGTTGGGTTTAGTGTAATAACACGTCCTAAGACAAAATTATTTATTAAAAACAAATAATAAGTAATTCAGGAAACGAGAAAATAATTATAATATTTATAGTTATTTTCAAAAATATTTTTGAGATTTTTCTGCATAATGACAATTTAATATATTATAGCTATGTTGATTAGAAATAACTAAAATAGCCGACTAAAAAAAAAGAAATAACTAAAATAATTGCTGCACTTTAGAGACTAACTTAACAGGGGTGGGCAAAATATCCGAAACTGAAAGACCGAACCGAACCGGACCGAAATTACCCGAACCGAATCCGAGCCAATTTTTTAAAATATCCGAACGGATCCTCCATACTTAAACCGAAAACCCAAAACCGAATCCGAACTGAACCGATAACCGAACGGGTATCCGAAATATACAAAACATAAACAAACCTAAATATATTTAGAGTTAAAGTCGGGTGTATCCATATAGTTTATGTAATTTTTATAATTTTTTTATAATTTTTTTTTATCAATTTGGATATTGTATACACATTTCGGTAAAAATAACCAATTTATGTTCTTATTTGTAATATTACAATTTTTTTTGTTATTTTGTTTAGAGTATTTTTGGATAATTCGAATATCAAATAATTAAATTGAACCAAATGAAAAAGAAAGCGAGGTAATTATAAACGTTTAGAGTAGTTTTTAAATATTTTTGAAATTTTTTTAGTAATATGGATAATCCGAACCCGACCCGAACCTAACTGAAACCGAACCGAACCCGATCCGAAGTTTTCTAATACCCGAATGGGTATTATATCTTCAAACCGAAATACCCGAAAATCCGAAATACCCGATCCGAACCCGAACGAGTACCCGAATGCCCACCCCTAAACTTAAGCTAGAAAGCCAAAAATTTCACCGCCAAAATCCCCCTCCCCCCTATACCCAAATTTTTGGACCAAATTTTAATTAACCGCCCAAAACCGATTACCAAATTTTCGCTCAAATTTTCGTCCAAGTGTTGAAGATAAAAAACCTAATCCCTAATTCTGTAAAACTTCCCATTGCCGACAACCCTAACCCGATTCATCTCTCTCTGATTCCCAGAGCTCCTTTGCAAAATTTCCCAAATCTCTCTTTCTCTGCCATTTTCGAAACCTTAATTATCCCTTTCTCGTCTTCAAAATCTCTTTTGTCTCTCATCTCTCGTCTTCCACCTGCTACTGCTTTCAAGTGCCGCATATATGTATCTTCTTCTTCAATACCGCTTTCCCTCTGTCCCTCCCACCTTAGATCAATTATGCGTTCCTTGATTCTTACAAAGAATCACTACTTGTAAGTCAAATTTTCGTGGTACACTTTGAATTCGGTGTTCAACAATTTACCAGATACTTATCTTCAAGTGGTTTAAAGGGAACCATTCAAAAATTTAAGTATTATTTTTGTTAATTGAATGCGAGAAATTTTTCTTAGATGGATTGGAATAAATTGAAAAATCTTTCACTTGTTTATTCTCTCTTGCTAACATTAGGGACTTGTCGTATAATAACTTGACCGGAGTTTCTAGGCAACATGAAATCGTTGTCCTTCATGTAAGTTTCTCTCAACATATTGTTTGCTATGGATAAATCCTCAAAAGTTTGACAAAATGGACACCAAAGGTAAACTCTTTGTAATTTTCACAGCTTGTATCTATCTTGTTCATTTTCTAACTAAGTATTAATATGACTGGATCTAGCAGGAATCGAGAGAGTACGAAGGAATAATTGCTTACTGGTTAAGAACCTGGTAACTGAGAGTCTTCACAAAACACTAATTGATAGAGATGTTGCAGGCGCATCTGAGTATGTTAAGAATACAATTTCAGATCTTCTCATGAACCATATTGACTTATAACTTTTGGTGATTACTAAGGTACTATGTTTTGCTTAATTTCAGATTTCCGCTGTAACTTAAAACCAGCAATGGAACACTGTGCAAACGGTGCAAAGGAAAAGAAGCCGAGCTATACTGCAAAAACGTGTCTCAGGATAATTTACCGTTTTTCCTGTTTTTTTTAGACTTCTTGATTTGCCATCTTATCTGTTGAATTGTTGGTTTCTGAGCATTTATGGTTTGTTTTTGGCTTTTGTTGATTTAGGTTGTGCTGTAACTGGATCGAGAAGGAGTTTGAGCTTTCCCATAACTAGGAAAGGAAGTGTCTACTTTGTTGGATACAAATCTCTCAAGCACAAGCTCATGAGGTTTTGTAGCCTGATTTCATTTTCTCATATCGCATAATTCGAATTTGCTTTCAGAAAACAAAGTGAAAAGAAGCTAAGTGTCTTGTTATAACTATAGGTGGAAGAACTAAGCGATAAGTTACATATTGGTTTAATACCGTATAAGTTCAAGCAATTCCCTCTATCCCTCTCTGATTCTTAGTGGGAGAATTTGGCGGTAATAGCCTTCCATTAATTTTATTGTACTGAATTTGATTGTTGATAGCATTATCCTATGCAACTCCAGAATTTTGGATAATGATCACAATATTTGGATAATGTCTCTGTTTTTTTGTCTTGAATGTCTCTGTTTTTAATCATTTCAGGCACAAGTTGGAACTCAAAGGCACAAGAAGAAATCAAAATCATTTGTGGTTCCATGATAGACTTGGTGACATTATTCTATGTTAAAAAACAGGTAACAGAGAAAGGATAGTTATATTGAATAAAACTGCTTCTATAGCTCTTCTAATTTATATATACTTGGAGAAAATATCGTCAAACTGTTATCCAAGAAGCTCCTAACATGAATATATTGGTTTTTATTGCCCAGGAAGAGATGTGCACAAAGAAAATATGGATTTCAAACTCTCGTTAAGGAGTGTAGCTTGAAGAGGTGAGTGTGGATGCTATCTATCTCACTGGTGACATGGGAAGACCGAAAGTGCAGTGGTCAGATGCTAGTTAGATAAATTTTTATTTTATTTTGAACAATATTTTAGATTTTAAAGTTTATTTTGTATTAATATTCTACTTTTGAATTACGTTTCTTTTGTTCTAATTAAATTTATTTCTAATGAAATCATTTGTATTAATTATAATTAGAAACAATTTCTTATATAATTAAATTAAAATAATTGTTTTCTTGTAGTGAAATATTGCAACTATTTACTAGTTTATAATACTTTGTCTCGACATAATATAGTCACATATTAGTCACAAAAAATAGTCGCATATTAGTCACTAAATGTTGTGACTAGTCAGCGACTATTGCGCGACTACACAATTTTAGTCATTACTTAGTCGTTAAAAGGCGACTATTTTTACTACTATTTGATTTAGCGACTGCGAAATTGCAACTACAACTTTTAGTCGCTAATTAGTCTCAACACCTCATTTAGGGACTAATTTGTGACTAATATTACAGTCGCAAAAATCATGTTTTGGTGTAGTGATACCCTTCGGATCTTTCCGGTTTGATCGTTTTCTCCGGTTTCAACCAGACGACACTTTAAGATTGAGTGACTAACGAGTAACCGCAAAATTCTGTCCAGCAACACTGGTGCCTCGGGGTTTGTGGGTTTGGTTGGGAGACCCAAGGATATCTCTGAAGAAGAGAGCCAAACGTCATTTCCAACGGAAGCAATTGTGTCGAGGACGCCAAGGTCCAAGGCAGCTTTGAAAACCATTGGGAAAGCCAATGCGCTAGTGATTTTCAACGCTTGCATGCTCATCATTTCTTCGTCAATTTGTTCTTCCTTTTCGCTTAGACCCGGTTTAAGGTAATTGGTTAAGGCCTCTTGAAGATGGTTTGTCATTGTTGTTAAATTGAAGAAGATAGATATAACAAAGGTAGATATGTGTAGAAATGGTGATTTGAACACCCACACTTTAGTGTCATTTTATAGGGAGCAATCTCACACCAGCTGTACCGACATTTGGTTAGATGACTAAGGACCCAATATTTTGCCTAACATATTATTTTCATGGGGTTTATCAACAATTTTCGAAAAAACCAACCTTAATTATGTCTAAGTTTTTCGGATGTTAGGATTTTGTTAATGTTGCTGATTAGTATCAATAGGTCAAAAAGTATATCCCACCACTTTATCGAAGTAATATGATAACAAAATATATAGTGTAATTTCTCGAAGTATTGTTTTTATTTATATAGATACTCTAACGAAATATGATAACCAAAAAAAAAAGAAAATGATAACCATGAAGTTGTGTAATTCATGACGATTTGAGGAGGAATGCAAGGTGAAGTGGTGAACCACAGCGACCATCATAAGATTTTTCCTGATTGTCACAGCTTGGAGAGTGTACGGCCTAATCTCATGGTTGGGTACAAATTAACATCCATATATTGAAATTTTGGTACGGAATTGGATGGCTGACCAATGACGATAAATGTCTACTTGCAAATGGAATAGGCAGAGAGCTACTATATCATTAATTAATATATTTCTATATATTAATTAATGACATAAGGACATATCCAACCTCATTCCAATTTCAATTCTACATATTTTAATTCATTTTCCGCTCTAAATAGGGAAAAATATGAGTGGTGTCACTTTTTTTAAATTACTTGTAAAATCTACCACATTCTCAAAATCTTTGTTAAATCTACCATATTTTGGACTGTAGTGGGTAACAAAATGACATAATTATCCTTCACATTTCTTCTTTTTCTTCATCATCTCTCTCGCTCTTTCTCTCTAAACGGTTGCAATGGAGATGTTGACGGAGACGGTAAATGATGGTGGAGACGACGAATAGAAACAACGCCGGAGCACCGTCAGAGAGGTGGACAAAAACGATATCGGAGACGGTGAACAGAGACAGCGACCACGACGGAGAAGACAAAAACAACGCCGGAAACAATAGACAGAAACGATATCGGAAATAGTAAACAGAGACAGTGACCAGGATGGAGAAGACATAGACAACGCCAGAGATGGTGGACAGAAACGATATCGAAAATGGTGAACAGAAACAGTGACCACGACGGAGAAGACAGAGACAACGCCAGAGATGGTGGACAAAAACGATATCAGAGACGGTGAACAGAGACAGTGAGTGACTACGACGGAGACAACGAACACATACAACGACGGAGATGACAGACAAAGATAACGACAAAGACGGTGGACAAAAACGATGTCGGAGACAGTAAATATCTCATGTGTAGACGGTCACCACGATGGAGACGGTGAACAGAAACAATGATGGACGAAAATGACGACGGAGATAGCGGTAAACAAAATAACGACGGAGATGGTGGGCAAGACGACATAGACGATGGTTAAAGACGAAGGAGACGGTGGTCAAAGACCACGGAAACGGTGGACAGAGACGGTGGCGGTGAACAAGACGAAAACATAATAAATAATTGATGAAACTAAGGGGCAATTATGTCAATTGTCACTCACTAGAGTCCAAAATGTGGTAGATTTTATAAAGATTTTTAAAAGATGGTAGATTTCATAAGTTTTTAAACAAAAACGGTAGATTTTGTAATATTCCCCTCCGAATATGGAGTAATCTCATGTGTCATTCCATTTTGGAGTTGAATTTTTAGTTTATAAAATAGTCATACAAATTTTAAATAATGAAAAAATTTGCCAACTATGCACTTTTAACTTAAATATTATGCAATTTAGGCAGGTCACTATTTATAATTGGCAAAATAGATATGATTTACTATTACACTAATACACACTTTTACAAGGCACTATTCATGGTAAATGATATACACAATGTTCACAATTAACACTCTTCATCATTGACACTATTCACAGAGGTAACTAGGCAAACACTGTTCACGGATAATACTATTCATGACATATACTATTCACGACAGAACATTATTGAAGGAATTTGTATTCACAACAAAAGATACTATTCATGAGGGAACACTATTCATGACTGACACTATTCACGATAGAACACTATTCATGACAGAACAATATTCACGACGGACACTCTTTACAATGGATCCTATTCACAGAGGATATTGTTCACTATACATGGTGAACAGTTCACACCGTGTGTATCCACCGTAAACAGCATACACCATGAACAATATACACCATGAACAGTATACACCGTGAATTGTATACATCGTAAATAGTATACACTATGAACAATGTACACCATGTGTATCCACCATGAACAGTGTACACTGTTTGTATTTACTATAAACAGTAAACGTTATGGACAATATACACCGTGAACCGTAATCAGTGTACTCTCTAAATAGTGGGAATCCTAAAATGTGTATATCGTATACCATGAACTGTGTACACTATAAATAGTGAAAAGTGCCTCATTTACTATTTATTAATAGTGTAATAGTGTATTTTTCTAATTATAAATAGTAAACTGCTCATTCCACTAATTAAAAACTTAAAATTGCCTATATTTCCTAGTGACCAATTTTAGTAAATAGCAGTGAACTAGATTTGGACATGTATCAAATGCGGGATTATAAATTATTATTTATTTCTATATTTTGATTTGCATAAAATATATAACCAACACATGAATTGAGAAAAGAATTTTATGAAAAAATTTCAAAATCTATCGTTAAATGTTAAATAAATATGGTATGCGACTTGTTTAATTTAAATTAATTTGGTACTATGATTTGTGTGTAATGTCCAAAACATTTATATACATTCGAGTTAATAACATTTATATGTATTTTGACTAAAATATGAATAAATTATCAATATTTAAATTTATATTAAGTTTATTGAGTTGATTCGCACAAACCAAATCGAGATTTCCATCTTTAAATGTACAATTACAAAATTGTAGTAGTACCAAAAAGCAAAACAAATAAAAACTTGCAGATCATTATCTATTTCTCTCTTATCGACAAATCATTTTTTTTTCTTCTAATAATGCATTTAGAATTAGTAAGAAAGTTAGAGATTTTCTGTAATTAATTACTACAATATTTTTTACCTTCTATAGACAATTAGTGGAATTCGTAGGATTTGTATATTAAAAGCCATTATGATTTTAGGAAAGTTATATAAATGCTATTTTTCGGAATGTTAAGGAAAGCGAATGCAAAATTTTAGGAATGTTTTTTTATTTGTTGCCATGTCTATAAGTTTAAAATTTTTTTTTTAATTTTTAATAAAATGATAATTTTCCCCTAAAACTCTCTTTGGATGACACATATGATTTTTAAATTTTAATATCTCTCTAATGGTCTCTTTGAGTAACACCTAGGATTTTGAACTTTTAGTGTCTCTTCAATTAATATATATAAGATAAAACAAGTACACTAGTTTTAAGAGAGTTGTCGAAAATCAAACATTTTTTTTGTTGATAAAATGTGAATTGTATTTACCAAAAGCTGGAAATTGTTGTTTACATTTGCTCGGCGGAGCATGAAATGTCAAAAAGGCCCAAAGAAAGGAACTTGAAAGCATGAAATGAAATGTCGAAAATCAAACATTTCTTATACAATAAATTTATCAATGACTATATATTGTACATGGATAAAGAGGAGCACAAGCTAAAATCGTGCCTAAGTCGAAATTGATTCCTTTAATTTGAGGATACTTGGAAGTGATAAGATTTAGTACGGTGTCGAGTCCTCCTCTAATATCCACCAAAGTATTTACATCTTCGAATCCTCTAAAACTTCTAAAATCCTCTACTTGACCATGGTAGCAGGTTCTGACATTGCCTGATTAAACATTTCAGCTTATTTTTCATATAAACCGATGTATTCGAAGAATCTCATGCCATGAGCAGAACTGAATGCATCTTTTCCGTCTTGTATCACATCTTCCAGATGTGTCCTGCGAGACCACAATTTTCAAGTGTCCATTGAAAGTATGTGTATAGACCAACTCTATCGTAAACTGGTTTAAGGCATATTCATCTCGGAAATCTCGGGAAACGGGAAAGAGGTGGGAATGGATTATTAGTGTATTGAACAAACCTAAAGTATTCTTGGTAAGAAACGGGACAAAAGATTCGGGTAACGCGTCCGATCGGAAAAACTCCGTATATATATATTTTTCCAAACTCTCAATAATTTGGGTAATTATCAACTTCGGGACATGTAGTTTGAAAATTTTGAGAAATTACGGATAATTTTTAAATGTGGGTGCTCTATATTTTTCTACCAGTACCATTTGAATAAATAAACAATCTCGAAAAGGTAATTATTTGAACAGGATCAAGAATGAGACGGTACGGGGCGGGATGGAAAACACGTAACGAAATGGACATGCCTAGTCTTATGTAGATGGTAATTATATAATTGAACCACTACTTTCGCTAATTTTGCAATTATTGAAGTACATGCCAAGTCTTGAAGAATACATGGCTTTGGAGCGACATGGACAAGGACCTGAGAGAACCCCGAGTCATCACTACGGTTTAAGAAAAGCGTGCAAACCGGCCTCAGCTGCATAGACGCTTTGGATCTTTCTAGTTTGATCGTTTTCTCCAGTGTCAACCACACGACACTTCAAGACTGAGTGGCTGGCGAGTAACAGCAACATTCGGTCCAACAACAGCGGTGCCTCTGGGTTGGTGGGCTTGGTTGGGAGACCCAAAGCTATCTCGGAAGGCGAGAGCCACGCGTCATTGCCTATTGCAGCATTCGTGTTGAGGACGCCAAGCTCCAAGGCAGCTTTGAAAACCATTGGGAAAGCCAATGTGCTAGTGATCTTCCACGCTTGCATGCCCATCATATCTTTGTTGACTTGTTCTTCGTTTCTGGTTAGACACGGTTTAGGGTAGTTGGTTAAGGACTCTTGAAGATGGTTTGACATTGTTTTTATTTGATTGGAAAATTGAAAAAGATAGATATACAAAGGTAGAGATGGAAACAAAGGATTGTTTCAACATTTACACTTGAGGGCCAATTTATAGGGAGAAATATCAAAACCAAGTGTACCAACTTTTGTTTGGTGACCAATGATGACCCGGTTTAGGGTAACAATCCATGAGGATTAACGAAAGCATTTATCTACATTTTACTTAAAACTCAACCTTATGTATAAGGTTTTTTATGATGTTACAAAAATGTTTAAATTTTGCTTAAATCGATTAATATAGAATAAATATGTCAAAAAGGTTTATCACAATACTTGAGCGAAGTAATATGTTAACGAAATAGTGTAGTTCATGACGACTAGACGAGGAATACAACATGAACCATCATAAAAATAGGGGAAGAAGAAATCCTCTCCGTGGCAACCTCCATCCACAATCGCAAAGATCCAGTCGATGAATTCAGGAAAACCACCCTCTTCGTCTTCTCCGTCAACTATCCGTCCAGATGAACGTTCTCTTCTGGTGGAAAACCCTCCGGTTAATTCGATCTCTGCTCCTGCCGCTGTTGAATCCTCTTCGTCGGGTCCTTCACCAAGTACGAGCAAACCATCTGCTTCAGATCCGGTGTCTTCTCACATCGGATCTAAGAACCAGTCTTGCCCGATAACATCTCCTACCTTGGTAGCAGAACAAATCAATCCACCAAAGCCTTCCTGGAGAGACATCGTCAAGAGCCCCTCAAACAAGATGACAAAGAAAGGTGTCTCTTTTGTGTGGGATTCTGGGGAGTTGTGTGTGAAAATCCCAAACGCAGTTATACAACGTAACCAAAGCAGATGGGAATCTTTCATTATTGGCCAATTCCATGGGAAACTTCCTTCTCATGGTGCCCTTCATGCGATTTTGAATGGAATTTGGAGTTTCAAGCATCGAGATATCACTGTTTCAAACTTGGACCGAAAACCGTTCTCATCAAAATTCCATCTTCTGTCACTAGAGCTCGGGTTCTTAGTCAGGGTATATGGCACATTGAAGGTCATGCAATGTTTGTAGCTGATTACACCTCAGGTATGAACGCTGCAATGCCTGAACTAACGGAGGCCCCAGTCTGGCTAGAGCTACGAGGAGTCCCTCCACAATTCTTCTCGGAAGAAGGACTTGAGCATGTTGCGGGTTTGGTAGGGGATCCTGTGTTCCTACACCCCACGACTGCAAACCTGGAAAACTTAGAAGTTGCCAAAGTTCTTACTATAATAAATCTGTCCAAGCCTCTTCCTGACGCTGTTAACGCGCAATTTGAGAACGGAGAGATTCATATGGTGGAAGTCTCTAGCCCATGGCTCCCACCATTATGCAGCCACTGCAACGAGATTGGTCATAGTATTAGCCAACTTGATAGCACTTTGATTATCTCCATAGATTGTAGTCGCTTTATTAATTGGCTCGAACAAATCTTCAAGAAGCCTACGAAGCCATATACATTCTTGAGCTGCAAGAGTCGAAGCTTTATACTCTGCTTCAGTGGTATACAACGACACTGTTGGTTGCTTCTTGCTGCACCACGAAACACTTGTGTCTCCACATAAGAACACATACCTTGAAGTTGACTTCCGATCATCTAGATCTCCACCAAAGTCAGCGTATGTGAAACCATGAAGGGAAACCTTGGCATTGTACTTGTACACCAGACCCATGCCAAAAGTTTTCTTCACATACTTCAAGATCTTCTTAGCTGCTTTGAGATGTGGCTTCCTTGGTGCCTGCATAAACCGACTTACAAGACCTACCGCGAAGGCAATATCAGGTCTTGTAATGGTTAAATATAAGAGACTTCCCACAAGAGAGCGATAAGGTCGAGGATCGGGTAGTAATGACCCTTCATCACGCCTAAGCTTCATGTTCACATCCATAGGAGTAGTACGCGTCTTCCCTTCGTGTACTCCAAACTTATCAACAATCCTTCTTGCATAACTTTGCTGGCCGATGAATATTCCATCCTTAATCCTTTCAACTTCCAAACCAAGGAAGTTATTCAACTCACCCAAGTTCTTCATCTCAAACCTTATCGACATATCCTCTTGTAGACGAGCAAATTCTGCCTTATCATTCCCCGTAATTATCATGTCTTCTACATATAGTAGAACTACCACATGAACTCCTCCATTTTTCTTCAAGAAGAGACTCGGATCAGAATTCGATGGCACATACCGCAAAACTGAAGAAACTGAGCAAGCTTTCCATACCAGGCTCGTGGAGCTTGTTTTAACCCATACAGAGCCTTCTTAAGCTTGCACACATAATCAGGATGCTCTCGTGATTTAAAACCAAGTGGTTGCTCCATAAAAATATTCTTATCAAGCTCACCGTATAGAAAAGCATTCTTCACATCTAATTGCCATAACTTCCAACCAAGGCTTGCAGCTAAAGATAACAGAGAGCGTACTGTTGTCATCTTAGCCACTGGACTGAAAGTCTCATCATAATCTTCTCCATACTTATGAGAGAACCCTCGAGCAACCAACCTTGCCTTATATCTGGCAATGCTTCCATTGGTCTTTTGCTTAATTCGATACACCCATTTGCAAGAGACAGGTTAGACATCCTTGGGCTTTGGAACCAAATCCCAAGTTTCATTCTTTATTAGAGCATCCATTTCCTCCTTCATTGCGGTCTCCCACTCACAAACTCCTTTTGCTTCATTATATGATGATGGCTCCTCTTCATCTAATGGATCTGCAAAATAGCATGAGTAAGTAGTGATAAATTCTTCATCCCTGAACCGAGCAGGCCTGATAATGTTCCTCTTTGGTCTTTGATTTACCAAAGAACCATTATCTTGATTCTCCCCCTTTCACCTTGTGTCTCTGTTCTCGGACTTTCACCCTCACTTGGTACTTCAAGAGCTGGTTCATCGATCTTAGAAGAACCGTCAACTTCTTTCTCAACCAAAACTTGAGGTGGCCCATAGTATGAAGAGACTTCGTCAAAGACAACATCACGAGACACAACATACTTGTGTGTCTCAGGATCCATACACCTCCATCTCTGATCTTTGCCTTTGCTTCCAACTTTGTTCTTTGGGAGTCGAACACATGGACGTAGCAAATTGATCCAAATATCCTGAGATGTTTCACCGTTGGTTTCTTCTTATGAACCATCTCATAAGGAGACTTCATATTGTTCGGGCTGAGTGGCATTCGGTTGATGACATACGCTGCACATCTCATGCCTTCTGCCCATAAAGCTTTAGGCAAGTTCTTCCCATGTAACCAACTTCTACATGTCTCGCTTAGATGTATGATCTTTCTCTCTGTTACTCCATTTTGTTGAGGTGTATATGGACATGTAAACTCTCTCTTGATGCCACGGTCTCGACAAAAAGAGAGAAACTCCTTTGGCATAAACTCTCCTCCATTATCCGTCCTTAGAGTCTTTATTTTCTGACCCAACTCGCCTTCCACGGTAACTTTGAATTCTTGAAACCTGGAAAATACTTCTGATTTTTCTTTCACAAAGTATACCCAGGTGTACCGTGAAAAATCATCAACGAACAAGAACATGTAGCGAAACCCGGAATAGGAGGATGTTCTCGTTGGATCCATCAAATCACTGTGGATCCTCTCTAACGGAGTACTACACCGTGAAGTAGAGTTGTCAAATGGAATTCTATGTGATTTTCCATATTGACATCCTTCACAAAGCTTTCATTCATCTTGAATCTTCAACTTAGGGAGTCCATTTACCAAATCCTTATTCACCATGACTTTCAGCTTAGTCATATTTATATGACCAAATCGAGCATGCCATATATATGCATTCTCATTGGCACTCATCTTCTCCACATAAGTATTTGAGGTCGATAAGACATATAAATCTTTAACCCGTCTAGTGTGAACCACATCCGCCTTTAGCTCTTTAATGTTCTTTAAGAACTTAATGTCTCTTGGGCCAAATAGAACGTAGTTACCCGAGTCTACCACATTCACCACAGAGAGAAGGTTCTTCTTAACTCCAGGAACATGGTACGCGTTCTTGAGTGTGATTGACTTCCATCATCTCCTTTAATGACAACAATACCTTCCTCTTCAACTCAGTAGACTGAATTATCCGCGGTAATAATGGCATCTTTCCCATCATTATTCTGAAGACTAGAAAATAACTTCTCGTCTCCGGTGATATGATGGCTACAACCCGAATCCACTATCCAATTATTTTCCAAAGTTTTAGTTGTGGATGTACCTGAAGATGCAGCCTCCACCGTGAAACACTTTCCGCATTCTTCATCTTCAATATGACCTTTTGATTCTGCCATATTCGTTTCCTTCAGCTTGACTCGACAATCTTTTTTAAAATGCCCAAGTTTCCCACACCGGTAGCACTTGAATCGCTTCTTATCTCCCATGGACGAACCTTCTCTTCCATGATTATCCTTATGTTTAGCTTTGAAGCTCTGTTGTCTTCGAGCTACAAAAGCACTTCCCGAGTCATCCTGGACTTTAACACCTGCCATTTGCATGACTAAGGATTCTTGCGAAGCTAATAAATTTTCAAACTCCTCCAAAGAAGGTTGCGTAGGCCATCCTTGAACCGAGGTCACAAACGGTGTATACTCGGGTCGTAGACCTCGAATAATAGACCGTTTCAACCTTGCCTCCGAAATTGATTCCTCCGGATTAAGAGTATTAATCTCAGAGCAAAGGTTCTTTACCTTAATGAAGAACTCTTAGATTGTAGACTCCCCCTGCTTCGCATTCGCCAGCTCGTTCTCTAACAACTATAGTCGAGCTTCATTCTTCTTATTGAACAATTGATCTAGCACCTGCCAAAAATAACTAGCAGAATTGCACCTTGAGACATGCTCAAATACTCCCGAGGATATTGATCTCTTTAAAGCAAACTCTGCCTTGGTATTCTTCTGTGTCCATTCTTTTGTCGCTTCCGCTGTCGCAGCAGCTCCCCTTGGTGGTATTGTGCTACTACCGCCGACGACATCCCATAAGTCCTCACTAACCAAGTATGACTCCATACATGACTTCCATAACCGGTAGTTAGATTGGTTTAGGATCTCCATTCCCAATCCAACAACACGACCCGTTGATTCCATACTTAGAGTAAACCCGAGCTCTCTAATACCCGATTTTGATGAGCACAATTAGAATGGCTCTGATACCATGTAAAGAAACCTCCCTTGATAGTGCTTAGCACTAGCCCAAGACCGTACAACCCCGAGAAACCCGAAATAAACAATAGACCATCTAAGTATGATGAAGAAATATGGAAGGACTTTTAAAGAATACTTGAAAGACTCTTAGAGAAATTTAGAGAACTTATGAACTTGAACACTCTTTGTTTGAACTTATTCTTTATTCACTTGTTCAACTTTCTTATGTTCTTGTTGTTACAAATGAGAAGGGTGTGGAGGTATTTATAGCCTCCCAAAGATCTCTCACTAATTTTCTAGATTATTCTACTAACCTCCTTACTTCCTAGTTTTTTTACAAGTTTCTAGACTTCTCTATAATCTCTAGATTATTACCTTACTATCTTACAACTATCTAGATATCTCTATTAACATCTAGATTATTTATCTTACAATTATCTAGATTATTCTACATTCTTATCTAGATAATTAACTAAAAGAATTCTCTAGAATCTCAAAGGAGTGGATGAGATTATATGATGTTTCTAGAGATTTCTAAACTCTTCATTAAGCTAAACCAAAATCAAGTTTAATTTTAATACTCCCCTTCATCTGACGAAGAAGAACATGTGGATTCTAGCTCTTCCTCCTCATTGGCTGAAGATGATATTCAAGAAGATAACTCTGAGTTTATTCGAATTCTGTCAAAGAAGGAGAGAAGGAATGTGAAAAGCAACTTGGGGACAGTCTCCAAGTCTAAATCAAAAAATTAATGTTAGTGGACACTTTTTGTTGGAACATTAGAGGCTTCTACAATAGTATTAAGCGTAGTAGCTTCAGGAAATGGCAGAGGCTGCATAAACCTCTTTTTGGTAGCATTATTGAGACTCGTGTGAAGATTCACAAGTCTCAGAAAGTACATAAAATCTTCTTTTCCAGGTTGGAATTTTGCTGGAAACTATGAATTTACGGTGAATGGCAGAATTTGGGTGGTTTGGGATCCGTCTGTTCGGCTTGCGATTCACTCAAAATCAGGTCAGGTGATTACTTGTATTGTTCAGCTTCCTAATTCATATGTTTATGCATTCAATTGCAAGTATGCTAGACGGGCTTTGTGGGAGGAATTAAGTAATTTATCGACTGATCATATCATATCCGGGAAACCGTGAACTGTCTTAGGAGATTTTAGTCAAATCTTAAATCCTCAAGAAAACTCCCAAGGTGGCACACGAATCTCCAGAGGTATGGCTGATTTCAGAGAATGCGCTAGATTTGCGGGTTTGTTTGATCTTTCTTTTAGAGGGAATATATTCACTTGGTGGAACAAGCAAGAAGAAAATCCAATAGCCAAAAAGTTGGACAAAATTCTTGTCAATGATAAGTGGATGTTGACTTTTCCTCTCTCTTACTGCTACTTTGGTGAAATGGATGTCTCTGACCATAGTCCGGGAGCTCTCGTTCTAGGTACGTACCAGAGGACAAAGAAACCTTTAAAAGTGTCCCACTTCCTGCTTCACCATAAAGATTTCCTTCCTAGAGTTGAAAGTCATTGGAATGGCACTTGGAGTAATGGTACAACAATGTTTGTTCTCTCAAAAAAAGTAAAAGTCACTAAAAGTTGTTATAAAGGACATAAACAGAGTCCACTTCTCTGATCTTGAGAAGAGAGTAAAGGAGGCGCATGAAGTATTGTTGACATGCCAAAGCTCACTTCTCTCCAATCCTTCTCCACACTTGGCTGGCTTAGAAAAGAAAGCTCATAAAACATGGCGCTTGCAGAGGAAAAATTTCTTTATCAAAGAGCAAAAGTTAAATGGGCAGAGAGTGGGGATTGTAATTCAGCCTATTTCCATCGAGTGGTGGCAGCAAGACAAGCTACAAACCAGATTCATTACCTTACTAATCAGGAGGGCACCAGAATTGAGAACATCAACGACATCAAAGCTCATTGCGTTGAGTACTATGAGCAGCTTCTAGGAGGTGAATCGCATTTGCTATTAGAGGCTGACATACAATCCATCAAGTCTCTAACCCCTTTCAGATGTAATGAGACGGCTAAGCAAATGCTGCTCGCTGCGGTTTCTCCGGAGGATGTGAAAAGAGAAGCTTTTAGCATGCCATTTAAAAAATCGCCTGGACCAGATGGTTATACTGGTGAATTTTTTAGAAGGAGTTGGGGCATAATTGGAGACGATGTTACAGCTGCTGTCCAAGAGTTTTTTTGCTCAGGTTTGATCCTTAAGCAATGGAACTCTACTGCTATAACTTTAGCCCCAAAAACCCTTGGTGCAGAGAAACTCGGGGATTTCAGACCAATTTCGTGTTGCAATGCAATCTACAAGGTCGTTTCAAAGATCTTGGCTAGGCGTCTTCAATTGCTTTTACCTAGTATGATCTCTCCTTCTCAGTCAGCCTTTGTTAAAGGTCGTCTGCTGGTTGAAAACGTTCTTTTAGCTACTGAGCTTGTTCAGGGTTTTAACGAGAAAAACATATCTCCTAGAGGTCTCCTCAAAGTAGATATTCGTAAGGCTTTTGACTCGGTCAGCTGGGACTTCATCCTTCAAATACTTGAGGCAGCTGATTTTCCACCGCAATTCGTACAGTGGGTCAAGCAATGCATTTCGACGCCTTCTTTCTCAGTAAATGTCAATGGTGAATTATGCCTTTTTTTAAAGGTAAAAGAGGTTTGAGGCAGGGGGATCCTCTCTCGCCTCCCCTTTTTGTTATGGCCATGGAATTATTCTCCTCCCTAATATCGACGAAGTTTGATGAAGGTGCCATCAAGTACCACCCACTTGCAAAGAACCCCAAAATCACGCATCTCTCGTTTGCAGACGACTTGATGATTTTCTTTGACGGATCAGTTACATCGCTTCAAGGTATCTCCTCTACTCTTGATTCTTTCCAGAAACTCTCGGGCCTGGGCTTAAACAAGGAAAAGTCTGCATTATTTCACGCGGGAATGAGCTCGGAGGAAACCGCATCACTCAACAGTTTTGGTTTCCATTGCGGTTCTTTTACAATAAGGTACCTTGGGCTTCCTCTCCTCATTAGAAGGTTACGCATAACTGATTACTCTCCTCTCATTGATAAAATCAGAGAAAAGTTTTCTAGCTGGACAGTTAAGTGTTTATCTTACGCAGGACGTCTCCAGCTAATAAATTCTGTGATTTATAGCTTAGTGAACTTCTGGCTATCAGCCTTTGCTCTTCCCAAAGGCTGCCTTAAGGAGATTGAGAAGCTAAGTAAACGTTTCCTATGGGCAGGTGACATTACTAAACGTCCCTTAGCAAAGGTTTCTTGGAATTCAATTTGCCTTCCAAAATCAGAAGGTGGATTAGGCCTTAGAAACTTCAATCTTTGGAAACAAAGCTCTTAATTTGAGATTAGTGTGGCTTCTTTTCTCCAACAACGATTCTCTTTGGGTGTCTTGGAATAAAGAGCACAGACTGAAACGCACTAACTTCTGTTTGGCAGAGGAGAGGTGTAACCACTCTTGGGTTTAGAAACATTTTCTTTCTTTGAGACCTCTTGCTAGGCGCCTAATTGGCTGTGATATTGGTAATGGGCTTACAACAAGTTTTTGGCTTGACAGTTGGTTAGATCATGGACCTCTCATTGATTTCATTGGGGTAGACGGACCAAGAAAGTTTGGACTGCCTTTGGACTCAAAAGTTGGTCATGCTGCGGATGATACCAACGGTTGGAGACTTCCCCCAGAACGAACGAGGAATCCAGAATTAAGAGTCTTGAACACTCTCCTCTGTATTTCGCCTCCTCATTCCACTAAAGATCATGATTCTTACACTTGGGGTGTTGAGGGCTCTAGAGGAAACAGTTTCTCGACAAAAAAGACTTGGGATCTTCTTAGGCCCACGACCAATGTAGTTCCATGGGTCAAAGCTGTCTGGCACAAGCATGCTATTCCTAATCATGCTTTCACTTTCTGGACGATTACACTAAATCGGCTACCTACAAGAGTGAGACTTGCTGCTTGGGGAATCAACGTCTCAACCACATGCGGCCTATGCAATTCTCACGCTGAAGATAGGGACCACCTTTTCCTTAATTGTGATTACTCAAATCAGGTTTGGCGACTTGTTCTCGCTCGACTCAGCTCCCCGAATCTGAACTTTTTAGAATGGCAGGAGTTTATCGATTGGATAATGGCTCATTCTACATCGGTCTCAAAAATTCTGAAATGCCTTGCGGCTCAAGCGACAATCTACCTTCTTTGGAAAGAGAGGAATAATCGTCTCCACAATAACAACACTCTCCCGGTGGTCTCTATCCCCTATATATTATTAGAGAAGTGATTTGTGGGAGAATGCTTATGTGTCATCCTCACAATCATTCTCACAAAAGAAATGTGACATGACAATCTTAAAATTGTGACATGACAAATCTCAATTAACAAAAAATTCATGAGTTCTAATCAAAAAAATTAGGCCCACTAATTATCTAAACCCATGAAATGCCACCTCTATTTAGTTTGTCCATTAATAACCTAAACCTACGATTAAGTCTCCTAGCCTCCACCACTATATATATGCCACACACATCTCCTTCATTTCCAAACCCACGATTAAATGTCTAAATCCATGACTTAGAGAACCAATTTACATGAACAACGACTTTTACATAAGCGATTCTTTTTTTTTTCTTGCTCATGTAAATTTTTTCAATATTGATTTGGTTGGAGAAAGGCTCAAAAATATTTTGAACATGCTTTCTTGCTATATTTAATTTGTTGTTACGATTGTAGTATTGTTGTATTGGGTTTAATTCATAGTTTCATTTGTACTTTTTAATCAATCATAATAATATTTACTATCTAAGATCTAAATTTTTTTTATAATAACTCAATTATTTCATTATTTATATTAAATTTAAAAAGCCATTATTGATTACTTATAGTAAATCCAATAACCCATTTGTTACTTGAGAAGAATTTTGTGTATTTAATAAATTTATCAATGAATTATATTTTAATAATTTTCAGAATTTTATGTATATCCTTAAGATTGTGGAAGTTGGGTTTAATGAGTAAGTATTGTTATGAATTCATGTACCAATAACAGTGAATTACACTAGAATTACATAATCATTAAAAACTAAACTTTTTCAAGAACAAAAGATTTCAATGGAATTTGAAAATCTTAAAACCAATAACAATAAATTTTACTTATAGTTTAAGAATTCATAAACTATAGTAGTGCTTTTTCAAAATATTGGTTTAGCTCTCAG
Source organism: Draba incana (assembly GCA_963576765.1). NCBI lineage: Eukaryota > Viridiplantae > Streptophyta > Magnoliopsida > Brassicales > Brassicaceae > Draba > Draba incana. Next base: position 27,349,923 of record OY755210.1, on the reverse strand, counting down.
ATATTATCATACCCAAAAACATTTTACATGATTTTTAAACTGATAAATATTAGAACCTCTGCTAGGGTAAATCTAACTAACAAAATTTATTTGGATTTTGTTTTTGAAAAGAAAACTTTATTTGGAATAAAAGTTGACTAATGAAATCTCTTAAAATATTTTGACAAACCCGGTTTTTGCAAATATTTGATTTAAATGAGAAAATGAAGTTTCTATATATAAGATATGTTTTTGCTTTTTTTGCTAAAAATATTTGATTTATTACTTGACATTTCCATATAAAAATCTTGATCAAAACTTAAATTTTAGTTAGAGAATTCCAAAATCTCTTTTTCTAACAATCGACGGTTTTCCAACACACAAGTACAAGTCTTCCATCAGGATCCACGCCAGTCAATTTACCTTGCTCCTTGCCAAAGATCTCATGCATTTTTAGGATTCGAACCTCATACTTTTTAGTGTAAAAGCATTCGTAAACTTTCGATCAACCATTGGACCAAGGGTGCTTCCACTATATTTCAAATTTTAAAAAATGATTACTGGATATAATATTTAAATTAATTGCTTCGAAGATTGTCTATTGATGATTTAGTGTTTTATATTAATATTATATATTGCAATGTATTAAATGACTACACGTTTACGTATATGAAATAATAATATATAGTAAAAACTAAACGTCTAAAAATTGATAATCATCGATGATGTGACAATAATGTCTTTAGTAAAAGTCAAAACCAATACATATTTTCACATTTTAAGATATTAAATTTTAAAATATAATATAAATAGTTTATCCGCGTATAACACGGGTGAGTTACCTAGTTTTCAAACAAATAGACCGTTCAATCCGTGACACACTGCTTGCTCGACGACCTCGTAAGCGATGTCAACGTCTTTTATCTCAATGGTTCACCCATGCCTAGCCTAGTATCTTAACTCTAGCTTATTGTTTAGTTTCATCATGGTTTTTAATTTTTTTTTTGGCCTCTGAAGCTGCTTGTTCTGATGCTTTGTAATCAAACGTTTGTTCCATTTTGGTAAATATATATTCACATTTTATCAAAAAAAAAAAAAAAAAAAACAATTGTCACAAACTGGAGAGTGAACCTAACCTCATGGTTGGGTACAAATCAAGATGCATTTTTAATCTGGTAAGAAACTGGATAGACCATACACAACAACTAACGATGGAGACATATGCACAAGTTTGCAAATGGAAAGGCAAAGAGAACTACGATGTGGATGATGTCTTTCTATGCAATGATATAACACATAGTTTTACTGCATAACTAAACCTTGTTTATTTGATTTTGCGTTTACATGTTACATTTGTCATTTTTAATTTTATTTTTAAATGAAACTACAACCTCATTTTATTTAAAACAAAAGTCAATTCTTCATGTAAATGTGAACATCAAAAGCAAATGTAAAAAGACATGATAAACTACAAGCTTCTCTAACACTATGTGAGGATCATCTTTTAGAATTTCAATTATGTTTTGTTTCATTTACCTAACTCTTTGCAAATTCATATTCGACAGAATGTGCGTATGAATTATAGATGACAAGAAACTAAAGGAATGTTTAAATATAGAGAAATATCCCAAATTCAATAATAATTCTTTCTTCTACCTAACTCTTTGCAAATTCAAATTCGTCAGAATGTGCGTATGAGTTATAGATGACAAAAAACTAAAGGAATGCTTGAATATAGAGAAATGCCCCAAATTCAATAATTTTTCTTTCTTCCCCTTTTATATAGAGAAATGCCCCCAAACACTGTTCTCTATCTCTGTCTGAGATTTTCAAGTGAGGTTATATGCATGCAATAAATAAAGCAAGTCTTCTTGGTTGTTTTCTCGAGAGAGAGGATGTCAGAACAAGAGTAAACTGCGATTAGTGCATAGTTTCAAAGTCTCCTCCTTCGCAACAGTTGACCTTAATGAATCGTTAACAAAACCAGAAAATTAGAGAACAAGTTCGTCCCTTTTGATTAAATATATTCTGTTGGAGTTGAATACATTCAACAACACAATTTACCACATCATGACTTCTCCACTTCCCAAATTCTCAAAGCAGCATCTCATTATGCAACAAAAGAGCATCTCATTTACCAAGTTTCATTCTTTTTCAGCAAGTTCTAACAAGAAAGAAGAAGAAAAAATGAAGGGAACAACCGATGCAAGTTGGAAAAGCACAGAATACAACAACCGATGTTAGAGTGGGAATCGTGAAAGATGTTGGAACGGCATACTCCAACATTACTTTGCTCTGTATCAACATGTCTCTTACCGATTTCTACTCTTCTCATCCTGAAACCCGGACGAGGCTTGTACCCACCATTGTCGACTCCAAAAACGATGTTGTTATTGCAGCAGCAGCAGGTACACACATGCACTGAGCTATATATATGTGTCATCAATCATCAGTTCAACTCTTGTCTACATTTCTGCTCTCTTTCAAGGTGCTTTGGCATAACAGAACATTCCTTTGTATTGACTTTGTCACAGCTCTTGATCTGATAACTAAGAAGGAAGTGAAAGCGATTCTAGGGCCATCGACATCAATGCAAGCTCAATTCATGATTGAGATAGGGCGAAAATCTCAGGTGCCAATTGTTTCATATTCTGCAACAAGTCCATTTCTTGCTTCCATCCGTAGTCCATACTTCTTTCGGGCTACGTATAATGATTCATCTCAAGTGCTTGCCATAAAAGCAATCATCAAAGTTTTTGGGTGGAGAGAGGTAGCACCTGTGTATGTTGACAACACCTTTGGAGAAGGTATACTGCCTCGTCTTACCGATGCGTTACAAGAGATTAATGTTCGTATACCTTATAGAACCGTGATCTCTCCCAATGCCACAGATGATGAAATCTCAGTGGAGCTTCTCCGGATGATGACTCTGCCCACTAGAGTATTTGTTGTCCACATTGTTGAATTGCTTGCCTCAATATTTTTTGCCAAAGCTAAGGAAATTGGTATGATGAAGCAAGGATATGTCTGGATCCTAACCAACGCGATTACCGATGGTCTGAGTATCATGAATCAGACGGAAATGGAAACAATGCAAGGTATTAAAACTTATGTCCCGAGATCCGAAGAACTTGAAACATTTAAATCTCGATGGACGAAGAGGTTCCCAATTTCTGACCTGAGCGTGTATGGATTGTGGGCTTATGATGCCACCACTGCACTGGCATTGGCCATCGAAGAAGCTGGGACATCAAATTTGACTTTTGCTAAGACAGACGCCATGATGAACATGTCTGAGCTTCAAGGTCTAGGTGTATCTCAGTATGGTCCAAAACTACTACAAACACTCTCTAGAGTTCGGTTCAAAGGTCTTGCTGGCGACTTCCAATTTACCAATAGAGAACTGCAGCCATTGGTATTTGAGATTGTTAATGTGAATGGGCATGGAGGAAGGACCATCGGATTCTGGACGAAGGAACACGGTCTCTTGAAGAACGTGGACGAAAAACCAGCTTACCACGACCACTTTCTCTACTTGGCAAGATCGACTCAGACCAATTATATGGCCTGGAGACGTAACTTCTGTACCCAAAGGATGGGAGATCCCAACAAATGGTAAAAGGCTACAGATTGGCGTCCCAGTTAGGGACAGCTTTCAACAATTTGTGAAGGTTACAAGAGATCCTACCACCAATTCAACAATTTTCAGTGGACTCTGCATCGACTACTTTTAGGCTGTAATTCAAGCGATGCCCTATGATGTTTCCTATGACTTCATTCCTTTAGAAGATGGTGATTATGATACCTTCATCTACCAAGTGTATCTCGGGGTGAGAGACTCTGGCCGTTTATTTGTTCTTCTTTATATGCTCAATCTTCACTGAGCTGGATTGTTGAAACCAAGTCTTTGTTCTTTATGTTTGGAGCAGAAATATAATGCTGTGGTGGGAGATACAACAATAGCGGCAAATAGGTCAATGTATGTTGATTTCTCATTGCCATACACACCATCAGGCATAGGTCTGGTTGTCCCTGTTAAAGACAGTGTTAAAAGAAGCAGTACCATCTTTTTGACGCCCTTGACCTTGGAACTTTGGCTCATCAGCCTATTGTCCTTCTTTATTGTTGGCCTTGTCGTATGGGTTCTTGAACATAGGGTAAATCCAAACTTTGATGGGCCTGGCAAGTATCAGATCAGAACTATCTTCTGGTTTGCTTTCTCAATCATGGTCTTTGCTCCAAGTATGCTCACTCTATCCATTATACTTCAATAACCATGCTCACTCTATCCATTATACTTCAATAGCCATGATCACTTTTCGCATACTTTAGTGTTGCACCTATATCCAAAAGCCATCTTGCTCACATCTCAATGTATCTACAGGAGAAAGAGTGCTTAGCTTCTGGGCAAGGCTCGTGGTTATCATTTGGTACTTCTTAGTACTTGTGTTGACTCAGAGTTACACCGCTAGTTTGGCATCGCTTCTTACATCACAACAGCTTCATCCAACGATAACCAACATATATAGCTTGCTGGCAAAAGGACAAGTTGTGGGATATCAAAAGAGTTCTTTCATTTTAGGAAGACTCAAAGAATCAGGATTCTCAGAGGCTAGTCTCGTACCGTTTATGTCTGCAGAGAACTGTGATGAGCTACTGAGCAAAGGACCAGTAGAGGGCGGTATTTCTGCAGCTTTCATGGAAGTACCTTAGTATAAAATGGTTCAAACACCATTCAAGGTTGATGGATTCGGCTTCGTAAGTCCATAACTTTGCTTTGAACTCTCTCTTGCATTCATTTTGCTCCTAATGCTAAGACCTGTAAGTACTTCTGCAGGTCTTTCCCATCGGATCCCCTCTAGTGGCTGATGTTTCAAGGGCCATTCTAAAAGTAGAAGAGTTGAACAAGGCAACCCAAATCGAGAATGCATGGTTCAAACCGATAGATGAAAGTTGCCCAGATCCACTCACCAACCCCGACCCAAATCCCTCTGAATCCTTCCGCCAACTTGGCATCGGTAGTTTTTGGGTTTTGTTTCTTGCTGCAGCCATAGTTTGTGCTATAGCAGTGGGGAAATTTGTGTTTCATTTCTTGAAAGAGAACCCTGATCAACGAAACCTGCGAGGATTATGGGAAAATTTCCTTGAGCCAGATCAAAAGTCATACATAAACGAAGTGAACCTCAGGCCAAGGCAGCCAGAGAATAACCATGAAGAAGCAAACCCAGCAAACAATGTCAGTCAAAGTTAGCACATTTCTTGTTTTATTTTCCCTTTTTTTCCTGTGAGATTCATCACATCTTTCAATTCCAAACAAAAACAGCAATTTCCAGGATTCTGATGATCAACATCCATTGTAATATATAAGCAAAAATTATGCATCCAAAAAAAAAAAAAAATCCCCAAGCATTTTACAGAGTCAAACATTCATCGCAGAATAAACCCAGAATCTACACCGAATCAATTTAGCGAAGGAACGAAATCGAAGCATTCCAATAATCCAGAAGAGAAATCAAAGCAAAAAATTTCGGTCAGAAAAGCTTACCGGAGCTAGGAGTAGGAATCCAATGCAACCTTCGATTTCTGATATAAACACCTTAATTGCTACTTTCTAGAAACCCTAAGACCTATCACCGATTCTTGCTTTGTTTTCATCGGAGAAGATGAAGTTACACATCGCTAATTCAACTACTGTTTGCCGGAAGAAGCTCAACAAAAACGGCAACACTTTCTATTCAAAAAATCAAACCTGCAGCACTTTCGTCTTTCTATTTTACTTTTCAGCTAATTGGGCCAAACGGCCCATTAAAATATAGATACCAAATAATAACCCTTAATTTCACTCTAAATAAATTGCTGCGTCTGCTTAGCGTAGAAACCCTAGAAATCGCTAAAGCTTTTGTGGCCGTAGAGACGACGACGACGACCTGAGAAGCGAAGATGAAGGTACGTAACGACGGCGATGAAGAGTATCTATACATTGTCTTTTGATTTTCGATTTCTCAATTATTTTCATGTTTCTGTGGCATAGTTGAACATCGCGAATCCAACTACTGGTTGCCAGAAGAAGCTCGAGATCGACGATGATCAGAAACTGTAAGACCTTGCCTTTCTGATTCAATCTTCATTCTCCTTTTTATAGATTTCGTGATAGGTAATCGGAACTATTCTAGGTTTAGTATACAGAAATGGTCTTGGAATTTTGCCTTAATGGTTCTTAGGAATCTTCTTCTACGTTCAAAACAAGTCTAAGGGTTTATTGTTTATATATGTGAATACTTATTGAGCTTGACACATTTGTTGATGCAGTCGTGGGTTGTTTGATAAGAGAATCTCACAAGAAGTCGCTGGAGATGTTTTGGGCGAGGTGCAATTTCTTTCTTATTTAATCGAATAATGTTTGTGTGATTATCATCTATTTGAAACAAATGATGTAATTGTGTTTATGAACTGTTGTTACTGCAGGAATTCAATGGTTACATTTTCAAGATCAAGGGTGGGTGTGATAAACAAGGTTTCCCGATGAAGCAGGGAGTTTTAACTCCAGGCCGTGTTCGTCTCTTGCTTCACCGAGGTAAATTATTCAACTTGTCTTTTACACATTTACATCTATATTGGTTTGTGTGTGTGATGTAGATTTTACGTTTAATTTTGTAATGCCTGAGCAGGAACTCCTTGCTTCAGAGGACACGGAAGGAGAACTGGTGAGAGGAGAAGAAAGTCTGTTCGTGGTTGCATTGTGAGCCCTGACCTCTCTGTTCTTAACCTTGTCATTGTGAAGAAGGGTGACAAGGATCTTCCCGGGCTTACTGATACAGAGAAGCCAAGGATGAGGGGGCCAAAGAGAGCCTCAAAGATCAGGAAATTGTTCAACCTCAACAAGGAAGATGATGTGAGGACTTACGTCAACACCTACCGCCGCAAATTCACAAACAAGAAAGGTTAGAGAAAAATCATATTCAAATCTCAAACAAATATGATAGTTTAATGGCCTCTGATACTTGTTTGTTATTTTGGAGTTTTTTAAACAGGCAAGGAAGTGAGCAAAGCCCCTAAGATTCAGAGGCTTGTGACTCCATTGACTCTTCAGAGGAAGAGAGCTAGAATCGCTGATAAGAAGAAGAAGATTGCTAAGGCGAACGCTGATGCAGCTGAGTACCAGAAGCTTCTTGCCTCGAGGTTGAAGGAACAGCGTGACAAGAGGAGTGAGAGTTTGGCGAAGAAGAGGTCAAGACTCTCTTCTGCTGCTGCCAAGCCCTCGGTTACTGCTTAAAAAGTAAGCTTTGAGAATCACATTTCTGGTTGTCTTTTGCTTGGGCTTTTAAAAATTAAATTCGAGATGCACCACCATTTTGGACTTGTTTCTGGCTTTATGCTATTCTAGTTAAAGACCTTTTTAGACTCAATTTTGTTTTCTTTCTTTTTCAATTTATACATGGTTTGTCTATCTTTCCATCTGGGAGTGGTAATCTTATAGAATTGCAAAACTAATTGAGTCTAGTAGACCAATTTTGTAATTTAAGTTCAATTTTGTAATTGAACAGAATAAATAACCAGACATAATGTTCCAAACTTACAAGAAACGGCAATAGTCAATGTTTTTTGGGAAAAGAACGCAGTAAACACTTGTTTTGATTTCAAATTCTTGGTAGTACTGAGAGAGTGAAGAACGCAGAATCACTTGTTTTGATTTCAAATTTTCTCCTCGTAACAGTGAATTTGTAATGATTATGTGAACAAGTTTCAGAGAGGGCACAGCAAACTGTTGAACTCATGGTTATGAGACTTAAGACAATAATACTGAATCAGTGTACAAAATTGATAAAGAGAGACATGTCATCAAAAGGGGTGGTGGCGCAGTTGGCTAGCGCGTAGGTCTCATAGCTACTGAGTGATCCTGAGGTCGAGAGTTCGAGCCTCTCTCACCCCAATTTTTTTTTTTTTTTCTAGTCAATATTCGTACTTTGTGGTTCACACTCTTTCATCTTTTGGTGGTTTCTGAATTTTGTATATTTTTTATTTTTAAAAAATCGACAGAAATCTATTCCAGCAAGAAGAAGAAAGGAATTTTTCTACTCTGGTTAATGTAACTTGATAGTTGGGAGAAACTGGTTTGAGAAACTTACATTTTTGGGTAGATTTTCAAAAAGAAGCAAAAAACCAGGTTGTTAAACTAACTGTCACACAAACAGTCTAAAAAATGATGGACTTGTAAGTTAAAGTAACTCTCTTGAAGGAGCTTTTTGTTCCCTTCTTTTGATGCTTTGTGAAGTTCACATAGTATAAGCTTATATAATGTCTCCTTCTTATGTAGTATCTTCCAAGGAGCTTCACTAGGGTTCACAAGATGGAAAATGCAGGAGGGAAGATAAGTTTGTTGGACAAGAAAGGAGTAAAATATAATGGCATGTGAATATATTCGTGGCTAAAGATAAAAGCTGGCGTATGGGTTTAGGCTTGAGAGAATTCCTCAAGGCCATTGGAGTTAAGGAAAACGAATCTCTTGTGTTCGAGTTTGTTTGGGAAGACAAAACATCTCCTCCGATCCTCAAGTTATAAGTTAACAAGTATTGTCTGTTTTAGTTAACTCATAACCTATATGCAGTGTTGATTGTTATGTACCCTTTTGTACCAATTGATCTAGTTGTAAAAAAATGCAAATGAAAGAGAAAACCATTCATCAAAATAGAATTAAAGTAGGTGTAAAATAAAAGTGTTTTCGGTGTTTCATAAAGCATATATTGGTTCTAGAATGAAACGTAAGAAGAACATACGCAATTGAGCATAGTGTTCAACGAGTGGCAACCATGTACTAGCCAAGCATAAGAGAAATACATGTTTTGGAAGAAACATACATTGTAAAATGACACAAAAAAAACAAACAACAACACACATTTGAAGCACATGCACAGAAGAGAGCTCGAGTCGTCATGGAATAGCTGTAAAAAGAGAACTTTCTCGTCGTGCTTGGTCATATAACAAATCCACTGGTTATATCAGTGGCGGAGGCAGGATTATAATTCAGGTCATAAGGGGGGTCAAACGGATTTTTCAGGGGGTCAAACCGATTTTTGGTACTAAATATACACTAAAAAAAAAATTTCACATGGGTCAATTGACCCCCCTAATTGTGCACTGCCTCCGCCACTGGGTTATATGCAAAACCTTGCTCTGTCTAAAATAATGTGGCTAAGATGAAACAGAGCGTTTTAGACAACTTAGGTATTCATTGAAGGAAATCAACAACTTCAGTATGATATGTAAATATTTTTTTGTTAATAGTATAAAACAGTATGTAAATTTTTTTTTTTTTTTTGTTCACAAACAGTATGTAATTTTATACCATGTTTCTATAATCAATCTTTGTTTCTAATACTTGCTTTACTCAATTTAACAATATCCTCAAGTAATTAATAATCAAGAATGAAGATTTATCCGGTGGATTTTGCAACCTCTATTTAATTTTCCGACTATCATTCAAGATGGAGATGATAAAGAAAAAAAATTAAGTCTCTTTCAATTCATTCAAATGTATCTGTAATATGGAAAATTGTGAAAGAAATTTAAGTCTCTCAATTCATTCATTTACTATGAACTAGAAGAATGGAATGTATATTTTCAATGAAACAAAGAGAAAGTAAAAGAAGAGGAAGAGTCAACGATCTCTCTTTTTATATTCTGTAACCTCTCTCATCGAGTCTTCAAGAAACAATCTTGGAATTTCTTGAAGTGATCGGAAATGGCGAATGCAACACTCTTCTCTCCTGCAAACCCACACTTCTTCCAGCCTCTTCTTCCCGGTTTCCATAACCACCTCGTACGCAACCTCTCTGTCTTTATCTCTCTCTCTCTCTGATACAAATGCTCTGTTTTTTCTTTTGCAGAGAATTCCTTTGGCGTTCTTCTCCAAGCACATCGAGGGAAATTACGAGGGCAAGACTGTAACTTTGATATCTGATGCTTCGGAGAGAACATGGAAAGTGAACATGGAAGGCCATAAACTCACCAACGGTTGGAAAGAGTTCGTGGACGCACATGATCTTCGAATCGGTGACTTCGTTATCTTTAGACACCAAGGAAACATGTTGTTCCATGTCACTGCTATAGAACCACATTGCTGTGAGATCCAATACGAAACATCTTGTAATCATGAAGAAGACGAAGAGAGTGGTGAAATTGGTATAAACGGATTCATTATTCAATATGTGCATTTACATATATTTGAGACCCTTTTCAATTCTTGAAAAAATTTTAGAATTTTTTGCTTCAGGAGAATCTTCAAGAAAGAAAAAGAAATTGTGGACAATGTAAAATCAGAATCCGATCAGTCTTCCTCTGATCTCAATAGTTTTAGCCAATCTGTGACGGCTTCAAATCTATCAAGAGATACAGTGGTTAGTTTCTTTGCTGCTATAGTGCTCCATATGTCTATGTTAGGGTTTATAGTCTATGTGTGAGTATATTGTAAGCCTCTATGGAATTTGATGACTGTTGCAGGGTGTTCCTATTGAATTCGCAAAGCGGAACGGTTTGAACAATGGAAGGCAAGAGATTTTTTTGATGAACGAAGAAGGAAAGTCATGGAAATCAGAGCTTAAGAGCATTGTGTCTAATCGGGTTTTCATAACTCAAGGTTGGACAAGTTTCTGCGCCGCAAATCAATTAGAAGCTGGAGATTCTTGTACGTTTAAACTGCTCCGAAACACTGAGAAACCCGTGTTTCAGCTCTGCAGCCACACAAAATCTAAGCCGAATACGAACATTCAATCCGCGGAAGAAAACTGGTTTGTGAAGTTAACTCCTACACCAAATAGCCTTAACATTGGTAAACAAGTAAGTTTTTGAAACCTCTCTATTTTAGGTTTTTTCAACGCATTGCTTTTGTAATTTCGAATCTCATGCAGCATCTACCGGTTAGTTTCACGAGAGCAAACGGACTCGTCAAGGCGGGGAAGATAATTTTGGTTGACAAAAACGGAGATGAGTGGCCGATGGAGCTTAAGATTGAGAAGAGTCATGGATCAGGATCGATGTACATTATGAGTGGTAATGGTTGGAAAAGTTACTGTGCAACGAATGGAGTAAGTGCTTACGAGTCTTTAACTTTAGAGTTGATACGAAGAGGGACAAGTCCTTTCCTTAAGTTCTGCTCCAAGGTAAGTGTGAAATCCAACATTACTTGCAATCCACGTTTTAGGGCTTGCTAGGTTAAAGTTTTTTAACAACCACTTGTATTCAGATGGAGCAATCACAATCACCATTTGAAGCAAAGGCACGCATGAGAGCTCAAGTCCGAAGATGGAGTCCTGATCAAGCTCAAGAGACTAGATCGAATCATGACTCGAGGCAAAATATAGCCCTAGAAGGAGAAACTTCTAGGTCATCTACCAAATCCACATTGATCCAGTAAACTTGAAGCAGACGCAACCTACCTCTGTCTCAGATCATGTGGCTAAGGTAAAACAGAGCTATGTAGATACTTTTAACTAGTATCAGACGGTTTCGCGCAGAGCTTGACAAAATGGGAAAGAAATTAGAAGATTCATTGCAGGAGGTCGATAACTTGGGTATGATATGTTATTTTATGTGTTCTTATAATCAAAATCTTTAGTTTTGATATTGGCTTTACTCACTTTCTTAATTGATAGTTTCATGTTATGGCCTGCACAGAGAGAGGAGAAGGCAGTGAGAACCAAACATCTTCAAGTAACAATCAAGTTTAAAAGTTTAAATGTGGGATTGAAGATAATATATCCAGAGACTTTTGTAACCACTGTATTATTTTGAGTTTGTTTGAAATAAAGGGTAAGAGTGGTGTTCTTTATCTGCTTCTTATTATGTGATACTAAAATAAAATCAGTACACGTAATTTTTTGTTATTACGAGTCACATTTTAGTCAAACAATTTTTTCAAAATCGATTACAAGTAGATATAAGGCAAGGGGGAACATATTATGAATTAGAAAACAATTGGATCTTCCGCTTCAACTGGCAGTGCTTATAATGGAAATACCTTTTGCCATGTCTACTTCTATTTTTTCATCCTCAGTTACCACGTTCATGACCTGACAAAACATCTACTTAGCCTTCATTGATGGTTTAACTGGTTTATTTCGAAGGATTTGTTTCTCTAAACATGCCAAAAGCTCCCTCGAATCTATTTTTGAATCTGATGAATCTTTATCTTTTTTTCAAGAAACCAATGAGGCAAACTTGTTAGAACTAAAACAGGGCTCAACTATTATACTATTTTCACCTTGCATAATATAGTTTACTTGAGCATTTATAATAACAATGACTGATAAAATCCGGCAGACTCCAAAATAGGAAATTCAATAGTTTAAGAATGGGTATAAGCATATTCTCAAAGACCGAAATTGTAGCTAGCATAATGAGATCATATGTTGAACAATAATAGTAGTTGGATCGATAGAGTTTGATTCAACATTTGCATCGATAAGGATGTAAGCAAGAGTTGAGATACATAGTGTTTGAGAGCAAAAAAATATAGGAGTAGTAGTTGTTGACCACATTATATGCGAGAGTGGATGAAATTATAATTTTTCTCTTATTTATATGTTCGTATCTAACTTAAATCAAAAAAATTGCTAGACAATATATTATTTTGTTTTATCCGGTTCCAGTCTATAGAAATTTAGTATCTTTAAAACAACAACATATTTAGAAGCTAAAAATGTTTTATTTTATTTGATATGTTATCACAAATAACGTTGTCACTTTTATAAAATACCATTCGTGTCTATTTTCTCTCTTTCCAAAAATATACCTAAAATTCTTACAGTCCGGTTGAACGGGGAAAAATATATATACTTCAAATGTCCACTATATATAAAACACCATTCAAACGATTTTAGTAAGAATAAAGAAATGAATAAAAGCGTAGTCGATAAAGACAAGAAATAAAGATAAAAAAAAAAAAGATATCGTAAAAGGTCCAATCTTTCGTAAGTGAAATTGCATTGGGAAGAGGCCCAAATCCAACATAGAACACCGTCTCCTATAGCAAGTAACAAATTCAATAAACAGTGATTCTTGCAAAACAAAAAAAAAAGGCATAAGAAGAAACTAGAACGAACTATAAGAAGAGATCGATGATTACGAGAAGGTAGAATATTCTTTTGCGAATTAAATGCATGAAGTTGGTTTCCCGGTGGATCTCTCTGTCTTCACGCGCTTCATAGCGACTCTCTTCTTCCTCGCCGTCGGTGTCTTTTACTTTCTCCGAAACACCGCCGCTAAATACTTCGACATCGGCGCCGCCGTCGCCGGAAGTTTCGACAGAGACCAACGCCGGGAAGTTTATACAGATACAGAGGATTGTTCTGTCTGTGGGGAAGTTTCCACCAAGAAATGCTCTCGCTGCAAATCCGTTCGATACTGGTAATAGCTCTCAAACCTCTTAATATAGCTCTCGAATTGTTCTTAATTGCAATTAACAGTTTTAGTGAGGCTGGGATATGTAATTCTTGAGCTTTTTTGTAACTTATATATGGGTTTAGAGAGTTTTGGATTTTCTTGGACCAGCTTGTGTTTCTAGGTGTATCTTTGTCTAAAAGTTAGTTCCTTTTTTGTCTCTATGGTCTCCTTTGTTATCAGCTCAGAGGAGTGTCAAAAGAGGGATTGGAATTTGGGTCATCAAAGAAAGTGCAAGGATTTTGGAGTTACTACCTTAACACCATCTGGAAATAATGGCATTAGGTTCAGAGATTCTCCGTTTCGGAATCGATATGCTTCGAAGATTGGTCTAGTTCCGGATCGAGGATACAACAAGAGTAGCCTCAAGCCAAGAGATGTATTGTTTCTTTTTGTTTACATCTTCTTTTGACACTTTCAATTGTGAGAATCTAACTTATACTTTTGTTTTGCATCCATGTGCAGGTTCTTTTCCCATATGATGAATTTGTTGATTATTTTAACTGGGACAATCCGGATTTGGCTCCTTGTGGGCTCATGAATTGTGGAAACAGGTTTGTTGTTTCTAATGTAGCTTTAGCTCATCATTTGAATAAGTTGAGTTATTTTCTTTCTCCCTTTAGTAAGATTTTCTTGAATACTCTTTCAGTTGTTTCGCGAATGTGATTCTACAATGCCTTTCTTGGACTCGTCCTCTCGCTGCATACCTGCTAGAGAAAGGCCACAAGAGAGAATGTAAAGCTCTTTTTCTGTATTAAGGCTTAAACTCTTTTTCGTTTGGTTTTTCTTTATTCACTTGAGCATAGATTCTATGTTTTGTTTGATAGGTATGCGCAATGACTGGTGTTTCTTCTGTGAATTTCAAACCCATGTTGAGAGAGCGAGTCGAAGCCGGTTCCCTTTTTCACCAATGAACATAATTTCTCGGTTAACTAATATTGGTGGAACTCTTGGGTATGGTAGACAAGAGGATGCTCATGAGTTCATGAGGTCAGTATCTATTATTACTCATGAATGTAGCTAAATCCTACTGGTGTTGTCTATGAATCTCCCAACCGATGGAACTAGAATTCGCATTTTTCAGGTATGCGATTGATATGATGCAGTCTGTTTCCCTCGACGAATACGGTGGAGAAAAACTGGTTCCTCCTCGCTCTCAAGAAACAACACTTATTCACTATATATTTGGCGGTCTGCTCCAATCACAGGTGATATTACCTTATCTCAGTATCAGATGTGACTGTCATGTAGCATTAGATTTTCCCTGATTTGCTGCATTTTTGAACTATTCAGGTTCAGTGTACTGTTTGCAATAATGTTTCTGACCAATATGAAAATATGATGGACTTAACCGTCGAAATTCATGGAAATGCTGTGTCATTGGAGGAATGTCTTGATCAATTTACAGCCACAGAGTGGCTTCAGGGAGATAACATGTACAAATGTGATAGGTATTGTACTAAATCCTTATAATTCCTAAGAAGAGTGTTAGTTGGATTAGTTAACAAATCGAATATGTTTCTAAAACCCGACAATCTTTTCTCATTTTCAGGTGTAGTGACTATGTAAAGGCATGTAAGCGTCTTACCATTCGACGTGCTCCAAATATTCTTACGATTGCTTTAAAAAGATTTCAGGTACTTGTTGCATTCCCTTATCTTTTTGCTAGATTCTTCTTGGTTATCGATAATACATCTGTGAAAACTATGTTCAGGGAGGAAGATACGGAAAACTGAACAAAAGAATTAGTTTTCCGGAGACATTGGATCTTAACCCTTACATGAGCGAAGGCGGAGAAGGATCAGATGTATATAAACTCTATGCTGTGATTGTCCATTTAGACATGTCGAATGCATCATTCTTCGGCCATTACATATGCTACGTTAAGGACTTTAGCGGAAACTGGTATAGAATAGATGATTCCGAGGTAATAGTCATATACCGTTGGCTATTCTTGTTCATATACCGGCATGAAATGATGATGAAACTATTTCTCTTAAGAGTCTCTTAAGAGACTTTGTAACCTTGTTTGGAAATACTCACAGATAGAAAGTGTCGAATTAGAAGATGTCCTTTCTCAAAGAGCGTATATGCTTCTCTACAGCAGGTAAGGCTTTTCTCTTCCTCGTGTTTTGTTGTTGAGCTATCCGTGTTGAACCTGATGCCATGCAGGATTCAAGCTGGATCATCATCATTGTGTGCGAGTCTCAGATTACAAGTTCAAAACGATAAGGAAACAGACGCATGGGACACGGATTCTTGCCAAAAAGAGTTTGTTGCGAGTTCAATTGCAGGCGTTGTTGACAGCAGAATCCGCAGCGATGCGAAAATTGAAGACCCTGAACGCGAACAAGAATCATCATCACCGTTATCGTCAACATCACCATTATCATCATCATCATCATCATCATCATCATCATCATTGTTATCATCATCATCTGTAGTGACTCTTGAACGTTGTAGGGAGGTCGAAGAGGATGATACAATGGATTCTGAGTCAAACAAATCTCTTGATGGCTCTGCAACGGATGGGAACAGAGATCCAGAGTCTTGTGTGAACCTTACAACTTCAACTCCGTTGGTTTATACAAATTCTGAACCTCTGACGAGAGATATGGACAATAACTAATAGTAGTACTAAAGGACTACATGCAAACATACACAATGCCTTGTAAAGGCTGATAATATACAGAATATAGTGCTCTTACTGGTTTTTAAGACCCTTAATTAGATAAGATAAGCTGTTACTTAGATAGACACATTGACTCTAAACATTTGAATTAGACTGCATAGGTTATGAGTTTAGTAATACAGGCCATGTAGTCAGGTCTTGACCTTGGAGCAGAACTTGAGCATTGGTGGAGTAGTTGTGTCTTCCCAAACCAACTCCAACACAAAAGATTCCGATTCCTTAACGCCAATAGCCTCTTAAGAATTTTCTCAATCCTGTACGCAAATACATATTTCCTGAATCCGTCAGTAGACTCACCGGCCACTCTACTCCATTCTTGTCCAACAGAGTTATCTTCTTCCCTCTTGCAGTTTCCATCTTGTGAACCCTAGTGAATCTTATTGGAAGATACTGCACAAAGAGGAGACAGTAAGCTTATAATCCCATGTGCATTTCTTTCAAGAGAGAGTTTTACTTTAACTTACAAGTCTAGAATCTTTAAGAGTGGATGGTGTGACAGTTAGTGTCACAAATCGGCTTTCGCTTAGCGAAGATGAAAGTGATGACACTCTTTCACTACTCTCACCGGTTTCTTTCCTCTTCCCTTTGCTGCTATCTTCTGTGACAACGCACTTTGATTCCGAATTGGAGAAACGGAAAAGAGGTGTTTTCGTGTTGCCTCTCTCTAGTTTAAATTTGACGGATTCTCCAGCTTTAAGCTCATTCTTATGGCAGAAACTTCTCCAACCACCGCTCATGAAAAAGGTTCCTATTGTCTCCCTAAACCTCAGATTAAGCTCCATTCGTTAGAACAATCTTGTTGCTTCCTTTCTTCAAACCATTGGACCTAACAAACTTCCGTGGAAGATACTGCAAAAGTTTAAAATTAAATACATGAGTAACCAAGTACTAACTTTTATTCCTCAAAAAGTGCAATAGATTTCAACAACTTAACTAGTCTGTCCTCTCCTAGGTTCGAATCTGTGACAAGTGCTACAAAACAAGAATCTACCGGTTCTGTTTGCTTCATCGATAAGTTACCTGAATCACAACGAGTAAATAAAACTTTATGATCTACAAAAACCCAAAAATGTAAATTTCTTGAGAAGAAAACAGAACGCAACTTACTGATGTTGTTTTGTTCATATTGAATCTCACAGCAACTAGGTCCAAAACCGGTGACGTGGAACACGAAATCTCCTTCATGTCGGAAAATGATGATATCTCCTATTCGGAAATCGTGTACCTCAGTGAACTCTTTCCACCCAACAGTGAGTCTCCGACCATCCATTTGAACTTTCCAAGTTTTCTCACACGCGTCGGATCTTAGCTCTACCGTGTCTCTTTCGTTTCTTCCTTGTATGTGTACCGAGAAGAACTTTACTGGAATTTTCTGCAACAAGGAGACACACCAAAGAAAGACGTAATCAGAAATATATATATATATAGAGAGAGAGAGAGAAAGAAGAGAGATTACATACGAAGTGGGAGTCGAAACCGGGAAGAAGAGGTTGTAAGAAATGTGGGTTCTTTGGAGATTGAAGAACTTGATCCGCCATTTGTTCAAACAAGATAAAACCCCTAGAAAACTAGAAGAAATCACTCAAGAAGATTATGAGAAAGTGTCTTATTCCTAATCCTCTCCTTCTCTACTTCATTTTTATGGTCAAGCTTCTCATGTCTCTCTTATTTATGAGAGCTACACCTAGCTTTTTGGTGACCTCTTAATTGTCTTACATTTTCTTTTGTACATAGCTCTCTATCATTAAATAGGTTAAAACCACATCAACTATTGAGATAATATAATCAATTTTTTTTTTTTTTTTTGCTCTGTTTTGGCATATGAAAATGACTAAAAATTCTGCTACGGCTCAAACATCCATTTTGAGTTTAAAA
Organism: Draba incana; assembly: GCA_963576765.1. Lineage (NCBI taxonomy): Eukaryota > Viridiplantae > Streptophyta > Magnoliopsida > Brassicales > Brassicaceae > Draba > Draba incana. Next base: position 27,331,943 of record OY755210.1, on the reverse strand, counting down.
GTGTTTCGTACTCCACTAGTTGCATCCGTTAACTTGTAAAAGAAGGCACATGTCCTTACAAACCGGAAATAATCTGAGGGTTAATTCTTTTAAGATAATATTCTCTGTTATTGAAGTGACCTAACTTTGATTTTGTTTTGACAAGTAACTTCAAGTTTGATGGAAGGTTTTTCTATTATCTGTTTTGGTACAAGCGCAAGGGTACTGAAAAAGAGTTGATTGAGAATATATCTTAATTTTTGTTCTTACTGGTTTTCAAGACCCTTAAAATAGATAAGATATGTTATTGACCTAAATAGACACATGGAGTAGTGAGTACATTGGTTCCATACTGCATAATTTATGAGTTTACTAAAACAAGCCATAACAACTTGTGTGCAATTAGTATCAGGTTGTGATCTTGGAGCAGAACTTGAGCATAGGAGGATTTGTTTTGTCTTCCCAAACCAACTCCAACACAAAAGATTCGTTCGCATTAATGCCAATAGCCTTGAAGAATTCTTTCAGCCCTAAACCTAATCGAACCTTGCATCTCTTTTCATTGTATAGATACACTGGCCACTCTACTCCGTGATTGTCCAACATAGTTATCTCTTTCAATGCCGCCTTTTCCATCTCGTGAGCCCTAGTGAAATCCATTGGAAGATACTGCATAAGAAGGAGACAACAAGCTTATAAGCGCTTCACAAAGCATCAATAACCAAAAAACAAGGGAACAAAACTCCTCCAAAAGAGTTTACTTTAACTTACAAGTTTAGAACATTTGAGACCCGATGATGTGACCTTTAGTGTCACAAATCGGTTTTCACTTACTGCTGATGACACTCTACTTTGACTACTCTCACCGGTTTTTATCTTCTTCTCTTTGCTGCTATGTTTTGTGAATACACACTTTGATTCCGAAGGGGAGAAGCGGAGGAGAGGCGTTTTCGTGTTATTTCTCTCTAATTTAAAGGTGATGGAATCTCCATGTTTAAGCTTATTCTCAAGGCAGAAACTTCTCCAGCCAGTGCTCATGTAAAAGGTTCCTTTTCTCACCCTAAAACTCAGATTCAGCGTCCATGTCCTTCCTCCTTGGTCCATTAGAACAATCTTGTTGCTTCCTTTATTCAGACCACCGGACAAAACAAACTTCTTTGGAAAATACTGCAATGTTAAAAATTAAAATATGAGTAATGACATTTTTGACTCTCAAAACGAACAAACGGTATACCAACCAGTCTATTGTCTCGTAGGTTCGAATCTGTTACACGTGCAACGAAACAATACTGATCTGATGAAAAAGACTCTGCTTCTGCTTCTGCATCTGCATCAGCTTCAAGATTCCTTTTCTTGGCATGTTTCTTTCTCGGAAACTTTCCTGTTTTAGTAAAAGTCGGACATGTTAGACCTCTTACATGTCCTTTCAAACACCCAAAAATCAAGACTCACCTATACATTTAACTTACCCATGTTGTCTTTAACATCAGACGAGGACTCTGGTTCTGTTTTAACATTTTGCTTCGTTGGCATGTTTCCTGATTCACAACAGAGTAAAACGTTCTGATCTTCAAAACCTAATGGTTAAAATGTCATATATGGGAAGAAAACAGAACACCATTTACCGATTTTGTCTTGTGCGTTCTCACAGCAACTTGGTCCAAGACCAGTGACGTGGAACACAAAATCTCCATCGTGTCTGAAAATGATGATATCTCCGACTCGGAATTCATGTGCACCGGCGAACTCTTTCCACCCAACAGTGAGTCTCTGACCATCCATCTCAACTTTCCAAGTTTTCTCACATGCGTCGGATCTTAGCTCTAACGTGTTTGTCACGCTTCTTCCTTCTATGTGTTTCGAGAAGAACTTCACCGGAATTTCCTACAACAAAGAACATACCAAAGATAAATAAAGAGAGAGAAAGAATCAGAGAGAGAAAGAAAGAAAGAAGGAAGATTACGTACGAGGTGGGATTCGAAGCCGGGAAGAAGAGGTTGGAAGAAATGTGGGTTTTTGGGAGATTGAAGAACTGGTTTGGCCATTGTTCAAGAGCTTACAAAGAAAACTAAAAGAAATTTCTCAAGCCTTTAATCCTCTGCAGCTCTACCTCATTCTTTATATTTATGGTTCTCTTCATGCATGGCTTCTCTTATTTACTAGAGCTTCACCTAACTCCTTGTAGAACTCTTAATTGTCTGGAACTTTTTTATATTTTTGTACGTAACTCTCTGTCATTAAATAGGTGATAACCAACGACATCAAGTATTCAAATAATATTGTACAACTTATTATTATTATATTTTTCGTTCTGTTTTAAGCAAATGACTGAACAATCATCATCTACTGCTGAAAAGTATTCAAAAAACACTAAAAGAATCTGGAGAAATATGTTCAGATTATAATTCTAAATACTCATTTTGAAAAGAAAAGTCTTTATCACGACAAAAATACTATTCTCTGTTATTGAAGTTTCCAACTTTGATTCTGTTTTTGGAGGGAAAACGTACTAATTTCCCCTAGTTTGAAACTTATCCTCCTAGATAAACCCCAATAATTTTGCTCATATTATAACACCACAAAACGAAATTATAACAACTAATTCACCATATTCTAGGTTTTCCTCTTCTATTCACCACTAAAATAGTATGAATTGATTATTTCCCCTCAAGCCGTTTAACCGTGGTTTTCTGTAGACCAAGACCAATTGGTGAACCGTTTTAAGATACAGTAAACCGTAACTTAACCATTAAATTACCCGATTAGCAAACAGTGAACCGAAATCAACCCGTTTTCCCTGCTTTTGACTTTTCTTCGACGGAGATGGACGACCCACAAGCATCGACGCCGGCGATTTATTTAATTGGAGACGAAGAATGGGAGCTTTGCAACGACGATGGATTTATCTACAAGCGAAGGAAGGAAACTGTCGCCGGAGAATCATCTAATCCGCGGGATCCGGAGTTAGATCCGGCGGAGGAGGAGAGAAATCGAAAGAAACGTAAGAGGAAGATACTATTGAAGCTCAAGAACTTCTTACATTGTTAAAACTAATTTCCCTGTAAATGTTCTTGGAATTGATTGTTGTGTTTTTTGTTTGATTTTTATTTGTTTGTTCTGGTGATGAAATAGGAAGAGGCACGAGGAGGGATAATCCAAAATGTGTCAAACGTATGTGAAATTGCCGAAGAAATTTGTAGAATAGAGGAAGAAGAAGAGAAAGAGATGTTCTTTAATCTTCCTGTTTGGGAAACACCAAAAGATTTAATGGCGTAATGTTTGAGTTTCTGGTGTTTTGTTTTTGTCAATTGTCTGATTTAAAAATGTAATTTGCTTTCTTCAAAATCAGAAACTGTAAATTGATTTAAAAATGTAATTTCAGAATTAGGGTTCTTAGATTGCAAAATGGAAGAATTTGGGGATTTCTTGATTTCAATTTGTGGTTGTAATAAATGGGTAAACGAAACGGGTCTGGGTCAGGTTTTATTACCAACTTGGTTTCGATTTCGGTTTATTAACCGTTCTACATGGTTCACGATCGGATTTTGTGAGTAACCGGAAAAACCCAGAAATAGGGTGAATTATTTGTTATAATTTCGTTCTATGGTGTTATAGTATCAGCAAAATATTTGGGGTCTATCTGGGAGGATAAGTTTCAAACGAGGGGGAATTAGTAGGTTTTCCCGTTTTTGGAAGTAACTTCAAGTTTGAGAAAAAAACACAAATTTTAGTTCATACTAGATCAACTGGTACAAACAAGCCTAGGGTACAGAACAATCCATACTGCAATTATGGGTTTACTAAAATAGGCAATACTTGTTAACTTAACAACTTGAGGATCGGAGGAAAAGTTGCGTCTTCCCAAACAAACTCAAACACAAGAGATTCGTTTTCCTTAACTTCAATGGCCTTGAGGAATTTTCTCAAGCCTGTACCCATACGCCAGCTTTTATCCTTAGCCATGAATATATTCACATGCCATTTTACTCCTTTCTTGTCCAACAAACTTATCTTTCCTCCTGCATTTTCCATCTTCTGAACCCTAGTGAAGCTCACTGGAAGACACTACATAAGAAGAAGATAATATGCTTATAAGCACTTCACAATGCATCAAAAACCCAAAAGAAAAAAAAAAACAAAAGAACAAAACACCTCCAAGAAAGTTATTTCAACTTACAAGTCTAGAACGTTTGAGACTGGTAGGTGTGACAAGTAGTGTCACAAATCGTTTTTCATTTAGTGCAAATGACACTCTACTTTGACTACTCTCACCGGTTTTTCTCTTCTTCTCTTTGTTGCTATGTTTTGTGAAAACACATTTTGGTTCCAAAGTAGAGAAACGGAGAAGAGGCGTTTTCTTGTTGTTTCTCTCTTGTTTAAACGTGATAGAATCTCCGGATTTAAGCTTCTTCTCATGGCAGAAATTTCTCCAGCCAACGCTCATGAAAAACTTTCCACTTGACTTAGCAAACCTCAGATTAAGCGTCCATGTCCTTCCTCCTTCATCCATTAGAACAATCTTGTTGCTTCTTTTATCCAGCCCACCAGACCAAACAAACTTCTTTGGTAAAAACTGCAATATTAAAATTAAAACCATGAGAAACAACTTTTATTGGACTCAAAAGAAACCAACGGTAGATATGAAGTACCAACCAGTGTATCTTTTTGTAGGTTTGAATCTGTTACACGCGCAATGAAACAAGACTGGTCAGACTTAAAAGACTCTGTTTCTACTTCATGAACCCTTTTCTTCTCGTGTTTCTTTCTCCGTAGCTTTGCTATTTATGATAAAATACACAACATATAAGACCTTGTAGATGTTTTTGAAAGTTGAAACACCAAAAACCTAAATATAAGTCTCATGAGATGAAAACAGAACACAACACAACTTACTGATGTCCTCCAACTCTTCCTCATCCTCATCATCATCATCGTGGTTGTTACTAGGCTGTACATATTGAATCTCACAGCAACTAGGTCCAAGACCAGTAACGTGGAACAACAAATCTCCTTCGTGTCTGAAAACGATTACATCTCCGATCCGGAAATCGTGTGCATCGGTGAAGTCTTTCCATCCGGCAGTGAGTTTCCGACCTTCCATCTTCACTTTCCAAGTATTCTCACTTGCGTCCGACATTAGCTCCATCATATTTTTCTTGTTTCGTCCTTGTATGTATTTCGAGAAGAACTTCACCGGAATGCTCTGCAACAAACAGACACCAGAAAGAAGAAGAAGACATTGAGATATATACAGAACGAGAGGAAGAAGGGAGATTACATACGAGGTGGGTGTGGAAACCGGGAAGAAGAGGTTGGAAGAAATGTGGGTTTTTCAAAGATTGAAGTACTGGTTTCGCCATTGTTCAAACTTAAAAAGATTTGGAGAAAGAGCTTCCAAGAAAAGAAAAAGCTAAGTGACTTTTCGTAATCCTCTCCTTCTCTTCTTTTTTAAGGTCAGTCCACTTTCTACATGTGTCCTTGTAGGCTTGTAGCTGCTACTTTTCTAAAGCGTCACTCCTTAAATACACACAAACACGCAAAAATAAGTATCCTCCACTCTTCATTTTATCTCCTCTCGAGTGATAACTTCTTCAAGTCTCCTTAATTAATTGATTGCCATCATTTCATGCAGAAATATTACAATCTACTTAAGTTTCTATTTTTGATGAATGAATATCGTCATTCTTGTTATCTAGATAAAATTTAACAAGTTACTAGAAACAGGCTAAGTCAGGTCACCTTGGAGCAGAACTTGAGCATTGGATCGTATCTTCCCAAACAGACACCAACACAAAAGATTCACATGCCTTAACGTCATCAGCCTTTAACTTAAACCCAGTCCAAACGAATATTCCCTTAATTTGCATATGTAGATTTACATGTCACTTTACACCATTCTTATCTAGCATAGCTATCTTCATCCCTCTTACATTTTCCATTTTGTTAACCTTCGTGAATCTCGGGGGAAGAGAAAGGAGATAATAAGTTTTATACTACATGCACTTCACCTTCATTTGGCCAGTTAAAATGGTACCACGCTTTGTTGATTGAGCTACTCAACATCTACACTCGTCCTGGAAGATTGGTCGATTGGTAAAAAAACCCCTCTAGTTATTGGGGGAAAAAAACTAAGTGCACTTCACAAAGCCTCAAAAACCAAAAGCAAGAAAGTTGTTGTTTTAACTTACAAGACTATAATTTCTTATCTCGGTTGGTGTGACAGTTTAGTACAAATCAGTTTCCATTTAGTGAAGTTGATGATGATGACACTCTATGACTACGCTCATTTGTTTTTATTTTCTTCCCTTTGCTACTATGTTATGTGGAAAAGCACTTTGACTCAGAAGTGGAGAAGCGGAGAAGAGGCAAGCGTTTTCGTGTTATTAAACTGTAGAAACTTAAATTACTACAAAATAGACAAACAAATATTTGTAAAGTGAAATAGATAAATAAATTAATATTACAATAACAATACCAATACATGAATTAGGATAAGAACGAGATATCATCTCTATCTTTAATTCTGATAATGCCCCATAGTGTAAACGTTCTGAATCCTAGGATACAACACAATCAAACGCTTTTTATGGGTTGTCCTCTAATGGAAATATGCCAAAAGAATAGAAGAAGAAAGAATATAATGAGAAAAAGAAGAGAATGTTAGTTTTATAAATAATCATCTTCATGGACTAATGAGTGAATGAGATTAAGAAGCATGTGATTATGCTTTTAAAAGCAACGTTTCTTCCAACCAAAAGAAAACGTGTTTGAAGTTATGGAGAGGTTTTAATTTGTGTCAATTATGGCATTAGCCATTTTATTAATAACAAATTGAAGAGAGCATTTTCTTTCTTGACCAAGACTAATCAAAGAGAATTATTTACTTTTTGACCAAATTTAAATTTATGTAGTGATCAATTACACAAATTAAAATATGATGCAAAACGATAGGTAATTCAGTAATTGGACCAACGCCCACATACCCGAATCCGCACCTAAACCGAACGTAAGTTTGAGTCCATATTTGCTCAGGTTAGCGCGCGCACATGGTTTAGTATGTGTTCACTCTTCTTTACAATTGTCCTAGGTTTTTAACCTGGTCCTTGTTAGGACTTCTCCATAATATATGCTCTGCCTATTTCGTGTCTTTCAAGCAACAAATTTAGGACAAGCATTTCTCCAAACAAATTGCAATCTTGACATATGATGATTCAATGGATTCCAGGAACAGAGAGGCAGAGTCTTGTATGAACCTGACAAACTCAACTCCGTTAGTTTGTACAAATTCTAAACCCAAAGTGAGAGATATGACCAATAATGACTTATAAAGGAGTACATGCAAACATACACAAATGCCTTGTAAAGGCTGATAATATATAGAATATGATGCTCTTACGGAATTTCAAGACCCTTACTTAGATAAGATAAGTTGTTAACTAAATACACACATAGACACTTACCTAACTAGTTCATAACTAGACATTGGATTCGCACTACATAGGTTATGAGGTCAAACAGATCATACTTGTTAACAACTTGGACGCAAAACTAGAGTCAGATCTTGGAACAGAACTTGAATATAGGAGGAATTGTTGTGTCTTCCCAATCCAACTCCAACATAAAAGATTCGTTTGCCTTAACGCCAATAGCCTCGAGGAATTCTTTCAGCCCTGAACCCAAATTTATCCTTTTACTTCCCTTTACTATCACTAGTTTCACTAGCCACTTCACTCCATGCTTGTCCAACATAGTTATCTTCTTCCCTCCTACAGTTTCCATCTTGTTATCCGTCATGAAGCCCAGCGGAAGGCACTGCACAAAAATAGAGAATTTTCTTATAATATGTGCACTTCACAAAGCACCGATCGATACCAAAACACACCGGAAAAACTCCTCCAAGAAAGCTGTTTTAACTTACAAGTCTACAATATTTGAGACTGGCTGGTGTGGCAGTTAGTGTAACAAATCGGTTTTCACTTATTGAAGATGATGACACACTTTGACTACTTTCACCAGCTTCTTTCCTCTTAAATTTGCTGCTAACTTTTGTGTAAACGCACTTTGATTCCGAAATGGAGAAGCGGAGAAGAGGCGTTTTTGTGTTGTTTCTCTCTTGTTTAAACGTGATAGTATCTCCGGGTTTAACTCTATTCTCGCGGCAGGATCTTCTCCAGCCAGATCTCATGTAAAAGGTTCCACTTGACTTCCTAAACCTCAGATTCAGTGTCCATGTCCTCACTCCATCATCCATTAAAACAATCTTGTTGCATCTTTTATTCGGACCTTTTGGCCTAACAAAGTTCTTTCGAAGCTGCTGCAATGTTAAAATTAAAACATGAGTAAGGACTTTTTGGGATCTCAAAAGGAACCAACGGTAGATCTGAAGTACCAACCAGTGTATCATCTCGTAGGTTCGACTCTGTTACACGTGCAACCAAACAAGGCTGATCTGATGACAAAGATCCTGCTTCTGCTTCTGCTTCAGCTTCAAGATTTCTTTTCTTGGCATGTTTATTTCTCCGAAACGTTCCTGTTTTAGTAAATGTCTGACATGTCAGACCTCTTGCATGTCCTTTTGAACACCCACAAATCAAGACTCACCTATACATTGACTTACCCATGTTGTCTTTAACATCAGACGAAGACCCTGATTCTGTTTTTACATTTTGCTTCGTTGGCAAGTTTCCTGATTCACAAAAGAGTAAACCGTTATGTCCTTCAGAACCTATAGGTTAAAATGTCATAGGAAGAAAACAGAACACTACTTACCGATGTTGTTCTGTACTGTACATATTGAATCTCACAGCAACTTGGTCCAAGACATGTAACGTGGAACACAAAATCTCCTTCGTGTTTGAAAATGACAATATCTCCGATTCGGATATCGTGTGCTTCGGCGAAGTTTTTCCATCCGACAGTGAGTTTCCGACCTTCCATCTTAACTTTCCAAATATTCTCACACGCGTCCGACTTTAGCTCCACCATATTTTTCTCGTTTCTTCCTTCTATGTATACCGAGAAAAACTTCATAGGAATGCTCTGCAACAAACAAACAAACAAGAATTAAGAAGAAGAAGACTTTGAGTGATGTAGTACAGAGAAAGATGGAGAGAAGAAGAAGCCACATTACGTACGAGGTGGGATTGGAAGCCGGGAAGAATAGGCTGGAAGAAATGTGGGTTTTTCGGAGAATGAAGAACCGAATTTGCCATTGTTGAAGTTGGAAATAGAGCTTTGAAGAAAAGAAAACAAAAAATACACAAGTCTAAGTTTGATGATGAGAAAGTGTGCTATTAGTAGTTCTTGTTCTCTCTACCTTCTTCTTATTTATGGTTAACCTACTTTCTTTATGACATTTTCATCTACATTTTACTGTCTCAATTAATTCTCTTTCATTCAAAAAAGGTAGTAACCACATCAAATAATTTATTTTTTTGTTCTTTTTCTGGTGCAGTGAAATTACTTTTGTTTTCAAATTTTCAAAGATATGAGAAAAGAAAGAACATGGTTTAGTCCATGTCAAAAAAGTTGTTGCTTAGAAGTCCAAAAATATGTTTGTTAAGATTCGGATTGTGGAATAAAAAGACACTTACCATTAACACGATTCACCAAACTCAGTTTCACTTTTAAACTTGATTATTACGTGTTGAAGTTTTTCTCATTCCAAATATCTTCTACTCTGTTTTTGTTTTTAAAAAAAAATGAAAAAAAAGCATTAGCAAAACTCCATACATGCGTAGCATACAGAAGTTGTCGATTTAATGTTCCCTTGTCTTGAGCTATGCCAGAAAATATACTAGTTCAAGTATCTAAAACGTGGATTGCAAGTTATTTGATGTTCACACTAACCTTGGAGCAAAACTTGATCGAATGATCTTTCCCTCTGCGGATTAACTCCAAAGTTAGAGACTCTCCTGCGGCTACTTCATTCGCTACACAACCATTACCACTCATAATATACATCACTCCACTATCTATATCCATCTTAAGCTACATTGACCATCGACTTTGTCTTTGTCTATATTGTATATTTTTTTTTCCTGTTGAATTTCTGCTTGGATATAAAATTTAATGAAGATCCGATATATAGCGTAGGTCAGTAGGTGAAGAATTTAACCACCACAAAATAATCTTCGATTCACTATATATCTTTCTTTTAATTTGCAATAAAAAGATAAATTTGAGGATAAAAGCATCAAAATCCAAATAAACGTTTAACTTATTCAACAACCAAACAAGAAGCCAAACGTCATCAAATTAAACTTCTAATTATGCTTCTTCTCTTGGACCTTGAGGAACCGGGACCAAGCTTGGAAAATATGTGCAATGCAAAGGCCAATGATCAACACAAACTCTATTTAGATTTTGTTGATCAACTTGTTTCCCCCCAAAACATAGATCAAAGCATGGCCAGTTTCACCGAATTTGAATATACAATAATTGGTTCAAAATCTTTCCACATATACAAATTGCCCTTGACGATGACTTATGGTGTACCAGTGTTTTATCCACCACCATCAAATACTCCTTCATTTTTATAACATACGATGTTTTAGAAGATTTTATTGTATTTCAAAATATAAGATGTTCTTCGTCACAGTTTCCGGTCTCCGTCTCTGTCTCCATATTCGTTACCATCTCCATCCACCATCATCACCCTCTTTATCCTTTTTCATATAGCGAGAGTGAAACTTGATGGTGTCTTTTTAGATTTAATAAAAAAGACAATTTCGTCATTACAAATTTGGATTGTGGTATAACTTTGAAACGTGTTTTGAAATCCTATATATTATTTGAGGAGCATTTTGGGAGAACTTTGATGATGTGTCACTCCCACAATTTTTTTTACTTTTTTTATTAAATAATTTAATGTCTCATATACTACTATCCAAACACTCCATTCTCCTACTATGCTAACTTCCAAACACTATATGATGACCTTAATCCAATTCCCAAACAACTCTAATTTAACAAGCTAGGTAACTTGATTAATACTCTAATTTACCAAACAAACTAAAAATACTATAAATTTCTGAATTTTTTGCTTTCTTTTTTTTAGGTCAAACATTTATAATTTTTTAGCCATCCCATTTTAATTGGTAATTACGCTTTATAAATTCATTTTTCTCAAAATCAAAATGAACGTAACTTGATTAATAAAAATCCAATTACCTAACAAACTACAAATCTTTAATAAGAGAAATGCTTCTAAGTAGTTTAGTTATATATATTCAGAATTATTTTTCTCTATTTTCTTGTACACTCATTACCAAACACATTTTTAAAACTTCTATTTTATTTTTCACACTAAAAGAGAAATGCTTCTAAGTAATTTACTTAAATCATATCGTCAATCACATTGTCAACACAATCAATATAATCAAATTATATTATCAGATTACAATCAAATTATTAAATTATTACAATCAAATTTATACAATAATTACCATATCTTTGACCATCATAATCTTTAATCTTTTTTAACAACACATATTTTCACATTAATTTTCTAATTATTACGATTTATTTAACCTCACTTGCAGGATCTAATCAGACCTTATCTCACTCGAATGAAGATCATGAGTTTATTGCGAAACCAATATGTTTGATTCAGTTTTGTTATTTCAGTGCCATTACTTCAAGCACAGTTATTTGTCATTACGAGTAATGGGTTTTATCACAAACCAAAGTACTCACAATAATTCCATAGTTTGTTATTTAAGTATTTACAGTTTGACTACGAGATTTGTTTATTTCCATCAAATTAACCTCCATCGATTAATCTACAACCATAATCGAAATTTTTGAAGAAAACCCATCAAATTTTCATCAAAAATAAATATACCAAATCCTATATTACACAATTATAAAATTCACCAAAAATACATAAACACATTGTATTCAATCCGATCTGGTTAATGCATAAAATTATTAACATAATTTCAAATTATTAACATAATTTCAAATTATTTCATTTGTTTATAATCACATAATTTTAAATTTAAATTGATAGTTACAATTTAACCCGTGCACAGCACGGGTCCTAATCTAGTATGGTATAATTGAAAAAAGATTTGAGAATTTGTGGTATTTGCATTATTTTCTTATATTATTTTGGCTTTATATTCTACACTCATAAAACAAAAAAAAAATTGAAATAAAATCCAAATGAAAAAATATCAAATCTTAGCATTAAAAGTTAGATTTGGATGTTTTTTTTTCCACTCCTAAATATACTAAACAGAGATGACCAATCAAATCAACAGTAAATTGACTAAAACACCATGCCGTTCAATGATTCTTAAGTGAAACTGCAAAGCGTTTGTTGAAAAAAGAAAATTAAGAAAATATCTTTCTTATTAATTATTAATTAATGACAGTAAATAGAGTTTTCATTCCCTAGGAATGAGAAGAAGAAAAACTCTAGTTGTGAAAAAAATGACAAAAACCCTACTGTGACGCTGGCGAAGAGAGAATTCGAAGAAACAAATTTCAGAGAAGAAGAAGAAGAACCCTTTAGAGTTGTTCAACAATGGTGGATCCAGTAATTTCTTCCTCTACGAACAAACCAATCTTCTTCATAGATCTATCTGGACAAAACTCAAATCCTGTACCTTCTTTCTCTTTTATCTATTTATCTCTGTCTCTCTTTTACAATCTCTGTTTTTACAATGTATCAATCGGTTTTGTCATTTTTGTTGTTGTTGCAGATGATTCCTGAATCATTTATTTCGAATCGCTTAAAGGGCAAAATTCATGAGTCTACGAAACTGAAACTGACTTCAGACGCTTCGGACAAAGCTTGGGAAGTGGAATTGGACGGTCAGAGATTCGCCGATGGGTGGAAAGGTTTCTCAATCTCTCACTCTGTTCGAGACGACGACGTTTTGAGTTTCCGACACGACGGTGGCCTGGTCTTCCACGTCACACCGTTCGGACGCAGTTTCTCTCAGATTCATTTAATCTCTTCTACCTCTGAATACAATGATGATGATGTTGGTGATGATGATGATGAACATAATATCTTCGATGATGATGATGAAGAAGACATTTCCGATGTTGGAGATGATTGTGATGATTCAATATCGGACGATGACTTGTATCCCAAGAAATCTTCGTCGAAGAAGAGAGCAAGAATAGATGCAGAAGATTCTTTATCAGAAGAAAAATCTTACCTTGTTACACACGTTACACCTTCGAGCCTACGCCGAAATCATATGGTTACTCCTTTCACTTTACTCTTTTTAATACGATTTCTCATTTGTTACACTATTATTAAGATTTGAAAGATTTTTCTTGCAGTGTCTTGTAAACAAATTTGTGAGGTCAAATGGTTTGAACAATAGATGGGGTGAGATTGAACTAAAGAATGAACATGGAAAATCTTGGACTCTAGGTCTTAGACACAACAGAACAACTGGTCAGGCCTTTATCAATGGACCTTGGAGTAGTTTCTGCAATGGGAATGGGATTAAAGCCGGATCTTCTTGTAGGTTTAAACTTGTCGAAAACGGGACTAAACCCGTGTTACAGTTGTGTAGCATCTCTAATGGAAACTCTTCTAATGCAAACAAAAAGCAGAATATTTCTGAAAGTGAAGGTAATGATGAGATTGAATGCGAGGATCGCTCTGAGTCTGCTTCGATGAATCGCAACAAGATTCTGACATTTGAGCTTAAAAATTACATGTTTAGGTCAAGCCAACTTGTAAGTTCCAACAACAACCTTTTGTGTTTAGGGTTTTAAGCTTCTTTTGTTTTTTTTGTCATTGACTCAAAAACGGGTTGAAATTTGTATCCAGCATCTTCCGAAGTTCTTCACGAGAGAGAATGGGATCACAGAAGCAGGAGAGATCACTGTACTGAACAAAGACGGTGTAGAGTATAAGTTGCACCTAGTTAACATCAAGGGAAGAGGACAGTTTTACATTAAAGGTTTGAAAGATTTCTTTTTAGCTAATGGAATACTGAATCTTGGTGATTCCTTCACCGTAGAGGTTATACAAGGAGGAACAAGTCCTATTCTCAAATTATGCTCCAAGGTACTTAAGACCGAATCAATTAGAATTCAAATTGTTCTTGGCTTTTTCTGTTGAGAAATTTCTTGTTAAAAGGAATTTGTGTTCAGGTGAATGAAGCATCATTTGATGGTTACAAGACTACAGAGACGAGGGCTCGAGCGACGGTTCAAGAGCCATCCCGGGCTGAAGAAGATATTGAGACTCCGGTTCAAAAGAGAGCTCGAGTTTCGGCAGATGGAGGAGGACCATCATGTGTCACTAGGGCATCAAACAAAGCAAATGCAGATCCAGGAAACTTGCAGCTCAAGCAACCTCTTCAACCATGTTCAATCTCTGATCAGGTGATTAAGGTGAAACAGAGTATTATAGACACTTTAACATGTGTAAGACTGTTCCGGTCGGAGCTCGAGATCAAGGAACAGAATCTAGAAGTATCGCTGTTGGAAATTGGTGCGTTAGGTATGATCTCAAAAACTGATGTTACACTGTCTATTTTACTTGTGTGTTTATATTTGTTTTAGTTTTTTTTATAATGTGATGTTGGAACAAAAAGGGGAAAAGATCATGGGAATTGGCAAGTTCTTCAATATGAATCAAGTTTAAAATGGAAATGGAGATCAGAAATGAAGAACCAGAGACTTTTGCAACAATGCAGTTAAGTAAGTTCCAAAAAAAAAAAAAACAATGGAGTTAAGTATTTTAGAAGAAAACATTTCTTTCTTCTTTTAGTATTCTCATTTCAGGTCTATGTGAAAACAAAACTTGCTGACAATTTCAAGTTTTAACAAATAAATGATGAAATCTTTTTCAAGTTATTGCTCAAAATTCTGTGATCTGTTATTTACTTACAGTTTAAATAAATTAGAGATGCTGCTCCAAATGTAAGTAAGAGATGAACGCCAAATATATTTGGCATTTAAGAAAAAAACAAACAACACAAATATTTTGATATATTTTCTCAAGTATATGTATACAAGTTTAAGAAGGTGCCAATGAACCATCTCGTCTCGCTAGAGCGTCAAAACAAATCCAAGTGGTGATACTGGAAACTTGCAGCTCAAACAACCTCTTAAACCTTGCTCAGTATCTGATCAAGTGACTAAAGTGAAACAGGGTATTGTGGACACTTACCATGTGTAATGTGTAAGACTGTTTCGGTCGGAGCTTGAGATTAAGGAACAAAATCTACAAGTCTCGCTGTTAGAAATTGATGCGTTAGGTATAATCTAATAATCAATGAATATTTCTTTTTTTACTTGTGTGTGCTTTTATATTGGTTCTAGGTTTTTTGATAACGTGATGTTGCAATAAACAGGAGTAAAGATCTAGGGACTGTTTGTAGTACTTTTGGTCTAGTAATAAAATTTCAAGTTGTCGTCAAAAAAAAAAAAAGATCTAGGGAATTGGCAAATTATTTAACATGAATCAAGTTTATAATAGAGATGAAGAAAATGAAGAAACATAGACTTTTGCAATAATTGAAGTTAAGTATTTCGCCGGAAAATATTTCCTTCTACTTTATCCTTTTCCACATCTACTATATAAAAGATGGCCAACAAGCAAATCTCGTTTTATTGAATAAGTCAACTCTACATGTAAGGTATTTATAAGCATAACTATATGGAGTGGAGGTACAATTAAACACACTTTCAAATAGCATGTATCTATAATCCTAAATAAAGGAGTGTGGGTATGAATAAGCACAAATTAAAAGAGGAGTTATAAATTTTCTCAGTTACCCAGAGTGCAGGTAGGAATAAGCCGAAACCCCATATAAAAGATGGCTAACAATCTCCATGAGGTGAACATGTGGCAGTCTTATTTTACTTTTAAAAAAAACCCTTCATCTCCAATTAAATTTTAACGTCTTCTCAGCTTTCCCAAGTTTAAGTCCTAATTCCCATATATTTACTCTCAGAGAGACGACAACATAACTCAGAAGTATCAAATCACCAGTTTGCGATCTAATCATTTTCTCTTACATAAACCTATAACAGATCAAATTCGAGATTGATAGAATACAAAGAGAAATCGTGAATGATCATATCGACATAGAAGAGAAGTAATCTTGTGTAGAGATTGATACATATTGGTCGAGTTTACATGGGGAGAGGCTGAGATTTTAACGCTTCCGAAACGTTAAAGCCTTCTCTGCTCTACCACTTCCATTCCAAGGGTTAATTATTTAATGGTGAAATCTATAGAGGGAGCGTGTGATCAGTCTACTTCACATGCGTTTTTTAGACAAGTCTGAAGGAACTAAATTTTGATATGGATATCATTCGATAGCCCCGAGTCTTGGCTCTCCAGAAAGACTAAATGCGTTTTTATCTGAGGTACGCATAGGAAGATATAGTTGTTTTCGTCTAACTGGTTTAGTCTGGCCAAACCGAATAAACGTTTTAGGAAGTTTGATAATAGAATGTTAAACATTATTTCCTAAACACAGAGTTGAGACGCTGTTTTCAACCATTATTTTTAGGGTGCACTTTTAGAGTATCCGGATGCTTTAAGACTAAGGTGAGGGTTGAGATTTGTGGATTCATGTTATGCAATGACAAGATTTGGTGAGCATGTATGCTTTGTCTAGAAATTATTGATTGATGTGATGAATGAAATGTTAAGTTGAGATTATGTTATGTTAATACTCCTTCCGTTTCACAAAGATAATGTTTTTGAGTTTGTCACACATATTAAGAAATACAATAAATCATCCTTAATAAATGTATTGATTTGTACAATAAATATTTTTCAAAAAATTTCAAACAATAGTATTTGAATTTTTTTTTGAAACCTACAATCTCTTATCAGTAGATGATAAAAATCTATCTTCATGAAACAAATTAAAAAGCTCAAAAAAATTATCTTCGTAAAACGGAGGGAGTATGTAATATATGATACACTAAACCCTAAACATTTTGTGACGGAAGGAGTATGTAATATACGACTACTTTGTGACGCAGTACAGTAGTGACAAATGTATACCCTAAACCCTAAACATTTTGACCAAAAACAATGACCCATTATTCTTTCCAACCCACTTCCTAAGTATTTCTATAATGTTTGTTTGATTCTAAAACTTAAAATCCTAGTAACCAAGAAAATTTAGATTAATCTTGAAAATATGAAAATTAAGAGATAAGTGATATAGGTTTTATGTTTGTAAGAAGACATTTGTAATGCTTTGTTTTTTGGAAAATGTATTTTGAATTTTTTTCACTTCTACTGTGTATTTAGTACACACTTATTAGTTGAATAAGATGTATATACAAAACTATATTCACTAGATTAACATTATGGTGTTTAATTTGCCCAAAACATAAATGTAGTGGGGAATGAGTTGCAAAGCAGTTGCTATTTTGCGACTCATTTGTGACTTCAGTACACGAAACCTTGAAAAGTTGCAAAATAGTGGCTAATTAGCGACTCTGTTGGTAGAGTCGCTAATTTGTGACTCCACGTTGTGTCGCTAACGAGTCTCAAATTTGTGACTCTGCGCACTGTCGCAACTGAGTCTCAAATTTGTGACTACTCTACGACTTGAATAAAACAATCGACAAACTGTCTCAAATCAGTCGCAAATTTGTGACTGATTAACGACTACTGAAATCAGTCACAAATTTGCGACTAATTTGAGACTATGTGAAAAAGAGTCACAAATCAGTCACAAAATAGTCCCAATTGAGTCGAAAAATATTAGTGACTAATTTGTGACTCGGAAATTGGAGTCACTAAAGATCTGTTTTCTTGTAGTGTTGTCACACATATTAAGAAATACAATAAATCCTCCTTAATAAATGTATTGATTTCTACAATAAACAGTTTTCAAAAAATTTCAAACAATAGTATTTGAATTTTTTTTTTGAAACCTACAATCTCTTATCAGTAGATGATAAAAATATATCTTCATGAAATAAATTAAAAAGCTCAAAAAGTGTATCTTCGTAAAACGGAGGGAGTATGTAATATATGATATATAATGTGTGATGATGTGTGTAGCCGGACTGAGAGTGTGTGACATGGCGATTTGGCTTACAACCTTTCGAGGTGACGGCCAGCCCCAAGTTGTTTCATGGACTTCGGTCAAGATATATGATATGTGCTTCGGCATATAAAATGTGATATGTGTGATGATGAGTATGTGATGTATGCTATGTTAATATCTTGATAGTTGTTAGGTTGAATGTTGCTTGTCTGTTTTTAGGCTTCGTATATCTGTTTCATTAAATTATATTGTTCTATAATATGGATCTTGTGGGCAGACTTGATCTCCCTCACTGAGTAATTCTTCTCGGAATTGCTCACCCCTTGTTCTCCTTTTTCAATGTGCATGTATTTCTTGTGTTGCAAGTTAGGACGCGAGACCTAGGGCTCAAAGTGATCGGGAACGGGTTGTTTCACATTTGCTAATTTTTATACTTAGCCACATTTTAAAACTTACAAGCTTTTCATGTCACATACTTCAGACCTTCATTTCTCATTCAAAACTAACTCCGATTTTGATAAGTAGATACACTACATGCGGCGACGATTCTATCATGCCCAAAAATCCGGTCATTTTAATAAACGTTTCAATCAAAAAACTCACCGGAAAATGATCAAAACCATTTCGTCAAAAACGAGTTCCAACATTATGAATATGCAATAATCATAGTGTAAGAGTTCTTGCATTCCCCAATACGGATGATAGTGTCTTTAATTTCCAAATATTAAACTTTCACATCTAAAATATGTGACCTTGCACCTATTTCAACAACAAATTTACATTATGTACATTTCTATACGACTATACATTTGAAATGAGGGATCATAACTTCTCAATTAAGCAAATGAAATCCAAGAATAATATGTTTAAAGTTATTGTATACTGTAGTAGTTGAAAGGAACAAAAGACCTGAACTGGTTTACTTGAAGAACTAAAGTCTCAAAGTTCAAAGTTTTTGTAATTCCGAATTTTGCATCAAATTTAGCTAGAAAAATGTTGAATACAAATTTCGTTTTCACAGCTGAAGGAAACACTATCAGTTTAGAAATCTAGCTTTGAACACATGGTAGTTTTTTTTTTTACAATTGAGGCTAAGACCATCCACAGCAGTGATACTGAGTCTCTTAAGAATAAAAGGTAACTAAATATCTTAAATTAGGTATTTACTAAGTTTTGGTGTGAGACGTCTCAGTAGGCAGAAATTTGTGAGACCCTCTCGTAGGGTCCTATGGTGCCACGTATCGACGTACCATAGGTCTGCACTTTTTTTTTGCGTCGGCACCCAAAATCCCTGTTAGAAAATGCGGTGAGGTTCGATTTTATGGCGTTGAGGCGCTCGGCGGCAAGACTCTGTGGGGCTTTTCTGCTACCGAATGATAAATCGGAATTTTTGAAAACCCTCAAAATTTTCACAATTTTAAGTCCATAATTTTAAGTCCAAAATTGATGGTAACTTGATATATTATATTTTTCTAAATAGAAAAATAAGTGAGAAAGCTAAAGAAGTGGCGGCTAGGGCTACAGAGATCCTCCTTAATGAAGAAGACGATGGCAGTTTCGTAATTTACCCTTTCATTAAAGTAAATTCGTAAAATTAAGCAAAATGGCCCATATGGGACAGTCGGACACGAGTTCTCGAGTTTGTTGGTCTACCTAAATACAACCAAGCCAAGCAAGTTTATAGTTATACTTCCGCAAAACTAATATATATACTGAAATATACCTAAAACTAATCTCCCAGTGATCTCCGATTTATTCCCGTTTAATTGATTAAGCGCTACGCCCTCTCAGAAAGCTCGGATAACGCCTAACGAGTTCTTGAACATTACCCAAAATTGAAAAAAAAAATCTTCTAATGAATGATCTTACCGGAGATCTTACCAGGTTAATTTGGTTAATTCACTTTGCTTCTTCTTAAGTTGGTTTTGTTCATCCGATCTTCTTTTTCTTATTTTTATTAGGAGTGATCAAAGCTTCTATTTAATTTTCTTTGATTTTTTTTTTTTCATTTTGCAAACATTTAAATTGTTTTTTAATTTTTATGATACCCACATCAATCTCACCATTGGAGACAGATTTATTAACAGTATCATATTGAGTCTCAAACAATAAACTAACATTAAAACTAATACTAAAAAATGTTTTATGAAACTATTAAAGTCTCACCAATGTGCATGCTTCTAGTATATATGACTTTGACAATAGCTATAAAACAAAGCTTTTAGCATATGTTCATGGCATTAGCAATTTTATTATCAGTCAGTGGTTTCTTTATGTTTTAAAGTTGAATCGCTATAAAACAAACACAATAATTAAGAAAGCACATATATAAAACTTAATAATAGTTGCAAGAGAATCAAATAGATTCATGAATTCCAACAAATCACTACTTTTCAAACAAACAACTTAGCACGTCTTCCAAATGTATTTGTAAGTGCCAAACACGAACCCACTTGAGAAGATAATATATTTTTTACACAAAACGATCCATATATAAAGGATTGTCATGTTGAACTATATCATAACCATAAGAAAGAAACATAAAGAGAAAAAAAGAGTTACGAGTAAGATGAGATACACAAGAATGATGGGGCTAGGACATTGCATGGTTTTTGTTGTGGTTATAAGTGCCATTGCGGCTACGGCGACAGCGTACCCTTATACCTCATCCCCTCCAACACCAAAATACACTTCTCCAGTCTACAACTCCCCACCTCCTCCACCGTACTACTCACCTTCTCCTAAAATAGACTACAAGTGGCCGTACTACTCACCTTCTCCTAAAATAGACTACAAGTCTCCACCACCACCATACGTGTACAACTCTCCTCCTCCACCGTACTACGAACCTTCTCCTAAAGTAGACTACAAGTCTCCACCACCACCACCATACGTGTACAACTCTCCTCCTCCACCGTACTACGCACCTTCTCCTAAGGTACATTACAAGTCTCCACCACCACCATACGTGTACAACTCTCCTCCTCCACCGTACTACTCACCTTCCCCTAAGGTACATTACAAGTCTCCACCACCACCATACGTGTACAATTCTCTTCCTCTACCGTACTACTCACCTTCTCCTAAAGTAGACTACAAGTCTCTACCACCAACATACGTGTACAACTCTCCTCCTCCACCGTACTACGCACCTTCTCCTAAGGTACATTACAAGTCTCCACCACCACCATACGTGTACAACTCTCCTCCTCCACCGTACTACTCACCTTCCCCTAAGGTACATTACAAGTCTCCACCACCACCATACGTGTACAACTCTCTTCCTCTACCGTACTACTCACCTTCTCCTAAAGTAGACTACAAGTCTCTACCACCAACATACGTGTACAACTCTCCTCCTCCACCGTACTACTCACCTTCTCCTAAAGTAGACTACAAGTCTCCACCACCAACATACGTGTACAACTCTCCTCCTCCACCGTACTACTCACCTTCTCCTAAAGTAGACTACAAGTCTCCACCACCACCATACGTCTACAACTCTCCTCCTCCACCGTACTACTCACCTTCTCCTAAAGTAGACTACAAGTCTCCACCACCACCATACGTCTACAACTCTCCTCCTCCACCGTACTACTCACCTTCCCCTAAGGTACACTACAAGTATCTACCACCACCATACGTGTACAACTCTCCTCCTACACCGTACTACTCACCTTCTCCTAAAGTAGACTACAAGTCTCCACCACCACCATACGTGTACAACTCTCCTCCTCCACCGTACTACGAACCTTCTCCTAAAGTAGACTACAAGTCTCCACCACCACCACCATACGTGTACAACTCTCCTCCTCCACCGTACTACGCACCTTCTCCTAAGGTACATTACAAGTCTCCACCACCACCATACGTGTACAACTCTCCTCCTCCACCATACTACTCACCTTCCCCTAAGGTACATTACAAGTCTCCACCACCACCATACGTGTACAACTCTCTTCCTCTACCGTACTACTCACCTTCTCCTAAAGTAGACTACAAGTCTCCACCACCACCATACGTGTACAACTCTCCTCCTCTACCGTACTACTCACCTTCTCCTAAATTAGACTACAAGTCTCTACCATCAACATACGTGTACAACTCTCCTCCTCCACCGTACTACTCACCTTCTCCTAAAGTAGACTACAAGTCTCCACCACCAGCATACGTCTACAACTCTCCTCCTCCACCGTACTACTCACCTTCTCCTAAAGTAGACTACAAGTCTCCACCACCACCATACGTTTATAAGACTCCATACTATTAAATCTTTAATGGCTTGAACACGTAACATGATTGCGATTGTTTCTATTGAGTATGTTTTCTTTCATTCTTTAAATGCAATAATTTCTTTTCATTATTTTGTCCTATGTTCTTCAATTTCTTGCTTGTTCGACTACATTGTTAAGCTTTTCTTTTATCAGTTACCGCATGAAATTCTTGCATCGAAAAGCGAAGCAGCCTCCTAGCAAAAACAAACCATAGCTCATGCAGCTTACATGTATCAAGCTGCCTAATCATAAAGCTATGGACGAGTCTTGCTGAGTATCTTAACTCATTATCACTGATTGTCATTATAGGACCAAACACAGGATCGCTTCTAACTACTTCTTATTCAGATGGGAGCCTCTTCTTCACTAACTTTAGAATAGACATTCTCCAATAGTTGTTGATTTTATCAACTTCTAGTTCCTTTCCTTCAGCAAAAATCCTTTCTGGTAACTCTACTTCTTCCATACCTAAACACAGAAGAAACAAAAGTTATATATAGCAAAAATCATAGACTAAAGTTTCAATGCACAAATGCACCGAACCAAACAAGAAATCAATCAAAACAAGCAGAGATTACCAACAAATAGATCAAAACAAGCAAAGATTACAAACAAATTGATCAAAACAAGCAAAGAACTGAAATCGCAAACTCTAAATTTTAGGTTAATTGCAAAATTGCAAAATCTTCAATTTTAGGTTAATGCACAAACTAAAATCGATGGAATTTCGATTACCTTGAGAGAAGATAGTCTCTGGAATTGAAAGGATTTTCGCTGGCGACTCTCATTTCTCTATAGATGACGACAAGACATGGATTAAACTTCGGCGTTCTGTCACGAGGAGGAAGAAGGAGTTCACAGAGATGGAGCGAGAAGAGAACGTTAACTTGTTTATACTCGCCGGAGATGACAGAGACGGTAACTCCTCCGACGAAGAGATGGTTTTACCGATTTGATTTGATCGGAGAAAAGAGGAAATCGTGAAAAGGAAGAGGAAGAGTCCAAATCGTGAAAATATTTCCTTTTATTCTTTCTTTTTTTAATAATATAAATATTAATATTAAAGTTCTGATTTTTTTTATTCCTTTTTTTTGCCAAAAAATAATAGATTTTTTAAAACATTTTATTTCTTTTTCTAATTTTACAAATATTGGAAAATCCTGAATAATTATATTTTAAGGATTAAATTGAAATTTTGAAAGTGCATAATCTTATTGGGACATTTTTAGGTTCACAAAATCTTAGTGGGACATTTTGCATTTGAAAGTGACTTGATTTGGCAATTTTCCAAAAAAAAAAAACAAATAGCTTACAATATAAGAAGAAGTTTTCCATCTCTAGCATAAAAGTAGGAAGACTTAGCTTCACATTCTTTGCTGCAATTAGATAAGTTAGGAAGGCAATGGGGCATACGGTTCTTTGAGACAATGAAGTAAACTCAATTCTTTTTAAAGAAACAAACACAATACAAGCCCTTATAGTTCTTGAGACAATGAAGTAAGCTCAAACCTTTTAGTTTCAGAATATATGTTGCACAATTCAGAGGCTCTTTACTCTTCTCTTTTTGTGAGGAGCTGCAACTCGAAAGTACCGCAATGGAGAAACGACCAATGGGACATAATTGAAGAGTTGCTAGTAGGTTTTTACACAGAAAATATAATTGACGCTTATTATAGACCTGGGACACATTTTTTAGCCTTTGATCTTATTATAGGATTAAGTTACTATTTCAAACAAAATTACATAGCGGCACACATAATCTTTTAATGAATGAGTGCATGATCCACAAAATAAAATTACACAAAAAATTTACCAAGGCAGTTGAACACTACAAGAAAACAGCATCAATACTGACGGAATTGTTAGCCGTCAGTAATTCCGTCAGTCAATTCTGACAGATTTCTGACGGTAATCTGACAGAAAATCACTCCGTCAGTATTCCGTCAGAATATACTGACGGAATTACTGACGGCGAGGATAGCCGACAGTATTCCGTCATAAATCTGTCAGTATATTCTGACGGAATACTGACGGAAATAATCGGTCATCCAATTCCGACGGTTTTAATGACGGAACACTGACGGAAATCAGATTTTTTATAGGGCTGACGGAATTCTGACGGAATTCTGTCGGATCCGATGTCGGCAAACTTTGAGTGGTTAACACATCGTCTGGGTTGGCCGATGGGATTGATGTGTCGTTATGTCGGAGGTTTTGACGGTTGTCTGACGGAATTCTGACGGATTTTCATCCTACATAAGTTTTCCACTTTCTCCGGTTGTTCCTAAGATCATTAGACAAACAAAAAAAAAAAAAAATTTTAGTTATGAGTTCATATTTTCGGTCATGGATGGACGGGCCAATGATGCAAGAGGGGGGTAACTTATTAACGACTGAATACGCTACTGGTATTTGCGAGTTCATGAAGTTACCTAGAAATCAAGAGGCGGCCAACAAAGGTCAGCATATCAAATGTCCTTGTTCTAATTGTTGTAATAGAATTAGTGTTGATGTTCCTAATGTTTGGAACCACTTATATAGATATGGATTTAGGGCGGGATATAAGGTTTGGTATTTACATGGAGAAAGGAATTATGAATATGGTAGCAGTAGTAGTAATGCACCTTATTTTCCGGATAGCGTAGGGGAACCTACAGCGGAATTAGATGTTGGGGTAAGTACGGAAGTAGATGTTGGGGTAAGTACGGAAGTAGATGTTGGGGTAAGTACGGTTGCGATGGTTAGAGATAATTTCCAGTCGGGTGGTTATGACGGTGGTAGGGTTGAAGAGCCTAATTTAGAATCTCGAAGTTTTTTCGATATGTTAGACGCAGCAAATCAACCACTATACAGCGGTTGTAGGGATGGTCATTCACCGCTATCTTCTGCTACAAGGATGATGAACATAAAGACTAATTACAATTTGTCCGAAGATTGTGTTGATGCATTCGCCGAGTTCGTGAAAGATATTTTGCCAGAGGATAATCTGGCCCCTGCATCATACTACGAGATCCAAAAACTTGTTGCCGGTCTTGGTTTGTCCTACCAGGTTATTGATGTGTGCATCGACAACTGTATGATATACTGGAGAGAAGACGAGAACCAAAATAAATGTAAATTTTGCAACAAACCACGGTTCCAGGACACAAGTGGGAGGGTGAAGATTCCCTTCAAACGGATGTGGTATTTACCCTTAACGGAGAGGTTGAAGAGGCTGTACGAATCTGAACGCACAACTAACTCTATGAGATGGCATGCAGAGCATAGACAAGATGGAGATATCACGCATCCTTCTGACGCGGAAGCGTGGAAACACTTCCAAGCAGTATATCCAGATTTTTCTTGTGAACGACGGAATGTATACTTAGGCTTATCCACTGATGGTTTCAACCCGTTTGGCAAGCATGGAAGAAAATATTCGTTGTGGCCGGTCATCGTGACACCTTATAATTTGCCTCCATCTATGTGCATGCGACGAGAGTTCTTGTTTCTCTCAATTCTAGTTCCCGGGCCAGATCATCCAAGACGGTCGCTCGATATATTCCTCCAACCATTGATCTATGAGTTGCAGATGTTATGGGAGCATGGTGTTGTGGCTTATGATATTTCAGTGAAGCAGAATTTCACCATGCGTGCGGTTCTTATGTGGACCATAAGCGATTTTCCGGCGTACGGTATGTTATCTGGATGGTCAACGCATGGACGATTGGCATGTCCTTATTGCCAAGACAATACTTCAGCTTTCCAATTGCAGCACGGCAGGAAGACTTCATGGTTTGATTGCCATAGGTGTTTTTTGCCGCCCAATCATCCATATCGTAAGTCTAAACGACAGTTCAAGACGGATGTACGAGTGTTTCATGGTCCACCTCCTGAGATAGATGGTCGCAGCATGTTGGAACAGTTACGAGATTTTGGTGCAGAGCGAACTCCGGAATGTGGGGGTAATGGCCATTACCCCGTTGACGGTTGTGGGGAATATCACAATTGGCACAAGAAGAGTATTTTCTGGGATTTGCCTTACTGGAAAGACCATCTACTTCGGCATAATCTAGATGTCATGCATGTGGAAAAACATTTCTTTGATAACATCATGAACACCGTATTAAACGTACCAGGAAAGACAAAAGATAACTGGAATTCTAGATTAGACTTGCCATCAATTTTTTCGAGGCCATCTCTTCATGTAAAGAACGGTAGATTGTCGATGCCTGCTTTCCGGTTAGACGCAGGGCAGAAAGAAGTATTTTTTCAATGGTTCAAAAAATTTGTAAAATTTCCAGACGGCTACGCATCTAATCTACGTAATTGCGTGGATT
The DNA here is from genome assembly GCA_963576765.1 of Draba incana. NCBI lineage: Eukaryota > Viridiplantae > Streptophyta > Magnoliopsida > Brassicales > Brassicaceae > Draba > Draba incana. The sequence goes on along the minus strand of OY755210.1, from coordinate 27,305,366 downwards.
CTACGGAAGACAAGTTTATAGGGATGAAGAGTCATGATTGTCATGTCGTGATGCAACGTCTTCTTCCATTTGTATTTGCATATCTTCTTCCACAACCTATCCACCAATCTATTGGAGGTATATTTCTTACTCCCATTATTTTCTTACAACCATAATAGTATTATATATGTACTAACTTGTTTAATTTTTTTTTTTAGGAGTTGGTGCATTCTTCCGAGATTTATGTTCAAGAACGCTTACCACACACGGGATACGTAACTTGGAGGCGAATATCCCGGTTCTCCTTTGTAATCTTGAGAAGATATTTCCACCGTCTTTTTTGACGTTATGGAACATCTTGCTATTCACCTCCCCCGCGAAGCAGCCTTAGGAGGCCCTGTTCAATACCGATGGATGTATCCGTTCGAGCGGTACATGTTCCACCTTAAGAAAAAGGTTAAAAATTTGAGCAAGGTTGAGGGATCAATTGTCGCACAAAGCATAAACGAGGAAGTCTCACAATTTTCCGAAAATTACTTTCCACCGGGAGATAGTACTAAGGCGAGACGGCCTCCCCGACATGATGATAGAGGTGAGAAAGCAGTCTATGACGTGGTAGTTCCCGAGTTGTTTTCCCAAGTTGGTCGACCAAGTGGAAAAGCAAAGAAACGCAGACTATCACCACAAGAGGTCACCCATTTGCATACATATATCCTAAGAAACTGTGATGAAATTTTGGAGTACGAAAGGTATATATATATCAGTTATCATACTAAATTTATAGAATTATTTTACTTCATCTACTAACGACTGTTATGTTACAGGATATACATGTCTCTCGCACGTGAATACCATCGCGATAAGACAGATGCCGAACTTGCTGTCTTGAAAGACGAAGAATTTGAGAGGTGGTTGAAATGTTATGTAAGTTTACTATAATTACTTACTCTTACTTTGCGATGTTGTCACGTTCATATGTTACTTATATCTTACTATTATCATTTTTAGGTTTCCGATTGTATAGCACGTGCTCATCCCATCCGGACATGGTTACTGGAGTTTGTCCATGGTTTACGCAGCACCGCCACTTCATATCCCCAGTTTTGTACTAGGGGATATTCGTTCAGGATCCGCAAGGAAGGACGTGAAACGTCAACTGCGGACTATGGTATTTCGGCAAATTCCGGCGATACCATGTACTATGGGATTTTAAAAGAAATCTTGGAAATCCGCTATCCAGGAATGTTGAACTTGAGGTGCATTGTGTTTATGTGTGATTGGTATGATCCATGCAATGGTCGAGGGGTTCGAGTTGACCCTCTTGGTGTTATTTCGATAAATTCAAGCCGAAAACTACCGTATTATGATCCATTTATCCTTGCTTCTCAAGCAGACCAGGTATTAATACACTAATATGTTTACATATGTACTCATAGTTAAGGTTTCTTGTTCATGTATATTAACAATATCACCTAATTATTAATAGGTTTGCTACATGCCATATCCTCGAGTTACCTACCGTACAGATCCGTGGATCACAGTAACTCCAATTAACCCAAGAGGAAAAATCTATGGAGTTCCAGAACATGATGCTCTACAACCATCGAGAAGTGTACCAATGTCACCTGTTGAGGAGATGGATAACATTGACCTTGTCGTTGATGTCACACATGTCGGGGATGATCTAGTGCATTCGGACGAAGAGGAAACACTAGGGGAATTTGACGACGATTCAGACTCCATCCCTAGTGAAGGTCCCTCCGAAGATTCAGAATAGTAATTTGGGAATAACTGTTAGGTTTTTTATGTTCTTCTCTCACATTTGTGTGTTCCGAATTATTTAATAGTATATATATTATTGGTATTGCAACTCCAATAAAACATTACATATAATGAAACATAAAATTTAGAACACATTCTTAAAAAGGTACACGAAATCCTTGCAAATATTAAACACACAACGGTTATGGTACAACTACATAATAAACTCCGCATTTGAAAATCTTATGTCGGTTTCCACTTTAGGGATGTTCTTTCCCTTTTTCTTCTTTTCTTAGAACCATTTACTGATGTTCTTTCCCTTTTTCTTCTTTTCTGGAGAATCTACAAATCCGTCACACAATTCGCGTTTGATTGCATCAACATCTAGATTTATGTTAGGCTTCTCTGGACTTTGGGCGAACTCGAAATCATGAACGTAATGATCCTTTGGTGGAGAATCTATAAATCCGTCGCACAAATCACGTTTTATTGCATCAACATCTAAATTTAAGTTTGGTTGTTCTGGGCTTTGAGCGAATTCATAATCATGGTAATGATCCTCACATACGTTTGAAGTACTTCCACTGTAAGTATCTGAGTTTTCCATCAATTGACATGGTTGCTCGCCTTCGATAGGATTGGCGTGGTGGATGTTTGGCGACCACTGGCTGTCAGGCACAATTGTTAATGTCGAATCTTCTTTATGGATTGGTGAGCAGGTATCAAATTCCCACGAGTAAGTTGGAATCTCTTGAGTGAATTCATCGCAATCACCAGGGGTTTCCCACGAGTATTTTGGAATATAAAAAAAATTTGCATCGGATGTTGTTTTTCCATCTTCATTTGCAGAGGGAGAAGACATGTTTTTTTTTTGTTACGGAGAGGTGTAGAAGATATACACTCAATCAGGTGTATTTATAGTAGAAGTTATATGTATAAACTGTCGGCATAATTGTGTGACGGATGTCTGACGGATTGCGGACGCTTTCTGATGTCGGCAAAGATTGATTGGTCAGGTGGACCGACGGATTTCCGACGGAGATAAGTCGTCAGAATTATGTAACGAAATTCTGACGGAATTCTGACGGATCCGATGTCGGCAAACTTTGAGTGGTTAACACATCGTCTGGGTTGGCCGATGGGATTGACGTGTTGTTATGTCGGAGGTCTTGACGGTTGTCTGACGGAATTCTGACGGATATCATTTGTACATAAGTTAGCTGATTTTGTCATTCCTTTATAAAAACATTTCAACACAAAATCATAATACATAAAAATTCAATTGCGTAATGGCAAACAGAGATTTGTGGAATTACTATATGCAAAACCGAGCCCCCGCTCATAACCCTCGAAACACAACTCTTGTTCCTTCAAGCCCTCCTTACGATAACTTAAATGTTACTGAAGCTGAACCGACAATTTCACTCCGTCCAACTCAACAATCCCAAAACCAAACGCCCGTAATACCGGGACCTGGCCAAGTTGTACGCCGTGACCTGTTTCGAAAGAGGTCTCATGATGCGCAGGTGATGCGAGGTGAAAGTTCTCAGGCACGCCCAACACAAGATTTTATTCGTGAGGTCATTAATGAGGCACCACATACCGACCAGGATTTTACTACTCCTCGGTGGACTTCTACTATCGATTACATACTCCGTGAAGGTATATATGTAGGTTTACTTTTACAATAATGATTGTAGCTGAGAAATACTAAATCAATCATTCATACATGTAGGTTCTTATAACAATAGGAGCACACCATTCTGGACCCAGCTTGCAGAAATTCAATGTCCGCATTCACAATTTGTGAAAGTGAAAAAGGTTTACGTTTTCGCCCTTTTTTATTAACACGTAGACATAAAATTTATCTCACAAGTATATTCTATTTCATTATCAGATTGTCGCTATGGTTTCTAGTTTAACCCCCAATGACCAGGGAGATCTGCTAGTAACCTTTAAAGATCCTTCAGGAAAAATCGAGGGAACCATGCACCATAACATCTTCAAGAATAAGGAGTACAGACTAACCACTTCTGTAGGTGCGGTGGTCATCCTAAAGAATGTTACCGTTGGCCGTTTTAACAGGAACTCAATGTACCTTAACATCATAGAGCGGAACATTGTTAAGGTACATGTATATTATAAGTTTATTGGCAATTTTCTATGAAATCTTAATTACCTAATTAAATTCATTTTTTAAACAGATAATCGGTCCTAATTCGATGATTGCTGAGTACCATTCACCGGCAGTATCTACGATTGATGATGAACATGACGGAACAACTGGGTACGAATATGAAACAGCTCCAGACTCAGATGATGATGAATAAACATCCCACGTCGATGATTTTAATATTTTCCGACTATCCATTGTTCGAGTTTATCCGTATAATATTGTTATGTGTAATATTTTACCGTCGATGATTTTATAACAATGTACCAGCTATAATTTAATATGGAATAATATGGATTTACAACTTTTTGTGATCAATTAATAATCCCCTTGATGAAAAAAATGAAATGAAATTGTTTCCAATGATTTGAATTTCAAATCTTAAACAATTTAAAAAATAAGTTGATTGTAATTTATATGTATTTATGGAAATTTATAATATCATTCACCTTTCTAAATTCACTATAGTTTTGAATTTAACCTTTCTCCATTAGTGAATCAAAATAAAAGTCATGAATGCTTAACATTTTAAAGTGTTAAATACTTAATTTTTTTTTTTAAAAAAAAAAAAACCGTCAGAATTCCGTCAGACATTTAGGACGGAATTCTGACGGAATTTTATTTTTTTTTAATAAAAAAAATAACAATTAAAATACGGTAACGTCTTACGGATTTGTAACGGATCCTAAATTTAAAATTTGTTTTCCTCGCATACAAATAAAAGGCATATTTGTTTAGGAAGTACGATATTATAACAATTTCACGATTGTTTTACAATGAATAAAATTTTACTTCTTATAAGTTAATTGTAATTTATATTTAATTAAGGAAATTTATAATATGATTAAACTTTCTAAATTCTTAATATGATTTAACTTTTTTGCCAGTAATGAATCAAAATAAAAAATAAGAATGTTTTACATTTGAAATTGTTAAATCCTTAATTTTTTTTTAAAAAAAAAATACAAAACCGTCAGAATTCCGTCAGACATTTATGACGGAATTCTGACGGAATTTTATTTTTTTAAAAAAATAAAAATAAAATAACAATTAAAATACGGTAACGTCTTACGGATTTGTAACGGATCCTAAATTTAAAATTTGTTTTCCTCGCATACAAATAAAAGGCATATTTGTTTAGGATGTACGATATTATAACAATTTCACGATTGTTTTAAAATGAATAAAATTTTACTTCTTATAAGTTAATTGTAATTTATATTTAATTAAGGAAATTTATAATATGATTAAACTTTCTAAATTCTTAATATGATTTAACTTTTTTGCCAGTAATGAATCAAAATAAAAAATAAGAATGTTTTACATTTGAAATTGTTAAATCCTTAATTTTTTTTTTAAAAAAAAATACAAAACCGTCAGAATTCCGTCAGACATTTATGACGGAATTCTGACGGAATTTTATTTTTAAAAAAAAATAAAAATAAAATAACAATTAAAATACGGTAACGTCTTACGGATTTGTAACGGATCCTAAATTTAAAATTTGTTTTCCTCGCATACAAATAAAAGGCATATTTGTTTAGGATGTACGATATTATAACAATTTCACGATTGTTTTACAATGAATAAAATTTTACTTCTTATAAGTTAATTGTAATTTATATTTAATTAAGGAAATTTATAATATGATTAAACTTTCTAAATTCTTAATATGATTTAACTTTTTTGCCAGTAATGAATCAAAATAAAACATAAGAATGTTTTACATTTGAAATTGTTAAATCCTTAATTTTTTTTTTAAAAAAAAATACAAAACCGTCAGAATTCCGTCAGACATTTATGACGGAATTCTGACGGAATTTTATTTTTTAAAAAAAATAAAAATAAAATAACAATTAAAATACGGTAACGTCTTACGGATTTGTAACGGATCCTAAATTTAAAATTTGTTTTCCTCGCATACAAATAAAAGGCATATTTGTTTAGGATGTACGATATTATAACAATTTCACGATTGTTTTACAATGAATAAAATTTTACTTCTTATAAGTTATTTGTAATTTATATTTAATTAAGGAAATTTATAATATGATTAAACTTTCTAAATTCTTAATATGATTTAAATTTTTTGCCAGTAATGAATCAAAATAAAAAACAAGAATGTTTTACATTTTAAAGTGTTAAATCCTTAATGTTTTTTGACGGAATTCTGACGGAAAACCCTAATTTATTTCCCCCCTAAACACTTCGGTGGGATCAAAATGGCGGGAAGGCTGACGGAATTATGACGGATTTTAATGAACCGTCATAATTCCGTCAGAAAACCGTCATACTGTTCTTTATAATCACACTTCGTCTTCTCCGTCGGGTTTGCAGAGAAAAACCAAAAAAATTTACCCACCTCCTCTTCGCCGTCCGATTCACCGGAGAAAGCGTCCGATTCACCGTCTTCTCCGTTGCTTTACCGCCGTTTGTCACCCAACTCACCAAATCAATGTAAGTTCTTGGTAGTTTTAAGATTATGAACAATTCCAACAATATTTTTTCAATCCGTTGAAATTGATGCTTGAAAATGTTTCGGATTTCAATGGGTATGGGTTAATTTCGGATTAGAAATCTTGGAGAACATGGTTTTGTAATTGATTTACCACTAAAGATTTAGGGATTTAGAAAATCAAATGAATTTAGGGATTTAGAAAATTTCATTAATTTAGTGATTTATAAAATAAGTATGAATTTAGAATTTATGAAAAATTTGGTATAAATGGATGTATAGATTAATTGAATTTCAATTGTAAAAAGTTGTAATTTTTAAGGATTTATTGAGATATATACCTCTAATTTGTTAAAAGTAAGGAGAAAAAATCTTTAATTATAAACATGTAAAGCTTAAATTTTAAAACATATAAAAATATGTAACTTTGAAAAACATGTAACTTATAAAAATATGTTATTTTGTAAAACATTGAAATACCGTATAAAAACTATATAATTTAAATAAATAGAAAAAACTTTAAAAAAAACTTGTTAAAAAATCTCTATAATTTAAAAACCTTTAAAAAAAACCTTTAAAAAAAACTCTATAATTTAAATAAATAGAAAAACCTTTATTAAAAACCCGATGCAGTCGCGGATTCAATTGTAAAAAAAAACTTGTAAATTTTAAATAAATATCAAAAATTTTACAAACATGTAACGGTTAAATTTAAAAACATTTAAACTATGTAACATTTATGAACATGTAACTTTTAAAAACATGTTACTTTTGTAAAATCTCATAAACTCAAAATCATAATTCCCAAACGCCCTAACTCCGTTCAAAATGAATTGTATATTTTAAAGCAATAATTGGCATACTAATTTTACATATGTAAGAAAATTAAAAGGTTATTTATAAATTTTTGAAATCGTAGGGATTATCCCATGTTTCATGGCGGTACCGGAGGCGGTGAATCCAGTAGGGGAGGTGGGACTGCGAGTAATTCGCAGATCCCAACCACTCCTCATATGGGTACATCTGCCTCTGCGGCTCGTATGGCAATTGCCATCGAGGAGTTTGTGGCGCTACCTGGTCGGGATAGGTTGCAACGCCTTGACCCGGAGTTACCTCCCAACACGACCTGGTACTGTCTACTTTCAAAATTTAAATGATTATATTAGCTTAATAATAATTGTTTAAAAATATGAAACAAAAAACCGTGTAGGTTCCAATTTTCGGGAAACGGTATTGCGGGTTGTATCAACGAAATGGTCAACAGCATGATAAGTAAGCCGTATCCCACATATGACTCGATGCCGGCTGAAGACCAGGACATATGGTTTCGGCAATTTGTGGTATGTGTTTATAATGTTAATTAAATTTACAAATATTTAGAAAAATTTCCAATTGATAATAATTCGAGTTTTGGTTTCCTTTGCAGCAAGAATTTACGTGGGACCCCCAGCTGACTCCTATGGTTCGACGTTGTTTCGACACAAAGGCGAGGAGAAAGTACTCGTCGAAGATAAACGAGTGGAAGAACAAGTGGCTAAAAAAGGGGAGGGCGCCTAAGGCTATTAAAGACAACACAACATTATGGGATGGACTTGTTGCATATTGGCAACTGGACGCCACTAAAGGGACCTCCGCCCAAAACTCGAGTAACCGGAAGAGCCAGCGGAATGGGAAGGGAGAGGCGACCCACAACCTCGGTGCAACGAGCAAGGCGACACGTGTTCAGCAACTGGTAATTTTCCTAATTTTCCAAATAAATTTACTTATCGCTAACATTTTCCGTATTTGAATATGCTAACAGATTGAGAAGACCGGTGTCCGGCCGTCGAATGTTGATATCATCAGAGATGTCCACACCAACAGAAAGACGGGTGAAATCCAAGATGCGATTGCTCGGGAAATCGTGGAGAGCGTGGAGAAGGCCGGGCAGGAATTCCTCGCTTCGCAACCGATCGTGGAAGGAACTCCGCCGCTAACCGAAGTTCCATTCGACAAGGTGAACGAGTTCACTTACGAGGTTAGTATACGTGTCAATTTTAAACACATTTAAAATACTTTTTAATACTAATACGTTTTCAATTAAAAATTTTTTTTTGTTAGGTAACCCCTAAGAGCAGAGGTCGTGTCTACGGCCTCCCCGAAGACAGTTGCTCATCCGTTTCGTCGTATCGCTATCACGGTGGTAGCAGCTTGGTAGCACAAAACGCCGCACTGACCGAACGGGTTATCTCTTTGGAGGAACGGTACGACAGAGAGAAGGCGGAGGCGGAGGCACGTCTGCAGAGCCAGATTGAGGAGGCGGAGGAACGGCGCAAGAAGGATATGGAGGAGGTGGAGGCACGGCGTCTGAGAGAGAAGGCGGAGGCGGACGCACGAATCCGTCAGATGGAGGAGAGGATGGACGCCTTCTTCCGTCGTCAATGATTTTAAATTTAAAATGTAATTTAAATTTAATGTAAAACTTTTAATTTCTTTTTAAACAATTTCTATTTAATTATAAATTTTTTTTTTAATATAATTTTTTCTTCCTAATTTATTTTATAAATTAAATAATTTGTTTTTAAAAATAATGCGAAATTCGTCAGAATTTCGTCAGTGTGTCCTGACGGAATTCTGACGGCTTTAAAATAATTTTTTTTTTTAAATAATGCAAAATCCGTCAGAATTCCGTCAGTTTGTTTTGACGGAATTCTGACGGCTTTTAAAATAAATTTTTTTTTTAAAATAATGCAAAATCCGTCAGAATTCCGTCAGTGTGTCCTGACGGAATTCTGACGGTTATACAAGCCGTCGGAATTCTGACGGTTTTCTGACGGATTCCGTTGATCCGATTTCCGTCAGAAATCCGTCAGTGTGTCCTGACGGAATTCTGACGGAATGGAAATACTGACGAGATAGAACTGACGGAAGAAATCCGTCAGAAATCCGTCAGAATCAGGTGATTTCTGACGGATTTCTGACGGATTTTTCCGTCAGAAACACATATGTTTTCTTGTAGTGGAAGCGAATATGGCATGACCTCATAACCACAAGAATGGTGCGAACGGAGAATATCATTTTCCTTAAGTAATATGTGCAGTACATTGATATAACAAAAGAGATGGAGAGATTCACCATGGTATTAAAATCTAGAGTTTAACAATCAAACAAATATCTAACGAGCACATAACATAGGTATTGCTTACATTATTTGCTTATTTAGCTATATGAAGACAGCCTAAAATGTAATTATACATCTCCCATCTCCCATCTCCCAGAAAGATAAAGCCAGTTTGTTTTCCCCGGAGTTGAGATATCAAAAAGGTAATTCAATTTCACCAAAAGTCAAGTTCTTTCGAAAATCATTAACAAACCTTTGGCAAAGAAAAGTCAAATTCCGAGAAAGGAAGTGTGGGATGGGATAGAACTTGAAGATGTACCCGACAAAATAGAAGAAGAAATTGAAGATCCATCAAGGTACTTAATGAAAAGGATATTAGTCATTTTAGTCATGAGAATCATATTCTAAGATTGGATGAGAATTATGTTCTTGAGAACGATTATAGGCGCTGTCGGGGTTGTTTCTTTCCTCTCAACGACAGTCCATGCTATAAATGTGTAGAATGCGATTTTTACCTTCACAAAGCACGTGCCAATCTTCCTCGGAAGCAAACGTAATTTATTGCACAACCATAAACTCACTCTACAGGTTGATGAAGACAATGAGGTTTCTAAAGGTTTCCGGTACACGTGTTCTCCGCAATACAGTTGCAGATTATTGTATTTCTTATGATGTTCGGTGTAGTTCTGTGTCAGAGCCGTTTAACCATGATCTGCATCCGCATCCCTTATACTTCACCTTGGAAAGTTCCAAACGATGTCACGCTTGTCTCACAGAAATAGATGATTACCCTTTAAGTTGTATGGATTGTGAATACGCTTTATGCATGAATTGTGCTACTTTACCAAGAAAAGTGAAACATAGGTGTGATGATCATTTTCTATCATTATGTCAAGGAGCTGGAAATTCGAGCGGCGACTTGTGGTTTGATATTTGTGAGACCAAGACAGATCCTAGTGTATGTTACTATACTTGTGCTGAATGTGGGCTCAGTCTCCATACTAATTATGTACTTGGAGATTTCTTCTATTATGTGAAGGAAGGGTACATGTCTCCTGTTCTTGAAATACTTCCCAACAATAGTGTTTCTCGACCTTTGTGCAGCGTTTGTAAAACTCATTGCAAGTACCCCTTCGCCGTGAGGCTAACTGTAGAAGAATTTGTTCGTGAACTTTGTTCGGGGAAGTGTTTGTCAAATTTGGTAAGACAACTAGATTTTAACACTCCATAATGCATTGTAAAAAAGATTAATAAGGATTTAGATAGGAGAGATCCTGTATGTAAGGAGATGAGGATGTAAGGGGAATCAAGAACACATAAGGTAGGGTTTCTGGAATCTCTATGAGCACCTGGAGAAGAATTTCTCCAACATAAGGAAGAACCCTAGCCTTGACGGATCATGGATAGACACAGACGAAAGGGCCGTTCCTGATACAGAGGGACCATAAATGCATATAATCAAATGAACCCGCCGTCTTCTTCTGTTGACATCTCGAAATGCAAGACATCATTTCCCCTGTTTCACATACATTAAGGTAAGTCGCAACGAACTCTTGTAAATTTCCATATAGTTAGCATGATATTTATGTTATAATCACATGCATTTGTCAATGTAAATTTAGGATTGTCTTCACTTATGTTAGCATATATGCATTTGAAAACACAGTGGTGAAGTGGTGTGAAGAAATGTTTATGACACATATATTGTCACTTGGAGAAAATTATAGAGAATGAAATAGATGAAGAACAAATTCTAGGTCTTAAGGACTTATGAATCCTTCTAACAAAAGTCTTATATTTATCTACACATGGGGCTTTAGTTTGGTGTGTTGTTCATAATTTTCTATTTCTCAAGTCATCTTCGATGGAAAGATCATTGGTAACCAAAAGAGGCATTCTTTTGGTTTTCAATTTTTCAATCATTTCATGTGGGGTTGCTAAAATTTTATTAGACATTTACCATTTTTGGATTTTTTCAACTTCGTCCCGGATTCTAGGTTTATTTTAGCTAGAGAAGAATTTAGTTGCTGATTTAATTGAGTATGATCAGGACTCCATATGTATTTTTTCCCCCTTATAATAAACATTTTATATGCCTACTTATTTGCCAACTAAGTTCACTATATGCGTCAACTCATTATGGGTAGGTTTCGTTCTGCATATGGTGAGATTAACGTCTCGCTATGCTTAGACTATTCCAATAGGTTTGCACCCTAGCTTATAAAACGATAGTAAGTTTAAATCCAAAATGGGTATCGTTATAATCAGTTTATATATTATGTTTGGTTCATATGTTCATGGCTAGAGAAAAATAGGGAAGGGTGTGGCACTGGATCAAGAATATATCGTATGCATTAATATGAATATGTCTTTCAATAATCTTGTTAATCTTCATTAAGTGTAAAACGAGTACATGAGAAAGCTTATATACAAGTGTAAACATAAAGTAAAGCTAACCAAAACTACTAAACCAAGTAAACCAATATTAACCATAATCTACATACTCTAATACTCCCCCTCAAGATGGAAGTATTCCATCTTGGACATAATAACCCTATGGACTTGCGATCTTCATGGGAAGAGAGGATGAACATGGTGTTGAATCTGATGAACTTCCAAGTATGACAATGAAAGAACACAGCGCAAAGAATCTTGAATTTGTCACGTCGTCACGTTTCATCTTCAAAGAGCCTTGAAACTATGTTTCCTGAGAAAACCAACTGCATCTCACCATTCAACAACTAGAAACCAGTAGAGACTCCAAGAAGCCAATAGATGACACAAGACAAAGTTGTGTAAAAAATGAATACTCTGGTGGTCTTGGTGAAGAGCCATAGATGAAAGCAAAGAAAACAAAATTTCTGTTCTGACTTTGTAGCTTTTGCTTCACCAATGACTCATGTAGCAGCAGCAAAAACTTGCAACCAGAATCTATGTTCTGAGGAGTAGAAAAACCTTCTTCTAGTGTGAGAAAGGCTGCTCCAAATAGTGACTTGTACTCTGGATTGCATAAGCGATGAGAAGAGATATGGAAATGACATTTCCTCAATAACTGCATTGCATCTCCATCAAAAAACATTAGCACCAGAATGTGATCCATTAAGAGAGGCAGATTAAACTCCCCCTGTCTTGGATAATAACCAGACGAAGAATGGCTTTCAATATAATCCAGCCATGACAGCAACAAGAATAAGAAACAACACTGATCAGATGTAGTTTCCTTCTTATGAAACCATCCATTAGACCTCTGAAATCCATGTCTTCTCCAGAGATAATACACATCTCTGGAAAGATTTCCATCAATTGAATCAAGCTAATCAGCTCCTGAAATGCATGTCTGAGGTTTTGTGAAACCAGAATGGCACATACACATGCTCTAAGATTGTGAGAAACAGTCAATACAATCAAGCTCTTAGCAACATATACCACATATGCGTCAAATAAACCAGCTGAATTCTTCAGAGAGGGATAATCCAGAAACAAGATTTCCTTGTTGTACTCTCTTGAAGATATCATTAGCAAACCAGAATATGTGAGTGTGAAAACATGATTGTCTAGACAAAAATCCAACCATGTTCTAGCAATACCACACTCAAGATTTTGCATAAAGCATTCTAACCAAAGCTCTCCCTTACGATGAACATATCCATCTTTGAATGATCTCCATACCACAGCAACAAAGAATGCTTCGGTATTCATATAACCAGCTCCATATAAACAATTTAAGGCTTGGTTCCCTATAACAATTGAGTAAGTGAAGCATCCCAAACCTGAGAAATTGTGAAGTATCCTGAATCTATCTATAATATGATTCTCCGGTGGTCTTGGAAGACATCCAAAGAAGTAACCATAAGATCTTGGTGAGCTAACAAAATCAGGAGTTGGTATGAGCTTCACGCAAGTAGAAACAACCATGACTATCATGAAACAATCGATTACTGGTACGAGCCAGTAACGGTGAAACGTTGAAGAAAAACGCGATCGAAATTGATGTATCGATCGGAAGAAGAATCTGGAGACGCAGATCCGAAACAAATTCTCGGGGACAATCCAGAAGAAAAAGAAACTCTGGGGGACAATCCAGAGGAAACGATCAACACTGATCGGAAGCGCAATCGATAGGACGTATCGATTGGAGAGAATCGGAGAATTCTTGAGAGAAGTCCGATGATAAGAAACCGGAATCGAAGCCTAAATCAAACCTCGCCGGAGAAGAAAAACGAACACGATATGAAGAATCGGTCGTATACGGAGCAATTGAAGCTCAATCTGAAGGAGAAGAAGAAGCAGCTACACTGAAGATGAACTGCCTTAAACAAGTTTCGTCGAGCACCAAATTAGCTCATATCAATGAGATTGAGCTCGGATTCTGCAGATTTCTCTGTGTAGGTCAATTATTTCCAAGCGATCGACGAAACCGAAGCTTGATTCAAGTTGAATCGATGAAGAAGATGAAGATGAAGATGAAGAAGAACGATCGAATTTTTTTTTTTTTTTTTTCACCGATCTTCGATTGAAACCGATCAATCGAATCGGATTTTTGCAGAGATTCAGAAATTGATGAGAAGAATCAAAAATCAAACGAAAAACTGAAGAAATCGAGCAAGAATTTGGCGGAAGAATGAATGAAGATTTAGGGAAATTGCTCTGATACCATTTCAATAATCTTGTTAATCTTCATTAAGTGTAAAACGAGTACATGAGAAAGCTTATATACAAGTGTAAACATAAAGTAAAGCTAACCAAAACTACTAAACCAAGTAAACCAATATTAACCATAATCTACATACTCTAATAATGTCTATAATTTAGAATCAAACTTAATTATTACATTTAGTAAATGAATGATTGCTTTGTGATATTCTCTTTCACTGGTGCAGTTATGCTAAATGATTGTAAGGGAACTCGACCTAGAGTTTGTGGTATTAACTAGCAAACCATGTTTTAGTAGAGGACTAGCTGGTCTCTTTCTACGAGCTGATCCTATCTATGTTAGTTTAACTAAAATAATTCTTAACAGTTCCACCAGTAATCATAACACTTACTATATTTTAATAGTTAGGAACATAATAATATTTTGTTGTCTCATAGCATGAGTTTATCTTTATGTTCTGTTTGAACAAAAATATATTACAAGTAATGTGATAGGATAGTGATGTGGAAGGTTAGCTGGCATTTGGAGAGTTAAGACTCTAACTCGTCAAGAGAGTTTGCTTATATAGTATAAATAAGAGAAGTTTGTGTAAGTGATGCTTATGCTTCTTCTATTGTGGAGCGTCGAGTTTGTTAGTGGAGAGTTACGAGGTCTCTTGAACAAATCTCCGTTGTTAGGGTTTGGTATCTTGTAAGTCTTTGATAAATCAATACAATTGGGTTTGAGTCTTATCATTATGGAAGTGAGCTTTAGAGGCTATTTGATCAAACAAATAACAACTTCGAAGGAAGCCGCAATCATGATCTCTCATATTCGAATTTATTGACGTACATTTCTTATCATTTGAGATAGTTTTGTGGATCTGTTATAGATTCTTCAAAAAAAGTGCGGTGAATAAAATAAAATACCGACTAGAAACTCTTACTTTGTGCAAGTTTGGGTTTTGTTTTCAAATAATTTGGTCTCTACTCAACGATTTATTAAAACAAGAGTCTAAAATTTGTGGCTAGATTAAAGATTGATTTCATACGTGAAGGATTGATATATTCAAAAGTAGAAACCAAATTATGGAAACCATCAATAATGGCTATACCACATGTTCTAAACTTGGCATCTAAATCATTGGTATTGTAATGGAGGTGATCTTGTTGGCGTCTGAATCTGAATGAAACAATTCTTGGGTTCACCCTCTAGGGGTGAACCATCTCATTTATCCCATTTTGATTAACCAATCAAATTTTAGTTGTGGGACCATCAAATCTTATTAAATCATTTTTATAAAAATTAAAATTGGAATAAATGTGGGACCACTAACAAAAAACGAATTTAATTAAAATAAATAATAATTATCTAATTAAACATAGATTTTAAACCCTAAAACTATACCCGAATTTGTGAATGGTTAACCCAAATTCATATCTTAAACCTCAATACTATATCCTAGTTTGGGAATAGTTAACCCAAAATAAATATTAAATCCCAAACTCAAACCCTAAACTCCAAAACTATACCCTAATTTGAGAATAATTAACCCTAAACTACAAATTTAAACTATAAATCTATTGAAAATTAATTTTTGTAGTTTAAATATTTGGGTTTGGGTTAACTATTCCCAAATTAGGTTATAGTTTTGGAGTTTAGGGTTTAGGATTTATGTTATTTTTTTAGTTAGATAATTATTATTTATTTTAGTTAAATTAGTTTTGGTTAGTGGTCCTACATTTAAACCAATTTTAGATTTTTTTTAAATGATTTAATTAGAAAAGGGGAAAATTGGATTTTACGCCAAAATTATTTGGATTTGGTGATATACACCTTTATTTTTTTAGATTGATGACATACACTTTAGTTGGAATTATAATTCTCTAATACTCTTAAATTTATTAATTGTGTAATTTGTTTCCAAAATTTAAGATTTTTTTCCTTAACTGTAGGATTTGAAAATTGATTTTCATATTTAATTCTGATTTTATTTAATAATTTCAGATTTATTTTTAATTTTATTTTAAAATTTCATTTATTTTGTTAGTTACATTAATGAAACTTTTTAAGATTTATAATATAAATATTAATTTTCGGAAAATCTTATTTTCGTAAATATTAATATTTTGGAATATGTATTAATATTTTTGGAATATATAAATATTTTCAAAAGATTTTAAATCTTATTTCCTTATTATGGAGAATCTAATATAACTGAATATTTGATTTCCTTAACTGAAAGATTTGATTTTCTAAATTTTTAGAATTTGAAAATTAATTTTAGAATTGAGATTCTCAATTTTTCAGAACATAGAACAAACTGAAGAATACATATTCTACATTTTGTAGAACGTAGAGCAAAGTAAAGATTACGTATTCTGAAATTTTATTCTAAAATTTTTAGAATATTAGTGTTTCTCTAAAGTTTTTAGAACATAGACTAATGTGCAGATGACGTATTCTGATATTTTTTTCTAAATCGTTTTGGAATGTGCGTGTGCTCTAAATTTTTAGAACAAAGAGCAAAGTTAAAAATACAAATTCTAAAAGTTGTAGAAAATGTACAATCAGTAGATTTCATTTTCTAAACATTTTAGGAACATGTATAGACAGCAGAATGTACATTCTGTACAAAATATATTGAATTTAAAAATCCAAAATTTAATCTATTGGTTACAAATTAAAATTTTCACCTTTGATAAAAAGTCTTATTATTTCATGTGTTACATGTTTGAAATTTTGTTTTTGAAAAAACTATTATTTATATTAAAAGGGTAATTGTGGCAAATTTTGACAATATCAAATAAAGGTGTAGATGGACAAATTAAAATTTAGAAGACCTTTTAATCCAATTTTTCCTTAGAAAAGTGGCCCTATAACTCAAATTTGATTTGTTAATTAAAAAGGGGTGAATGAGAAACTCCGGTTCTATTAGTTTCCTACTGTATACCACTTAGAAAAATATGAAATTCTTCCAACAATTAGTTTTTTTCCAAAACATATATTAAAAAGAAAATACAAATTTGCATATATAACAATACAAAATAATACAAAAAAAAAACAGAAACTAAATTTTTTTTTTTGTCAACAGTGTAATAAAATATATCACTATTAATTGGTGATCCAATTACGTGGTTGCGATCTTACAAAAGAAATATTATAATCAACTATTCATGTACAATCCGCCAGCCTGTCAGCCCGTGAATTACGTGTGTGCAGGATTAATGACAATGTGAAATGTTGAAACTTGGTCCTCAACTTCCGTATCTCGTCAAGATAAATTGCGAACGCCGGCCATTCCCTCGGTGTAGACACCAGATCAGAACAGTCTGTTGCAAAAACTACCTCCGTCTTCTGTTGTTGGACCAAGCATTGCATAGCCCAAACAAGTGCTTCTACTTCCGAATGTAACGGGGAAAACCTACGCCTCGTATTACGAGCACCCATTAAAGTTACCATATCTTCGCTATAAAAAGCAAACCAACCAATACTAAAGGCAAGATCAGTGGCTTTCCAATATCTGTTTGTATAACACTGCATTCCTGCAAATTGTGGTGGTTCCATTATAGGATATAGTTCCGTTGTACGGGGGGAAGAATCCTCCAGTTGAATCTGTTTCCAAGCATATGCTTCGGCCGCTGCATTACGTACTCCTATATGTGGAGCCACATCTATACATCGAAATACTTTATCATTACCTGCTTTCCAAATATACCAAAAACTAAATTTTACAGCACTAAAATTGTCTCATTCCAAGTCCCCGTGAAAACTAAGTCACTGAAATTGTTTAGTTTAACAAATAATTAATGAAATATTTTTCTAGCTATTTCTCAAAATTCTATCATTTGTTATAATTACTTATAATTATATATGTAAATTTTTTATTTTTATATCGATCGATTGCTTGTGTTTTATACACTTATTATTAAAGATAATTCTCAAAAATACCACCATTTTCTAAAACGTTCCAAAAATATTGTTTTTTGTCCAAAATGTCAAAAAAAACCGCAAAATTAAAGTGAAATTTTGACATTCAAAATTAAATTCCAAACCTCAAATCTAAACCCTACCCCTTAAAACTATACTCTATATTTAACCCAAACTCAAAAGTTTTAACTACAAATCTATTGAAAATCAATTTTTATATTTGTAGTATTTTTTATCTATTAAAAATGGATTTTTTGAAAATTTTCAAAAAATGGTGGTTATCTAAGAAATTTTTCATTTACTAATTTGAAAATAAAACTTGCAATGATGAAGTGTTAGATTCCTCTTTCCCTGGTTGCTTTGGTATATTTAGAAGAACAGAAATGGTTTTCTTTTCGAAGGAAAGTTCTTTTTTATCGCTGGAAGTGGTGCAGAAGGCGTGTGAGGAAAAGATCTGTGGAATCAAGCCCAGTCCCTAGATGAGGCGGTTACAGTTTTAGAAGAAGAGGAAGAGTGTGTGGAGGGGCAGAAGAAGTGGTGTAAACCTCCTTTAGACTGGCTCAAATGCAATGTAGGTTTCTCTAGATCAAAGAAGAAGAATATGATTTGTGGGTCTTGGGTTTTGCGAGACAGTTCTGGTGTGGTTCTTCTCCGCAGTAGAAGATGTTTTGTTTTAAGAGAGGAGGAAGATGTTCTGGACACTCAGCTACTGGTTCTGTTGTGGGCCGTAAAGAGTATGGGATTTCATAGGGTGAATAAAGTGATATTTGCTTCAGAATGTGTTGAGTTTATGGGAGCAATTTCAAGACTAAAGGCATGGCCTTCTTTTTGATTTCATGTAGATGAGATTCAGAGTGTCATGAGTGGTTTTGGGGAGTGGAAATTGAAGTTAGAATTCAAGGAAGCAGATAAAAGAGCAGCTCTCATAGCTACAAGTGTAACTAAATATGAACGGGTGAATTCGTATGTGGCTGCGAGTTTTTCGGCCTGGTTGCATCAGATCTTTGTGAATGAGAGTGTTTAATCCTCTTTTTGTTTATTTTCCTCATTTTTTGGGTAGGTTATCAGGAAGTGGTCATGTTGACTCTTGTGATGTCTACATAGTTTGGAGTTTGGTATAGCTTATGCCTTGTAAATTTTTTGGGGTGTTCAATCCTTACCAGGGCAATATAAATGGTTAGTTCAGATGAAAAAAAAAAGTGTTATTATATTGATCATCAAAGTCACCTATGTCATGATTATGAAAAATAGAAAACATTTATGTCTAGAGATACTTTTTTGGAAACATTTTACCTTTGAGAGACTTTATTGTGTAGGTATACTTTTATGTAGGTTATTTACTAAGAAGTCCTTGAACCAATAAAACCTCTCTCATCCTTTTGCTTCTTCCTTTCTCAACACACTTTTGAATATGTGTAATAAAACCTCTCTCCTCTTTTTTTTTCCCCCCCTTTCCTCTTCATCTTCCTCTATGCTTTGTAAAAAAAAGAAGAACAAAATCGAATTCGAATCCTATGAGACAAACTCTTCTTCTCTTTTTCTGCGAACGAGCCTAATTCAAATGTTTATTCGACCAAATTTACTCATATTTGTTTACAATAGAAAACCCAACCTCTAAGAAGAAGGTCATGTAAAACCCAGAAAAATTGCTTGGTGGACAACCTCAGTATATCGAATGGTTTATTGTTAAGAGAAACTAGCACCATTGAGTTGTAAACTGAAAAAAATCCCAAGATTGGTTAATACGAATGGTAGAGTTGACTTGGTATGTAGGCTAAACACGATTCAATGGAAATGTTTTGATGGATAGTCATACATGGATAGTGTTGGTTTTATCTGGTGGACAGGTTTACATGGATAACGTTCCTTGTTTTGTTAGCTCTTTGGGGATTGAGATGGTTAACGGTCAATCGTGTTTGATAATCATAATTCATAAACCTATTTCCCAAAGTAGAAGAGGTAAAACACACTCCTATCAAAAAATATAGTTTGTTTAGTCGTTAATTATCCTTACAAGAGTTTGGCAACAAGATTCAATGGAAGTGTTTTGATGGATAGTAATATATGGATAGTGTCTACTTTATGAATCCATATCAAGAAATCAATACAAACCCAGAAAATTGTTTCACGAATCTCCATAATGGATTCGTCCTAGGATTCAAATTCGATTTTGTTATTGTTTTGTCGAAAAAATCATAGTCAACAAATCTCTATCAAATTTTTTATCAAACAAATTGGATTCCAATTTATTTCTTTTACAAATAGGAAAGAGAAAAAAGAAAGAGAAAGAAAGAAAAGTAGAGGAAGAAGAAAGGAAGAAGAAATTAATATATTAAATGATGACACACACTTATTCCCACTTGCAAGAGCAATTTTGGAAACAAAGTAAGAGAAGGAAGGAGGAAAGTATGCCTAGATTAAAAGTATCTCTAAGTATAATACAAAAGTGTCTTTAGTGGTCAATCACCCTGAAAAATAATTGATTTAGGTTCGACTATTAGTATGTTTAGAGCAAGAACAATGGTGAGATTTTGTGGGTATCATAAAATATAAAATTATTAAAATTTGAGGAATAGGAAGAAAGAAAGTGTGTTTGAGTAAAAAAATAGGGTATTTTTAAATATAAAATTAATATAATTTGAGTAAAAAGAGGAGATTGTTGTTATTATTGAAGAGAGGGTATCAATGAGTTGATACTTTTGAGACTCAAAGTGGGTATCAATAGGAGGAAGTGGGTGTTTTTAAATATAAAATTAATAAAAATTGAGTAAAATGAAGAGAGAGAGTATTTTTTTGAGTAAAATTGAGTAAAAAGAGGAAATTCATTATTTTTTTAATCTTATGAGCCTCTAGAGGCTCACCGCTGTGCATGCCCTTGTAAATGTAAAACAAGCATATTATACACTAATAATGATTTTGTGGAAGACTAAAATACGATGCCTGTTAGGCCATCACCATTGGTGACACTAGGGGGTCTAATGTGATTTTTAAATTATTAAAACACACACTCTCTCTTCCTTTTACTCAACTTTATACCTTCTCTTTTATCCTTTTACTCAACTTTTATTAATTTTATATTTAAACACTCTCTCTTTCTTTTACTCATACTCTCCAAAGTGTCCAATATATGACACTCTTTTTTCCTTTTTAGACACTCTATCTTTCTTTTACTCAACTTCTCTTCATTTTACTCAATTTTTCTTAATTTTATATTTTAATATACCCTACAAAAACACTTTCTTTCTTCCTTTTACTCAAATATTAATAATTTTATATCCACTTAAACCTCCTAGATGCTCTTATGGACTTATTGGTACTTTTCGTTAGTTTGGTTATTTACAATATTAAATACACATGTTTGATGTACCTTTTTGCAGTACAGAAAAATAACCAGTTAAAAGATGACGTCTGAAAAGAGTAATAAATACTTCTGAAAAAGTTGATTCATATCCAAGTGATTGGAATAAAGAACAGTAACATGCCTCGGAAAACGAACTTGGTAATTAGCTTCCAAGAAAATATCTGAACGCATCTAATTATCATCAAGAAGATTATAAACTGATAATTAGTTACTGATAATAAACTGGAAAAACAAAACTCACCTTTAAGAGTCGGTGAAGAAGAAATCAAAGTGACCAATTTGGCTTTGGAAAAGAAAAAGTCTAGAGAAAAGAAAAATAAGAAAACCTCAGAAATTACTTGAGCTCTTCAACAATGGCGGATCCGCTACCTTTCTTCGTCACACATCTTGATGGCCACAACCTCAGTCCCGTAATCTATCTCTCTTCTTTCTCTCTGTTACAACTTACCAAGATTACTCAATTTTTAGTTTTTACCATTGTTATTGCAGATAATCCCTTATGAGTTTTACTCTACTCACTTAGAGGGTAAAAATGAGTTCATGAAACTGAAATTGACTTCGGATGCTTTCGACAAAACATGGGAAGTCAAACTGAACGGTCGGAGATTCGCCGGCGGTTGGGAAGATTTCTCCGCCGCTCACTGTTTTCAAAACGACGACGTTTTGACCTTCAGACACGACGGGGATGAATTCTTCCACGTCACACCCTCGAGACGTAGTATCTCTCAGTCACAGATACAGAGTATATCTTCTACCTCTAGCGATAGCGAAGACGATGATGATAGTGTAGATGACGATGATGTTGAAGATGATAATGATGATGAGACATCGGACGTGTATTCGGATTCGAAGAACATTTCGTTGAAGACAAGATTAAGAAAAAAGTCGTCTTTATCGGAAAACTCTTGTCTTCTCGCTGTCACGCCTTCGAATCTACGCCTAAATCGAGTGGTTAGTTTACTACTTGGACTTCTTATTAAGTCATGAATGTGAAGATTGAAATTGTGTTTGTTTTATTTATATTTTTGGCAGAGTCTACCAAAACATTTTACGAGACCAAATGGTTTGGACAAGAGATGGTGTGGGATTGATCTAATGAATCAAAGTGGAACATCGTGGGGTTTGAATCTGCGATACAACACTCTAACTGGTCAGGATTTTATCAGTGGCTGGAGAAATTTTTGCCGTGCAAATAAGCTAGAAACCGGATCTTCATACCAGTTTAAAGTTGTTCGGAATGGGACAAGGCCTATGCTACGGGTGTGTTCCGATATTACTCCACAAGGAAACTGTTCCAAAGCAAATGGAAAAGCTAAAGTTTTGACGAAATCTTGCGTTGAAGTTGAGAGTGCTTCGATGAAGCAGAGCAGGTTTCTGATAGTGACCTTGAAGCCTTATATGCTCAAGTCAAGACAACTTGTAAGTTTTTCAAACATCTTAGGTTTAGGGTTGATTTGATTAGGGAGCTACTTGTAACATTGTATGGATGATTTGAAACTTGTGCAGCGTATTACTAAATATTTTGCGAGGGGGAACGGGATCGCAAAGGCAGGAGAAATACTTCTAGTGGACAGGAATGGACTAATGTGGCCATCATATGTAGCCATTGCCAAAGAACGAGGGTTTTATATGGCAAAAAGTTGGATAAGTTTTTGTGTAGCTAACGGGGTAAAGACGGGAGAAACCTTCATGTTGGAGTATGTTCGAGAAGAAGGCACAACTCCTATGTTCAAGTTCTGCTCCAACGTCAAGGTGAACAAATACCTTGTGATCATTCAAGTCAACTTAGATGTTAAAATGAATTGTTTTCATATTGTAAAAATGAATTTGATTCAGAGAGGACAAGCACAGTTTGATGGCACATCAAGGACGGTTCAAGCATCGCGGGATGAAAAAGAAGAAACAGAGATTCAGGTCCAAAAGAGAGCTCAAGATTCTGCGGAGGGAGGACCCTCTCGCCGCATTGGGGCATTTAGCAAATCCAGCCCTGTTCTGAAAAACTTGAACCGCAAGGTAAACAAATACCTTGCGACTCTTGCGATTGAAGTTAACTTTTGTGTGTTAAAATTAATTGCTTTCAGATTGTTAAAATGAAATTGATCCAGAGGAAACTAGCACAATTTGATGGCACGTTAAGGACGGTTCAAGCATCACGGGGTGAAGAAGAAATGGAGAAACCGCTCCCAAAGAGAGCTAGAGTTTCTGCAGAGGCAGGAACCTCTCGCCGCGTTGGGAAATCTAGCAAATCCAATTATGATCCGAAAAACTTACAGCGCAAGCGATCACAACAACCTTGCTCAATTTCTGATCAGCTGAAAAAGGTAAAACAAAGTATTGTGGACACTCTAAAATGGTGTAAGACGGTTCGGTCGGAGCTCCAGATGAAGGAACAAAGTTTAAAAGCTTTGTTGCAAGAAATCGACGCATTAGGTATGATGAACACTTGTTACTAATTTGGTACTTTTGTTTCTAACATTTAAACGTTGGAAATAAACAGGGGAGAATGTCTTGGAAATCAACAAAATCCTCAAGCAATAAAGTTTAAAAGTAAACTCAAGATCAGGAAATTGAACAGGGGTTCTTGTAAAATCTGCTCTTGTAAAATATGTTCGTATCTCAAGACGATATTTTCTTCTTCCTCTTACTCTCTCTTCCTCGTCCTATAAACTAAATTATGTTGACTGTTAAGTAAGTGAGATGCCGACTAGATTATCTACATGTTTGTGAAGATTGTTACTCGGTGATTAAGCCGATTTGTAAGAGTTGTTGAACGTGAACTGTTTAAATGGACTCGGTTTCATCATTTTAATGTGAGCATTTTATGTGTTCTTGTGGGGATTTTGTGTAGATAAAAGATAAGTGACTTGAGAAAATTTCTTACTTGTGAATTGTGACATGTCAAAAATCTAATGTTATGTAGTACATTTAAGTCTAATTTCGCGGAAAGTGATTCAAAAAGAGGAAACATGTAATAATGACATATTCCTTGGTCCTTGTGAAAACTTTGATTGGAAAGGCTAGTTAGTAAAAAGGATCGTATACTATCAAACTTATACTAGTCTCAATGCAATGTGTTAACACAATCCAATGTTCAGTGCAAGTTTCGAAGCCGCAGTAATATATTTTTCTTGGTTTCGAGGGTAAAACTTGCACGCAATTGCAGTTAATTATAATGCATTTAATTAGAAGAAGAATTTAGAAAGGCAGAATTTTCAAAATAAAAACACAATACAAACAGATCTTTCGGAGATAACTTGATATTGAACGTAATGGCGGATCTAGTAAATTTCTTTTCAAGGAACCAACATTTTTTCGTCATAATTCTTGATATGGACACCAATCCAAACCCTACTTACTCTCTGTCTCACTATGTTTCTGTTAGGTACACTGCATTTCCTCTGGCGATACAGTGAAGATGATGATACATGGAACGAGTATTCAGATTCCAAAAACATTGTATCCATGAAGAAACCAAGAACCGAATCAAAGTCTTCATCAGATAACTCTTATCTTGTCGCGCACGTCACGTCTTCAAACCTAAGCCGAGATAGATTGGTTATTACTTTACTTGACTCTTTGAATGCATAATATTTTAACCTAACTAATACTTTACTTATGCGTTACGCTTTTGCAGTGTCTTTTAAGGGATTTTGCGAGATCTAATGGTCTAAGCAAGAGATGTTGCGAGATTGACCTAGAGAATCAACATGGAAAATCATGGACACTTGGTTTTGAGATACAACACTATTACTGATCAGGCTAATATTAGAGGAGGTTGGAGAAATTTCTGTTTCGCAAATGGACTAGACGCTGAATCTTTCTATAAGTTTAAGCTTGTCCGAAATGGGACAAGGCCTTTGCTCCGATTGTGTTCCGACACAATTCCAGAAGGAAACTGTTCCTCCAAGGCAAACGGAAAAGATAATCTTTCGGAAAAACCTAGCAATGAATACTCAGAGAATGCTTCAACGAAGCAGAACAAGTTTTTGACATTAACCTTTAAGCCCTACATGCTCACCTCAGGCCAACTTGTAAGTTTTTTAACATCTTAAGTTTAGGGTTAGTTTGACTAAGCATTTTTATTGTAATACTTTATGGATGATTTTAAACTTGTGCATCGTCTTCCGAGGACTTTTGTGAGCGAGAACAGGATTAATGAAGCAGGAGAGATAGCTCTAATGGACAAAAACGAAGTAAAGTGGCCGTCGTATTTCAATGGACTTTATATGGCAAAAGGTTGGAGAAGTTTTATTGCAGCCAACGAGTTAAAGGCAGGAGAGACCTTCACGTTGGAGTATGTTCTAGGAGAAGGCACAACTCCTATGCTCAAGTTCTGCTCCAAGGCCAAGGTCACGGAAAAACAAATATACCTTGTGATACAAGTTATTGGTTTTCGTAAGTTATGAAGGTTTGATTTTTTGTGTTAAAATGAATTGTGTTCAGATAGAACAAGCACCATTTGATGGCTCCGGAAGGACGGATAAAGCATTAAGGGTTGAAGAAGAAGAGGGTGAAGACGAAATGGAGACTCGGGTTTCTTCAGAATGAGGACCCTCTCGCCGCACTCTTGTGTCAAACAAATCCGGTGCTGATCCAGAATATTTGGAGCGCAAGCAACCGATTCAACATTGCTCAATATTTGATCAAGTGACAAAGGTGAAACAGAGTATTGTGGACACTTTAACATGTGTAAGACGGTTTCGGTCCGAGCTCGAGATTAAGGAACATAATCTAGAAGCTTCTTTGCTGGAAATTGATGCGTTAGGTATGATATGAGCGTTGATTAACTCGATCTTTTTCTATGAATATTTTGGTCCTTTGTTTCTAACATTTTAATGTTGGTAATAAACAGGGGAGAAAGTCTTGGAAGTCAACAAAATCCTCAAGTAATCATCAAGTTTAATAGTGAACTTAAGATCAGGAATTGGAGAAGGGACTTTTGCAAACTCCTTTTGTATCTTGAACTCGGTCAATGAAGGAGACAAGTAGTAATTTCACTAGAATCAATATTTTTTTCTTCTTCTTCCTACAAACTAAATTATGTTTATTCATCTTATTTAAGTGTGTTTTTCACTCGGTTTGTAAGATAATGTCTAAGAGCTGTTTAACGAACTCGGTTTCATCATTTAAAATTTATATTTTCTTGTGGAGATTAATAGTAGATAAGCGACTTGAAACAGTTACAAGAGAAATGACCTTACGAAGACTAAGATGGTTTACATTGTTGGAGAATTTGAATACGATGAGAGGATATCGCGTAATTGTGTTTTCCTTCTCGAAAGTTCATCTCCACACCATTTCTTATATATCTTTTTTTTTTTTGGTATTGATTTCTTATATGGGACCTTCTTATAGTATATCTTAACAATATTATATTATTTATTTATTTTTCAAAAAAAAAAACACCAATTATAACTTCTTCATTTTGTTTGTCAACACAATCACAACCTCTTTATTTTGTTTGCTAAAACAATTACAACCTCTTTATTTTAAACTGGTATTTACATTTTTCATGTAAAATATATATCATGGGGTATTTTCTTTAACAAATTAATTGACATAATTTTGATCTCGAATTCTAGCTTAATTCTACTAGCAAGTCTCGATTTGTCTTTCACATAAAATAATTAGACACACATGGTTCTGATTTCTGAAATATATGATATATAAGGCTTAAAAAATAAAATTGGTGTAATTTATACGTACAAAATCATTGTGATTAATGATGTCCTCTTTCTAGCTTTTTTTTTTTTCGAGGAGACAACAAAGCGCTCTTTGTTCATTTCGGTATAACGTGGGTCTCCGAATCCCAATGCATGGTATTTAAAATTCTCAAAAAAATTTCTCAAAAAATTAAAAATTTTCAAAAAATGAACTAGTATATGAAAAAGCGGATCCCAAAAACCTCGGCGCTCCGCGTTTTCAACTTTATTAGAAATCTTACAAGAAGTTTACAACTCTCTTGATTGGAATTACACAACCCTAAGTCTACCCTTAGTTTGTCACCCAAGATTTCTATTCTAAGCAAGATCAAAGATAAATCTTTTGTCTTTTACACGCTCTTGCCTCCGTTACAGAGTTCTCACAACTCTCTCAATAGAAAAGCTCCACCGAGTTTTTTTTTCTTGAACGATTAACCCTAGAACATTTTCCTTCAACCCTTTTTATATTCACCGGGTGAGTAAATTTTCTAAGTTGCCTTTTTCTTAATTCATACGAATCTCATATCTTCTAATATATTAATTTCCTTTTTCAATACATCCCTTCGATAAGCTTGCACTCCAAATCCGTTTCTTTTGCCATGTCACTTTAATCCATCTGTTGGAACAGTTATACATCTGTTTCATTAGCTCGTATTCTGATGCTCGAGACACCTCTCTTTCAATATATTCCACAGATGACTACAATTGTTATTGACAGCATTACAACGATATTACAAAAAAAATCTACAAAATTTAAAAAAAAAAACAAAAACAAAAAGCAGAAAAGAAACATATATTTGACATTTGCGACAGGATATATTGCATCCAAAAGATGATACAGAAAGTGAACCTTAATGGCTAGCATTAGAAAATCTGCATAAATGGCTATGAATTGTAGTTGGCAAAGTACATAGTATGGAAGTCTAAAGAAACAAATAAAATATTTTAACATAATAAAAAAATTATCCATGAAAATGGTTGTTTAGGTGATTTAGAGTTTGATTGGTATACCCGCAACCACCCGCAAACGCCGCGTTTGCCGGCGATCACTACAAGAAAACAGGGCGATTTCTGACGGTTTTCCACTGTCGGTTCTATCTCGTCGGAAATTGAGTTCCGTCGGAAATCCGTCAGAAATTCCGACGGATTTAAAAAAAAAAAATCCGTCGGAATTCCGAATTCCGAATTCCGACGGATTTATGACGGATTTCCGACGAATTCCGATCCCGTATACGAATACCGTATACCATATCCGTCGGACACCCATCGGAAATTTCCAACGGATTTTTCAATTTTTTTTAAAAAAAAAAATTCTCCGGCGGAAATTTTCCGGCATTTCCGGCGGTCCGCAGGTGAATCTTCTTTCTTCTTCTTCTTCTTCTCTTCTTCTTCTTTCTTCTTCTTTTCTCTTCTTCTTCTTCTTCTTCTTCTTCTTCTTCTTCTTCTTCTTATAAGAAAATGTGTGTAAAATTAGGGTAAAATCCGTCAGAAATCCGTCGGAAATCCGTCATAAATCCGACGGAATGCGTTTTTTAAAACCAAAAAAAAATTCCCGCCTATGTTTTGGCGGGATAAAAAAAATCCGTCATAAATCCGTAACCGTATACCGGATGCCGTTTAATTTTTTTTTTTGGTATTTAAAAAAAAACGCATTCCGTCGAAAATCTGTCGGAATTTTCCGACGGATTTGACGTCCGTCGGAAAATGGCTTGTTTTTTTGTAGTGGATAGCGGTTCTTAGCATTTAACAACAATCATGAAAAACGCTTTCTACCGCTCCGTACCACTCAAAACAAAAAGCTGCTTTCCTCGAGCGTTTGCGGTTGCGGGCGGTTGCAAATGAATTTATTTTTTCTTAAAAAATAAAATACAATTTACTTAAAAATCAGAAAATATATAATAAATTTTAAAAAATCACGATTTGAATATTATAATTATGAAATATATAAATAATTTGATATTTTTAATTAGTTACCTATTATAATTTTATATTTATAAAATCGTCACACCAAAATTCTCTTAATAAATTACGATCACAAATATATATAAATCTAACAAACTATAATTTTAAAATGTAACATTAATCTACAAAAGAAACAGTTTCTCCATTAAATTCATAACTTTAATCCAATATAATAATAATAGTAATATGAATAATAATAATAATAATAATAATAATAATAATAATAATAATAATAATAAACAACATAAGTATCATATACATGATTTTTCAGTATTTAAATTTATTAAATTAATAATTTTTATATTTTATTATAATAATATGATTTTTGATATTTTTTAAAATTATTTAAGGAGTTTATATTGTTAATTTATTATTTAACTGCTATTGCACCCGCTGTCAACTAGTCATAAATATCCTGCAGACGTACCAATTTTTAACCGCTGCACAAGTCGTTCGAATCGCTCAGAAACGCTTGAAACCGCAACCGCACCAGATGTTGTATGAAGTTTGTCATGGCAAATTTCGTTTTGGGAGTCGAGTTTGCTGGTTTTTGTGTTGTTTTTTTCTGTTAAATGTTTGTCTATTTGAATGAATTTTTGTTGTGTATTTTTTGTCATATTTGTTTTGAGTGGTGAGTTTGCTGATTTTTTCGTTTTAGGTTTTGTGGATTCTAGTTTTGTTGTGAAGTTGTGTTTTTAGGGTATAAAATTAAATTTAGACATGAGAAGAGAGAAAAAGAGACTTCCCATGATCCTTCTTCATTTGTTTCGGACTCCTGCAGCACAGAGAGAACATAAGATAGAAAGAGATAGTTGAGACATTTTTCTCTTTCATGTGCACAAAACTCCCTACGAGTAAGATTCAATACTTCAAATCTGATCCATTGCATCTTTAAGTGAATCAGTATGTCTAGTGGACATTAACAGTAGAGAATCGACATAACTACGACACAAATACTAGCAATAAATGTGTACCTATCCATCGGGTTGAGAGAGAAAAAAAACGCGGTGTTTGACAATGATGAATCCTCTTTTTGAATATACTCATCATGCAACTTTATCAATTCAGTACTATTATAAGTTGGCTTCACAAAACCCTCGATTGCAAAATACGTACGATACAACCAAAGTTTATAAATTGCAAAATATTCAAGAGTATACATAATGGGAAAAAATCACACAGAAGATACTTGATCGCATGGATGAGTGTATAAGAGATAAGTCTCCTTTAGCTGCACAAACAACGAAATCATCGTTGAAAGAGTCTAACAATCTGATGACCATGAGAAGAAAACAGAAGAGATCAAAGAAATTCACTTACCTTATTTTATTTTTCTAAAGCTTATAACAGGATCAAGAATAGCATCCCAAAAAACTGCAAAAGTATGTGTCTGAGGTTCCAAGCAACTTGAAGATGATAGGGTACATGCAACGTCGCTCACAGTCCCTGCAAATTGGACGAGTTACACTATTATTGATCACCACCTCGACCGGTTTTCCCCTTAATTTTATCGTACTTCTAGGCATGAGCCCTGCATAATCTCCGAGCACACACTGTGTATGCAAACAAGCCCGGTGATCTTTACACATGTAGAACCAAAACTTCCTTGGATCAGACTCTTTCTCACAAATGTCACACCAGCATTTACCACTTGCCTTTTCGCCACCATAGCATAGCGAGAGAGGATGATTGTCAACTCTATGCTTTACCACTTTTGGTAAAGTGGCGCATTTGAAGCATAAGGCGAATTCACAATCATCTTCAATGCATGCGTGAATGGCACATACCCTCTGTTTGCAACCATTGCATATTTCACCTTCCTCTCGTGACATGTAATATAAGGGATGATCGGGATGACTTGGATGGAGAAATGGCTCAGAAATTGAAATGCACCGGACATCTATTTTCTTGTCCAAATGCTGGTAAAAGAAACCAATAGAGATTCTATAACAAACACCACAAAGAAAGATGCCCACCTCGCTTGTAACTAAAGTAAGGCGGTCGTTGTGTAGGGCATGCCATCTTTTTTTAGGAAGTTTGGCGCAGTTTTGGTCGAGAATGAAATCACAATCCAAACAGCCATAGAAGGATTGAAAACCGATGGGTTGGATGCATGCTTTGCACCTCTTGATCTCTTCATACAAAACACCATTAACATGAAGTCTAAGGTTATGCTCTTTGTGGTTGAAATGTTGTATTGTGTTGTCATCTATGACCACATATGGCTCTATATCTTCTATTTCCTCAGTTACTCCTTCGAGTTATTTCCCGTTCCAAACATCATTTCTTGTAGCGCATTTCGAATGAACGACGTAGCCAGGGCACCTTTGACAAGAATAACCCCCATAAGTCCAATCCACCTTCTTGCGACAAACTCCACAAGCAGAATTCACAACACCAAGAACTGAAGTGCGAGAAATACGGTGATCATGCCGATTGATGTTTATGACGCGTGGAAGGTCAAGACATCCTTGATGGATCATGAAACCACACTGAAAACATACGTAAGGGCTTCGATCTCCCTTCAGACCGCAAGCATTACATGTAAAAGAATCGAGTCTTGGGAAAAGGGTGAGTTGGTGATCATGAGCTTTCAAACGCATAAGAGATTGTGGTGGTGGCTTCAAAACACAACGCATATCTAAGGAGAAGTTACATGAAGAACAGTGATAGAACAATCTACAATCAATCTCATTTCCACAAAGACGACATTTTCCATCAGAATAATCTGGTAATTGGCCCCATGTAGAGTTTAAGAGGGTGCAAGGGGTGGTAAGGATGGTTTACCTCCAACGTGTGTTTTGCGTCTGATGGATGCCATACGCAATTCACATGAAAGGTTAAATCACACTCATGACATCTGTAAGCAAACTCATAGTCGCCAATCTTGCCACATTTAGCATCACATTTAGCATATGTAAGCAAGCTCTCTTTTAGAAGGGTGAGCTTGTGGTGATGCTTCTCAGTAACTTTGATAACCTCTGGTGGTGGGTACTTGAGACAATATAGATCAATGTCGAAGTCACATATCTTACAACGATATAATCGATCGCTGATTCTCTTTCCGCAAATATCGCAAATATTAGAATTATGTGGGGCACTTTGAAACCAAAGAGGGTGAAGGGAGTGAGATGGGTGTTGTATAGATTCAGAGGTCGTGTTGCTACATTTCTTGTGGATGAAAACATTGCATCTTTTGCAGTAGTAGCCGTCAGTGATAGATTCAAAGCGTCCACAACAATCACCTTTCCTCGTATCATTGCAAGGCAACATAAAATGCTTGTGGATCCATGGTAGTGACACTCTCTCACCACCGTCTATCGTTGTATACTGAGAAAAAGAAGAGGAAGAAACGTTAGACCAAATTTTTTTATTCCCATCATCATAAAAGGTGTAAGGAGAGGTTTACCTCTAAAGGGTGTTTGAGCGGATGCCATACGCAATCTACATGGAAAGTAAAATCACATTCTTGACATTTGTAAGCAAACTCATAGTAGCCAGTCTTGCCACAATTTTTAGCATTACAGTGGAAGTAGATCCGCTCCTTGAAAAGGGTGAGCTTGTGTTGATGCGTCTCGGAAATGTCGATAACCTCCGGTGGTGGGTACTTAAGACAATATAGATCAATGTTGAAGTCACAAATCCCACAACGATAGAGTAGATTCTTGATTCTCTTTCCACATAAATTGCAATAATGAAGTGAATTTCTTTGAAGCTCAAGTGTGTGACCGGAGTGAGACGGGTGTTGTATATATTCAGAGGATTCACTACATTTCTTGTGGACGAAAAAGTTGCAGCGCTCACAGTAGAAACCATCAGTGATAGCGTCAAAGCCTCCACAACAACGACCTTTCCCCATATCATTCCACGGCACCATCGAATGGTGGTGGATCAATGGTAATGACACTCTCTCAGATTCCATCGTCGAAGGAAAAAGAAGATAAGCAAAAGCAAAAGCAAAAGAAGAAGAAGAAAAGACTAAATGTGTATCCTCTCAATGTAAGGCATTTCAGAACTCTATCTCTCACCACTCAATTATCATAACTATAGTCGTTGTAAAATATCTACTCCAATAAATGCATCACATTTCAGAAGACAACAAAAAAAATTGAAATATGTACACAAACTAAAAAAGTAACACTTGTGAGAGTTTCAGATATATTCACCATTCAACCAAAGTTTTCAGGTTGTATATCGAACAAAGCAATCTCAGGTTGAATCCATCCACTTTTTTAACTCTTTCACATTTTCCCCTCAATCTAGAGACTAAAACATGAAGACTGAAATTTTAAAAAATGCCATTCAACAGAACCTTTTGTGAGGAAATTAGATTGCACCATATGTTCTTTCGCTTGGTCTCTGTGTTGGTCCTTGAGAAGAAATCGAGGAAGAGCGTTCCCATGAGACTTCGTTCGCAAAAGCATTGTTGGTTTCTTCAGCTCTTGAGTAGCTTCGTCCACTTCCACTCACCTGTTTACAAAGACCTTGTCTTGATTCCGCATAAACAATAAACAACAAAATAAAGAACAGCGAGCTCTCTGCATGATGCCACAAAATAAAGAATACTTTTGTAATGCTTACAGTTTCTAGTAAGCCCGATAGAAGTGAAATCCCCGGTAATGCATCAATCCCACGCTGGATCCATACAAACAAATCAGTGATTTTGTGTATATATATACAGCGTAAGACAAGAATTAGAGAAAATCAAGAATGGAAGTAGAAGGAGTGGATGTTACCACATGTTCTACTCTTGTTTTGTAGATAAATCCCCCACAGCATAAAAGCGTAAATGCAACGAGTGATCTGATCAGAAGCAACACAATTAGTCGAGCTAAATCTCCTGTTACAAACCATTTGTGATTTTGATAAGAGATATTTTTCGTACACGCAGGAAAAAACTCCGAATATAGCCCATCCTTTCGCTGATCCTCCTTCACTACCTTGGTTATATTCTGAAATAATGTAAGAAACACAAATTTTCCGTATCAGAGAGAGACAAAGCACATGGATGATCACACCGAGTGTATAATAAGCTCACCACAGAGTTTTGTGAGGGAAAACTGAACAGGGTCATAACCATCCACTGGGATGGTGACATTGACTTCATATGGAGTTTGCCGAGATTTCTCACCTTTATTAAAGAACAAAAGTTATAAAGATTGTAAAAGCAAAAGACCAAAGGCATAATGAGAAAAGCAAAGATACCAGAAGTTAGTTATTACAATTCCAATCAAGTACTAAAGTCGAAGGCGATAAAGTTGTTGGATAATTCCCGGTTAAGGAAGAACCAGCTATCTTCATGTTAAGACCATTCTCCGGGAAAACCTTGACGATAGGCTTCCCTACCAATGTTGATAAAGAAGCAATTGCAGTCATATAGAGCGTAAGATGAGTTTGCTCGGTCTTGAAGCTACAAAATCAGAACACTTCAGGTAGTAAATACACAGCAACTAAAACATAACAATGTTCTTGATTCCATACCTAAATTCACGACGAGACTTTTCAAATCCAAACTGTGTCATCCCATGATAAACCTGTTAAACACCCAGAACCGGGCCTAATTCTAAGTTTATGTTCAAAGCGAGTTAAATACCAAAGAAAAAAGTTTCTACCAGAAAGTTAGATTTGCTTTTTCTTACAATTTCCCAAGAGCGAGGATGCAAACCGACTGTGAATCCCTTAAACACA
Organism: Draba incana; assembly: GCA_963576765.1. NCBI lineage: Eukaryota > Viridiplantae > Streptophyta > Magnoliopsida > Brassicales > Brassicaceae > Draba > Draba incana. The sequence continues at coordinate 27,270,622 of OY755210.1, read as the reverse complement.
CGCGGCCCAGGTTTCTCGCACGGAATAGCCAACTCGACAGTAACTCTAGACCAGTGGGAACGAGCAGGAACATATGATCGTTGTAAGAAAACCAATTTTACCGAATAATCAGAGATAAAAGTAGCAGACATACCTGCAAGTTGAATCTTGGGTGACACTACATATGCATCCAAGCCCACCTAAAATAAAAAAAAATAAGAAAGAATGAAAACTTAATAGCTTTTCGAGAATCGAGAAGCATTTTCAAAGTTTCAACATTCGTAATGGAACAAAGCAGAAGCAGACACACCTTTACATCGTTCATCAGCACAGTTCCCACAAATAATATTAACCTGAACACAACATAGCAACCATACTCAAACAAAGCAGAAGTTTCCAACAGTAAAAAAAAAATTCGAGTAGATATTTAACCTGCGCTGTACGTCCAAGTTTGTCGTAACTCAGCTCACAACTTGACAGATCTCCATGGTAAAACCCCTACATGTATATCACACATATCAGGAAACAAAGACTAACAAATGAATCTATCTTCCGAGGAAAATACATTTCTACCAAAATGCAACAATTGGTAATGATGTTAATAAAACTAAAGAAGAGAAGATTCTTACTTGAACGAAATCGAAATTTTTAGAACCAGACACAAAGTAGCTTAACGGGTCAAATCGTCCAAAATCAATATATCCCTGCACACAAGTCAACAAAAGTCATTCTCTTCCTCATTCAGCGGTTTATAAGTTTTAAGATATGAAATTTACCGCTTGCCCTCTTGTTTCAACATCCTTGCAAAATCTAACCACCAAATCAAATTCCTACATCCACAAAAACAAACATAAAACTCCTTCAAACCAACTATCAAGAAAGAGAGAAAAACTACAACATTGTAATTGAGACTATATATAATACAAACCTTCCCATCATATTCAAATGGATGGCCTATCCAGCTACTCTGATCAAACCAAGTTAAAGAAAAAGCTTAACAAACAACAAAGCAAACTCCTTTACTCTAGCCTAAGCTTGATTCTCAACCAGAACACAGTAATAAAAAGAGGATACAAAATCGACAAGACGACTAGAATTGTCAAGAGCGTAGCAGTTCGAATCTGGTACAGGTACAGATGCAACACCAAACACAAAAGCTGCAATTTTGCCCAAAAGAGATTTCTAAAGATGAAAACTTTTGAAATGAGGGAAATGGGCAAATTCGTCGAGAAGCATATTTACCAGAAATGAAGAGAAATTGAATGAAATGGTAGTGGTCTCTTGATGGGTACTTCAGTATCTGCATAGTTGAGCTTATACAACGGAAAAAGTGGATCTTCGTCGTCTCAATTCGGATCAACCATCGGCAGATTCCGATTTGCGACGGATAAATCTCATAACTTTCATCGTCAAAACTATCTCTACATAGCCATCTAAATTAACCGATCTGGTACAAATTGAACCGAAATTACCAAACCGGATGTGTCCTTAATTGAAATTAGTAAAATATGTGGATAAAATTAGTCTTTGACCCAAATAAATTAGTGTTTCAACTTACAAATACACCCATCAATTTATATGGGAAATTGGAAAAATAGGTTTACAACAACGACAAATGAATACTGGCACTAATATGCTCAAATTTCTCTAGAGATACTTTCTCAAATTTAGAGATCGAATGCATTACTTAGGGTATCGAAATCCACATGGAATCAGTTAACACAATAGATTTAAAAGTTCGAATTAAGCCAAGTAGAATAATATGAATGTAAAAACAAGTAAATAAAGCAAGTAGTGAAATCGGTTTGTAAGATCAATAAAACAAAAGCCAGGCGTAGGGAAATCTCAGGTAAATCTGAATTGTAGATCTAGACAGATAATTAGGAATTAATTAAGCATTATTCTTGAACTTGAAACACTAATATAAAACCAATCAGCTTTCGCTACAGAGATTTTGAATGTCTAAATTCTAGAAAGCCAACTTTCGTTGCGAATCCTATCAATTCAAACAAGCATTAAGATTAAGTTCAATTGTTCACAAAACCCTAAACCAAATTTCTTTGCATATAAGAATTTTGCTCATCTAATATTAGTTCATGCAATTAATCACACTTTCGTGTTTACCAATTAACCTAAGATCAGATTTTAGGTCATGAAGCTAGAATAAGCAATGAACACAAATCCATATGAAGAACTCTAATGATTTTATCCTAACAATTTAATTCAACCTAGCAATCATCATCACTTTTGAATAACCCTAAACCTAACAAGGAATCTACTCAGGCATGGTGAATGAGGCAAACATCATGAATATTATAGATTGCATAAAAGAGATAACAAAGGTTCTAAGAATTCTCAATATCTCTTAAGACTCAATAAAAATAAAGCATAAACCTAAACAATGGCTGCGAAAAACTATAAAAAGGCTTCAAAACCGACTTAAAACAAAATTGTAAACTTTTGAAACTTTTGGGCAAAAACGGCAAATCTTCAAACTTGGTATTTTTCTTGTGACGAACGGGTGTCGATCGACACCAAGTCTGATTTTCGATTCTAACTTTGAAACTTCGACTCTTCTTTCCTCAATGCTCCAAAAAGCTTTATAATCTCACATTCTGCTCCAAACGACCAAACACCTGAAAAGACTTTAAAACATACGCAAAACACCGAATAGACTCTATAAAACGGACTTTTATCATGGTCGAAAATCGGTAAAAACCATGATATATCAGGCAATTTGTAAAAAAGCTAATTTCAATCAACAATCCTACTAACAACTAAAATATGAATGTTGGATACAACTCAATGCACACTAAAGCAAATGTTAGAGAGATGATTTTACATGTATCTAACAAAATATTTGATTTAAGCTTGAGAAAGGTAACAAAGCATTTCTTCCCATATCATCTCCCCAATCAACCCTTCTTCCTTGTTCTCATCAATATCAAGACTAACCAGCACATTTGTTGTGTGTGAATATGCGTGTGTATTTTTGTGTGTTTTTGTAATCTTGTGCTCTATTTTTATGTTATGTGAGAAGAGAGAGGGAAAGAGGTAGAGATATACTTCACCATAACCATTGTTTGTTTCTGCTATCGCAACATAAGAATCCACCCTTTTGAAACCAAAACATTTTATTAAGAAGAAACATTTATACGAATATAAGATATACAAGTCGCTAAATAAACTTTACTAGTTACCTTATTAAGGGTAGATATAGACAAAACTTGGGTGCATGCTCATATTTTCAATCTTGATGAGGTAATGCATATATCACCAAAAACTTCGTTATACCTTTAGGAGAAATGTGAAAAGTGAGTCAATAAGAAACAAAAAACATGTATAACATTCGCAAGAAACCAAATCCTTTTCACTAACAAAACATCACACATCCACAAAATATGATTCTTTCTAATTAGTGCCAAAACTACTTAATTAACAAATATTATTTGTCAAAACTTACCTTTCAAGAGTTTTGATCAAATCTCTTTATTATCTCATCAATAGGTCCATCACATTAAGTTATGTTTACCTGCAAATTGTAAATTAGTTAGACACTCATTTTTTCGCTACATCATTAGTTTAAAAAGAACAAAAACTAATTTTCATTTCTCAGATGAACAATCATTGGTAAACAAGGCATTGACTTTCTTTCTTCTAAACTTAACAAAGCATAAAAAAACTATGTAGTAACAAATTGCAAAATAACCGACTATGTATGTCCATATAAAACTAAACCACTTCATGATCCTATCACGTAGTTGCGGATTGAACAAAACAATAACTTCTAGGTGAATAATTGACAACATGAACAACCAAAATTAGAAAGAAATATATATATCTATATATAATAGCAAACCACTTTTTTGGGTTTGATGATGTCAGCATTTTTTTTATAGGAAAAATAAATTGTGATCCAACGATTAAAATAGAATGTGAGTTATGATCAATGGTTGGGATTGAATGATAATGTCACCCCATATAAATTGGAAGGGTTTTTTTTCAAGCCGTCTTTATGCATTCGTTCAATCGTCGTCTCTTTTGTCAAGCTATGCGTCGCTCCACTGTTTCTTTTCCATACCCCTCTGATCCGAACATTGTATCTTTTCTAAAGAGTTGTGATTTTAGGATTGTATAAAATCTGAAATCATTTTATAAAAAAAATACTGGTTATCGACCACCCTAAAGTTCTTTTCATCTTCGTTCTTCTCCTCCGCTCTTCTATCAATGCAACTGTTAATTTTCATTTTCTCTGACTTTGCCGCCATCCTCGATCCTCAATCTGATCTTTATCAACAATGAATCGTCAAAAAGACAAACAACTCGCCATATTTAGTATCACGGTGGAACAATCTAGGCTCAGTGAAGGATTCCATGATAAAGTTGAAGAAACAGAGACAAAGAGGAGGAGAAGAGAAATCGCAAAGGAGAATATAGCCATTGTTTTGATTCTCTCTTTTTTGATAGATCCAACTTCAATTCATCCGCAGTGGGGACTCCACATCGTTACTACTTTCATTCGAGAAAGCAGTTTTTATTACTCCAATTAATTGAAGAATAAAGTGTCTATTAAGTAGTCAAAGCGAGAAGTAAGGAGCAAGCTGGAAGAAGTGGTTGAGTGGATCGAGTCTTTGTTATTGCTTATTCAAATAAGGACCTGTTATTTCGGTCAAAGTAGTGGTAGAAGTAGTTCTGTTTTCTCTGCAGGTTTTTAGGAATTTTCAGTTCTTGTAAAGGCTATATAAAGCCGTCATTTGCTATTGAATATACATACAAGTTTCCAGCATCTAAACAAAGAGCCTGTGAATATTACAACATTAATAAGCATCTCCCTCCCTTGCATTGCATCAATTGCGTTCAAACCATCATCCAATTATCCTTATTAAAGGCTTTTATAATTGCTTTCTCAGTTTACTTTTCTTTTAGTTTCATTTTTGTAGCATTTGTTGTTTTTTGTGATTGTAAGAAAATTCATAGCCATGTTCGGCTCGGTGTCAAGGTCACTGCCGGCTATCAAGAAAGAAAACGGTGATGGATACAAAAGAAATGTGGAAAGTAAAAAAGAGGTGTTGTTGGGAATAAATTCAGGAATCGCCGGTGTATTCTTTACATACTTGGTTTACAATTCTCTCCACATGATCGCTATAACATACCACATGTATTTGTTTAATGGCACCAGTTTTCAAGCTTGGGAGTTGAAGAAATGTTGTGAATAGTTGTTGATTCTCTTCGCCGAATGAAATATTTTCTTCAGGTTTGGTTAATAACTTATATTTTACTACGTAAACGATCATAGCATGAAAATACAAGTACCAAGTCTCATGGTAAGATTTTCAGTAGATTCATCACTAATTTTCTTACGTGATGATAACCCGAAAAGTCGGAGAGAAAGGTTGCATTGGTGTCGTATTTGGACATGAATGCTATATATCTTCACCAAACAAGTTTCTTTGTAAGGAGGTATGATGCATCGATTCTTTGTGATCCGGTGGCTTTTAATTTACTCCCCATCGATGCAGTTCAATATTAATGCTTCCACAAATCATTCATGAATTTGAATTTTCATATACGGATCTCTTATTAGTTATACTTTAGTTCTGCTTCTTAGTATTTGTTTTTGTTTGCTTGCTTCAAATATGTATAACTTTTAGAAATTGCTTTAAACCGAAAGATTATCAGATGAAGTCGGATGAGCCAATTGTATATATATATTGAACAACAACCACTTAATAACATGATTGTTCAATGTAAAAACCGTGTCTATAAAGTCTATAGTTAGCCATATCCATCTTATATAGTTTTATGGGCTCTTGCCTTATTATACTTTAATTTGAAAAAATATTATTTATAGATCTCTGAACAAGGAAAACAAATTAAAGGACTAGGGGCTTTCATCTGAGAAAAATGTCTTAACTAGTTTAAAAAAAAAAAGAATGTGTTAATTGATTGTGAGTAATATTTTCAAGATTTGTCTCGTCATTTTCTGGAAAATGTATGGAGCTTGATTGTGAGAAAATGTCGTATTTGATTGTGAGGTATGTTTTCAAGATTTGTCTCGTCATTTTCTGGAAAATTTATGGAGCTGGATTGGAAGGGTGTAATTTTTTTGTTTTGTCAAACGAAACGGTGTCTTCACTTGTATGGAGCTAGAGGAGAGACAATCTCCACTAGGCCATTTGGTACATAAAATATAATAGGTTTATATAAATCCATTGTAGTGGAGCTAGAGGAGAGACAATCTCCACTTGTAAGTAAGTTTATTTGTGGTAAGGTTACAAAGTTTGCAACTTCTAGAATTACATAGTTTTTAAAAATAGAGCATAATCTTATTTGAGCTTTTAGAACACATCTAAATCAGTGAAAGTGAGACAAAGTGTGCAAAAGAAAGGGACTCGATAAATTAACAGAATTTTGCAGTCCCAAATTAAGTTTTCGATCCATTTAATCTCTCGATGAATTAGTATTTAAAATTAATAAAAATGTATAATTCCGACGATATTAATTTATAGATGTTTTAGTATATACGTCATGTTAAATTCTTTGAATAGTAATATATGATCGATTCTATGCAATTTTTCCAGCGTCATCTTATCTCAATCCTCAATTTTCATATGTTAAAGTTTGTCTTCAAATTATCATTTAACAAGTTTACATGTAGGTACAACAATTACGCATACCGAATAAAAATGACAAATTGGCAAAGGCTGAAATGGGATCCTCAACCAAGATCCACGATTTCAAGTCCGAGTAGCAAAAGTGGTATTTGAGATATGTGCATGTTAACTAAACCGATGAAATGAAGCAAAGTCCAAGACTAATATGATTTAACTCAGTTAATTTAGATAAGCCACTGCACTCATCTTGTTAAGCAAGGGATGAAAACAAAACCACATGCAAGTTTTAATTAGAACTATATTAGCATAATATCATGCAGAGAAAAATTTACAATAAAGGACAAAATGAAACTCGCCTTATAAGTCGAGGCTGGTTGCTGGAGAGATATATGTCCAGCAGCTTACTAGCAAATTTAACACCACAATTTTTAGGATCTAATGAGCACGCAAAGAACATCAGGAACTGTAGATAAAAGGAAAGTGAGTCTAAACCAAGACATCTCATGTCGACAATGAACTAGAGTGCTAAAATTAGACATCATGCCGACAATGAACTATCTATAACGTATACAACGAGACACGGAACAAAAATCTTAAATCAAGAAGTCTTAATGCATTTAAGAGTGAAACAAAGAACAAACCAACTATTTTATGGAACATCGTAGAGAAAAAGATAGACATAATAAGATGTAGTAATACCTTTTTTGTCACTATATCAACAACCATTTGAATATTACTAAAGCTTTCTGCATAGCCCTCTTTTTCAAATGTCTTCTCCACAAACTTTATAGTTTTAATGAAAGCTTCTCCGCCTCTAATACACTTTTCAGCCAATTGGGTCACTTTTCGTAACGTTCTCTCTGAATAAACCGACAATTTGTATGACTTCTTTTGATTTTTAATTTTGGTAGCTACATGATATCGCAGTAGATTGTAGTAGAAAGTCCAATAAAATTTTCAAAAGTACCTCTGGATGAGCTAGCCTTAGAGCAGTTGCTAGATCTTTCTCAGTGATTTCATGGGCTTCAACATCGATCATCATAGTCTTATCTCGCGTGCAAGCGTATATCAATCTCAAATCACATGCGCTAAGCTACATGACCAGACAATAAAATAGCAAAATGAAAAGAAGAAAAAAATTGTAACAATTGAGAAGCTACAATGTGAGGAAACTTTTTTTACCTCATCCAAATTTGGATTGATTATAAATCGCCCATCTAGCCTTCCTACTCGGATTACCCCAATGAGACCTCCCCATGGTAAATTGTTGTCGATGATGCTTCGAGAATGTACGGATCTTCCTTCCCATCAGAGATAACACACTTGCCATTACCTGAAGAAGAGAAGCAGAAGAGAGTATACTATCTTAACTCGTTATTCCCTTATTTCTACGTTTTTATCATGTTTAAGATTAACAATACAATGAAAGCTCTATAAATTAATGTATAGAATTATTGCCAAATTTGAATATGCCACAAGTCTAAGGAGTCACTTACTATGAAAATAAAAAACATAAACTTTTATATTTAGAAAATATACATGTGGGATAGATGTGTTCTCATAAAGCTTATTAATCACATTTAAATTTTCACAACAAATTAATAATATTCTTCATTCTGCTTTATGGTTTCAAGTTTGTACAGACTTTGCATTTGCTCAAATACCTAACATGTAGTGTTACAGGTAAATGACATGTAGTTTAAAGAATCTGTAGCATTTAGACAAAATCAAGATATCTACCTCATCTCTTACGCAAAAAGCAAAACACATGTTATTTATTTCTCTAGAACACGAGTGTCTCTCTCTTTTTCATAATACATAACATAGTGTTTCTTCCATGAATCCGAAGCTAGCTATCTTACTATTTCTTCCCTTGCTTGTCAGGCTTCCTTTTCTTTGATTTTTTAAAACATTCCACCAAATCAAAATAAAACGAACCTACAATAAACCAAGGTTTTCAAAACCAGACCGGACCGGCCAGTTGGATCGGTCCGACCGGGACTCCTTCTTCTAGCCGATTCTGGGTTGGTCTAAAACCCGGATTTAAGTTAGTTGGGTAAAACCGACCGAAAACCGGTAAAACCGGTGACCCGGTTCCATGTCAAAACCCGGTTCACAAAAATTAATTCAAAATTTTGAGTTTTTAGTCAAAATTTTAAACTATGATTTATAGTTTATTTATGTACTTTTAAATTTATTTTTGCTTTTTACTTTAAACAAAAACAAAAATAAATTTTTATACAAAATAGATTAAAATCTTGTTACGTACTTATGTTTATGACAATTATTACATAATCAAATCATATTCCATATTAGTATTCTACATTTAAATGATATATTATCTTATTTTGTTAAAAAAATTAAATGATATAAGGAAAATAAAGTTTAAGTATGTTTCGTCTTTTCTTTGAAAATTTACATTGTTAAATTGTTCTTACTCTTATTATATATAATTGAAAATATAGATATTTAAAACCCCGGTTGAACCGGTTAGACCAGCCATCCAACAACGATGTCGAGTCAGTGTCCGGTCCGGTTTTCAAAATTTTGAATTAATTTTTAAGTCGAAGTAAACCGACACCATTTTAAATTTTTTAACCTTAATAATTCTTTATGACCGGTCATAAAGAATTATTAAGGTTAAAATAGTTCATTCGAATAAAGGAACACAAAATAAGATAATGAAAAGTTGATATAAATTAAAGAGAGGAAGAACATGAACTTGGAGAATCTGATAAAACAAAGTACACACTAACACAAAACTAAAAGAAAACAAAACTTTCACAAAACAAAAGAGAATTGTATTAGAATGTTTAGAAACTAATCGATGAATTATCTATATTTTCTAGAGTATCAATTTGTAGCTTAATTAAAAGTAAGGAAAATCATCATGATCATGACATACAACTGCAAGAAGAAGAAAGAAACCAAAAACATATATTGTAACTAATCTCATAACGGATCCATTATGTGCATAGAAAACAAAAATTTATAATAATAAATGCATAGAAACATAATTTATGTACTGGATAGCATCACGAAGCCTTACATCATTCAAGCTCAAGGCTTTCTTAGCTATTGTATCTGCTCTTTCATTTTGTTTTCGATTAATACAAACATATTAATGAAATCGTAATAGTTCGTTCCAAAAAAAAAAGGATAGCAACACGAAGTTGCACACACAGAAATAGCTTGTATATCGTTAGTAATAAGAACTGATATTATATATTACAATAAAAATTCAAAACATATTTAGAAGACTAAGAATATAAACCATTGAAACGGTAAATAAGAATGAGAAAACTAACTTGATCGGAAGAGTTGGATACGATAACATGTAGATCGAAAATAGAATCAAGAAAAGAATGTAACATCCCTATCCCGGGTCACGGGGCCCGGGTAGGTATATTATTGGGTAAAGACATAAATGCGCATAAATAACCGTAAGATAAGTCGGAAATACCTTTATTAAATGCGGTAAACGAATCGTTTCAAAGAAGTGAAAACTGAAACCAATAAAAATTCATAATCTCGTCTTAAAACACCAAAGTCTGAAATAAGCGAAAACGTAGCATTTCCCAAATAAGCACCCCACCGGCTCCAAGTCCAAGCTCCTACTCAATACCTGAGAAAAAGGGTAAAGAGGGGTAAGTAACAAGTTACTTAGTGAGAGAGAGTCATCCCTGCACACATGACACATATCACACACAAACGAACCGGTATATACGCATAGTAAGTCTAGGAATAGATATACAACGGTCTAGCACAAACATCCACACCAGCAACACTAGCAGAGCTACTTGCCCAATAGTGTACTCGCACAGCACAACACAACATAGCATATCAATATATAAGCGTGGGATCATACACCCAATAGCAATAGCGATAGCGGGATCAAACACCCAATAGATATAGTGGATCAGACACCCAATAGATATAGTGTTGGATCATACACCCAATAGATAGCGTTGGATCAGACACCCAATAGATATAGTGGATCAGACACCCAATAGATAGCGTATATATACTACAAGATATAACTCAGCATTATCACACAACCAGGTAAAGCATAACTTCATTTATACAAATCATTTCTCTAACAACCTAGCTGTCAAACAAGCCATCACATTATATAGCTACTCATCAACCTAATACAAGCATATACAAGAAGGTTTACGAATGTTATGTATCCACAGATCACCACCTCACCTTAGCCTTAAAGAAGACACAACAAAGAACGGAAGAGTAGCTACGAATCTTGAACACACAACACTGGAAACGCAACAGAAGGAGCTACAGATATCGGATTCTGAATCGGCCGACGGTTCTGGAAACAAGACAGGATGGGCTTTCTGGTGATATGTAGATCCTCTCCTGGATCCTTCTAGATCGTCGGCAAAACCCTTCTCAAGTGGACCTGTCACTAATCGGATCCACAAAGTTTCACTCGAATCTAATCTGGTTTTCCCGTTCGTTTCTCTTCTCCACCGAAATAGGTTAGAACTGTCTTCTCCTCCTTTTCAGGCGACAACGAGACTTCTCTCACATGGTGGCTGCGACGGCTGGCTCTCTCTCTATTAGGACAGGGCTTCGCCGAAAGTCTCTGTCTCTAACCCTTAAGGTCTCATCCTCACCTTTATATAGAGATATGAGAGCAAAACCTAGGTCTCCTCCTTCTTGGGCCACACTTAAATGGGCTTTTCCTGATACACTTGATCCAATTTTCTGTGGGCTTGGGATAGGGTATTACAAAGAAACTCGTAAGAAACCATAAAATATATAGAAAAAATTTGTTTTATGCGTTTGGAAATATAGGGATCATACATATATTTGCTAAGTCGATCCGAACATTCGTTGCTCCAAAGATATTAATCCAATCACCGTCACCAGATTTTTTTCTCGAAAAAATTCATATGAATATTGTGTATGATCACATTCTTCACAAACTGTAACGTTAATCTTGCGCATCCTTTTATATGAATACTCACTCTGCGACCGTCAGTCGTTTTATCGTTATTTATGATCAGTTCTTGCTGCAAGTTTATGATGCAGAAAGATTAAAGAAGGAGAGATTTTAAATTCGATTGCTAAAACCCTAAGAGCGATCTTCAGCGGGAAGAGAGAAAGATGAACAATCTGGAATTAAACAGAGGCTCCAAATTTTGTTGTATTTATCCGTTTGCCATTAAGTGTAAATTGACTAATCTACCCCTAATACTATAACGTATCAAATAATTAAATCACCCGCTCTTATTTCAAATTTTCTACCACCCGTTATCAATTAGAAAGGAAGTTACGAATATAACCTTGTTTAACTTTTACTCTAAAGATTCGGTAAGTTAATTTATAGTATATGACTCGAGTCAATATACCGGTTCAAGGTGGTTGGTACTACCTGTTTTCAATTTGCATTTTGCGTCGTCCTTTCTTACTGACATCTGTTTTTTTATTAACCTGGATTATCTCTTCCCAGTTTTTTTTCCTTTTTCTTCGAAAGGTAAAAAACCCTAGTGTTCTTCTTCAGTGACCGTTGAAATTCCTTATTCGAGAGTCTCGAGACATTGATCTTCCTCCGATTTCAGGTTTTTGTTTACGATTGGAGATATCTATTGTGATTACGGACACAGAACGAGAGAGAGAGAGAGAGAAGAATCAAGGAAGACGAGTCATGTCGGATTCTGAAAAGGAGCTTGAGAAACGTGTTCGGGAAGCTGGGGAAAACCTTCTTGACCAACCACCACCTTCTTCAATTCGTAGGCTTCTTGAGCTTCACGATCTCGATGTGAGCTCCTTCACCATTTTCGTATGCATTTTCCTAGTCATTGGCTCAACTATTTCTCTGCACTTTCTATAGGTTTGGTTATTTTGGTGCTATTAGACTTTTGGGTGAATATTGTCTGTACTAACTAGGTATTAGAGTTTGAGAACCAATTCGGGTCTTTTAGAAAGTCGGATTCAGTTCGGTTTTTTGTTTTCATATTTTTTGCCTAGCCCTAGTACTAAGTACTAACTATCCAAATAAATTTTGAGTTTGAATGATCATTTTACTGTATTTTGCTGGCAGGAAGTTTTCTGCTGCTTGTCAGAGGTGGAACAGAATCCTCCCATATCAATGAAGAATGCACTCTCTCCATCAATCAAAGCATTAGCTGCTACAGAACTCTTCGAGCATTCGGACCGCGATGTGAAAGTTGCTGTCACAGCTTGCATCAGTCAGATTATGAGAATAACTGCTCCATATGCTCCGTATGACAATGACAAGATGAAGGTATGTTCTTGTTTGGTCTTAAGAAAAATTAGTATAATGCGGTCGTTGGTCTGGTGACTGACTGTTTTCTACGATTCACGCGCAGGAGGTATTGCAACTAATTGTATCATCATTTGAACATCTATCTGACATGTGTAGTTACTCCTATCCCAAGAGGATATTGATCCTTGAGACTGTGTCTCAGTTCAATTTTGTGACTTTGATGTTGCATCTTGAGTGTTATGCACTTGTTGTTGAAATGTTCCACCATTTCTTCAAGGTTATAAGGTAAGAGCTAATATTTCCTTACTGCTAGAATTGAAGTTTCAATTTAGAAATGGAAGTTTTTTTGGTTAATTTGTTTTCTACTATGTATGAATATTGTTGTTCCCACTATGCACACTAGATTATATGGTGGCTTATTGTCAGATGCAGCCATTTCCATATGAGTAATCTTCGGCTTTCTCATTTGATACCATTTCCAAACATGCAGTTCTGCCCATCCATGATCTTTAGAACGTGATACTTTTGCTTTATGTTCTTGTAATCCAGTTTCATATCTGGTCTATTGCTTGTACAACATCCATCAACAAATGTTTGACTGATGATGAATTTGTATGTTCTTTGCAGGGACCATCATTCAAATGAAGTATTTTTAGGTATGGAGAACATTATGACCCGTGCTTTAGAAGAACGTGATGATATACATCCAGAGATGCTTTCACCAATTCTACATTATGTTAAAAAAGATCACAAGGTGATACATCGATCTGTTCTTGCTACCCATATTTCAAAAACCAATCCTCTTTTGCTAACTCTTTCAACTTAAAAAACAGATTTCCCAAGTATCACAAAGGTTGGCAGAACGAGTTCTGAGTAGATGTGCTAGTAAACTCAAAACGCGTCTGACTGAAGCTGTAAAAGCATCTGGCGTCTCTTTAGATAAGTATAGTGATGTGGTGGCGTCAATATGTGAAGGGACATTCAGTGCTTTGAAGGAAATCTCAACACAGAAGGCCAAACCATCTGCTACTACTAGTGCTACCAAAGCAATTTCTGAAGCTAAGTTGACAAAAAAATCTGGAAAGACGCCAGATGGGGCCAAGCATACTGTTCCGGCTCCCACAAAGAAAAAAACCTCTGAGAAAAAGGCAATTGAGATGATATGGTGCAAGAAGCCTCGAAGTCAACGGAGGAAAAAGAAAAGCCAGGACTTAGGGAAGCCACAGATGAGGAGTCGTCACCAACTTCTACAAGGGGATAACAAAAAAGTAAGTTGTTCCCTGACCTTTATTATTCGTTACATATATGGCTTCCCTGTCCTTGTGCTGTTATGAATATCCTTTTAAGTATCTTCTAGCCAGTTTCCTCCTCTGGAAAGTTAGCCTTAGTCAAAGAAAGATGTAAAACAACCGTTAGAAGAAACTCATAATAATATAGACACAAGAGAATACACGGTCTACGCAAAGACAAAGCATAATTCCGTAATTTCATGTATTATTAACTGTTGCTCATAAAATGGAGTGAGGAAAATAATAATGTTTTACCAATTGTCAATTGCAAGTAGGTAACTATGCATGGTTGGAGCTTCTTATTTCTTCTTACTGGAGATACTATCTTTTGAACATCTCTATGTTCCCTTCTTAGGAGCTCATGGATCTTTTGTTTTATCATTTATCATGTGCTCTGGTCAAGTTTCTTATTGTAAATTTCTTCATTCTGAATCAATCCATGGCAGGGCAGGTATCTGATCTCCAAAATTATGATGAAAATTTACTTGGGTCGACGATCAGAGTCTGGTGGCCTTTGGATCATGCGTAAGCATTATTTTCTTCGTAGGAAGTATATTTGATTTACACCCTCTGTGCTATGTATTTTCCTTTGAGGAGCTAAATCTGGTCGTAATGGTGTTTTTTTTACTGCAGGTATTATAAAGGTGTAGTCAATTCATATGATTCTTCTAAAAGGAGACATCTGGTAATATATCAATCTCCTTATAACTATCTTGGTTTGTCTCATTTATTTGTTGTAAACCATTAGCCTATTGCATGTTCTCCTAAGTGGTACATATTTCATTCATTTGATTAATTTCATTTTATGATATTATTCATTGTTGTATGCTGGTTTTCAGGTTTGCTATGAAGATGGAGATCAAGAAATCTTGAATTTAATAAACGAGAAGTGGTATTTAGTGACTGAATCAGAATTCTCAGAGGTGGGCCATTTAAATCACTCATTACTGACTTTTCTGTTCTGTTTCTTTCTTCCCATTGCTGTATATGCTTACACGTTTTCTGTCAGCAGGATCCAGAAGCTAATCAGACGGGTCGTAATAAAGAAGCATGTACAATGTAAGTGTAGCTTCTTCAGTTCCATTGTTTACGTGGTATTGGAGTAGCTAGATGTGATTTGTATCTTATGAGATGGACTTGCCGTTCCTGTGATGACCAAAGCTATTGTTTCTTCATGCAGGCCCCCGAAGAAGAAAGCCAAGACAGACAAGGCACAGTCAGCTAATAAGCAATCAGAGATGCTGTCACCAATTCCACCTTATGTTAAAAAGGTTGATGAAGTTATACGTGGATCGGTTCCTACCATTTCTATTTCAGCAACCAATGCTTTTTCGTTTAACTCTTTCCCCTTGTTTTCTTCAGGTTCCGCAAGTATCACGGAGGTTTGCAGAACAAGTTCTCAATAGTTGTGGTAGTCATCTCAAAACGCATCTGACTGAAGCAGTAAAATCGTCAAGCGTCTCTATGGATAAAAACAGTAATGTAGTGGATTCAATTTGTGACGGGGAAATCACTGCTGTGGAACAGGAAAAAGTTGTTTCTAACGGAAAAGAAGTAAGCGATCTCACAATTTTATGTATAACACTACCTTAATTGTTTGTAGATGTAGATAATACGAATGAAGGTTGTTTTTAACTTCTAATGGTCATGCGAGTAGTCCAGTTTCATTTGCTCTTATACGGTTCTACCAATTTGTGACTTCTGCAGGACCGTCAAGGCACAAGGGAAGTGGCAGTAAAGGCATGCTTCTTTCTCCCTTAATCAGTCATTGAAACACTGAAACTCGTTGATTTGTTAACAGAAGAGTCCTAATCGTAATCGGCAGGATAATCATAAGGCCGAAGAAGTTTCTACTCTTGAGCAACCTTGTGTTCATGCAGCTATTTCTTCGATAAACAAGAATGGACATGAGGCTGTGTCCCCGAGATGCGAAACAGTAGCAGGAGTAAAGACTCAAAAAAGAGCATATGAGATGGTTCAACTACCAGTGGCTGAAGAAGAGGATCCTGTAGAAGCTGAGACTCAGACACACAAGCGAGCTCGAGGCGAAAGCTGCAGCCTTCACGAAGTTCATAACGAGGTGGAGACTACGACAGCGGCAGAAGGAGAACACTCTTGCCGCAATCTCAAATCCAATGCTGAGGCCGAGCACAAGAAAGTCCATCAACCTTGCTCCGTTTCAGTTCAATTGGCTAAGGTGAAACGGAGCATTGTAGACACTATAAACAGTGTAAGACAGTTTCGGTCTGAGCTCGAGACTAAGGAACAAAGCATTGTTGACACTCTAACCAGTGTTCGACAGTTTCGGTCTGAGATAAAGGAAAAGGAAGATAATCTAGAAGCTTCGCTACAGGAAGTCGACGTCTTAGGTATGTGATAGATCGTTGATGAATTACTTGTCTCCTCTTTTCTTTTTTTTTGGGGTTCCATGGTCTTTAATAATGTGATGTTGGAACAAACAGGGGAGAAGATGTTGGGAATAAACAAAATTCTCAACTCATATCAAGTTTAGAGTGAATCTGAAGATTATAAAAATGGACTGGAGTAAAGTAGTTCACTTGACAATATCTTGTAGTTCGTAGTTGAGGAGAGCGAAGTCTTTTTTGTATAGCGTTAATGCATTATCTCAGTTAATTTTCGGTTAATCCAGTTGTATAAGGCAAAAACCATAAGCATAAACTATCTTTTCATGCATCTCTCTGCTAAAATATATAAGCCACGAAGTAGGCAACATTTTGTTTAGAAGTATTGAAGTTAAACTTGATTTTGGGTTATGCTTAATTATGGGTTCATGATCCAAATATGATATTTGGACTAAGCCCAAAATTAAGCCTAAGTTCTAGAATTTTCAAGAGATACTTAGGAAGGTTATCACCTCCTTAAGTGTTTCTAGAGAATTCTTGAAGATAAGAGATGTGAATAATGGTGTAGAAAAATCTAGAGAATTATAAGAAAAGGAGATACTAATCTAGATGTTATAGAGAATTCTAGAAACTTGTAAAATATTTAGTAAGTAAGGAAGTTAGTAGAATAATCTAGAGAATTAGTGAGAGATCTTTGGGAGGCTATAAATACCTCCACACCCTTCTCATTTGTAAAAACAAGAATATAAGAAAGTTGAACAAGTGAATAAAGAATAAGTTCAAACAAAGAGTGTTCAAGTTCATAAGTTCTCTAAATTTCTCTAAGAGTCTTTCAAGTATTCTCTAAAAGTCCTTCCATATTTCTTCATCATACTTAGAGGGTCTTTTGTTTATTTCGGGTTTCTCGGGGTTGTACTGTCTTGGGCTAGTGCTAAGCACTATCAAGGGAGGTTTCTTTACATGGTATCAGAGCCATTCTAATTGTGCTCATCAAGATCGGGTATTAGAGAGGTCGGGTTTACTCTAAGTATGGAATCAACGGGTCGTGTTGTTGGATTGGGAATGGAGATCCTAAACCAATCTAACTACCTATGGAAGTCATGTATGGAGTCATACTTGGTCAGTGAGGACTTATGGGATGTCGTCGGCGGTAGTAGCACAATATCACCAAGGGGAGCTGCTGTGACAGCGGAAGCGACAAAAGAATGAACACGAAAGAATGCCAAGGCGGAGTTTGCTTTAAAGAGGTCAATATCCTCGGGAGTATTTGAGCATGTCTCAAGGTGAAAATCTGCTAGTTCTATTTGGCAGGCGCTAGATCAATTGTTCAACAAGAAGAATGAAGCTCGACTACAGTTGTTAGAGAATGAGCTGGCGAATGCGAAGCAGGAGGAGTCTACAATCTCAGAGTTCTTCATTAAGGTAAAGAACCTTTGCTCTGAGATTAATTCTCTTAATCCAGAGGAGTCAATCTCGGAGGCGAGATTAAAACGGTCTATTATTCGATGTCTACGATCTGAGTATACATCGTTTGTGACTTCGGTTCAAGGATGGCCTACACAACCTTCCTTGGAGGAGTGTGAAAATTTATTAGCTTCGCAAGAATCCTTAGTCATGCAAATGGCGGGTGTTAAAGTCCACGATGACTCGGGAAGTGCTTTTGTAGCTCGGAGACAACAGAGCTTCAAAGCTAAACATAAAGATAATCATGGAAGAGAAGGATCGTCCATGGGAGATAAGAAGCGATTCAAGTGCTACCGGTGTGGGAAACTTGAGCATTTTAAAAAAGATTGTCGAGTCAAGCTGAAGGAAACGAATATGGCAGAATCAAAAAGTCATACTGAAGACGAAGAATGGGGAAAGTGTTTCACGGTGGAGGCTGCATCTTCAGGTACATCCACAACTAAAACTTTGGAAAATAATTGGATAGTGGATTCGGGTTGTAGTCATCATATCACCGGAGACGAGAAATTATTTTATAGTCTTCAAAATAATGATGGGAAAGATGCCATTATTATCGCGGATAATTCAGTCCACCGAGTTAAAAAGGAAGGTACTGTTGTCATTAAAGGAGATGATGGAAGTCCAATCACACTCAAGAACGTGTACCATGTTCTTGGAGTTAAGAAGAACCTTCTCTCTGTGGTAAATGCGGTAGACTCGGGTAACTACGTTCTATTTGGCCCAAGAGGCGTTAAATTCCTAAAGAACATTAAAGAGCTAAAGGCGGATGTGGTTCACACTGGAGCACAGGTTAAAGATTTATATGCCTTATCGGCCTCAAACACTTATGTGGAGAAGATGAGTGCCAATGACAATGCCTATATATGGCACGCTCGACTTGGTCATATAAATATGACTAAGCTGAAAGTCATGGTGAATAAGGATTTGGTAAATGGGCTCCCAAAGTTGAAGATTCAAGATGAAGGAAAGCTTTATGAAGGATGTCAATATGAAAAATCACACAGACTTCCATTTGACAACTCTACTTCACGGTGTAGTGCTCCGTTAGAGAGGATCCATAGTGATTTGATGGGTCCAACAAGAACATCCTCCTATTTAGGGTTTCGCTACATGTTGTTGTTCGTTGATGATTTTTCACGGTACACCTGGGTATACTTTGTGAAAGAAAAATCAGAAGTATTTTCCAGGTTTCAAGAATTCACGGTTACTGTGGAAGGCGAGTTGGATCGGAAAATAAAGACTCTAAGGACGGATAATGGAGGAGAGTTTATGTCAAAGGAGTTTCTCTCTTTTTGTCGAGACCGTAGCATCAAGAGAGAGTTTACATGTTCATATACACCTCAACAAAATGGAGTAGCAGAGAGAAAGATCATACATCTAAGCGAGACATGTAGAAGCTGGTTACATGGGAAGAACTTGCCTAAAGCTTTATGGGCAGAAGGCATGAGATGTGCAACGTATGTCATCAACCGAATGCCACTCAGCCCGAACAATATGAAGTCTCCTTATGAGATGGTTCATAAGAAAAAACCAACGGTGAAACATCTCAGGATATTTGGATCAATTTGCTACGTCCATGTATTCGACTCCCAAAGAACAAAGCTGGAAGCAAAGGCAAAGAAGTGCATCTTTGTCGGCTATGATGAACAAAGGAAGGGATGGAGGTGTATGGATCCTGAGACACACAAGTATGTTGTGTCTCGTGATGTTGTCTTTGACGAAGTCTCTTCATACTATAGGCTACCTCAAGTCTTGGTTGATAAAGAAGGTGATGGTTCTTCTAAGATCGATGAACCAGTTTTCGAAGTACCAAGTGAGGGTGAATGTCTGAGAACAGAGACACAAGGTGAAAGGGGAGCACTAACCAAGAGGAGAATCAAGATAATGGTTCTTTGGTAAATCAAATACCAAAGAGGAACATTATCAGGCATGCTCGGTTCAGGGATGAAGAATTTATCACTACTTACTCATGCTATTTTGCAGCTCCATTAGATGAAGAGGAGCCATCATCATATGATGAAGCAAAAGCAGTTTGTGAGTGGGAGACCGCAATGAAGGAGGAAATGAATGCTCTTATGAAGAATGAAACTTGGGATTTGGTTCCAAAGCCCAAGGATGTCCAACCTGTTTCTTGCAAATGGGTGTATCGAATTAAGCGAAAGACCAATGGAAGCATTGACAGATATAAGGCAAGGCTGGTTGCTCGAGGGTTCTCTCAGAAATATGGAGAAGATTATGATGAGACTTTCAGTCCAGTGGCTAAGATGACAACGGTACGCTCTCTCTTATCCTTAGCTGCAAGTTTTGGTTGGAAGTTATGGCAATTGGACGTGAAGAATGCTTTTTTATACGGTGATCTTGATAAGAATATTTTTATGGAGAAACCACTTGGTTTCAAATCACGAGAGCATCCTGATTATGTGTGCAAGCTTAAGAAGGCTCTGTATGGGTTAAAACAAGCTCCACGAGCCTGGTATGGAAAGCTTGCTCAGTTTCTTCAGTTTTGCGGGTATGTGCCATCGAATTCTGATCCGAGTCTCTTCTTGAAGAAAAATAGAGGAGTCCATGTGGTAGTTCTACTATATGTAGACGACATGATAATTACGGGGAATGATGAGGCAGAAATTGCTCGTCTACAAGAGGATATCTCGATAAGGTTTGAGATGAAGAAGTTGGGTGAGTTGAATAACTTCCTTGGTTTGGAAGTTGAAAGGATTAAGGATGGAATATTCATCGGCCAGCAAAGTTATGCAAGAAGGATTATTGATAAGTTTGGAGTACACGAAGGGAAGACGCGTACTACTCATATGGATGTGAACATGAAGCTTAGGCGTGATGAAGGGTCATTACTACTCGATCCTCTACCTTATCGCTCTCTTGTGGGAAGTTTCTTATACTTAACCATTACAAGACCTGATATTGCCTTCGCGGTAGGTCTTGTAAGTCAGTTTATGCAGGCACCAAAGAAGCCACATCTCGAAGCAGCTAAGAAGATCTTGAAGTATGTGAAGAAAACTTTTGGCATGGGTCTGGTGTACAAGTACAATGTCAAGATTTCCCTTCATGGTTTTACGGATGCTGACTTTGGTGGAGATCTAGATGACCGGAAGTCAACTTCAGGGTATGTGTTCTTATGTGGAGACACAAGTGTTTCGTGGTGCAGCAAGAAGCAACCAACAGTGTCGCTGTCTACCACTGAAGCAGAGTATAAAGCTTTGACTCTCGCAGCTCAAGAATGTATATGGCTTCGTAGGCTTCTTGAAGATTTGTTCGAGCCAATCAATAAAGCGACTGCAATCTATGGAGATAATCAAAGTACTATCAAGTTGGCTAATAATCCAGTGTTTCATGCAAGGACGAAGCATATTGAGCTGGAACATCACTTCATAAGAGAGAAGGTGCTTGATGGGACAATCGAAGCTTTGGAAGTTCGAAGTGAGGACAATGTTGCAGATATCTTCACCAAGTCATTACCGAAGGGACAATTTGAGTTACTTCGTTCGAAGCTCGGGATGGTTGACAAAATCAAGTTTAAGGGGGAGTATTGAAGTTAAACTTGACTTTGGGTTATGCTTAATTATGGGTTCATGATCCAAATATGATATTTGGACTAAGCCCAAAATTAAGCCTAAGTTCTAGAATTTTCAAGAGATACTTAGGAAGGTTATCACCTCCTTAAGTGTTTCTAGAGAATTCTTAAAGATAAGTGATGTGAATAATGGTGTAGAAAAATCTAGAGAATTATAAGAAAAGGAGATACTAATCTAGATGTTATAGAGAATTCTAGAAACTTGTAAAATATTTAGTAAGTAAGGAAGTTAGTAGAATAATCTAGAGAATTAGTGAGAGATCTTTGGGAGGCTATAAATACCTCCACACCCTTCTCATTTGTAAAAACAAGAATATAAGAAAGTTGAACAAGTGAATAAAAAATAAGTTCAAACAAAGAGTGTTCAAGTTCATAAGTTCTCTAAATTTTTTTAAGAGTTTTTCAAATATTCTCTAAAAGTCCTTCCATATTTCTTCATCATACTTAGAGGGTCTTTTGTTTATTTTGGGTTTCTCGGGGTTGTACAGTTTTGGGCTAGTGCTAAGCACTATCATAGAAGGTTTCTTTACAAGAAGATGAGGAAATGTAAAAGGACCTTTTGCAAAATCCATTTGTATCTTGAACTCGTTCAACGAAAGAGACTAGTACCCCACCCGTCAGATCAATTAGTCTGAAGTTACGAAAATAGCCCTGAGTAATTAATGGTGTTAGTCCCAGTTTTCACTTTGCATATGGTTTTGTGAAGCATCTTTGTTACTTTCGATAATCAAGTAAATGATCTTTATTACTGTACCTTTCTCTCTTCCCAAAAGATTCATTTCTTGGTAAGGAAAAAAAACCCTTGCATGTTCTTCTTCAGTGACCCTTTAAATTCCTTAGCTTAATCCGATTTTCCTCACTGTGTTTTCGTAGTTAGGGCTTTGGAAAAATCTATTTTTATAATACGGAAGCAGACCGAGCGAGAGAGAACGATCAAGGAAGACGAGAGTGATGTCGGATTTTGGAAAATCTATTGAGGAACGGCTTCTCGAAGTTGGGAATAATCTTCTTGACCCACCACCACCTCCTTCATTTCAAACGATCCCTTACCTTCTCAGTGTGAGCTGAATACTTGCGTTGTAGGATACATAATCTTATAGTCAATTAGATTGGTTATTTAGGTGTAGCATCTTCGATGTTTGGGTGATTCTAAAATTTTGTTTTTACATGTTCTGATTAGAATTTGAACCGTCTTTGGTTAAATGCTCATGGTCGTTTCACATTACTTTGCTGCAGAGACTTTCCACGTACCTGACAGAGGTGAAACATGATCCTCCCAGCTCAATAAAGAATGCACTCTCTCCGTCAATCCAAGCATTAGCGGCTGCAAAACTCGTCAACCATTCGGATGTCGATATGAAAATACGTTTCGCAGTTTGCATCAGTCGGATTATAAGTATAACTGCTCCAGATGCTCCGTATTATAATGACAAGATGAAGGTACGTTCTTGTTTGGTAGTTTTATCTTTAAGGAAAAATGAGCATAACGTGGATTGGTCTGGTCACTGAGTGTTTTCTATGATTTACACGCAGGAAGTATTCCAATTGATTGTATCATCATTTGAACATTTATCTGGCAAGCATAGTGGCTACTACACTGTTAAGAATATCCTTGAAGTTGTAGCTAAGGCCAGAGTATCTGTTCTGATGTTGGATCTTGGGTGCAATGCACTTCTGATTGAGATGTTCCAGCATTTCCTTAAGGCTATAAGGTAAGAGCTAATATTTCCTTGCTACAATAATTGAAGTGCAATTTGGAGCATAGCTTTCTGATCCTGTTATGTTCGGGTCACGGATGTTAACATGTTATTGTTCCTTCTACGCATTTAACAAAAATATGGTGACCATTAAACTCTCAAGTGGCCATTTCAATGTGATTGATTATAATTTTTTGTTCGAAACCATGTTATTACTTTTGTCTATGTATCTTCAAGCTTCTCATTCCATATCATTTCCCCCACTCGCATTTCTGCCTCTCCCTAGACTTTACAATGGGCGATTTAGTTTTATGTTCTGGTTATGTTGTTCCACAACTGGTCTATTGGGTGTTGCGCCTGTTTGTTTCATAACATCCATCAATGCATGTTTGACTGATGATGATAAATATTTCCTTTTCAGGGATGATCATCCAATAAAAGTATTTTTTGATATGGAGAACATTATGACCCTTGTTTTAGAAGAAAGTGTGGATATACCTCCAGAGTTGCTTTCACCAATTCTACACTATGTTAGAAAGGATGATGAGGTGATACATAGATATTCTTTATATAGACCTCTAATTTCGTAAACCAAATGCTCTCTTTTGCTAACTCTTTCAACTTGGCTTTAGGTTTCCCAATTATCACAAAGGTTGGCAGAACAAGTTCTAAGTAACTGTGCTAGCAAGCTCAAAACATCTCTGACTGAAGCAGTAAAATCATCGGGCGTCTCGTTAGATAAGTATAGTAATGTAGTGGTTTCAGTATGTGAAGGAACATTCAATGTTTTTAAGCAAAACGAAGTTGGTGCTCGTCAAAATGAAGGTGGTTTTCCCGGTTTTCATTTTGCATTTGGTTTTGTAAAGCATCTATTTACTTTTGTTAATAATTTGGTTTTGTTTGCGTTTTCGTAGTTATGGTTTTGGTGAAACCTATTGTAAATACAGAAGCAGTCCGAGCGAGAGGGAACAATCAACGAAGAGGAGTCATGTCGGTTTCTGAAAAAGCGCTCCAGAAAAGGCTTCTCAAAGCTGGGAAAGATATTCTTAACCCACCACCACCTTCTTCACGGAATTCACTTCAAAGGCTTCGTCACCGTCTCAACGTGAGCTGAACACTTTGCGTTCACATTGTAGAATACAGAATCTTAGTCAGGTGGATTGGTTATTTTGGTGCAGTTAGGTGTAGCAATCTTTGATTTTTGGGGTGATTATGTCCGTATGATAAGTATTCAAATTAAAAAATCGTCTTTTTTTTGGTTTTTACATGTTCTGATTGGTATTAGAACGTCTTTTGTTGAATGGTAATGAGTATATTTTAAACTCATTTTCAAGTTTGTGATGGGGCTGCTTTTGAGTTTGATGATCATTTCACATTAATTTGATGCAGACACTTTCCTTGTGCCTATCAGAGGTGGAGCAGGATCCTTCCAGCTCAATAAAGAATGCACTCTCTCCGTCGATCAAAGCATTAGTTGCTCCAGAACTCTTCAAGCTTTCAGATGTCGATGTGAAAGTTGCTGTCGCAGCTTGCGTCAGTCAGGTTATAAGAATAACTGCTCCAGATGCTCCGTATGAAAATGACAAGATGAAGGTACGTTCTTGTTTGGTAGTTTTATCTTTTTAAGGAAAAAATAGCATAATGCTTGGTGGTCTGGCACTGACTGTTTTCTACGGTTCACCCGCAGGAGGCATTGCAATTAATTGTATCGTCATTTAAACATCTATATGACGCGGAAAAGATCCTTGACATTATGGCAAACGCCAGAGTATATGTTTTGATGTTGAATCTTAAATGTGACATACTTCTTATTGAGATGTTCCAGCACTTTCTCAAGAACCTAAGGTACAAGCTAACAAGTTCCTATCTGCTAGAATTGAAATGCAATTTTGAGCATAACTTATTGATCCTAGATTTTTATATCTTCCATATTTCGATCCTAAACTGTTTGGTTCACGGATGTTAACATGTTGTTGTTCTCTGTTCGCGCAATTAACAAACTATATGGTTACCATTAATTTCAGAAGTGGTCATTTCAATGTGATTGATTATGTTGTTTTTACATTTGTCGATGTATCTTCAAGCTTCTCATTTGATATCATTTTCCCACTCACATTTGCCTCTCCTTGGACTTTATGATGTGCAATTTAGTTTATGTGCTGGTAATGTAGTTCCATCAATACACGTTTGACTGATGATGAATTTGTATTTTCTTTGCAGGGATGGTTATCCAATGAACATATTTTTATGTATGGAGAACATTATGACCGCTGTTTTAGAAGAAAGCAAGGATATACCTTCAGAGTTGGTTTCAGTAATTCTAGATTATGTTAAAAAAGGATGATAAGGTGATACATCTATTCTTTATATCTCTATTTCGGAAACCAATGCTCTTTTTTGCTAACTCTTTCAACTTAATAGCAGATACCTCAAGTATCACAGAGGTTGGCAGAACAAGTTATGAGTAGATGTGCTAGTAAACTCAAAATGTGTCTGACCGAAGCGGTAAAAGCATCTGGCGTGTCTTTAGATAAGTATAGTGATGTAGTGGCTCTAATATGTGAAGGGACACCCAGTGCTTTGAAGCAAAACGAAGTTGCTGCTCATGAAAATGAAGTAAGCTCTCTCAACTTTATTGATTTTAGGTAATGTACTTGCATCACGTGTCGTCATACGGATGAAGGTTGCCAAACACTGGAGAAAGAAGAAGATTGTTAATTGCCATGTTATTTTCTAATCATCAGCAGGGTAATCAGAAGGCCGCAGAAGTTTCTACTCCTGAAGCTAGTTCTTTGCTAAACAAAAATGGACATGAGGCTGTGTCTCCGAGATGTGAAACAGTAGCAGGAGTAAAGACTCAGGAAAAGAGAACACATGAGATGGTTCAACTACCAGTGGCTGAAGAAGCTGAGACTCAGACACATAAGCAAGCTCAAGTCGAAAGCTGCCGTCTTCATGAAACTCATGGCGAGATGGAGAAGATGACAGCTGGTGAAGGAGAACATTCTTGCAGTAATCACAAATCCAGTGGTTTGCCCGGGCACAAGAAACTCCCTCAACCTTGCTCCGTTTCAGATCAGTTGGCTAAAGTGAAAAAGAGCATTGTAGATGCTATAACAAGTGTAAGACAGTTCCGGTCTGAGCTCGAGACAAAAGAACAGAGCATTGTTGACATTCTAACCAGTGTACAACAGTTTCGGTCTGAGATAAAGGAAAAGGAAGATACTCTAGAAGCTTCGCTGCATGAAGTTGACGTCTTAGGTATGTGATATGATCGTTGACGAATTACTTGTCTCCTCTCTTTTTTTTTGGTTCCATGGTCTTTTGATATTATGACGTTGGAACAAACAGGGGAGAAGATGATTGGAATCAACAAAATCCTCAACTCATGATCAAGTCCAAAGTGTTACCGAAGATCATAAAAGGGACCGGAGTAAAGTAATTAACTTGACAAGGAATCAACACAACTCTTTTTGTATATCCTGGAGCATTATCTCGGTCAAGTGTAAATATACGTTAATTTTGGGTTTCTTAAGTCTAGTATAAGGAAAAAACCATAAGCATTTAGCTATTTTTCATGCATCTCTCTGTTAAAATGCATAAGCAACGAAGTAGCCAATAGGGAAATCAACAAAATCATCACGTTTAGAAATGAACTTAAAGATCAGGAAAAGTAAAAGGAACTTTCGCAAACTCCATTTAAATCTTGAACTCGTTCAACGAAGGAGACTAGGGGGTGGTATTGAATTAGAGAATTTGAAAGAAGGGGTAATCGTAAAACAATTAATTTTAAAAGATTTTATGAAATTTATATAATTCTATCTAAATCACATGTTGGGAATTGGTTCTTCACGTTTTTGATTAAAATTTCTCTTAAATTCTTATTATTATAAAAGAGTTAATTTGCTAACTATCATAGAAAAAAATTATAATTGAAACACTAACAAAAAAATCCTATATCTAATGGCATGATTTTGCCACATAGGTGCATTTTTGTTAGTTTTTCAATTATAATTGAAACACAAACAAAAAACCCTATATCTAATGACCATAATTTTGTCACACAAGTGCATTTTTGTTAGTTTTTCAATTATAATTTTTTTCTACTTTAGTAAGCAAATTAACCCTTACCTTTACGGCTTTACCTCACTGAGGACTTTCTCTTCTCCGAAGGTAAAACCCTGTGTATTTTTCTTCAGTGACCGTTCAAATTTCTTATACCTTGTTAGCTTAATCTGATTTCCCTCTCCTCCGATTCCATAGATCGATGTCCAGATTTTTGTACTCTGATATGTCTGTGTTTCCGTAGTTAGGGCTTGGAGAAATCTATTGTGATTACGGACACAAAGCGAGAAAGAGAGAGAAGAATCAAGGAAGACGAGTCATGTCGGATTATGAAAAAGCCCTAGAGAAACGTGTTCTCCAAGCTGGGAAAAATCTGCTTGACGCACCACTACCTTCTTCAGCTGATAAGCTTCTTCAGCTTCTCGATGTGAGCACAATAATGTTTTTTCTTCTTCGTGATAGTCAAGTGTTTTAGTTTCCTCTACTAGCACTGGTTGTATAATTAGGCTTCCTAGTGTTCACATCGTAGGATATAGAGTTGGATCATAGTCAGGTGGATTGGTTATTTTGGTACTTTAGGTGTATGAACTATATGTCGATTTTTGAGTTTGATGATCATTCTGCTGCAGGAACTTTTTCATTGCCTTTCAGAGGTGCCGCAAGATCCTCCCTGCTCATTGAAGGATGCATTCTCTCCGTCGATCAAAGCATTAGTTGCTGCAAAACTCTTCAGGCATTCAGATTATGATGTGAAAATTTCTGTCCCAGCTTGCATATGTCAGATTATGAGAATAATTGCTCCAGATGCTCCGTATGACGATGAAAAGATGAAGGTACGTACGTTCTTGCTTGGTCGTAGCATATCGCGGGTTTGTTCACTAACTGTTTTCTGTGATTCACACGCAGGAGGTATTCCGATTAATTGTATCGTCATTTGAACATCTATCTCAGATGTATAGTTATTCTTATGCCAAGAGGATAGTGATCCTTGAAACTATGTCTAAGCTCAGAATATCCACTTTGATGTTGGATCTTAAATGTGACGCACTTCTTATTGAGATGTTCCAGCATTTTCTCAAAGCCCTAAGGTACAAAATATTAACTTCTTATCTGCGAAGTTCAGTTTGGAGCATTACTTTCCGATGCTAGATTTTTATTATCTTCCATATCAATCTTGAAATGTTCGATTCACGGATATATTAACATGCTGTTGTTCCCCCCCTTTGCACATTTAACAAACTATATGGTGACCATTCAATTTATAAGTGGTCATTTTTTCATTATAAACCTTGTTTTTACTTTTGTCTATTTTTCTTCAAGCTTCTCATTCGTAATCATTTTACCACTCGCTTCCTTGGACGTTATGATGTGCGATTTAGTTTTATGTGTTGGTAATATAGTTCCCTAACTGGGTAGTGCTAATGTTTGTTGTATAATATCCACATCAATGCGCTTATGACTGATGATGAATTAATATTTCCTTTTCAGGGATGATCATCCAATAAAAGTAATTTTATGTATGGAGAACATTATGACCGTTGTTTTACAAGAAAGCGATGATATATCTCCAGAGTTGCTTTCACCAATTCTACATTATGTTAAAAAGGATGATAAGGTGATACATAGATATTCTTAATAGTGTATATATACCTCTAATTTCGGAAACCAATGCTCTCTTTTGTTAACTCTTTCAACTTGGCCGCAGGTTCCACAAGTATCACTGAGGTTGGCAGAGCAAGTTCTGAGTAGATGTGCTAGTAAACTCAAAACGTGTCTGGCTCAAGCAGTAAAAGCATCTGGGGTCTCTTTAGATAAGTATAGTGATGTAGTTGCTTCAATATGCGAAGGAACATTCAGTGGTTTGAAGCAGAATGAAGTTGTTGCTCATCAAAATGAAGCTGAGACTGGGACACACAAGCAAACTCGAAACGAAAGCTGCAGCCTTCATGAAGCTCATGACGAGATGGAGAAGACGACAGCTGCAATAGGAGAACACTCTTACTGCAATGCTGAACCCGAGGGCAAGAAACTCTAGAGGTGAAAAAGAGCATTGTAGACACTGTGACCAGTGTAAGACAGTTTCGCTTTGAGCTCGAGACAAAGGAACAAAGCATTGTTGACATTCTAACCAGTGTACGACAGTTTTGGTCTGAGCTAAAGAAAAAGGAAGATAATCTAGAAGCTTCGTTGCAAGAAGTTGTCGTCTTAGGTATGTGATCTTGTTGCTAATGAACACTTCACTCCTCTAAATCTTGTGGTCTTTTTTATTTTTGTTCCCATTGTCTCTGAAAGTTTGATGTTGGAACAAACAGGGGAGAAGATAATGGGAATCAACAAAATCCTCAACTCATGATCAAGCCTAGAGTGAATCTGAAGTCACTGGAAGTAAATTAGTTCACTTGACAAGGATCAACAAAACTCTTGTTTTTGTATGTCCTGGAGTTGAGTGATCAGGGCCAAGTCTTTTTGTATAGCATAAGCATTAACACTATCTTTCATGCATCTCTCTGCTAAATGTATAAACAACGAAGTGGCCAACAGTGAAATCAACAAAATCATCATGTAATCAAGTAATTTACTATCTTTATTGCTGAGGATTCTCTCTCTTCTCAGAAAATTCATTTCTTCTACTTGTTACCTAAACGGTAAGGGGCAAAACCCTAGCGTGTTCTTCAGTGACCATTGAAATTTCTCAGCTTAATTTGATTCCAGAAATTGATGCGAGATTCCAAGCGAGAGAGAACGATTAAGGAAGACGAGTAATGTGGGATTCTCAAAAAGTTGTCGAGAAACGGCTTCTCAAAGTTGGGAAAGATCTTCTTAACCCACCACCACCTGCTTCATTTCAAACGCTCCCTTACCTTGTCAGTGTGAGCTGAATACTTATCCTTGCTATAAGTGGTCACATTGTAGGATACTGAAAAAGAAACCGAATCTAGTTTGAAGGAGGAAGAACAAGAAGAAGAATCTGGTGGTTCTTGTTAAAAACACTCAATTTCCACTACTGTTAAAAGATTCAAGATTCAAAGAGTTCTTGCAAATAGTCTCTTGTTCCCACTTTCCCACTCTTTGGTTTAACCTTGAACCAGTTTATTGTTGAGAATTTGGCTGATTCCCAATATGCTCTCCCCTGTTTCATCATCAAAAAATAATATTAAACCTTAAGTAGATAAAAAAGAAAATATATTGAGGTCTAGATAAACACACCTAAAGCGTCAATTTCCAGTAGCGAATGGAATTTTTGGTTGCGTGCGCTGCCAGTGTGTCTGTTTGAAATCCGAGTGCATCCCTCTGTTTCAACTCTTGTGAGTCTTTTCCACAGTCTTTGCTCGTAGATCAGTCTACTAGTTTTGCGGTTCTCTTTGTCTTTCTTTTCATGGTTTTCTTTTTTTGAATAAAATGTAAAATTTATTTCAAAAAGACTTTGTTACATAAATGCATCGTTTTCGTTTACGATTCCGAAAGTAAATAGACTAAAACTAATTTTGACATTGAAAATTTTCGTTCATCTTGATGCAATCCAAACTTGCATACACCCTTCGTATCTCCGATCTCCCATAGCATCAATAGAGGAGATCCTATGTCGTATTTGTTCATCCAAAAGCTGAGCCAATCTATTTGAGGTCCTTGGATTTTCCCCATGATGTCTAGCATTTCTTTCCCTCCATATCGAGTGAATGAAGAGCTGAAACGAGTATCTTACTAAAAACAAGTGGTGCTTTGGTAAGGAGTTATCAATCAGAAGCTTAACTATGTTGTCCCAACTTGTAGAGTAGCGCCGATTTAGCAGTTTACGAAGCAAACTTGACCAAATATCTGTGGAGAAACTACAAGCAAAGAACAAGTGATTTCGACTTTCCACCGGATCTTGACAGAAGATGCAAGAAGAAGTAGCACCAATATTCCAATTTATCATTCTATCACCAGTTGCAAGTCTATTTAAAATGGCAAGCCAAGCCAAAAAAGAGTACTTAGGTGTGGCATAAGGAAACCAAATACCTTTGTACCAGTCTTTTCGTTGCTGAACCAAACGAGTAGCATTCCAAGTTGCCCGTGTACTAAAAACCTTCTTGTAGGTATCTCCTTTGCCTTTCCATAACACTTTGTCTTTTCATGGTTTTCAATCTAAAAAAGGAACTCATGAGACGTTTTTAGAAATGTTTAGCTCTAAGTTTAGCAAAGCAAAGCACAAAAAAGCTTTTGTATATACTAAAAGTTGTATTGGTTCACCTTAGACTGGAACTTAAACATAGGATTTGCATCTTCCCATATAAATTCCAACATGAACGAGTCGTTTACTTCCACTCCATTCGCTTTGCACATCTCTTTCCAACCTCCTCTCAAATAAAACCATACATTTCTACCGCGTCTTGCCATACGTAGAGTAGATGACCACTCTCTTCCATCTTTGTTCAGCAGAGTTATCTCCTCAAGCTCATTAATGCCATTCTCCTTAGCAAAACGCGATACTGAACTTTTAAATTAGTATCTTCCTAGACTCTACAAGCGCTCAAAATCATGACTATATCAATGTAATCAAAGGTACCAAACATCCATAACAACAAGAGGGCAAAATCCTCATAATACATATGTGTAACGTTATATATGACATATATCTATAATACGGAATGGAGCGGATATCGGTCTTCTCTTAAATATATTTGCGATTTTTTGGTTCTTACGAATACTAAAATATAAAATTTCTTTTGCTCTGAAATTTTACGGATATTCGGTTCGAATCAAAGCGAATATTCGGTTCTAAAGAATATCTTGCTCAACCCTAGTCAAAAGCTATGAGGGGCTTTGGTCCTTTTAAGCTTAAAAGCTTTTCACGTATGTTTGATGCCGCAAATGCTTTTTCAGGGTCTAAATCTATGTTTGTTGTCCTGAACATCCTTGAAACTTTTAAATCTTGCACTACAAGAAAACAGGTCGTTAGCCACTCGAATTACCGAGTGGCAAATTAGTCACAAAGATTTGCGACTCGTTTGTGACTCTTTTGTGACTAAAGTGTGACTCTTTTTGACGGAGTCACAAATTAGTCGCTCATTTGCGACTCCATCTCGTAGTCGTTAACCAGTCACAAATTTGCGACTAATCTGCGACAACGATTTGTATGTTTTGGTGGAGTCGTATAAGAGTCACAAATTTACGACTCCGTAGCGACTGACACCAGAGTCACAAATTAGCGACTCCTTAGTGACACATAACGGAGTCACAAATTAGCCACTTTTAACTGAGTCGCAAAAGAGTCGTTAATTAGCCACTACTTTGCAACGTTTCAGGGTTTCGCGTATTAGTAACAAATGAGTCGCAAATTAGCCACTCTTTTGCTACTCATTACCCACTACATGTATGTTTTTGGGAAATTAAACACCATAATGTAAATATATATAAGTTAATTTTGTATTTACATCTTATTCAAGTAATAAGTGTGTAGTAAATACACAGTAGAAGTAAAAAAAAGAGTTTCCTAAAATTTTGCATCACAAATGGTTTCTTATCAACATCAAAACCTATATAACTAAACTCTTCCATTTCATTTTTTTGAAAATTATTCTACATTTTTGATTACTAGTGTTTAAATGAATAAAACCAAACAAATAATGAAGAAATACATTGGAAATTGATTGGAAAGGAATATGGTTTTTGTGGTTGATCCAAATTTTTAGGGTTTAGGGTATATGCTTGTAACTGAGACGCAAATTAGTCGCACATTAGTCACAAATTAGTGACTACTTAGACACTACTCTGCGACACTGTACGTAACCGTAACGTGGGTCAAAAAATTTCGAGAACAACCGGGAAATGAATTTGTTTGAAAGTTTTAATTTTAGACCAAAAACTTTTGGAAAAATAAACCGGGAGAGCCAAAATTTTGGCCAAGTGTTTTACTCTTATCCTCTTATGCTACAAAACATATCTAATCCTCGATCCCCAATTTCTTTGAAAAACCCTAAATTGAGCTTTCTTCTTCCTCGATTCTTCCCATCGAGCTTTCTTCTTCTCCCGTCGAGCTCTCTTCTTCCCCGTCGAGCTTTCTTCTTCCCCGTCGAGCTCTCTTCTTCCTCGATTCTTCCCGTCGAGCTTTCTTCTTCTTCCCGTCGAGCTCTCTTCTTCTCCCGTCGAGCTCTCTTCTTCCTTGGTATGTATATATGTTTTACTATCGATTAAATTTGTCTTCGTTTTAATTGTAATACCGAATCGAAACGATCGATTTCTTCTTACTTTTGTTTTTTATCTGATTTGTTGTAGCTATGCAAGCGGAGCAAACCGAGGAAGCCATGGGTAGTATGCACAGCAGAGGTTTTGTTTGAATTCATCTCCGAGTTCATCTTCGAGTTCGAGATTAGAAGCTCTAATGATCTCTAAGCTCCATTCACCGTCGCAACCATGGGTCGTATGCACAGATGCGGGTTCGTTTCTTCACTTCTCCTTCTTATCTGATTTGATTTTAATTTTTTGAATATCTTAGGAAGTACTTGATCGGTATAAAGAGATCGTGCCTCAGCTTAAGCTCGTAGGTTTGGTTCTTTTTCCTTATTTTAGCCGCATTTCATGAAAACGCTTGCTTAGTTCTAAAACCCATGGTTGAATAATTTTCAGGGCCAACCTCGTTTGCGCCTATCATCGATATGGCTATGACCATTGTTGAGCTAAGTGGTGGCCAGTATCACGTTCTAGTGATTATAGCTGATGGACAGGTACTAACAATACCCAATATGATCGTTTGTTTTTGTGTCAAGAGAAGAAACCTCAATTTTTACTTTTTCAGGTGACAAGAAGCGTTGACACAGAAAATGGACAGTTAAGTCCTCAAGAACTGAAGACCGTGGAAGCTATCGTGCAAGCGAGGTTGGAATATTGTCTGATCTTTTCACTTTTATTTTTTTAATTATTGAATCTATGATGGTTTTATGATTTGGTTTCTTTCTCAATCGCAGTAAGCTTCCTCTATCAATCGTCTTAGTTGGGGTTGGGGATGGACCATGGGACATGATGAGGGAATTTGACGATAATATCCCTGCCCGAGCTTCCGACAACTTCCAAGTAAGTTTCGTTTTAGCTAAAAACAACATCAAAGTTTAGTCTTTTGATCTGATTTCTCTGTTTCTTGCTATCAATTTGTTCTTCATGGTATGGGTTTGTTTTTTTGGGTGTGGTTAGGTGATTGGAGCGAATAACCTGTTGGGTTTGCTGTCACTTGTGACAAGTGGTGTGGACGGTAATGAAGTAAGCAGCACAGAAGAAGACATTCTTGGAGTAGACATCACCATCTCCCTTCTTTTAAATGTTTTTTGTGTTAAAACATGAACTTGTGTTATCTTTTATTCCATTTTTGTAGTAATATGGAACATAAGTTATGGATCTTATATGTGATGTATCTTTTTGTGTTAACAATATCAATATTCTAATTTTCTTTCTAATTTCATCTTTTTAGATTCAAATTAGTAACAATTTGGTAACAAATTAGAAACAATTTGGCAAAGAATTGACTAAACAAGTGACATTTGGTGGTTAATAAGTGACACCATAGAGACTAATTTGTGACCAACTTATATCTTCATAGAGTGACAAAATAGTGGCTATTTCGTTGCTAATTAGCCACTACCTATATTAGTCTCTCATTAGTCACAAATTTGCGACTACGTTTAACAGACGCATATTAGTCGCTGATTAGCGACCCAAAATGATCGTCACAGATGAGTCGCTAATTAGCGACTCATTTGCGACTCGAAAAATTAGCGACTCGACTATTGTCACTCCATTTTTCGAGTCGCTAATTAGTCGCAAATGGCTCATTTGTGACTCTTTTGTGACTCTTCCCGGAGTGACTAACGACCTGTTTTCTTATAGTGTTGCTGGTTTGATGAATTTAAAGACAATGTCTTGTGTTGATATAATAAGTTGTGTATGTGTCTCTCATGTTTGCAGTTTCCCATACGATTTTGCTCTATCTTAAAAGAGAAATTTGAAAACTTAACAAACTAACGTAGGTTGCGTTTTGAACTCGTTAATGCACTTCACTAACTTTTGGACCATCGCCAGAATTGTTAGAATCTGAGCCGATTCTATCTCCGATTTGAACACACAGATTCCGATATGAACTCAAATCAACCGAAACAAAGCCTAAACTAAATCGCTTGAGCTTGAAAGTAAAGAACACCGAGAGTCGAGCTTCGGGGCTCAGTTCTGGCCACTAAACGACAATCGCCGATTACAATTACAAGATCGTCTCTATCTCTCTATACTCTCTCTCTCTCTCAACAACCTTATCTCGATTGTTTGTTACAACCACAACATAATAAAACGCAGAGTATTAAATAAGAGAAAGACTTGAGCTCATCAACACTTGCAGGCCCAATCCGCAAGCCCATTAAACCGAGACTTAACAGAAACCTTGTAACACTTGTGGATCTTCTTGAGAACCCTCTCACACAGAAAGAGACTCCATCACACTTAGGCAAAACTTCAACTCTTTAGCCTCTTGTGACCAACTTCCCTTGAAGCTTACATAAACTTGAACTTTTCATTTACCATAACCAATTCACCTCAGCTATTTAACCATCCTGATCTTTGTCTATATCCTACAAATCTCCTCCTTAGACACATATCACCATGAAACTTAACCTTGCATCCTTGACCGGATACTTGCATCTTTAACCAGATGCATCACTCTATAAATCTTCAATTCTTGGAAACACGAAGAAACTTAAGTGCTTCCCTCAACTTGTATACTGGTAATGAATTCGTAAATATATCAGCTGGATTGTTAGCAGTCGCAATCTTGATAACCTGAGTTACTCCTTGACTGATCAAATCTCTGATGAAATGATACTTCACTGCAACATGCTTTGTTCTCTCGTGCAACACATCATTCTTTGCCAAAGCAATGGCACTCTGAGAGTCACAGTAAACCTCCACAGATTCTTGTGGAAAACCCAATTCCTCTGCTAAGCCTTTTAACCAGACTCCTTCCTTCACAGCTTCTCCCAAAGCTATATATTCTGCCTCAGTTGTAGATAAAGCTACTACTTTCTGAAGCTGAGATCTCCAACTGATCACATTACCACCAGCAGTAAAAACTCTCCCACTAATTGACCTTCTCTCATCTAAATCTGTAGCATAATCCGAGTCGTTATATCCTTTTATAACAAACTCACCTTTCTTCTTATAACAAAGCTTCATATCAGCAGTTCCCTGAATGTATCTCAACACCCATTTAACTGCTAACCAATGTTCCTTTATTGGTTTGCTTATAAACCTACTAATCATGCCAAGAGCATAAGCTAAGTCTGGCCTTGTTCCCACCATTGCGTACATGATACTCCCTACAACACTCTGATAGGGTATGTTCCTCATTTTCACTTCTTGATCTTGCAATTCCTGAGCACTAGCAGCCTTTAACTTGAAATGAGCTCCCAAAGGAGTTAACACTGCTTTAGACTGATCCATACCAAACTTTCCTAAAACCTTTAACAGATAACTTTCCTGGGAAATCCATAAACCACCATTAACACCTCTGTCTCTAAATATTTCCATGCCTAAGATCTTCTTAACATCACCTAAATCCTTCATTTCAAACTCTGAGTTTAGCAAAATCTTACGCTTCACCACAGAATCCCTGTCAACTGATGCAATGAGCATGTCGTCCACATAGAGAAGAAGATAGACATACTCCCCTTTCTTAGTAACCTTGTAGTACACACAATAGTCATACTCACTTCTGATATAACCTCCTTTTCTCATGAAATCGTCAAATCTTTTGTTCCACTGCCTTGGAGACTGTTTTAATCCATAAAGCGATTTCTTAAGGTGACAGACTTTGTCTAAATTCTTCTCATCAATGAAACCCTCTGGTTGCTCCATAAGAATGTATTCATCAAGATAGCCATGAAGAAAGGCTGTCTTGACGTCCATCTGTTGTAATTCCATATCATAATGCACAACAGCTGAAAGGAGATATCTTATAGACACGTGCTTTACAACTGGAGCAAAGATCTCCTCATAGTCAATACCCTCTCTCTGAGAGTATCCCTTAGCCACAACTCTGGCTTTGAACCTAGGATCTTCAACTCCTTGTATCCCTGACTTTCTCCTGAATATCCATCTACATCCTATGACTTTCTTATCTTTTGGTCTTTCCACCAAATTCCAAGTTCCATTTCTTTTCAGAGAATCCATTTTTTCAAACGTTGCATCTTTCCACTTATCACTATCTGGATCCATCAATGCTTCTTCATAAGTAGCTGATTCTGTATCAGCATCTTCAGACATAGCACACACAAAACCAGCAAACTCCTCCTCATGCTCATACTCAAATGTATTTCACCAGATTTGCAAACCTAGCAGGTTTAGAACACCTTCTCTTCTTACTCTATCTCTAGCCAACTGATAATTGCTTAGACCTGAGGATTCATCAGCTGTCACTTCATGACCATCCGCTGACACTACTGTTTCTTCTTGATCTGACACAACTGGAGCTTCTACTTGATCTGAGCTCTCAAAATGAATAACTGTTTCTTCATTATCTAAATTTAACTCAGACAAGTCAAACGTAACTCTCTTGGAGATGCTCTCTGTACTATCAATATCCTGAGTGATTTTCTGATCCTTGAAGACTTTATCTTCTCTGAATACTACATTTATGCTGACCACACACTTCTGTTCATCTGGAAGCCATACACGATATCCTTTTATTCCTTCTGGATACCCTGTGAAGTAACCCTTCTTAGCTCTAGGGTTTAACTTGCCATCATCAGTGTGTATATATGCTTCACACCCAAATTTTCTGAGTCCAGATAAACTAGGCATTACAGAGGACCACTCTTCCTCTGGAATCTTGAAGTCAATTGTTGATGAAGGTGATCTCTTCATCAGATATACAGCTGTAGAAGCTGCTTCTGCCCAGAACCTCTTGCCTAGTCCACTCTTACTTAACATGCTTCTTACTTTGTTCATTATAGACCTGTTAAGCCTTTCTGCTATCCCATTTTGTTGGGAAATGTAAGCACATGTTATGTGTCTTACAATTGCTTCTTCTTTGCAGAAATCATCAAAGGCTCTGTTGCAAAATTCCAAACCGTTATCAGTCCTTAGCTTCTTGATCTTTCTTTCTGACTGATTTTCAACCATTGTTTTCCATTCAACAAAGTTCCTGAAAGCTTCATCTTTAAACTTGAGAAAATAGATCCAAACTTTCCTTGTAAAGTCATCTGTAAACGAGATAAAGTAGTGACATCTTCCTAGACTTGAAGGGACATTTAGAGAACCCACAAGTCGGAATGAACATAGTCAAGCTTGTTCCTTGAGACATATTGAGCTGGTCCAAAGCTCACTCTGTGTGTTTTGCCAATCACACAGTCTTCACAGAATTTTAGATCACCAACTTTATCCTTCTCAAAGCAACCTTTTTTAGCTAGAACTTGTAACCCTTTCTGACCCATGTGACCCATTCTACTATGCCATAACTGAGTCTTGTCACTATCCAACACTTCCTGTTTCTTCTCAGTAGCCTCTACTGAATTAGCCACTGAAACTTCAGCTTTTGCTTGAAGTATATACAGCTCATCTCTCTTTATTCCTTTCATGAATACTGTGCAGCCCTTCACTATCTTCATAACACCATTTCCTCCACCAAAGGTACACCCCTTTGAATCCAGTAAGCCAACAGATATCAGGTTCTTAGATACCTCAAGCATATACCTAACATCATGCAACACAAAGGTTGTGTCATCATAGTTCTTGAATCTCACTGACCCAATTCCTTTCACCTCTGATCTACTGTTGTTTGCCATTCTGACACGCCTGCCATTTCCTTTATACTAATAAAACAGTCTCTCTTGGAAGTCATGTGAAATGAGCAGGCAGTATCCAATACCCACTCATCAGGGTCTCCATCTCCTATAGTCAAATTCGCCTCTGCTACAAGAAGACCAACCAGATCTTTAGCATCATCTTTTGCTAAGGAAGCTTCTCATTTATCTCCATTATGCTTGTAGCCTTTATTCCTATCAAGCCACTTATAACACTGCTTCTTGAAATGACCCTCTTTACCACATATCCAACAAACTCTTTTACCCTCTTTGGACTTAGATCTAGACCGGTTCTTGTTGCCTTTTCCAGAACCAAAATTCTTTTGTTTTGTTCTTCCTCTAACATAATGTCCTTCACCATCTGACCTAGATCTAGAGGCATCTTTAAATTTCAGTTCCTTAGATCTAGCTGCACTAACAACTTCTTCTAACTTCAAGCCTACTCTCTGTATTTAAGAGTTTCTTTCAGAGAATCATACCTGTTAGGCAACGCATTTAGAAGAAGGATAGCTTGAACTTCTTCTGGAACTTCTATGCTTAGATTTCCAAGCTCAGCTACAAGCTTCAAGAAGTCATCAACGTTCTGATCCATTGTCTTTGATTCCTGCATCATATAATAGTAAACTTTTAGTTGAGAATGAACTCGGTTAGGAAGTGACCTGGTCATGTAAAGTATGTCCAAGGTCTCAATTGTTTCTGCCGCAGTAGTACACTTGTCAAGCTTTCTCAAGACATGGTCCCCAACATTCAAGAAGATAAGATTCATGGCTCTTTCGCATCTATCAGCTCTCTTTGTTTCTTCTGCGATTCTTTTCTTCTAAAGCTCTGCATTAGCTGCTTCTACAGCTTCATCTACCACAGGAGGCTCCTCCTTAACTAGAACATCCTTCAGACCTTGAACGCTGAGATGCGCTAGCATACGCCTCTTCCAAAGACAGTAATCTCCGGATCCGTCGAACTTATCGACGTCAATATTTATCCCTGACATCGAAATCAACCTTCGATCTTTTCGATTCAGCTTTGCTTCTTCTTCGAATCACCTAGCTCGGTGACCTATGCTCTGATACCAATCTGTTAGAATCTGAGCCGATTCTATCTCCGATTTGAACACACAGATTCCGATATGAACTCAAATCAACCGAAACAAAGCCTAAACTAAATCGCTTGAGTTTGAAAGTAAAGAACACCGAGAGTCGAGCTTCGGGGCTTAGTTCCGGCCCCTAACTCGTCGGCGATTTCTCGCCGGAATCCTCTAAATGGCAATCGGCGATTACAGTTACAAGATCGTCTCTATCTCTCTATACTCTCTCTCTCTCTCTCTCTCTCAACAACCTTATCTCGATTGTTTGTTACAACCACAACATAATAAAACGCAGAGTATTAAATAAGAGAAAGACTTGAGCTCATCAACACTTGTAGTCCCAATCCGCAAGCCCATTAAACTGAGACTTAACAGAAACCTTGTAACATTTGTGGATCTTCTTGAGAACCCTCTCACACAGAAAGAGACTCCATCACACTTAGGCAAAAATTCAACTCTTTAGCCTCTTGTGACCAACTTCCCTTAAAGCTTACATAAACTTGAACTTCTCATTTACCATAACCAATTCACCTCAGCTATTTAACCATCTTGATCTTTGTCTATATCCTACAAATCTCCTATATAACCTATCAAAACATTAGAAAACCCTTAAAGCAAATCATCAAGTCATCTTATAATCACTGATTAACCCTAACAAAATTTTGAACATTGATCATACCAGTTATAAAATCATCTTTTTATTGGATTGAATACGATAATAAAAGTTATTTGAATTGGTAGAGAGCCAAAAAAAAACATAAACAAAATTTCAAACACCTCTCCATAAAGGGTGATATCAAGCTGACTCATGGTTGGGATCAATTTTTCTTGCTATGCCAAGGAGTTGTGCGCGTGAGGTCACTATTCCGTTGTTTAGGAAGAAGGTCATCAGACATGGCCGATGGTATTTTGAGATCTTTCATAATCCTAGCAGTTGCTTTCTTCGCGAATGAATAATTGAGAGGGAGAATCTTATCATTTTCTAATTCTAGCGACAAATGCACCGTGGAACATTCCTCTATGAGCTGACATAGATGCTTCAGATTATCCACTTCCACTCCATTCACTTTCTTCACCTGTATGTTTCCATTGTTTAATGTTTGTTTTGTTATTATTCAGATAAAACACTTCTAGTAACTCTAGAGTATGATGAAACTAACTAAGATTCTCTTTTCATAAACTTGATCGAGTGTGAAACTAAGAGTAAGCAATATAAATTACATTACCTGAAGATATTGAAAAACAGAGTAATCTGCATTGATGTCATCCTCTAAGATCTGTACCAAGAAACAAAACTTTGATTCTCGAAATATGATGCGTAAAGTGACTTGACTCAAGACTCGTTTATTTCTATTACAAACTCAAAATACTCAAAAGGCTTTCATTGCTAAGGATATTCAAGACAGAGATAATTTAACTGCTCAGGATTTTAGTACCTAAGCAGAAAATATTAGGTTAACATAAAGCACAAACCTGAGAAATTATTACGATCTGGTCACCGGGTTTTTTGGCCATCTTTTTGGAATGATGCCGGGAAGACCAAGTGGTGTATGGTTGAGATAGAGGTACAAAAACAAAACCCATTGCACATGTGTACAATAGGTAAGCATTGATTGTCTCTCTCAGAAAATATGAACCACCAATTAAACTTCGAAGCAGAGAACCAATTATCATATATATATTTACTTGCTGGTTTGATGAATTTATAGACAATGTCTTGTGTTTGATAGAATAAGCTGTGTGTGTGTGTGTCATGTTTGCAGTTTCCAGTACGATATTGCT
Organism: Draba incana; assembly: GCA_963576765.1. Lineage (NCBI taxonomy): Eukaryota > Viridiplantae > Streptophyta > Magnoliopsida > Brassicales > Brassicaceae > Draba > Draba incana. The sequence continues at coordinate 27,228,633 of OY755210.1, read as the reverse complement.
CTACCTTAAAAGAGCAATCTGAAAAATTAACAAAACTAACGTAGGTTCCGTTTTGAACTTCACTAACTTCTGGAATTTGGACCACCGCCAGAATAATATATAAACCTATCAAAACTTTAGAAATGCCCTAAAGCAAATAATCTTATAATCGCAAGCCTAACAAAACTTTGAACATTGATAATACCAGTTATAAAATCATCTTTTATTGGATTGAATACGATAATAAAAGTCATTCGAATTGGTAAAGAACCAACAAAATTTCAATCTCTTGGACCTAGAAAGCCTTTGGGGAAATTGTGTATAATTCAAAAAAAAAAACATTGTTCAGATGATTGTCTCTTCTTAGAAAATGTGAACCCTCAATTAAACTTAGAAGCAGAGAACCAATTATATATATATATATATATATATATATATATATATATATATATATATATATATATATATATATATTTATTTGTGAAAGAAGTCGCAAACTATATAAATCGAATAATTACTTACGGGTTTTAGACTGATATTGAACTCATACTCTTTTCTTTCTCTTAGGATTTTAAATAACGCAGTTTCACATGGCTTCTTCATAGACACCAGATGATTGAAAGTTATTCGTTCCTGCTTACGAAAAGGAACTATACACATGGGGAAGACTCAGTAACATGGTGAAAATGAAAAAAAAAATAGAGTTATATATAGAATATAGTATGGTTACCTGTACTATCATTTCCTATAGGAACACCATCAACCGCAAGACTGACATCATCTTTTTTCAGAACTTTGTGAGCATCCGACAACGGGTGTATTTGGTTTACAAGAATCCCTGTCATTTCCTTGCTCATCTTGTAGAAGTCACGAAGTTGGGCATTCTCCATAGTTTGATATGATAGATCCATTGAGCAAAAACTAACAGGTTGACCACTTTCTTCAACACCATCTAAGAAATGCTTAATCACTGGAGTTGGAATTATGTAGCTACAGATGAATTAAAAAATAAAAGAGTTAGTTTAAAACCTTGTTTGTATATAATGACAAGGAAAAATGTGATGCCATATCAATGTAAATAATATTTCAAATGTGAAATATGCCAAGATTTATATTTTCAACTCACCCTATGTTATCATACCAAAACAAACTTTCAAATGCTACACCAGCGACTTTGTTTCCCATGATTACCGGACCACCACTGTTTCCAGAGTTGATAGCTGCATCTATCTGTATCGCCAGTAGCTCAGTGGAGCTGTGACTGTATTCTATAGGTTCAACTCTGGACACAACACCGTTTGTAACGGATATACTGTCACCACCTGCACTTGAGAACATGTAATTAAGATAACTTACTAGCTAGCCATTTTTACGAGTATCCATAACATCAATTCTTGTCACCATGCAACTATCAATATTCACAATGGCAGTAATTTCTACGTAATGCAAGATCGTAATTCTTTTTCCAACATCATTCATAATAAAGTTTCAAAAAAAAAAAAAGAACATCATTCATATATCAAAGTATATGGATTTCTAAAGAAACAAAATGTTTTATGTGTATGAAACATATAACAGACCAATTTTGGTATATGTTTTATACAAATTTATCAACGAAAGCATATAAAATAAACTCGTCAAATTTAAAAAGTAATTGGTTTGCGTGGTCATATGAGAATTGAAATCATAAAAAAAATGCTGAGTATGCATGCATCAATTTCTTGTCTCTAAATCTATCATATTTCTTCTCAAAACATTTTGATACTCTATACAATATCTCAAAAGCATTGTAGGGAAATAAATACCGCAAGGATAGCCAACAACGGCCACATCATCCTGAAGCGAGGGTATGTCTCCAAGCTCCAAGAAGCTCATACCCTCCCAAAACTCTTCGCTATCAATCTCCAAGATGGCCAAATCACATTCATGCCCAATCGCTCCAACTTTTGCTTTGTACTTTGTGGTTGAACCATACTTTCTTACTTTAACGGATGTGTGATTAGCGACCACATGAGCATTCGTAATAATCTTCTTTCCCGAGATCACAAATCCTTCAACAATTCCAGTATATATATGTTAGCCAAATTAGAAACATATTCTACTAGAATACTTATTTACCGTTTGTACGACGTTTTCCTAAGCCAAAAATGTAACATATATACAATATGTGTTTATGTAATGTATGAAAGAAAATATCATTACCAGAGCCAGAGCATTCATTCTGCATACTTATTTGCCAAGGTTGAAAAAGTCTAGGCTTGCTAGAGACAGTGAAGACCTTAACAACCGAGTTAAGAGCCAAATCAATAGCAGAAGGAGGACTTGTCTTTTCAACTTCATCCGATCCACAGTACTAGATTCTTTTTCTTTTGCATCCACAATACTAGATTCTTTTTCTTCTTGCGGAAGAAACTGATTCTTCCACTGTTGAAAGGTGCTAAAGAAGGAAAATTTATCCACCACCGAGCTTAACTTACTTTTCGCAGCATCTGATGGTTCGGGTGCTGGTTTGTCAACAGTAGAAAAATAGCGCAACTTGGAAGATTGAACACAGCCGAATATCGCAGTCTTGGAGGCAGTAGTATTATTACAATGAAGGAGAAGGACTCGAGGAACAAGAACGGTACGGACAGAGCGAAACATTTTGAGCTAGACTACTAGGGTTTAGCTAAAACAAGAGGGTTTAAGCAATTACGACTAGGTTTAGAGTGATTTGAGTATAGCTTTTATACTTACATTATATATCATTAGCAACTCTCCATAACACAATTACCAAAAATGGAAGAAACGATCTATAGATATCTCATTATAGCATTCACAAAAACAAATCTTCCATATTTCCTTTCCTTGATGGCACGCATTTTTTTAACGTAATAAATTCAATATCCCTTTTCTATATCACGGTGACGAATACAAAATTTACCTGTTTTTCCACAAATGTTGAATAGCCCTACTTTAATTTAAAAGGAAAAATTCCATTAAGCAAAAATTCACCCGAGTAATTAATTATCTTATTATATAAAAAAGAAGCTGATTGACGAGAGCTTGACACGTATGTAAAATTTTAATTCACAAAATTGCGACATTTGTTTAAAATTGATCTAATGATGACATGTGTTGAAACTTAAATTTAATTAAAACAAATTAAAATTAGAAATGAAAAACTTCTAATAGTCCAAATTAAAAGAAAAGAGGAAAATTTCTAATAGTTAACAATTAATAGAAAAAGAGGAAAATTTCTAATAATTTAAACAAATTAAGAAAAAATAAAAAAATGTAGTAGTCCAAACTAATTATAAAAAAATTAACATAGAAAATAAACCGTAAAAAATAGAGAATATAAACTTCAACTAAGACAAATATAAAAAACCAAATGATGACATAAAAGAAATTATATAAATTTTAAATTTTAAAATATGCATAGTCAAAAAATAAGAAAAATAAATATATATAGAAAATAGAGACTATAAAATTTAATAAAAAAGGTGAATGAAAATAAAGTAAAATTACAATTAAAAATGGTAAACTAACAAAATAATTATCATTTAACTAACCAAATAATAAAACATGAAACTTCTAATAGTCCAAAACTAATAGAAAAAAAGGAAAACTTCTAATAGTTCAAACTATTTAGGAAAAAAGAAAAATGTATTAGTCTAAACGAATGATAAAAAAAATTAATAGATAAAATAGAAAGAATATAAACGGTAATGAAAATAAAGAGAATATAAACTGTATAATATGAAAAGTAGAGAGAACATAAATTTCAATTAAGAAAAAGAAAACAAATGAATGATAAAACAAAAGAGGTTATATAAATTGAAAACAAAAAAATCATGTCTTGCAGATCACGGAAGCTTGATGTTAGTCTTTAATCCGAGGCGAGATCGTATCCTCTCTAGTCTCTAGGAGCTCTGAAGGAATCTCTAGATCCCATAATCTTGAACACCTCCAGCGTTGATATTTAGGAGTATCAACATAATTAAAAAAAAAAAAAAAAAAAAATGGATCTGACAATGATTTTGGTCGTGATACGTATCATCTAATTTCGCTTCATCTTCGAACCACGATTTCCTAAAGTGTTTGTATCACATCTAATAAACACAAGAAGCTAAAACTCTTTAAGGCTAAAGTCAAAAAGCTACAAAACTTTGTTAAGTAAATTAAGAGATTCTAAACATTGGAAGAGTTGCGGTCATGATTGTTAGACTAAACCAATCTTCTAAAATATGTATACGCTTTGTTTCTTATTGTACTAGTAAGTAGTAAAAACCGACTTATTCTTCTTGTTTCCTTTTACCCTAACCTTCTAACGAGTCACGTCTGAAGAATTAAGATGCAAAAAACTCAATTTGTTCATGTGGAGAGAATTAGGATCATCACCAGGAGGATGAAGAATAGAAATGCAAACTCTTCCATCAGAATAAACTGCAATCAAGGGTATAATAATCAATAAACCATCACAAGATTCACTTTAAAAGCTCCAAGATATAGAAATTTGTTTTTCAAGAATAAGCACACTCACCATTAGGATGCCACATCTCCGAGGTGAACTTCACAGTTGGACTAACGGGATAATTCTCCGGAAATGACATTATTGCATAAAAAACCCACATTCACTGCAATCAGAACGTATACATGGTTAGAATTAGGTACCATTGACAACAAATTCATATAAAACAACCTAAAGCTTAATCTTACATCTCTACGAACAGAAGGAAGAAAACGAGTTACTTATCCTCAAACAAACACAGCATAATTAGAACAGATTATCACAATATAACCAATCAAATACCGCAATTACGAATCAGCTAAGCCAATTTAAAACAAAGATATCATAAACTACAATTTGATATAAAGAAACAACCAAATCAATGCAACAATTCAAGCAAATTCCAAAGGATAAAAGAATCAAATGGAAAAACACAGATTATCCTACACATGCTTATAACAAACAAAAACTGAAGCATATGCAGAATCAAGAAGACAACTACTACAACAGAAGAAAAAAAGTGAAAACACTCACTACAAAGTATCAGGCGGACCCATAATCGAGATGCTCCATTGGAATACGTTATTCTCATCGACGAGCCCAGCAGAGAAGCCATCTACCGGTTCTAGCACATATCTGAAAGAAACCACCAGAACAAAAACGAAATCAACAAAATTGGCTTAAACCCAGAAGGCCAAAAACGAAATTCAACTCAATAATCGAAACCCAATCGCAAAATCAACATCATAAAACAAAAAACCCAGATCGAAAAGTGAAAACATAGAGAAGAATGCAAATCCCCAAAACCGTCGCCGACGGTGAAGAGAAAAGAAAAGTTTTATCAAATGAATTTTTTTTTTAATTTCTGCCTTTAATAGAAAGTATGAACAAGGAGAAAATATCTGGAAATGCTTTTCTCATTATCTTTCTTACTTACAATCAATGCACTGTACATAGTATTTATACTAAGCTAGTAAACCGGAAATACATTTGGTTCAGCTAAAGGAAACTAAACCAAGATCTAATTACCAAAATACTAATATGTACCAAAGCTAGTATGTACCAACTGCTAATAGCCCCCTCAAGATAGAGGGAGGAAAATATTACTCACTCCAATCTTGCTCATCAAAGAATTGAACAAAGCCGGATAAAGAGCTTGAGTCAAGATATCAACAAGCTGATTTTCACAGGTCACATGCATGGTCTTGATCAAACCATCATCAATATTCTCCCGAATGGTATAGCAATCCCTATCAACATGCTTTGTCCGTTCATGGAAAACAGAATTATTAGCAATGTGAAGAGTTGCCTGGTTATCACAATAAAGAAGAGCTGGATGAGAGAAAAGTAGAGCCAAGTCCTACATCAAACCATCTAACCAGAAAATTTCACAAGCTCCCAAAGCCATAGCACAAAATTCAGCCTCAGTTGTACTCCTGGATACAGAACGCTGCTTTTTAGCTTTCCAAGAGACTAAAGAATCACCAAAGAACATCATGTAACCGGAAACAGATCTTCTTGTATCCAGGCAAGAACCCCAATCAGAATCAGCAAAGGCTTTCAAAGCAAAATCACCCTGAGAAGAATAGAAGAGCCCTTGACCTGCAGTACCCTTGAGATAACGAAGCACCTTGTGAATAGCCTGTAAGTGAGGTTCCCTTGGAGCAGAAGCAAACTGGCCAAGAGTAGTGAGAGCATAAGTAATATCTGGCCTAGTAATAGCCAGATATTGTAATCTACCAATAAGCTTCCTATATTGTTTAGGGTTGTCAAGAAGAGCACCCTTGTAACACCCAAGTTTTTTTTTACTAACAATTCTACTGCGGAAATTAACATAAACAATTAAACCAATAAAAATAATCCAACAATAAATATCTCCTTTAAACCATTTAATTCAAACTCCAAAATTCAGGAATGAAGAATAAATTATCTAGCAACCTAACCAACTGATTCGCTAGACTAAACATTAAAACCTAAACCCTATCATCCTCTTCTCTCGGCCTCGATTCCACGATCACACTTTTCCTTTACCTGCAACTCAAAGGGAAAAATAGAATTGCGTGAGTATTATCATAAATACTCAGTGGAGCGGTCATCCCGCCAATCGGAAAAACATAAAAATACGAATATCAATTTACTACGCGATTAAGTATCGATTAAACCAATTTCCAGATTAAATTACCAATTCAGCTTAATTAACATCTTCTTTTTAGATTAATTAACAACTCAGATTAATTAAAAGAAACACACGAAATTACACAATAAATTATCGGGTGTCGATCGACAGAGACACTGTGCCGATCGACACGCGACCCAGTCGATGTCCATCTCTGCGCGAGGTGTCGATCGACACTGCCCGCAGGCGTCGATCGACACGTCGCACCAGAACCCGAGCCCGAGCCAAAACCTCACACGGCTCGTCTCGATTCCTCGTGGATTGACACAGAGACCACACAAGACGAATTCACACAGCAATCAACCACAAAACCAATCTTTCCATACAAAAAACGATTAACGATAACCACCCAAATCCTAATATCCGATTCTACGCTTTTCCTAACGATCACGCACTCACCTTTGAGTTTTGAAGCGGATTGACTAAGGAACGAACGCGAAATGACTGATCATAGCCACCAACTCTCTGATTCCTCGCTGGAACCAAAAGGAAAAGAACCTCGAATCACCACACGCGACCACCGGAACAAACGAACGGCGAATCCTCAAGAACACAAGCGATTCTACTCCAAAACTTTTGCAAGGCAAACACCCGTGTCGATCGACAGACACCCATTCCTATCGATCGACAAGCATCCAGAAAAACCCATTTTGGATCACGGGCGTTACAATTCTCCCCCACTAACAATGGATTCGTCCTCGAATCCCGAAAAAAACCGTCTACTAAAGACTCCAAACCCGACCTAACCCCGTCAACTATCCGAGATCAAACCTGATCTCCGAGGCTCTCGTTTAGTCTCATGTTTATACGCCCGTTTTTAGACATCTATTACTCTTAACTGATTCCACACCACTCTCACTCGCATGACGCATCCCTTGAGCTATCGGTGTTACACCACTCACACTCTCGGGAAGCATCCCTCGAGCTATCGGTGTCTCGCACCCCTCTCACTCACAGGACGCATCCTTTGAGCTATCTGTGCCCGCACCCCTCTCACTCGCAGGACGCATCCTTTGAGCTATCGGTGCCTCGTGCCCCTTCAACTCTCATGACGCATCCTTTAAGCTCCGGGTACACAGGGAAAGCTACACAATCCCTAGAGAGAACGCATCCTCTCAAAACAAAATGAATGAGTTGATCGGGACCGCAGCCCCAAGGATAATAAATTCTAAAACGCTGATAAACATCTATCGACTAACTGCCTCTCGTGGTCAAACTCGATACTCCCTAACCCGGAATATTACCACAACACATATAAGAAAGACTCATCTTATAAAACAGATTAAATAAGAACAACTCCATCTTATAAATCTCGAAAAGGTATAATCGTTACAACACACGAAAATACAATGATACAAAGCATCAACATGCTAAACAGACTAAACTGGAACCACAAAGAGAAATAAAGCTCACGCCACGACCTGCTTGTCGAACCACTTCCTGAACTTTAACTTCATCTTTGCCTCGGGCTCCCAAGTCTCCTCCTCAAAACCAGCGCAATCCCACAGAATCCGCAACAAAGGAATCTTCTTCCGACGCAGCACCTTGACTCTCCTCTCGAGAATCCTCACAGGCATTACCGGAACCGTCAAATCAGGCTGAAGATCCGCAGGAATCTCAGGCACTAGCTCCTCCGACTCATGCAAGCACTTCCTCAACATCGACTCATGGAAAATCTTATGAAATACCTTCATGATCGGTGGTAACTCAAGCCGATGCGCCACCGGCCCAACTCGCTCCACTACCAGAAACGGACCCATAAACTGCGGACTGAGCTTGTTCTCTGCTATGGCTCAGTTAGGACCCCTCAACATAGCCATCTTGAGATACACACGATCTCCCACTGCAAACTCCAGCTCTCGCCGCCTCTTATCCGCATAACTCCTCTGCCGATCCTGAGCTTCCTTCATGTTCAGCCACACAACCCGGACCTTTTCCATCATTTCCTGAACATAAGTAGCTCCATGAATACTCCGCTCCCCCACTTGGGTCCAGCATAGGGGTGTCCCGCATGGCCTCCCATACAAAGCCTCGAAAGGAGCCATACCAATACTCGCCTGGAAACTGTTATTATAAGCAAACTCCACTAAGCTCAAATGACCAGCCCAGTGACCACCCCAATCTAAAACACACATCCTCAGCAAATCCTCCATAGTCTGAATAGTTTTCTCTACTGCCCATCAATCTGCGGATGATAAGTTGTACTCATATGCACCTTAGTGCCTATCTCTGCCTGATACGCTCTCCAGAACTCAGATGCAAACCTCAGATCTCGGTCTGACACAATGCCATGCAGCCTCACAATCTCCTGCACAAATTTCTTAGCCAAAACAGCCGCTCCGTCTGTCTTCTTGATGGCCAGAAAATGTGCTGACTTAGTCAACCGATCAACAATCACCCAAATAGCATCGTACGTCCGCGACACAGGTAATCCCACAACAAAGTCCATCATGATCCTATCCCACTTCTACTCCGGAATGGGTAAACTCTGCAGAAGACCACTAGGAACCTTGTGCTCAGCTTTAACCAGCGAACAAGTGTTGCACTTGGAGACATAAGCTGCCACATCTCTCTTCATCCCGACCCAGTGATAATACTGCTTGAGATCACGATACATCTTAGTCGCTCCTGGATGAATCGAGAACTTACTAGCATGAGCCTCCCGCAGAATCTCCTGCCTCAACTCCTCAACCTTGGGTACATAAACCCTACCGCGAACAAGAATCACCCCACTCGAGGAGACCTGATACTCAGAACCCGCCACGGTCGACGCAGCCACTAAACCATAACCACTCGCCTGAGCCGCAAGAATCCTACTCAATAGATCCGCCAGATCAATCGCCTCTAAACCCAAAGGCTCCTCTGACATGGCACATAAATGCAATGTGCTAATCTCGCTAATCAGCAACCCAATATCCTGCTCCCGTGCCGAATCTGCCCGACGACGACTCAAAGCATCCGCTACCTGGTTCGCCTTACCAGGATGAAAGACTATCTCAAGCTCATAATCAGCTAACAACTCAACCCAGCGCCTTTGCTCACATTCAGCAACGGCTGAGTGAAAATGTGCTGCAGATTCTTATGATCGGAGAAGATCTGAACCTTCCCACCATACAGATAAGATCTCCAAATCTTCAATGCAAACACCACTGCACCCAACTCTAGATCATGCATACGATAATTACGCTCTGCGCCCCTCAGCTGCCTCGAAGCATACGCAATCACTCTACCCTCTTGCATCAACACGCAAACCAAACCAATCCCGGAAGCATCAATGTACACAACATACGGCTTACCCGGCTCGGTCAACACCAAAACCGGTGTACTCATCAACATCTCCTTAAGCCTTGAAAAGCTCTCCTCGCACTCCTGTGACCAAATAAACAGAACATCCTTCCCGGTCAACTTCGTCATCGACTGAGCCATACTCGCAAATCCTTTGACAAACCTCCGATAATATCCTGCTAAACCCAGAAAACTCCTGATCTCGGTAGCATTAGTCGGTCTAGGCCAATCTCGAATAGACTCTATCTTAGCCGGATCCACAGAAACTCCTTCTGCAGAGACAATGTGACCAAGGAATCCCATCTTCCGCTGCCAAAAACTGCACTTGCTCAACTTAGCATAAAGCTTCTGCTCCCGAAGCTTCTCCAGGATCAACCGCAAATGAACCTCATGCTCCTCAGGACTCTTAGAGTAAACCAAGATATCGTCGATAAAGATAATCACGAAGACATCCATGTAATCCTGAAACACGCCGTTCATCAACCGCATGAACGCTGCTGGCGCATTCGTCAAACAGAACGTCATCACCACAAACTCGAAATGACCATACCGTGTCCTTAAAGCAGTCTTCCGAACATCAACCTCGTCGATCGGAATCTGATGGTAACCTGATGCCAGGTCAATCTTAGAGAACCAAGTAGCACCCCTCAACTGATCTAGCAACTCATCAATCCTCGGGAGAGGGTACTTGTTCTTCACAATGACCCGGTTAAGTCCCCGGTAATCGATGCATAACCGAAAACTACCATCCTTCTTTTTCACAAATAACACCGGCGCTCCCCACGGTGAAGTACTCGGACGGATAAAACCCTTACTGGTCAAATCCTCCAACTGACTCTTCAGCTCAGCTAACTCGGCCGGAGCCATTCTGTAAGGTGCCTTGGAAATAGGCTCTGTCCCGGGCTCTAACTCAATCGTAAACGGATCGGACCACGACGGCGGCAATCCCTGCAACGACAGAAAGACATCCTCAAACTCTCGGACAACCTGAATCTCGCCCACCGCAACCTTACCAACAGACTCTGGCATAAAAATCGTCGCCAAATACGCCTCGCATCCTCGCTCTAACATTTGCACTGCCTGAACTGCAGAAATAACCAGGCTCCCTAAAGTCGGTCTCACTCCCTGAACGTCAACTTCTCTGGCCCACACTCAAAGGACACTCTGCCTCGGTAACAATCCAGATGGACACTATAATGAGACAACCAATCCATCCCCAGGATAACATCATACAACTCCACCAGACTGATCACCAAGTCTGCTGGCATAAGCTTCCCCGCAATATGAACATCAACTGCTCTAACACGGCCTGAAGTAGCCAGGAAACCACCTCTAGCTACCTTGACCAACCCTAAACGCTCACCCGCACTGCTACGGATGCCACTGCTCTCGGCATGCTCCGGGGTAATAAAGCAGTTCGATGCTCCATAATCAAAAAGCGCGTGGGACTCAAAACCTCCCGCTAACAAGGTCCCTACACAACCCATATGTGTTGAGAACCCTACCAGACTATCACATGCAAAAAGCGGAAACAAACAACAATTCACCAACTAAAGAATTTACGAAGTCTGAGTCCAGAATTTTACCTATGATCGAAGCGTCGCTAAGATGTCCCTGCTCCACCTCTCCAAAGGGGTATAGACTCGCGGTGCTGGCCCAATCTGACCCAAAGGCTGCACTGCCGCCAACTACGCCACTGGCTGAACTGGAGCAAGAGTCATTCTCTGCGGCTTAGGACACATCGGCCTGATATGCCCGGGCTCCCGGCAGTTATAACAGACTCTCACATCTGCCTGCCGCGACTGCTGCTGCTGTTGACCACCCTTCCCAGGGCAACTCGACAACTGATGCTCCAAACTGCCGCATCCAAAACACTCTCCGCCCCTCGAACCCTGCCTGGGCCTGGAAGAGCCATCCCATTTCCGTTTCTGTCCCTGCGCAGGCTTGCCGCCTTTGCAGGGACCAGAACCGGAACCACCCCGCAACTGCTGCTGCCTCGGCTGAACAGGGGGAACAACTAACACTGGAACCACCACGGCTGCATGCCCTCTCAGATTCTCCTCGATTCCCGCAGCAACCTCTACCAGCTTCGTCCTGGAGGCGTACTCAGTCACTCTGCACCTGGTCCACAAATCTGGCTGCAGTCCCCTCAGGAACCTCTGGACCTGCGTCTGCTGATCCACTATGCCGCCTGCATATGCCAGCAAATGCCCAAACTCAGCGTCGTACTCACGCAAGGTATGATCTCCCTGAACCAGATCCACAAATCTCGACGCGAGATGATCTAATGCCCCCTGAGGAAAATATTTGGCGTTGAACTCAACCACAAATTCTCCCCAGGTCCATACTGCACCAAGCCTCCTGGCCTCAATTTCTCTCCACCAAGCGTGCGCATCACCACCCAGGTTGTGGATCACCAGCTCTACCCGATACTCCTCAGGGCAACGAATCGAACGGAAATTACGCTCCACGCGCATCCGCCACTCATCGGCCTCCTCGGGACTGACACCACCCGAAAAGAAAGCTGTACTCATCTGCCGCATCTGACTGACCATCTCCAGGTAAGACGGACGCACCTCTGCAACCACAACCCTCTGCTGCACCTCCGCCACAGGCGGAACCACTGGAGCCTGAACCGGAGCCGCCGCCAGAAAACGCCCCAGTAACTCTGTCAGAATACCCTCCATGCGATCCATACGATCCTGATCTGGAACGGCACCCCCACTCGGGCCCGCTCCTCTACCAGCCATCCTGGCGCCTCTCCCTTCACCCACAGCACTCACGCTAGCACTAGTCTCGCTCACAGAACCCGTATGATGCGTAGGAGTCCCTGACGCATGCGTAGCACTCGAAGACGACTCAACCACTGGTCCACGACCCCGACGACCTCTGCCACGACCTCTACCACGACCTCTAGCCCTGGCGTCCATCTCTTTGCAACACTCACAGAACAGGACTATAAGCTACAAGAAGTCACAACAAAACACAAAACTTACCGTGAAATCATTTTGAAAGGCCAAAGAGGATGATACTAAGACTCTATTAAATCGATTAAACACTCGAATCAATTTAAACACATAGTCTCAGGCATCCAAATTCAATTGTCCTAAAACCCTCTAGGCTCTGATACCAAAATATAACACTCAATTTTTTTCTTTTACTAACAATTCTATTGCGGAAATTAACATAAACAATTAAACCAATAAAAATAATCCAACAATAAATATCTCCTTTAAACCATTTAATTCAAACTCCAAAATTCAGGAATGAAGAATAAATTATCTAGCAACCTAACCAACTGATTCGCTAGACTAAACATTAAAACCTAAACCCTATCATCCTCTTCTCTCGGCCTCGATTCCACGATCACACTTTTCCTTTACCTGCAACTCAAAGGGAAAAACAGAGTTGCGTGAGTATTATCATAAATACTCAGTGGAGCGGTCATCCCGCCAATAGGAAAAACATAAAAATACGAATATCAATTTACTACGCGATTAAGTATCGATTAAACCAATTTCCAGATTAAATTACCAATTCAGCTTAATTAACATCTTCTTTTTAGATTAATTAACAACTCAGATTAATTAAAAGAAACACAAGAAATTACACAAGAAATTACATAATAAACTATCGGGTGTTGATCGACAGACACACTGTGTCGATCGACACGCGACCCAATCGATGTCCATCTCTGCGCGAGGTGTCGATCGACACTGCCCGCAGGCGTCGATCGACACGTCGCACCAGAACCCGAGCTCGAGCAAAAACCTCACACGACTCGTCTCGATTCCTCGTGGATTGACACAGCGACCACACAAGACGAATTCACACAGCAATCAACCACAAAACCAATCTTTCCATACGAAAAACAATTAACGATAACCACCCAAATCCTAATATCCGATCCTACGCTTTTCCTAACGATCACGCACTCACCTTTGAGTTTTGAAGCGGATTGACTAAGGAATGAACACGAAATGACTGATCATAGCCACCAACTCTCTGATTCCTCGCTGGAACCGAAAGGAAAAGAACCTCGAATCACCACACGCGACCACCAGAACAAACGAACGGCGAATCCTCAAGAACACAAGCGATTCTACTTGAAAACCTTTGAATCACGAACTCTCTCTCACTTTTTCAAGCTTCTCTGCGATTTTCTCTCTGGAAAACGCGGCCATGAACAACATAAGCTTATATAGCCGAGCCCTAGGGTTCCCTTAAACCAACCCAATGTATACTTCCACTGACAAACAGAAATCCCAGCAGAACAGCGAGCAACTTCTAAGCCAAGAAAGTATTTGAGCTCTCCAATGTCTCTAAGCTGGAAATGAGAATGAAGCTCTGTCTTGAAAGCTTGAACAGAATCCAAGGTGTTACTGAGAATCATGATATCATCTACATATACCAAAATAACCATATACACTCCATTGATGTTCTTAATAAAAAGAGTGTGGTCACTGTGGGATTTAACAAAACTCATGGACTTCAAAGTAGAAGAAAGCTTCAAATACCACTGTCTACTGGCCTGTTTTAATCCATAAATGGATTTGTCAAGTTTACAAGCAGAACAAGGAAGAGGTGACTCACCAGTGATAGCTGCATAACCAGGAGGAAGCTTCATATAAATCTCCTCATCCAAATCTCCATTTAAGAAAGCATTGGAGATGTCAAGTTGAGATAAAAACCAATTCTTCTTGGCCGCAACATCAATCAAAATCCTCACAGTACTTAGTTTAGCCACATGAGAAAAGGTGTTTGTGTAGTCAACACCCTCCTCTTGAGTGAAGCCTTGAGCAACTAGGTGGGCTTTATAGCGTTCAAGCTCACAATCATCTAGATATTTAATAGTAAATACCCATTTACAACCAATAGAGACCTTACCATCAGGCAGAGGACATATACTCCAAGTCTGAGTCCTTACCATTGAGCCAATTTCCAGTCCCATAGCATCACACCACAACTTATCCAACAAGGCCTCCAAATATTTGGTAGGGGTACGGTGTTTGGTAATGGCATTAATGAAAGCTTGAAAAGGCTCAGATAAATAGGAATAAGATACATAGTTTGTGATAGGGAAAGGAGTAGTATGATTAGTATTAAGAATAGTATAACAATGGGGTTTGTTTGGTTCTGCGTGATCTCCCAACAGAAGGTGGAGGAACCACAGAGGGTATCACATCAGTAGAAGGATGTGTACCAGAAGATACATGTTCAAGAGGAACAGGATCAGGAGGTGCAGGAGAATGAAAATGAGGAAAGAAATTCTTAACATCATCCATAATGGCAGATGATGAGAAGGGAAAAATATCCTCCTGGAATATAACATGCCTAGAAATGGATATAGTATGTGTCTCTATATCTAATAACTTGAATCCTTTATAACCTACAAGGTATCCTAGAAAAACACAAGCTCTAGCTCGAGGGTCAAACTTAATTCTAGACTTAGTAGAAGTAGATACATAACATAAACACCCAAAAGTCATG
Source organism: Draba incana (assembly GCA_963576765.1). Taxonomy (NCBI): domain Eukaryota; kingdom Viridiplantae; phylum Streptophyta; class Magnoliopsida; order Brassicales; family Brassicaceae; genus Draba; species Draba incana. Next base: position 27,213,211 of record OY755210.1, on the reverse strand, counting down.
AGAAAAGTGTAATCAGGAACCTTCTTAGTAAGTTTCTCATAAGGACTAACATTATCCAACAATGGTGAAGGGAGTCTATTAATAAGAAATACAGCTGTTAAGAAACAATCACCCCAAAACTGTAAAGGAACATGAGACTCAAACAATAAAGACCTAGCTACATTCAATATGTGCTGATGCTTTCTCTCTACAACCGAGTTTTGTTCAGGAGTTTCAATACAAGAATGATAAGCAACAATTCCTTTAGACACATAGAAATCAGTAAGTTTTAATTCATGAGCATTATCTGATCTAACAGCTTTCACTTTAGTGTTATATTGAGTTTCAACCATTTTAATAAAGTCGGGAAAAATATGCAACACATCAGATTTAGAATTCATAAGATAAACCCAAACAACTCTATTGTGATCATCAACAATAGTTAAGAAATACTTGAATCCATCAACAGTAGGAACAGAATAGGGTCCCCAAGTATCAATGTGGAGCAAATCAAATGGTTTATCACAAATATGAGGACCAGAAGGAAAAGGAATATGTTTCTGTTTAGCTAAATGGCAAATCTGACAATGAGAAGAATGGTCTTTATTAATAAGACTTTTAGGTAACCTCAATACATCAGATAAAAAATCTATCTTAGCAAAAGAAGGATGACCTAAACGTCTATGCCAAGTGATACTATGAGTCTGAACAGAAGAACAAACATGATAAGTACTTGGAACAGAAAGATTTTTAAAAGTATTATCCACATCCAGAACATATAAATTTCCAACTTGACTACCTTGACCAATCATCAATTCCTGAGTAATTGCCTGAATGAAACATGAATCATATGTGAATGAGACTTCAGCATTCAATGATTTAGTCAAGACACTAACACTTAACAAGTTAAATTTAAATTCAGGAATGTACAAAATGTTATGCAGAGAAAGAGCATCAGTTAATTGAATGAATCCTATACCTTAAATACTAACAGTGTAATCATTAGGTAAAATAACAAAGGTATTAGACAAAGGGGTATACTTAGTGAATAGAGCCCTATTGTGACTAACATGATGGGTAGCACCAAAATCTATGATCCAAGTCCTAAGAGACACAGTGGTATCATGAGATATAGAGGAAACTAGCATGTCATAGTAGGAGTGATTGAAAAGGGTAATAAAATTACCAGAAATGTTGCTTGTAATCTATGAAACCACAGGAGCAGAAGTTGAAGTAGAGACACTTAGTTTATCAGTTGCAGAAGTAACACTAGAGGAATGTAGTTGGCCACTGAGGTAAGAAATCATTGACTGAATCTGCTCCTTAGACATTGCACCACTTGAAACAGCAGGTGGAGACACAGGTGAGACAGAGGATGAAAAAGATGGAGTCACAACAAGATTGGTAGATCCAACAGAAGGAAACTTCTTGCCCTTTCCATAGCCAGGAGGGAAACCATGCTTCTTGTAACACCTTTCCACAGTGTGACCCAGTTTGGAACAGTAAGAACAATTATGCCTCTGATAAGTGCCAGAAGTGAGCAATACAGAAGAAGCATCTGGTCCTTGTTGTTAAACTTGAAAGGCTGTGTGAGAAGGAATCAGTGGAGGAGGAGAACCAAGAACCCTCTGACTCTTATCTTGATCTAACATATTGTAGATTTCAGCCAAAGTAGGTCGAGGCTTCATGTTAAGAATCTGTCCACGAATATTAGCAAAATTCTCATTCAAACCCATCAAAAACTAAATGATCCTGCTAGTCTCAGCCTCTTCCAACAATTCCTTCACCTGATCACAGTCACACTTCTTCGCAGTCTTCAATTTAGCATTAGACAACTGCTCCCACAATGTCTTCTTCTTAGTATAGTAGGTGGATAAATCCAAAGCTCCCTGTTTAAGATTAGCAATGGATTGTTCCAGCTGGTATTTCCTAGGGAGGTTGCTAACACGAAACCTTGTGAAGAGATCATTCCACATATCAACCGCATCTTCATAATAAATGATATTATCCGCAATTTCTCTACTCACAACATTCATTATCCAAGCCTTGACTAGGCTGTTACAGCGACTCCAAATCTTGTAAAAAGGAGCCTGTTCATCAGGTCTAAAAAGAGTACCATCAACAAATCCCAATTTGTTCTTTGCATCCAAACTCATACGCATAGCAATCAACCAATTATTATAATTAGATCCATCAAGCGTGATGTTAACGATGCTCAAACCAGGATGATCGGCAGAGTGCAAGTAAAAAGGGCTATGAATACTATCAAACGAATCTACACCAGAGAAGGTGGATCCAGAGTCACCACGAGTCTTTAACATCTAAGATCGAGGAAGAACACCACCAGAATCGATCGAATCAACAGACCCAGAACGATCCTTTTTGGACGAAATCGGAGCCTTCGCCACACGACTCTTAGGTTTCTGAGCTAAACGCACCATCGCAACACAAATACACCTAGATCAGAGACGGAAAACGGAAGAAGAAATTTCTAATAGCAGAAAATATCCAAAAAATTCCGATCGAAAGAGAGATCTAGATGAAACCAGGTGATCGATTGATAAAAAACAGCTCAAAAATGAAGAAAAACAAACGAAAATCAGAGAAAACGAGCTAAGAATTGCTCTGATACCATAATAGAAAGTATGAACAAGGAGAAAATATCTGGAAATGTTTTTCTCATTATCTTTCTTACTTACAATCAATGCACTGTACATAGTATTTATACTAAGCTAGTAAACCGGAAATACATTTGGTTCAGCTAAAGGAAACTAAACCAAGATCTAATTACCAAAATACTAATATGTACCAAAGCTAGTATGTACCAAATGCTAATAGCCTTTTCCCAAAACAAAAATCACCATCCAATCAGAAGCCAACATCTGTCCTAATGAAACAGTCTCAAAAGTCTCTACACACTCTCAAAGTAATTTTTATTTTCAGATGGATTTTTTATTTAAATTTAGGCTTTAGAGACCCTTAAAGACTCACCGTTGTGTGTGGTCTTATGGAGCTCTTTCGGTTTCGTAATGCTTATTCTAAAACAGCCTAACCATCAAGCGTATGCAACTAGAGGCGTCAAACGGAGCAGCTCGCTTCAGAAGAAATGTACAATCACTGAAGTAGACATTGACTAATAGTAACTCATAATGCATTCTAATAGTAATAGTTCCTTAGCGATATAACAAAGTAGCACACTGATACAGCTAAAGAACACAAGTCACAAACTTTTCAAGCGATTGAACTGATGGATCAAGTCTAGAATACTGAAAAATAAATCTAATTTAGTTAGAAGACGAAGAATCTGGCTCTTCTTGTGAAACTGCTTGACTTCAAGATGCAGCGAATTGTCGTTTGTTCCTTTTCCGCGCTCTTCGGTTTTACCTTAAACCAGTTTATTGTTAAGGATATGGTTGATCCCCAATATACTCTCCCCTGTTTTACCATCAAAAAAGTTATAAACGTCAAGTAGAACATCACTGGTTTCCAGGAAAGCAAGTAGATCTTTGATTCAGAAACACACCTAAGGCGTCAATTTCCAGTAGCGCAGCTTTCAGTTTCCGTTCCCTTGTCTCGAGCACTGATCGGCACTGAGTTAAAGCGTTCAGAGTCTCTACAAGGCTCTCTTTCACGTTACTCACTTGATCAGAGACTGAGCATGATTTTGGTTGCGTCCGCTGCAATTTTCTCGGGTTAGTAGCAGTGTGTCTGTTTGAAACCCGAGTGCGTCCCTCTATTTCAACTTTTGGAGTCTTTTCCGCAGTCCTTGCCAGTAGATCACCCTCACAAGCTCTCTTCTTACGAGTTCTTCGGTTTTCATTTCTGTTGCTTTGATGGTTTTCAATCTGAAATTAAACTCAAGAGACATTCTTAGCTTAATGTTTAGCTCTAAGTCTATCAAAGCAAAGCAAAAAAGTTGTGTTGGTGGTTCACCTTAGAGTGGAACTTAAACATAGGATTTGCATCTTCCCATATCAATTCCAACACGAACGAATCATGTACTTTCACTCCATTCGCGTCACACATCTCTCTCCAACCCTTTCTCAAATAAAACCATTCATTTCCATGTCCATTGTCTCCGGTCTTACGTAGATCAGATGACCACTTTCTTCCATCTTTGTTAAGCAAAGTTATCTTCCCAGGCTTATCAATGCCATTCTCCCTAGTGAAACGCGACGAAAGATACTGCAAACACGATATAATCAGTAACGTCGTAGACACTACAAAAGCTCAAAGTCATTGCTATATATATCAACCCAATCAAAGATACAAACTTTCATAAGAACAAGAGGTCAAAATCCCCTTAAAACAAAGTTCTTGAACTTACTAATTGGCCGGTCTTGTAACGATTGGGTGTCAACTCTAGTGGCAGAAATGACGAAGGACTCTCCTTGCTGCAGCTTCCTCCTCCTGAAGAATATGTCTTCTTCACTGCAACTACTTCAGTGCATTCTTCTTCATGGTCATTGCCAGATTTCTGCGAACACAACAAAAGCGTAGGCCTTTCCCCATTTCCGACAAGTTCAAACTCACATGAGTCTCCTAGACGTAACCCATTAGCCGAGCAGAAGTTTGACCAGCCTCGTCTGATATAAAACACACCGCTTGAGCTGTTTTTCGCAAGAATAAGAGTCCATTTTCTTCCTTGCTTATTAACGAGATCTATCTCACTTTCCTTGTAGTGCTCACCAAACCACACCTTAGTAAATTTTCTAGCAAGATCCTGAAAAAGACATCATCAAGAATCCATGGTGAATCACATCACTCAGAAATAGTGTATTATACTCTTGAATATTATTAAAACAAAAGCTAAAATGGAGTCAAGAGGTTACCAAACGGTCCTTGAGGAGGTTATAACGTGTGACGTGTGCTGTGAAGAAACGAGAGTGTCCTGATGAAGAACCTGCTTCTTGTTTCTGATTCTTCATCGAAATGTTCCCTGAAACACAACAATCTTCACAATCAGACCCATAAAACAAACAGATTTTAGTTCAGTAATATCATCAAACACCTTACCAACGTCATCTTCACTCCCATCATCATCTTCGTCAGATCCATCACCATCTTCTTCAGATCCATCATCATCCTCTATATCAACGTAGCTATGCGATGACTGTTCTAACTCACCGGAGCTGGATCGAGAGGACACAGAGACATGAAAGTTCTCATCTCCGTCGTGTCTGAAAACCAAAACGTCACCGTTTCTGAATTTACTGTCGCCGGCGAACTCTTCCCAGCCGTCGGCGAGCTTGTCTCCGTCCAATTTCACTTTCCACATTCTCTCCGACGCGTTCGATCTGAGCAACACTTTCGTGTGTTTCCTTAAGAACTCATCCTCAAGCTCCTGCAACAAAACAAAACATAAAAATCAGTTCTTGAAGATTACAAAGAGTAAATTAACAAACAAAAACAGAGAGAAAGGAGTTACGAGAAATGGGTTCTTCCCGGGAAGAAATCTCTGCTCAAACAGAGCAAAATGTGGTGGATCCTCCATTGTTGAACACTCGAAAATTCTTAGAGATTACTTGGAATTCTCAGAGAGAGAGAGAGAGAGAGAGAGAGAGAGAGAGAGAGCAAAGAGACTCTGTTTTAATATTACTGTTTCCTTCTTTTAATCTTCTTCCCTATAGCGATGACGTTACATTGGTAATTTTATTATTTTGATTTACGTTACGGAGGAATTGATGTGAATCTTTCACTTTTTCAAAAAGTCCATCATCTTTTTTCTTACATGATATTTGCCTTTCAATCACTACTCTCCATCACCTATGTTGTCTATGACAAAGGACAAAACTCTAAAATAATGTGTATTGTTACTTTTGTTGTACTACTCTGTGTAACGAAAACTGAAAAAAAGATATTTTTTTTTTAACGAACCAATTCATTAAAATAAAGATAGTCTTACGATTAATCCTCCATTGATCTAAGAGCGGATCTAGCTAAACCGTCTGCAGTATCAGCTCAATATTTTTATGGGCTTTAGGGAAAAAAATAATTTTGAGCTTCTAAAATACATTTTTTGACGATATTTTTTACCAATTTCTTTTATAAATTTGTGTTATGAAAAAAAAATTATATACATTATAAAAAAAATTTAGGCCCTTTTCAATTTTAATTTTAAATTTTTTGCTATTTAAAAAAAAAAAAATTTGGAGCCTTTTAATTGTTAGGACATGGGATGGAGCCTAGGGGCGTTGCACCCCATGCCCTCCCCACTGAGCCGGCACAAACCGTCCGCCAATTGATTTGCGATCCATCTCCCACTATCCATCTTAGACCCTCTTCTAGTACCTTTCTTCCCGCTAGGATTCCCTTCCAACCGTGTGAGAAGGATGATGGTAAGGCACACTCAAGAAAACTTGTCTCAAAACAGTATTTTCCGAGTAGAGTGCGGGCCAGGAGAGAGTTGGGTTTATCAAAGATCCTCCAAGCGAGTTTAGCTAGCAGAGATGCATTAAAAACTTTAATGTCCTTAAACCCGAGTCCTCCAAATTGTTTTGGTAAACAAGTCGATCCCAAGAAACCCAATTTATCTTTCGTTTTCCTGATTTCTCATCCCAAAAAACCGGGTCAACGCGGATTGAATTCTTTGGTAAATGGACACGGGAAGCTTGAAACAAGACATTGGGTAAGCCGGCATCGCGGCTAAGACCGCCTTGAGTAAGATTAGTTTTCCGGCACTAGATAGGAACCTTGTTGACCACGCATTAGTCTTTTGGTCGATATTGTCCACTATCCCGGTGAAAATATCCTTTTTTCCAAAGTGCTCGGGGAGTCCAAGATACTTCCCTAATCCTCCTTCATTTCGGATTTTCAAGGATCTTTCTACTCTTCTCTTTAGACCGTGGGGAGCTTTAGTCGAGAATGTGATTGCCGATTGAGTTAGATTAATAACTTGGCCCGATGCGTCTTCATACCGTTTAAGGATATCCATGAGAGCTTTGCAACCCTTTGGGCTAGTCTTAGTAAAAAAACATAGTGTCGTCCGCGAAAAGTAGATGGTTTATCGGAGGAGACCTTCTAGCAACTTTTATTCAAGGCATGGATCCATCTTCTTGTCCCTTTCTATATAAGCCGGAAAGAACTTCCGTACAAATGATAAAAAGATAGGGAGATAGTGGATCTCCTTGCCTTAGTCCTCTCGTCAGAATCACTTTACCTTGAGCTGTCCCGTTGATCAAGAATGAATAGGAGACGGTTTTTATGTATTCCATTGTCCACTTTATCCATGTTTTATGAAATCCAAATCAATAAAGAACCGCTTTTAAAAAAACCCCATTCAATCCTATCATATGCTTTACTCATGTCCGTCTTAAAGGTCATAGAGCATTTCTTTGCCGCTTTAGAGGTTTGACGGTAATGTAGGATCTCATGTGTGATGAGTACGTTGTCGAAAATTGCTCGCTTAGGAACGAAAGCCGATTGATGAGGGGACATCAATGCCGAGAGAAGTGGTTGGAGTCTTTTTTGTGATTATCTTCGCTATAATCTTTTAATGCGTGGAGCATAGAGCAATGGGTCTATAATCGGAAACACTTTTTACCACCGATGTTTTTGGAATAAGTCGGACATGTGTTTCATTATGTCTTTGATGAAGAGTTTTTGATTCAAAGAAAGAACGTACTTCGGCCACCACATCCTCTCCTATGAATCCCCCAAAGAATGGTAAAACGCTGCGGAGAAACCATCGGCCCCAAGAGCTTGATCTCCATGTATAGAGAATGTAGCCTCCCAAATTTCCTCTACTTCCGGTATCTCGAAAAGATATTCATTCATCTCATAAGTTATAACTGGCTGGACCACAACGTTTACAAGTTGTTGATGATCTCTAGTTTTTGTGGTAAAAAGATCTTGGTAATATTCACACACAATCTTACAAATTTAATCCTCTTCATAGACAGCTCTGCCTTGTGCATCTTTGAGCACAAAGAGATAATTAATAGCTCGTCTGCCTTGTGCATCTTTGAGCACAAAGAGATAATTAATGGCTCGTCTATCTCTGATAGAGGTGTGGAAAAACCAGTATTGTGGTCACCGCATTTTAGCCAGCTAGTCCGGCTACGTTGGTTCCAATATTCTTCCTCATTAGTATATGACGAATTTAGAGCCTCTGTGATTGATTTGATAAGAATCGGATCCTCAATACCTGCGAAGAGAGCTTTCTCTAAAGATGCTTGTGCTTCTTTGATGTGTAAGAGGTTATTTGTTTGGTTTTCTTTTATCCATTGGATTATATGAGAGCGTCATCTATCCAGCTTTCTTATAACCGATTCTTGCACTTGATTGGGCCAAGAGTTCTTGACCAAAACGAATCTCCTTTTTCCCCTAGAGTCTTGTCATATCTAAACATACTTTGTTTCCTTTGTTTCTCCTTACCAAAAAAGGTGACCAAAGGTCGATGATCGGAACCCTCAAACCTGAGGTATTTGCATCGGCCCAAAGGGAACCTTTCAGACCATGAACAGTTGTCTAGAGATCGATCCAATCATGCCTTCACATGATGAGAACATCGTTTACCTCTACATGACGGTGGATATCCTGAGTATTTAACATTAAGAATACCTAACTTAGACACACAAGTTCTAAAATCAACAAAGGATGCTTTTCTTTTCTCTGGACCTCCTCTCTTTTCTTCACTGTTCAATAGCTCGTTGAAATCTCCAGTTAAGATCCAAGGCTCTTCCCTGTTCTCAAAATTCTCTTCTAATAATCTCCAAAAGGCTCCTATGTTTTCTACTTGAGGAGGGCCATAGGTAAAAGTTACCAGCGAAGTCGATTTTTCTGCTTAAGTCTCGCGTCAATAAGATTTGCAGAGAACATAAGGATCTCTACAAAAACACTATCTTAGCATAGAAGAGCTAAACCTCATCCCTTATTTACCGGAGGTACAATAAAATGATTTGTGAGATCCGAATTGATAAATTCTTTTAGCACTGCTTGTTCTTCTTTCTTGGTTTCCATAAGGAACAAAACATCCGGTTGAGTTTGAGCTCACAAATTCTGGAGTCGTCAAACTGTCGGCTTGCTCCCAATGCCCTGACAGTTCCAACTCATGATGACTAAAGAAGAGGATTCAGTTGAATCCAAAAATCCACCATATCTCCCTCTAAAGAAGGGACCAAGACCATGGTTGGCACCACTGTATTGGGATTAGTAGAACTCGCTCCCTGGTCTTTGTCACATCTCTTTTTCCTTGGGGATGCATTACCTCTCAGGATGTTCCTCTTACGTGAGTTCATACCTCTCTTGAGGCTAGGTTACCTTTCTTTTTAAGGGCATTCTTAGGACCTTTGTTCTTAACTGCCTTGGTTGATGAATTTGAGAGTTTCATGCATGTCCTCTTGCCCACATTGTCTAGTGGTAACTCCAGTCCTCCTTGTGCACAACCGCTCTCTCGCCTCTGGAGGATCCTGGTTTGATATCAGTCTTCCAGTTTCAGATGTTGGAAATACCAGCCTTTGGGTAATTGAGTTTGATGGTCCAGGCTCGTTCTCTTGGAATAACCAGTTCAAGTAAAAACTTGACTGGTTTTCTTCATCTAGTTCTTCGATCTAGACCTCTTAGAGTCTTCCTAAGGCAAAGACACTCAATCTTGAACGTCTCTCTAGAGCTGGTCGCCTTGATTTATGAGAGTTTGATGTCCTCATATCTGAGGTAGTATTCTTGGTCATAGGTTCCTGTGGTGGTCTTGGGGAGGGAGTTTGTGAATTCCTAGATAGATTAGTCCCATGAACAGCATCCATATCATTACGATGGTTTTGATTAGAGTCGCCTCCTCTCTTTGTGAATTCAAAGTGTGTAAGCCATTTGGCCTTGAGTTGTTCTTTCTACGATCATAGTCGGAATGATATTGAGATGGTTTACTCTGATAGTAGTTGTTATCTCCATCTCTGCTTATGTGGCGATACACCTCTCTTCATGTTTCTCTAGATGATAGGTGGTGTTGGCTGTCTCTCATGAAGTAATTCATCTTGTTTTGAGCTGGGAGAAATCTCTCTGAGTCATGGCTTCTTCCACGAGCCTGTTCTTTATGCATGTAGTTGGTGATCCGCTCCATGCATGACCTGAATATCTTCCTCATTCTCAAATCTGAATTAGAAACAATCCGCTCCAAGTTCTTATCCTTGAACCCTACTTTCCATGCACCAAATTTGAGGTAGGAACCCCTACGACTGCTTTAGGAGGTTGGACAACTCTATTCGTAACTCGTCCTATCAGGGTGAGTCTGTTCTCTACAATAAGAGAGGCACTATCGCATTCTGGTATACGTATTGGAGACCGTCGAGATGTTTGCGCTTGTCCTGCTTCCTATTTTTCTTTCTCTACTCTACAGTAGCGGTGAGACATTTTGATGAATTAACACTACACGCGTCGAGGAAAGTAGAGGAACACTTACGGAAGATACCACTAAAAGCTATTACTAGTGACCGGATAAAGACCGGTAGAGACCCTTGTAACAGAGAGGGAGTGACCATAAATTATAAACAGAGGAATACCAAATTCCGAAGCGATACTGGTAAAGATTGGAATGGAAACTGATCTTCATGCAGCCGGAGAGAGCTGGGGATGATTCTCAGCATTAAACGGCCTGGAGGTAATTTAATACAGAGGTACCATGGCTGCCGGCATCGCAACTGAGTCGGAAGCGTGAAAAACCATGAAGATTTATATTCCTGTCCCCAAAAAAAGGGTAAAAAGTTTTGCAGAATGGTTTAGTAAAACTTAGGCTCCCATTTTTGGTAATAAACCGGGGAGATAAACCAAGAGTCAACAGGTTTTTGAATTTTAAATCTACCTCGTCAAACGTGCGTGGGAGAAACCTCTCTCTAAAAAACTACCTCTCTTTAATATCTCCATCTCCGAAAAATAAAATCTTTATCTCATAGATTTGTGATAAAGAAATTGTTTGTGATAGATTTGTCTAAAATAAAAAGAAAATCTATTTTTTTTTTGAACATCTGATTTATATTTATATCTTTGAATAAGTTTACATAGGACATGGTAGATCATATTGTATACAATTTGGTATGGAAGTATCAATACAACAAGGAGAAAATTGCGATTGACCTATGTGAGCTAACTTATCAGCTCTTACATTCTGTTGTCGCTTAATATGAACAAAGTGGACACCTGCAAAAAGATTATGCCAATGATCTATATCATGAAGCAAATTCTCCATTGCTATGTCCTTATGGTGGTGATTGAGTAACTCCACAAGCTGTTTTGAATCACTTTCAAAAATTATCCGATGATAACCTCGAGACCATGCTATTTGCATAGCATGAAGGAGACTAAAACCTTCGGCTTTAACGACCAAACTAGCCTTTGGGAGGAACGAGGAAGCAGCACATATGAATTCCTGGTTAGCATTACGAATGATCCAACCGGAACCCGTTTGCGATACCGAAGAGTAGTGTGTAGCATCATGGTTGCATTTAAGCCAACCTTGTGGTGGGGGAGTCCAAGATGCATGTGAGGATGATGAAGAAGGTTGGTGAGTTGTTGTTGGTGTGACTGAAGATGTATTAGCCGAATGCCACTCATTTGCTTCGATTTGAGCACAACGATAAATATCAATGGGATCCCAACGTATGTTGTTAAGAACATAATCGTTACGAGCTTTCCATAAGCTCCATGTTAACCAGAATGGTGTGGTGGTATCGGCTGAATTTGATGAGTTATAGGGTGTCGAAAATAAAAGTTTGAAGTTCTCATCAATGTTATCCGATGGGGAGGGGGGGGGGGGGGGGGGGGGACGAAATGGATTCAAAGTGCAAGATGACCATGTATTTGTGGCATTAGGTCAAGTGAATAGGATGTGATTAGGGGTTTCATTATCTTGACAGCAACATTGATAAGTCGGATCAATGGGAATACCTCGTGAGGAAAGTGAAGAAGCGGTGCCTAGTGCTTGAGATAAAGCTCTCCAAATAAACAACTTAAGTTTTGGTGCTAAAGGTGAAGTCCAAACCTTTGATTTTAATTCCACATCACCAATGGGAGCTAGTGTATGATCTTCTCTCGTTTGGGATGCGAGCCAATATCCAGACTTAACAGTGTATTCCCCGTCTTTGATATAATGCCATATTTGTTTATCAACTTTCGGGTGCTTAGGGATATACATCTGTTGTATGAGTTCCTTGATCTGAAATGCTTGCGTGATGGAGAATGTCCATATTCCAGCATTTGTTAGACCATAAATCCTTGACCAACATGTTTTGGTCCAAAGTTGTGGAAATCAGTGCTTTCGGTGGATTAGATGGGATCCAATTATCTTTAAATGCATGAATATTGCCGTCTCCAAAGTGCCATCTCATTCTTTTGGATATGAGATTTCGACCATGTAAAAGTGAAGCCACCCACCCATATGATGGTTGTGATCCCGATGTTGCTTGAAAAAAATCATCAAGCGGAAAAGAAAATCTAATTAAGAGAACAATTATTTGTGATAAAAGAAGTGTGTATATTTTAAACTAAACGAGTAGCCCAAAAGGCCCAATTGTGTTTAATACCTTCTTGCGTAACCAAAAGGTTACAGATTTTTTTAGTGTTGACTTACTGCAGACAATACCACTTTACTTCTCTTGTCCAGTTTTTAAATCCACATGAAGAAGATCCAACCTTTTGCTTAAGATCCTCAATCCAAGGAACAAAAAGAGCGAAAGAAACTATGATAATTGAAACGAATCTGATAAACATGTAATTTAATTGCAACTTTCTTATCGAAATACGTCTGAATCACGTTGAAATCGCCAAGAAAGGCGAACAATTCGTGATTTTCCATAGATTTCTGTGCACACCAATACTTTAACTTTCCATAGATTTATACCTGGAAAATCACTCTTCTTTCCATGGAGGTCCAACCCGAAATGGAGCCTAGCTCGTCTATTAGGTACTTTCCTTTCTTTTTCTGATTCTTATCATCTGTGCATTTAACTTTTTATTATCATCTGTGTTTTTTGAATTTGATTATCTAGGTTCTAGGATTGAATTGGTTTGATTTTATCAAGTAGGGACAATAGTTATTGGGTTTTATGGATTCGAGTGGTTTTTGGAAAATTAGATTGCAATTCTTCATATGGGTAGATCTGGATCTTCGAGATTTACTGTGAAATCAAATTAAGATTGAGAGCATTTGGTTAACATTTTACGAAAGCTTAATTACTGTTGCTTATCTTAATAGAATAGGAAACCAAATATTCTTTTATGTAAATTGAGAAGAAGAGAGGTTTACTGGTGCTCTTCAATACCTCACGTTCACTCGGCCCGACATCGCATATGCCGTACAACAAATCTGCCTTTACATGCATGATCCTCGTGAACCTCACTTCAACGCTCTCAAACAAATTCTCCGATATCTCAAAGCAACAATCACACAAGGTCTTCACTTCTCTCGGTCTACAACTTCTACTATCACCGCATACACGGATGCGGATTGGGCTGGTTGCCCAAATACTCGCCGTTCCACCTCGGGTTATTGTGTCTTCTTTGGCGACAACCTCATATCTTGGTCTTACAAACGACAACAAACCGTCTCTCGATCAAGCGCCGAAGCTGAATATAGAGGCGTAGCAAATGCAGTTGCTGAAACCATATGGATCCGTAATCTCTTAATTGAGCTCCATTGTCCCATTACCAAAGCTACCATGGTCTATTGCGACAACGTAAGTGCTGTCTACTTATCCACAAATCCCATTCAGCATCAACGCACCAAACACGTTGAACTTGACATATTATTTGTCCGAGAACGAGTTGCAATCGGTCAAGTTCGTGTGCTTCACGTACCTTCATCTCATCAATATGCTGATATCTTCACCAAAGGACTCCCTTCTACTCTCTTTCACGACTTCAAATCCAGCCTAAACGTCCGCAGCTCATGACGTTTTGACTGAGGGAGGGTAATAGAATAGGAAACCAAATATTCTTTTATGTAATTTAGGATCTCATTGATTAGCCTCTAACGGCTAGTCCCATAAATCTCTGTGTATATAATCTTTGTTAATGACACTCACCAATCTCATCGATTGGATTAACCTAATCAAACATATCTTTGTTCTGTAATGCAGTTTAGTATCAGCTGTTTCATATGGCATTGCTTCAATGGCAATGGTTTTTATCAACAAAGCTGTGATTATGCAGTATCCACATTCAATGACTGTTCTTACTCTACAGGTACTGAGATCCAACTACAAAAATTACGTTTTTTTATTCTTCGGTAATTGATATCAGAGAGATTATTCAGTTCCTCAAAATGTTTAATGATGGATTGGTCCTTGTTTGGTTTTCTTTGGACTGTGTTAGCAATTGGCTACGTCGTTGCTTATACACTTCGGTAGACGAATGGGATACACAAGAGCCAAAGGAATCGATTTGGCCACCGCGAAAAAGCTTCTCCCGGTTTCGATCTTCTACAATGCTAATGTTGCGTTTGCTCTTGCAAGCTTGAAAGGAGTAAATATTCCAATGTATATTGCTATTAAGAGACTCACTCCGCTCGCTGTTTTGATTGCCGGGTTCTTTTTTGGAAAAGGCAAACCAACCACTCAGGCTCATACCATTTTATATAATGTCTTGGAATAAAGTTGATGTATTTATTTGTAAGCTTTTTTAATGTTTAAGGCTCTGAATCTCTTTTATTCATTTACCAGGTTGCTCTATCTGTACTACTTACAGCTACAGGTTGTGTAATTGCAGCTCTTGGTGACTTTTCTTTCGATCTTTTCGGCTATGGTTTGGCTTTAACATCTGTCTTTTTCCAGGTTTGTTTCATTGTTCTTGTCCTTACACTTGCATCAATGCGTCATTAACCTTATCGTTTCCTCCTTGTCGCTTGCAGACAATGTACCTTGTGCTGGTTGAGAAGTCCGGTGCAGAAGACGGGCTTTCCTCGAGTGAGATAATGTATTATAACAGCTTCCTTTCCCTCCCATTTTTGTCCTTCTTAATCATAGTTACTGGCGAATTCCCTTACTCGTTATCGCTATTACTTGCAAAGGTCAGAAACTTTCATCATTCCGGCTTTTCTCAGAAACTATTATCTTGAAAATGTCATTTAAACTATTTCTCTTCTCTTTGACAGTGTTCTTATTTGCCCTTCTTGGCGATTCTCATACTTTCACTGGTTATGGGCATTGTACTCAACTTCACTATGTTTCTTTGCACCATTGTGAACTCTGCACTAACAACAACCATCGTCGGTGTCCTCAAAGGCGTCGGTTCCACTGTAAGTAAACATTCTCATTTCGCTCGGTTTCGAGATAAAAGTCTCTCTTGCTTTTCAAAGTCTTATATATGCACATCAATTTTCTCATTCTTATAATTATCTTTGCTTCGTTTTTGATCTCCTAGACGCTCGGTTTTGTTCTCTTGGGTGGTGTTGAAGTACATGCTTTGAACGTATCCGGTTTAGTGGTCAACACAGCTGGTGGTGTGTGGTACTCGTACGCCAAGTACCGGCAGAAAAAGGCTAAACCGGCTAAGCTATTGTCTGATTTGGAAGCTCACAAAAAATGAGACCAAACCAATGTATTAGACTTTGTCACTTAAACCAATGATCAGAACGAACCAATGTTTTGGTTAGTTGAACCAGGAAAGCCGGTTTAACGAGAAGCTCTGAACAACCACCGTAGCTTCAGAATTCAGATCTTGTCTTTTCACTTCGATCTATAATGAGATTGAGATTAAGATTTACAGACCTTAATTAATAGTGAACAAATTAAGAAAGATATTCATTATCTAGTTTATTTATTATAAGTAGACACAAAATAGCAGTCAAATTGTAAAGAGTAAAGACTGTCCACATGTGTTTATCAAACACATGAAGTGCCCATAGTGGTGATTCTATCTTAAAATGGTATAAAAAAAGCTTTTTGATGAAACCACTATTAGTTAATGAAACTTGATCTGTCTGTCATCAATGAATATCTTCAATTAAGATGTTTTTTAAAAAAAAAAACTAAAGATGTGTATGATCTCTTCCACATAATATACAACACATTTTCGAAGTTATTAAAATTCTCTAGAATAGACAACACATTTTCGAAGTTATTAAAATTCTCTAGAATAGACAACACATGTATCATGACAACGAACTCTGTTTGATTTGTAAACAATGAACACTGCTTTTACTAGTTTATAATTATATATATACAAATAGCTTCAACTAGTTTTCATTTCCACTTTCCATGATAAATAAAATTGAATCTATAACCAATGCATGCGGATCGTAACTAAGTTTTCGGGATAATAATTGAGACAATAGTCAACCATTTTACCCAAAAATACCCATGCATATTGATATATATGTGCTCGATATTGCAAGTTTTCTAGTTGGACTTCAGATTTTTCTTAAGTAATGGAAATAGTATATACTATATACAATAGAAATAAACCAAATTTAGCCTGTGGCATAACATGTCCATTACAATTTAAGTTAGATGGTTATGGTTTTAATTACAGTTTGTTTAGTTTAAAGTTATTTACCCCAAATTCTCTATAAATATACACAAGCCATCAAATTTAGATAGTTCCCTTTTTGGCGTAATATTTATACTTATATTTTCATTTTATATTATACATATATATTGGTCAGAAAATTCAACTCTAGAAGAGCATGGATGTACTTTGGAATAGTCGAGAAACTAAAAAAAAATTACATAATAATATAAAAACTTTTATGAAATGAATGAATTATTGAATGATTGTATCCACTAATTACAATTATACAAATGATCATCGATAAAGTAGAGAATGTAAAGCAATGTATGTGGAATGAAATAATAACATAGTTCAAAGAATTCATAATTCATAGGGAAAGTGATAATCAATAGTCATCATTCACCAAACTATAATCGGTCGTCTTCATATATACATGATCAATCTGGATACGTTTCAAAACATACTTAATAGAATATTTCGCATCCAATAATTTGTGAATTGTTTACCTTAGAACCCTTAGAATTTTCATACTAATATTACTATATATATAGTGTATATTTTTGGCATGGTTGTGCATGTCTTTTATATATATAACCAAAAAAATGTGGACGAAACTTATAGTTGATCTATTGAAGAAACTAATTACATTTTCTTTCAATAACTAATTATTACTAAAATCGTGAGGAAAGATTCGAACATTGATTTCAATTTGTTCACAACAATTACATTATCACGATTGGCAGATGGGCTCGTGTATAGATTTGTATATGTCCCAAACAAAACAAAATAAAAAGGTATTACAAACAAAATATCATAAATCCACAAAACTAATTTACAT
Organism: Draba incana; assembly: GCA_963576765.1. NCBI lineage: Eukaryota > Viridiplantae > Streptophyta > Magnoliopsida > Brassicales > Brassicaceae > Draba > Draba incana. Next base: position 27,195,957 of record OY755210.1, on the reverse strand, counting down.
TTAAATATACTAATTCTTTTCTCTTTTTAGCTTTTCCTTTCGTCTTAGTTTTCTTAATAATACTTTTGTAAAACGGTAGGTATTGTGCATGTAGTAAAGAAACCTTAAAAATGCCATAGAATTTCCTTATCTTCTAGAGTCCTACATGTGTTCATATCACCACCGACAAGTAACTCGCGTAACCTACTAGTTGGTTGAAATTATTACAGTTTTTCAAATTGAAGAAAATCTGTGATTATCCGTGTACTGGGTCCTATACTTCTTGCAAAGACACATTACTAAATTATTTAATACAAAATGACCATAATTAGCGGCAATATTTTACAAGTTTCTTGCAGCTATTAGTCAACACTTGACCCCTTGATTAATCATCCCAAGGAACAAAACCATCAAGAAATTGTTCCTCCTTATAATTTGATTCAAGAACCGAAATTATGTTGCATCCATTTCTTTCAAGATTCAAGATTTGACAGATAAATTTATGACAATTCATTATAATTACACCATTTTTTCACTTTTAAATAACAATACATGGTTAAACTGACATAAAGGTTTAAGAGCCAATCCTGATTATTTAGTCATCCATATGAATATTTTATTATATATAAACATTCCCATCAAAACTCCAAAAAGTTCATGACACTCGGTACAAAATAACAATGAAGTTGAATAGGATAATTAGAAAGGGAGTTTTTCCTTTATTTTAAAAACATGGAAAATGACATGAGGAGCACATACGTGAAGCGGTGAGAACATGAAGTGTGATTCAGTTAGAAACCAATTTGGTATCTTCTAAAACAGTGTGCCAATTTATTCAGATTCTCTCACAAATTTGAACTTGTCTTCACTTCAAATTGCCAAACAAGCATATGGTCCATCTATCAATGATTCTTTCCTAAAAATCTTTTTAATTTTGATTTTTTCTTGGAGGATCCATGACATGACATGACAAGTGCTATTGGAAAGTTACAGGAGTGTGATAAAAAGGGGATGAATTTTGCATGCTGAAGCAATCAAAGAAGTAGCTGAAGAAGTAACACACACATGAAAGTGTAAGAGGACACATCTCACACAGATATGTAAGTATAACCTTTCTTTTCTTTCTTGCTCCTCTTTCTCTGAGTCACTCCACTCTCTCACCAACCCATCTCTCTCTCTCTCTCTCTCTCTCTCTCTCTCTCTCTCTCTCTCTCTCTCTCTCTCTCTCTCTCTGTCATTCTCTTTAAAAAAAAGGTCCACTATAAATGAGTCTTGAGCTGTGGATGCTTCTTTGTCTGGTTTTATAAAAAAAATTATAATAAACAAAAATGGGGTCTTTTGATTTCCGATTTCTGGGATCTGGGTTTTGAGATTTTCCTCCATTATTTGTATCTAAAGCTTCCTCCTTTCTTCAAAACCCACACTCCATTTTCGTTTTCCTCAAATGGGTTTTGCTTAAAAATCGATTTTGGATGTTCTTTGAGATCCTTACCACATTCAGAAATTCGATTTAGAGAGGCAAAGGGAAAAAGATGGCTCCAAGGTTGGATTTTTCAGATTGGTGGGCGAAAGATACGAGAAAAGGAACACCAGTTGTTGTGAAAATGGAGAATCCAAATTACTCAGTAGTTGAAATCGATGGTCCAGATTCAGCTTTTAGACCAGTGGAGAAGAGTAGAGGTAAAAACGCAAAGCAAGTGACTTGGGTTTTGCTTCTCAAAGCTCATAGAGCCGTTGGTTGTCTCACTTGGCTCGGTACTGTCTTTTGGTCTCTCCTTGGAACAATCAAGAAAAGGCTTAGTTTCAATCACACACTTGGCTCTGAGAAATTAGGTAGAGATAGATGGCTTTTCACTGCCATTAAGCTCTTCTTAGCTCTTTCCTTGATGATTCTCGGTTTCGAGATTGTTGCTTATTTCAGTGGTTGGCATTACTTCGAAAACCCTACTCTTCATATCCCAATTAGCACACTTGAGATCCAGAGCTTGTTACATCTTGTTTATGTTGGTTGGTTAAGCTTAAGAGCTGATTATATTGCTCCTCCTATCAAAGCTCTCTCCAAGTTTTGTATTGTACTGTTCCTTATACAATCTGTAGATCGTTTGGTTCTTTGCTTGGGTTGTTTTTGGATCAAGTATAAGAAAATTAAGCCGAGATTCGATGAGGAACCGTTTCGTAATGATGATGCTGAGGGATCTGGATTTGTGTATCCAATGGTTCTTGTTCAGATTCCAATGTGCAATGAGATTGAGGTATGCTCTCATTAAACAAAGTATCAATCTTTAGCATCAATTTGATCTCTCAGTGTAATGATGATCTTTGTGTTGTTCTTGTTTAGGTGTATGAGCAATCTATATCTGCTGTGTGTCAACTTGACTGGCCAAAAGATCGAATTTTGGTTCAGGTTCTCGATGATTCGAACGATGAAAGCATCCAACAGTTAATTAAAGCTGAGGTGGCTAAATGGAGCCAAAAGGGAGTGAACATAATCTATAGGCATCGTTTGGTTAGAACCGGATATAAAGCTGGTAACCTCAAATCAGCTATGAGCTGTGATTACGTGGAAGCATACGAGTTTGTCGCAATCTTTGACGCGGATTTCCAACCAAACCCCGATTTCCTTAAGCTAACAGTTCCACATTTCAAGGTTGGTATTAATTTTTCTATCATTTGGTAAGTGGAGAGAGTTTCTTACTTGTTGAAAATGTGATATATCTTCAGGATAATCCAGAGTTAGGTCTGGTTCAAGCTAGATGGACATTTGTGAACAAAGACGAAAACTTGTTGACCCGTCTTCAGAACATCAATCTTTGTTTTCACTTTGAGGTTGAGCAGCAAGTGAACGGTGTGTTCTTGAACTTCTTTGGTTTCAATGGAACAGCTGGAGTATGGAGAATCAAAGCCCTTGAGGAATCTGGTGGTTGGCTTGAAAGAACCACCGTCGAGGATATGGACATTGCAGTACGCGCACATCTCCATGGATGGAAGTTCATCTATCTTAACGACGTCAAGGTACCAATCATTCGTAAAGAAGCCTTATTTATGTAACCATTGAATCAAACTGAGAGTGAATACAATCATTAGGTTCTTTGTGAAGTTCCTGAGTCTTATGAAGCATATAAGAAGCAGCAACACCGTTGGCATTCGGGACCTATGCAGCTTTTTCGGTTGTGTCTTGGTGCAATCTTGACCTCTAAGGTAATGTGCAACTCTTTTCTTCTGTGTATGTTTACGATACATCGTTTTATTGACCCTTTTTTCGTTCTTTCTTCTTGCAGATAGCGATATGGAAGAAAGCGAATCTGATACTTCTCTTCTTCCTTCTTAGGAAACTGATACTTCCTTTCTACTCGTTTACATTGTTCTGCATAATCCTTCCACTCACAATGTTTGTTCCAGAAGCCGAGCTACCTGTTTGGGTCATCTGCTACATACCGGTTTTCATGTCTTTCCTCAACCTTCTCCCGTCTCCAAAATCGTTCCCTTTCATCGTCCCTTACCTCTTGTTCGAGAACACAATGTCGGTCACCAAGTTCAACGCGATGGTATCTGGATTGTTCCAATTAGGTAGCTCCTACGAGTGGATCGTCACAAAGAAAGCTGGAAGATCATCAGAGTCGGATCTTTTATCTATCGCCGAGAAAGACACACCAAACAGAACCCAACTGCTTAGAGGAGTTTCCGACAGCGAGCTTTTGGAGCTGAGCCAACTCGAAGAAAAGAAAGAAACGGTTTCAAAGAAGCCCGTGAAGAAAACCAACAAAATATACCACAAAGAACTCGCATTAGCCTTTCTTTTACTCACTGCAGCGGTTAGGAGTCTCTTGGCAGCTCAAGGAGTGCATTTCTACTTCCTATTATTCCAAGGTGTCACTTTTCTTCTCGTGGGTCTCGACCTCATCGGCGAACAGATGAGCTAAGCTTCGTAGATTCTCAATAAAATCTGTGAGTTTGATGATTCCACACATTTCCTCTTTATGTTCAATGGTATCCTCTGTAATGAGATTTGGTGGAGCCATAGTGATAGGCATTAATTGATTTCCCCTCGTTTGTTTGTTTGTTTGATTTCTCCATTGTTTAGGAATTAGAGTGTGAGCCAGAGATTCATACATGTATACAATATCTGTAAAGTTGGAACATGTTGTTGGCCGTTTAAGAAGAAAAAAAACAGCTTTTGTCTCAAAGTCCATGACCAATCTTTGTGGGAAAGAGATTGTAACTGTAAAAGAACTAATAAGAACCAGTTTCTGACTAGATTAGAACAAGAGACATTAACTGTTTTGCTCTGATCTTAGGGAATTTTCTAACTTATAGTGTCGGTGTAAAGTGAGGAAACGTGGTGCTTAAAAAAGTGTCGGCAGGAGGAAGTGGAATGAGAAGGAGCATAAAGTGAATTGCAGATAAAAAGCAGACAAGTTTACGTCATAAGAGATGTAACAATCAATTGAATGATGTGCAAGTGTTGGAAAATGGGACCAAACTGATTTTAATTTGGTGGGTTTGTTGATGACTTGTGATTCTGGGACCGAACTAGGGATCATGGTCTTGTCTCTTTTACTTTTCATAGACTTTCATTATTTGTGGTCATGCCACAAGACCGTTGTACTCCTGTCTACATCGTTATTAATTTTGTTTATTTTGTTGTCATTAACAAAAACTTGAACAAGTGGTCAATGGTCTTACAATTTAGTCACATTGTAATTTAGTCAAACTTCAGCTTAAGCAATTACAATTTGATTCAAACATTTCAAGACAACAAAAAATGTCACAACTCTTAACCGAAACTTAGCACCAAGCCAAACAACCAATACTATCAGATTTGCCAACCTGATTAGGCTCTAGAATGGAAATGCCATAAACCAAGAAATGCACTTACTCTAGCTAAGGAAAAGAAGACGCATGATCAACATAGTCACATTAAGACCTAATGCACAACAGAAACGACATGATTATAAGATGGGGACTACAAGGTGGTAAGCATCTTCCATGGAGCAGATTTCTAAATACCCGCCGGGTAATGCAGCTCATGTTCATGAAAAGACAACTGGAAAACATCAAAGCTGATGAAGGTTTCAAGCATATGAGATCTCTAGAGTCAGAAGATGAAGCAACAAAAAGCTGATGAAGATGAAGCAAGCCATGTAGGGATCCACAATCGTGGTTAAACTTTTCCCATAGTAGAAGAGTAGAGCAGATAAGCAATGAACCAGACCAAGCAAACTAAATGAGGATGCTTCATAGAAGAAGAGTAGAGAAGCAAGCAGATAAGCAAGCCGATCAACTAAATGAAGAAGATGCTTCATAGTAGAAGAGTAGACAAGTAAGCACATAACTAATGAAGCAGGCCGATCAACTAAATGAAGATGCTTCATAGTAGAGGAACAGAGAAGCAAGCAGATAAGCAATGAAGCACAAGTAGTAGTAGAAGTAGTAAAGCCGACGAAACCTCGACACAGTAGAAAAGTAAGCAGATAAGCATAAGCATTCAGCAGAATTTCAAAATGAAAACATTGTCTTTAATAACTAGGGTACGAATTAAAAAGTAGTTTTTTTACCTAGGGGTAGATACACAACTAGCAAGCTTTATCCAATCCAGCCCACTTCAAACATGTGATCTTACTCAAAATTCATATAGATGATAGTAATTGCCCTCAAGCCTTCTCTTCTTCCCTTCCTGATCATCCCACAACCTCCTTACCCAGCTTAAACTCTCAGCTCCGGCTTCTGCGCCTATCTTTCAGCCCATTTCTGCAGAAACAAGAGCAAATGTTGAATCAATAAGAAACATGAAGAAACACTGATACAAACATTCAAGGACAATGATCAAACACCAACTCAATGTATTCTGAGACAGAGACTAAGCAAAAGAAGTTTTACCCATTAACATAAGGCAGCTCCTCACGTCCTCTGTACGGAGCTGGTGGTGATCTACTGTAGCTGCGACCTCGAGCAACAGGAGGAGAAGGACTGCGGCGTCTTGGAGGAGGAGGAGATCTTGCACGAGGGCTGTAACTCCTGAAGCCATAAATAAAAACAAGATAAATAAATCCGTTCAGAGAAGCTAGAGTCCCGAAAAGAAATCAAAGGGGTAACAAATTGACCTGCGTCCATAGCTAGGGCTCCTTCTGTATCTTGGACTGCGACTGCGACTCCTGCTGCGACGCCTTCCAGTCCCACCACGGTTACGGCATTCACGTGCAAAGTGACCTGGCTCACCACACTCATAGCACTTCAAATCAGAACCACCACGACCACCACGGCCCCCACGATCACCACTTCCACGGTCACGGTCACCACCACGACCGCCTCCCCCACCACCGCGGTTGTGAGACTGTTCTACTCTCCATCCATTCTTACCTATTCATGTCAAACTCAAACTTTTAGGTACCATTCAAAGGATCCCGTTAAAACGAAAGAATGTCTTTGGATAACGTTATAACGTATATCATCTAACGTTAATGCATTACCATCTACACCACGGATGGCATCAGTAGCATCCCTAGGATCCTCGAAATCAAGAAAAGCGTAGCCAGGTGGTCTACGAGCTACCCAAACACTAACCATAAAACAAAATGTAACATTAGAGAAATTTGCAAAACAGAGAAAAGTATAAAAAACTGCTGGATTCGTACCTTCTGATAACACCATAGTTACGAAACTCATCCTCGAGTTCACGCTCAGTAACTCTGGGGTCCAAATTCCCAACGTACACACGAGACATTTCTTCTCAAACCTTTCAATTGCACAAAAACTAGTGTCAAGGGCGCAGAATCACAGATCTTCTCTAGCTAAGACTATCGAAAAGACTCTAGATCCATGAAAGAAACCGTTCGAATTCACCAGATCGGATTAACATTCTCAGCGTAGAATACAATTAAGAGCGAGAAAGAAGAGAAGAGAGCTTAGCGTCACGTACCTTGTGAGAAAACTGCTTTTTTGGTTTCGGTTGTGGTGGTGGAAACTAGGGTTTCTAAATTCTCGAATCGAACAAGAGACATGAAAGCGCGTCAACTTTCTTAACGTAGACTAAAGAAAGCCCAAATTTAATGATTTTACGATTTGGGCCTTTTGATTTGGGCATTATTATGCTTTTTTCACAACACTTGTAAAATGCCGAATTGATGATGATAATGTTGTCTTGTTTCAGACAAGAGAAGAAGAGTAGCTTATGTAGTCTCTAGTCAAATCTTTTTCAACATCTACAACACTTAAAACTTTTCTTTCTTATTCGGTTGTAAAGCCAAGCAGTTTGTGACTGATCAATAAAAAATGGTGAAACCACAGTTTGCTTGGTTAATAAAAATCTAAACAATGAATATTAAAGACAACCAAAAACAACACACCACTATGAGCCCATGCCATAACCATGTACCAGCTGCCAAGATAATAAGAACACGTATAAAAAGTTCTGATGAACGAGCTACTGTTTGAAATTTCGGATTTTGATTTTGGCAAAAAGGTTGGTATCATGCTTACGAACTTGGAAGTTTGGTTAGACAACGAAAGCAGCTAAAAGAGCATGCAATATCGCCCAGTAAATCATGATCCCTAACCGTAATGCAGGTTGTCTCATGAGCGTCCGGTCACAAGAGACCCTGAAAAGAGAAGAAAATAATGTTTCATTAGACCGGGATTAAGAATTTCCAAATCGAGAGTGAAAATCGGTAAATGGAGAGAGAGGCTGACCATAAACCATCAATCATGTTAGTCACTGGTCTTGTGAATCTAGGAACAATTCTCGACGTAGAGAGTGATCTGAAACCATGAGCTGAAACGCAAAAAGAGAAAACCACGAGGGGAATGTTACAAAGAGAACTGTGTAGCGAGAACTCGAGTAACAATATCAATGGACAAGTTTAGTTACCTTTATCATCATCATCTTCTAAGCTATGGCTATGATCAGCTTGATCTGCATCTATACTAATGGCGACTTGATCGTTATTTCCCTTACGCAAACTCCGGACTTGAGATGGGATTGTTCCACTTGTCGTCCACTTGTTTATCTGCGATACCAAGTAGTAAGAAACACAATTCGAAATGTTATCATTTCTGATACCTGGTGGTGAATGAATCTTAGTTAATTAGCTCTAAGCTTACCAGAGGTTCCACTTCAACAATCTCTGAACTCGAGCTTGTTGACATGTTTGGTAGGGATTCTTTCTCATGTAATATTTTCTCAAGAGTTGCTTCTTTCTGTCTGAGTTCAGCCACTCTACTCCTCTCAGCTTCCAGCAACGAATCCTTGCTTTGTCCGACCAACCGTAATTCGTCTATTTCAGATAGTATAGACGCAATCCTTTTCTCAAGCGTCTCCATGTAGTGGTTTATGTTACTCTGACCATCAGTGGAAGGTGAATCTTCTAGACCTAGTAGCGAAGCTATTGTATCGAACCAAGAACGTACAGTTTGGATTTCTTCAGAATCTCTCTTAGTGCTCATCTGAGAAGCAGAAAGAGCCTCATTGGTGCACCTAGTCACTTCCTGTCTCAAGAACGAAACCTCGGTATCCCGATCTTGCACTTGTTGTTGAAGCTTCTCTATTTCAGCAAGAAGATTTTCAGACAGATGATGGAGCTCATCAAATTTATCAACAGTAATCGTTAGCTTTTTGGAAATTTTCCCACGAGAAGCTTCAGCTTTCTGTAAATCTAGGTTCTTCTGTTGCACTTCCTGTTCTAATTCTGTAACCCTGTGTTTCAGAACCTCCATCTGAGACTCTTCCTCGTCAAGCGCTTGCATTAATGCCTCGATTTCTACAGCAAGCAATTACGTATTAGCTACGTGTAGCAGCGGAAAAACAAAAAGGTTCAAATAGAAAAACTGACCTTGGTCTTTCGCAGCTAGTAGATCAGTAAGCGATGTGACCTTCTCCTGTAATTCTGAGTGCGAGGCCTGTCCTTCTTGCAGCTCTTTTATTCTCTCCTTCATAGAATCCGGTTCACGAACCAAAATGCCCAGCTGGTCTTGCATATCACGCATTCGGGCACTTGCAGATTGAAGATCTTCTGCAAAGATTTTAGCACCAGCCTGGGCTTCTTTAACTTGACCCACAAGTTCATTGCACATCCTATTATTTTGGATGTCCTTTTCGTGTAACTCCCTTTGCAAATTGGCAATGATTACCTTCATCTCCTTTCCATTTCTCTCCACAGTCTCAGCATTTGCTACAACAAACTCCTTAACAGCTGACGATAGCCTATTTACCAACGACCTAACAGATTCAATGGACGAGAAGTCTTCTTCTGCTTGATAGCGACTCATATTGAAATTGTCATTGCCAACAAGTTCAGCTTTACGGCTTTCAATTTCCACCAACACGCTAGAACATGCTCCTTGAAGCAAGGCAACTCTTTCACCCAAAGCGGCAACTTCTGAATCCGTTCCCTTTCCAACTGACTTGAAAACGGTGTCAATACTGTTGGAGACAATGTTGACCTGTTCGTGCCATGATGCCAAGTGCTTGCTTACGTTTTCTTCGAGAAGGCTAACATCGGCCACAAATTGATCAAGGTTTTGTGATAGAGAACCACAAATTTCGGTTATGTTTCCACCACTTGAAATCTCATGAAAGTTGACGTTAGACCACGCAGCACTCAAGCGTGAAAAGATTTCCTAAGCAGAAAGTGGAGAAACAATATTTAGAAACAATCAGTGGCAGTAAAACCTTGAATGTAAAACATAATAATAATCTGCTGAAAGGATCAGAAGTACCTTGTCCACAAAATTCCCTGTACTATGTTGAGGCCAGCCAGACAAATCAGTGCCGGTTTGCTTCGCACATGAGTCCATTTTTTCCTTCAGATTATGCACAAACTTCATATCCATGGTGAAAATATCAGCTAGGCAACTGTTGGTACCTGCGAGTATTTTCTTCAGTGTGTTGACACTAGTTCCAAAGGACAGGAGTTGAGCACATAGCTGCTTCTTTTCTTCATTGTTGACCACAGATAGTTTTTCGAAATGTGTTATGGCTTCAACTTTTGCAGCCTCTGCTGCATCCTTCTGTCTGGAAAGCTGCTGAATTTCGTATGTAAATTTTGATAGCTCCTCTTGCAGACTATCGTTTCTCTCTTGAACCTCATTTAACTCAGCAAGTAGCAACTCAGCTGCTCTTCTAGATTTTTTTGACTCCTGCTCAGCAGAAGAAACAGATGTACTCATATTCTGAAACAGTTGTGAAACCCGTTGAAGCCTCAGAACTGGATCATTTCTGTCACCTTCATCACCAATATCAATGATATTCAGTGCATTCAATGTCATGCTCAATGTACCACTTCTTTCCTGCAAAATATTTTCTGTTTCTTGCAAATGATTTTTCAACAACTGGCACTCAGACTCTAGGGCTTCTACCCTCAGAGTGTAAGATTCCAACTCCCTACATTTCTTCTCATTTTCCAAGAGCATTTCGTCTCGGTTGATAATCTCTGATTTCAGGCGACCAAGCTCAGCGTTCATCTCCTCGATAGTTTGTTTCAGGCTATCCCTTTGTTGGACCAAAGCTTTCCCTTTCCTGACAGCTACATTCAACTTCTCTCTTGCAGAAGCTGACTTCTGCTCTTCCTGTTTAAGAAACTCCTGTAATTCTATAATTTTCTTATCAAGTGCCTCATTTTCAGCAGCTAAGGATTGCAGTTTTTCCATGTACAAATCTCTCTCTTCCCCTGTCAGCTTCTGAACATGCAGTGCTTCCTCCAGATCTTTCGTCAGAGAAGCTACATCAGGTGTCTCTACTACTCCTATGTCTCTACTTGTTGCTTCAACTAGATTCGAATCAGTCAATTCAGGCTGGTGTCCATGAGAAGTTATTTCATCTGTACCCATTAACTCTCTGCTCCTAACCTCAGCACTTGATGGATGAGTATCTCTCTCAGATGGCGAACTAGATTTCACCAGATTCTTATAATACTCTATCAACTTTCTCAGTAGTCCATCCAAGGTCTCAGAATTACTTGCTAACACCAAATCCTGCAGGCCATCTTCTTGTAAAACATCATTAATCATGGACCTCAAACCTAATAGTTCTCCTTCAATAGTCTGAAGATGTTCTTCATTCCCAAGTTTCTCAATCAATTTTTCATGTAAATCTTTCACTTGATTCTGCAGTTTCTCATTCTCGACTTCAAGGTGGGTGACCTTCGCAGAAACACTCTCATGATCACTATTGAGACTTTCCAGTCTTTCAGAAAGATTTACCCTCTCATTAACAACCGACTGAAGATTTGCCTCCACATCACATACTTGCTTTTGCGAGACTTCCAAATCAGCACTTAGTGATTGACAATAGGCTTCAAGGTTATCAATCTTCTGTTGGAGAGTATCACCGCCATGTGTAGCCTCTGATATCGTACTTGCAAGCCACTCAATCTTGTTTTCCAGTTCCATGGACTGGAGCTGCGGAGGCATATCAATATTCTCCAGGAGTTCTTCCCATCTCTGAACCAAAGTATTTCTTTCCAACAGGGACTGCTCCAACATTTCATTCTGTTCAGCCAATCCATAAAACTTCCCCTTGAGCTCCTCAAATTTGATCCTTAAGTCATCCTCAGAACTTGTGCCAGTTTGTCCATCCTCCCTCCAGGGGTCCGAAATAACATATCCAGCACCTCCATCAGAACTCTTCTGACACCAATCAGAGGGGCGAGAAGAGTTTCCGTTAGCTGATCTTGCTAACCACTCTACCTTTTCGAGTATATCTCGAGCATGAAAATGCTCTGGGAGATCCAAATCTTCCAAAATTTCTTCAATTCTGTGAAGCAAAGAGTCTTTGAGAAGAAAAGATTCTCGCAGCGCAGTAGCTGAGTTTCGGATGTAAGAAAGCTCAGATTCTAATGCTTCCACACGTTCTACACGTTCACCTGCCTCTGTATAGGTTCTAAGTTTTGCTTCTACTTCCACAAGCCTTGAGTCCTTCAACTTCAATTCCTCTGAACAGCTCTGCAGTTCAGCAGAGGTTCCAGCCAACAGCTGTTTGAGATTGTCACGCTGACCAATTAAACCTTTTCCTTTTGCAACAGCTATGCCAAGCTTCTCTCTAGTCGATGATAACCTCTGCTCTGATTGTTCAAGTTCATTGGATTTCTCTTGTAACTCAGATCGCAAAACCACAAGGGACTCCTCTGCCTGGCTTAAATTTTCTCTGAGACCACCCATTTCAGTTTTATGGTGCAGTAAACTCTCCTGGATCTCCATGAACTCATTCTCCTTGGCCTCTAACTGTTTTCTGATGAGGTTAGCCAATTCTTCCGTCTCTATAAACTTCTGAACAAGTTGGGAAACCACAAACTCCATATATGAACTAGGAGATTCTGAACTAATTCCACCACTTTCAAGTTCCAGAACACCCTCAACCTTCTCAACTAACTGTCGAAGTGAAGTGGAATCAAGACTTCGCTCCGTCAGTTCCTGCATATCGTTTGATTTACTCGACAAGTCTGACTGTAGCTTCTCAATCACAGACTGAAATCCGACCCTCTCAGAAAGAATTTTTCGCACAGCCTCAATCAGATTTTCACAACTACCATCCTCGAAAGGATCAGTGACAGCTAGATTTTCGCTTTCAAGATTGGCCATCTTCAGAGACCCACATGATTCAGTAATCAGTTTCGTCAATTCAGCATAGACCTTATGCATTGTAGCAGTTGCAAATTCATTCTTCTCATACAGAATGTTGAAACTCTGCTTCAATTCCTCATATCTATTTGAGGAGGACTCATGCTTTGCATAAGCAGCTTCTAGTTTTTCCTCCAGGTCGTCAATCACCTTGACAGCCACATCAACAGAACCAGAAATGCGTTTGGTCATATCTAAGCCAACATGAGCTCCAGAAGTGCCAGATCTGAGTAAACGATCATCGAGCCTCGCAACTGCTTCACCAAATTCAGACATTGATGATGTCAATTCATGTTCTAGCTTCATTGCCCTCTCAGATTCTTCCTGCAAGACCAGTAACTGTTCTTCCATTGAGGACAATGTAGTGCTTAAATTCTGCTGTAAGCTTTCCAGCTGAATTTCAAGCTCATCAGTTTTTGATAAACAAGAATTTAGCTTCTTATTGAGCTGAGCGTTTTCTAAAACGATACTATCATTTCTCAGCCTTAATGATCCACAGAGAAATTCAAGTTCATGGTTTTTGTGCTGCAACTCATAAGAATAATGCTTCATGGCTTCAAATGATACCATATTCTCGATACAATCTGCCTCCAGAAGATTCATGTGGTCCTGGTAAGATGCAAACTCGACATTAAACTCCGCGAGTCTTTGATTTGTTGCCATCAAGTCATCATTCAAATGATTAAATTGTACACCAACCTTCCTACCATTCAACACTAACTGTTCAAGCAAGCATCTCAAATTTCTAATCTGCACATCCACAGAAACAAATTGATCTGCTTCTGACTGATCACCACTTAACTGTGCTTTTCCAGATCCATGTTCTTCTGATTGCCGCTTTGACTCAAAAGCCTGAATCAATTTTGATACTGCTGGTGTGGCAGCTTTGTTGCTAGATTTACTCGATGAAGAATCGGTGAGGATCTGCTTAATTGTCTCTTCAAGGTTCTGAACCATTTTCTCCCCCTTCTCCAGGTTCTTCCTCAAGGCAGAAAACTCGGAAGTCTGTTCACTAGTAACCCCGACTTCTGAACCTTCACCAAGTTTTTCAGAAATTTCCTGATTGATCAATCCTGCAGCATCCTCGCTACCAATATCTACCTTTCTAGCCTTTTCTACCTCAATGCTGCTAGTTAGACATGTATTTTCTTCAGCCAATTTATCAAGGCACGCTTTTGCTTCTCCTAGTTCAACTTCTAGATGAGCCCGCTCTTCTTGTACAGTTGACATACGCTCTTGAAGAGTAAGAAGTTCATGTGAAAGTTTATCATTGTCCTCAACCAAATGCTCTTTCTCCTCTTGAAACTTCAACAGTTTATTATTCAACAAAGAATATCCTTCCTTTAGATTGGAATACTCCGACAATAAATAAGTCTCCGAGATCAGATGTGCACTCAGTTCTAGATGTGCCTTCTCATTTTCTTCTGTGAGATTTAGGTTATCCTCTTCAAGCTTAGCCTGCTGGCCTGTCAGTAAAGATAGTGCCACCCTTATGTTTGAATTTTCCACCTCTTGCTGGGTGACCAAAGTCTTACAATTTTCCAATTCTTCCTGTAACTTCTCTGCCTCACCCAATACAATATGTTTTTCTTCGACAAGTTTTAGCTTCTCATCTGTCAATGGACCAATAGTGTGGCTGCCAGGTTCTTGCAATTGCTTAACTTCTGCCTTTAGTGTGGCTGCCAGGTTCTTGCAATTGCTTAACTCAGATGAAAGATGCTTAATCTCATGGTTCTTGGATTCTTTTTCTTCAAGAAGTTCCTTTTTCTCATCATTCGAAGAAGAAATAATTGCAGCCAACGTATCATTCTCCACCTGAAGATTGATGAACTTTTCATTCGCCTCAGATAGATCCAATAGGGATTTTTCTAGGCTAAGCTGCAACTCATTCATCTTACCAGTGAAATCCTCCACTTGTGCTTCTGTAACAAGAAGCTGATTTTCAAGCCTCTCATTTGAGCTTGTAGCAGCATAGAGTTTAGACTGGCACTCTGATAGCTCCTCCACAAGAGAATCATTCCTCTCTGACACCGCATTATATGATGCACGAAGCTGTGATATTTCAGCTACATATTGACTATGTTGATGATCAAACTCATTTTGTAAATTAGATTGTTCTGTGAGTTGCACATGGCGTATATCTTCCATGGTACTCGAAACAAACAGTTCTTCTCTTAATCGCTCCAACGAACTTGTTCCCGGCTCACTACTGGAAGCACCCTCTCTTGCGTTGCACAAAACTTGATATTCATCTTGTCCAAGTCCCTGTACAATACCTATAAGCTGTAAGAAGCTGACTGGGCGGCCTTCATGAACATGTGCAGCAGAAACTTCTCCAGAAGGCTTCAGTGTGTCCATTTTACGAGGTTCCTCATGGCTCACAAATCCAGACATACTCACACTCTCAACAGAGGTTTCCTCAGGTTCAGTAGATGTTTCTGGTTTCTCTTCATTAAGCTCTGCAGCTTCACTAATCTGCTGGCTTCTAATTTTACCATTTACCCCTTCTACTTCAACTGAATCAGCTGTAACTGAGGAGCCCTCCGAAAAGTGAGAAGCAGAAGCAGAAGCAGATGAATCCACAACAGCTGGATAGCTTGCTTGCCTTTCTTCAGTTGCAATCCTATCCACATCTGCCTTTGAAGATGATTCAGAAAACTGTTCCTTGTGTGAAACATCGTCTTCCTGCATTTCCCCTAGCCAGAAACAAATGAGAATTGAATTATACATCAAAAGGCCGCATGCAATTGACCTAACCTCTTTACCCTATTAAAGAAAAAGCAATAAATAAAATAATAGAGAGAAGGAGAGAACAACCTACATCAGTTACCTGATCTCCCCTTGCACTAATCAAGGAAACATCAGGAATAGAATCATGCAGCGAGGCTGGCTGATGCTGCGGCTTTTCCACACTCCCAGATCCACTTTGAACTTCAACTCCTTCCCCCTCCGCTAGGTTTCCAGAAGCAGCAAAGCTTCTGTCAACATTACTAGATGTGTCGTCATGTGTAACTCCCTTGTCAGAATCTGCAGGATCAGATGTCAAAGAATTTACTTCTTTTCTCAGTTCAGCTCCATTATCAGAAGTTGCTATGGTGTTTCCTGGCTGAGTCGTATCAGGTTCTGATGATGAACCATGGACTGAAACATATTCGGAAGCTAATGCATTTGCAGAAGTTTGTGAAGAATCTACAACCTCCTCACCAGAGTTCACATGATCTGTAGCTCCTCCTGCAGCCACATTAGATGGAGCTTCTGCCTCGTCACTGACAGCATTAGCGTCAGCTTTACGCTCATGCTTGTCAGATTTAGCAGATTTTTTGGAGGAATTTCCTTGGCTTGTACTGCCTTTGGGGTCCTTTTTCTGATCAGTGCCTTTGTCAGCCTTCTTTTGACGAAACTGTTGAAGCTGAAATGAGGTAAGGAAACTAAGTGATTAAAACATTATCATCCAATGTTTCTATGTGTGTATAAATCAAGGCAAAGGGAAGTAATAAAATTTAGACAAGTTGTGTAAAGTTATTGACGAAAAATAGCACATATTTTCCAACTTGTTAAAGAAGAAAAGACAACTTATCAAGAAACCAGGCTATCAATTGTTCAAACCTTTCCTACTTATCTGATGAAGAAGGAAACAAAACAGCAGAATCCTCTCTCTTCTCACAAACATTTTTGTGATATTTAAGCAAATTCACCCAAATTCTGAAGAAAGTGAAGCTAACCTTGTGGCGTCCAGCAGCGAGTGGATCGGCACGGTTCTTTTTCTTATCCATTCGATTTCACTCTCTTCTAGTTCCCACAATCACTCTTCCGTGGAGTCTAGATCACCATGGTTCGTACCTTCTAATGATGCAAAATCCAACAACAAAAACGGAGCTTAAATTCACAAATCACATAGCACCGACACAACAGTAGCACAAATCAAAACCCAATTACATAGAAAGTAGCAAAAACATAGACCCAGGAAACCAAATCTCCAGATTCAATAGAATTTACACACACCCATTAAATAAAACAAGAGATTAAATTCCACAATGAAAATTCGATAATACCCAAAGCAAATCCGAAACTGAGCTAAACCATACCTTTGATGGATGGATCGATCGATCTCATAAAAATCGAATTGCTCGTCGGCGTCGTTGAATCTCCTTCCCGTAGAACAATATCGCTTGAAAAACCTATACGTCGCTCTCTTCTTCTTAGATCTAACGCTGGTGTGTCCCGCTCGTTCGAAAATGAAAGGAACCGAAAAAAAAAAAAAAAAAAAACTGTAGAATGTAAACGCGACACGATTCGACCTCACACAAAACGTCGATTTGAAGAGAAGAGAAAAATTATTACACACTGCTTGAAAAAAAGTTTATAAAAGAATACTCAGTCTGGGCTTACAAACCCAATTCAAAACGGATCGTACCATTTTCCAAACCCATTTGAAGCTAGCTCTTTCTTATTATATACAGTTTCATACGTCAAACTTGATAACTAACATGATGATCATGACACGTGTCAAGTCAGTTCATCGGATTTTGACACATGTAAATATATTTTACTACTAAATTTTGACATGTGTTATACAAATCTTATTTCTTTTAAAACTTATATATATATTTGTAATTATCAAGTGTATTATAAAAATCACATATCTCAAAATTTTCCAATTAACTTTTAACTAATAATTTATTAAAATAATTAGTTGATAAGCATGATTTAGTTATATGTTTTTTTTTCTTTTGTGCAACCATTCTTTTTATTTATTTTACGTTTATTAAGATTTACGTGTATTACAAGAAGTAAATATAATCAATCTTTTCATAAAGGAATTTCAAACTTTAATAATCATCACTAAAATAATGACTACTCAACCCAAGAAAAATATCAGCTATTTAACTTTAGACTAGTTTAATAAAAAAACGTGTTTATCGTCGTATTGTAATACGTCTTACCAGAAAGTGAGGGGTGAGAAATTTGAAGAAAATTAATGAGCTTATAGGAATAGGCTTTCTATTACCTGATGAAAAAGTTAGTGTATTTGTATTTTATATCAATAAGAGTCTTTATTTATTACTTACTACTTGATTAATGTCTAAATACAATTTGAACTTATTTTAATGCAGAAAAATACTATTTAAGGCTCTATCATTCGCTTCTTGCAAAATTTGGGAATCAATTGTGTGAAAAAATATTTTTTAAAGTTGCAATTTTAATTTGTAAGTTTTTTTTAATGGTGTTATTACGAATAATATGAAATTATGAACAATTCTGTATTTGGTAAAGCCCATTGAAACACCGTCGTTTAATGAACAACTAGAAAATTACCCGCGTTATACGCGGGATAAAATAATTATCGAATAAAATTAATAAGTTTAGATAAAAAATCATTATGGTGAATTATTATTATACATAATCTAAGACCCATTTTATATATTTGAAAGTTGCGATTTTTTTTGTATACAAATGTATTTCACCTGTAAAATAATTAAACTAACAAATATCTTTAATTATTATTTTACCTGTGGGAAGGTGTATTTATGAAAAATTAAAAACATCTACTTGTCAAACAAAAAAACACATGTAAAAATATATATGAAAAACTATTTTACATGCTCATATATTTTTAAAAGATAATAAACTGTTTGTTTCTATTTTAAATCAAAAAAATTTTGGTGTATAAGTTAAAATTTTGTTCACATTTAATTCTATGATTTTACATTTATAATTTCGAAATATTTTAATTTTAGCAAGTTAAAATTTTCAAAATATTTAATTTTGGTAAGTTTAACTTGCCAAAATTAAAATATTTCGAAATTATAAATTTAAAATCATAGAATTTCAAAATATTTTAATTTTGGTAAGTTTAAGAAGATTCAAATGTGTTTGGCAATAAAAATTATAGTAATCAAAATATGTATATTTGGAAATAAATATGTTTGGTAATGAGTATAAGAGAATAAAATAAATAAATAAAAATAAATAGAAAAACAATTGTGGTGATGACACCTAAGCAAAGTTCTCCCAAAATGTTTCTCAAATAATATATAGGATTCTTTATTTGGTAAAGCCCATCGAAACACCTTCGCTTTATGAATAATTCTTTATAATTGGTAAAGCCCATCGAAACACCGTCGTTTTCCAAGACTACCCCATTATCGTGTTTTTCAGTTCACAGTTCTCATAATCGATTCCCAGTTCTCCCGAATCGATTTGTTCTCTCCGACGAATTTTTGATTCGATCTCTCCGACAGATCTTCGATTCGATCACTCCGGCGAATCTCAGCCTGAAATCTCCCAATCGACCTAACGCAATGGTTTCCGGGTACTATTCTGCATTAGAGCGAGCTGAAGTCAAAATTTTGAGGTACTTTTGGGTCAACAACTGCTCTTCTGTTGGGTCAGCATCAGTCAAACTGTTCAAGTAGGTAAAAATCGGAAAAGAATAAACAGATTCAGATATGGACTTTGAGTGATCCTGAAATGGCAGAAAGAGAAACGCATACTCTAGAAACCAACATCTACTGGACGATTCCACACTGCTTGGAGACAAAATCACAAGTAAAATTAAAGGAGAACAAGAAAAAGAGAATTCACCTAGAAGAACTCCCATGTAAAGCCTGAACCTGCGATTGTGAGGATGCTCCCATTAATGTTTCTACCTCTGTAAACCCAAGTGGCTCGTCCATGAAACAAATGACTTGGTTTACATCCCTTGTGTCAACTCGAGTCGCTTTAGTAGCCTCACGGAATGAGTTGGTGAGTTTATTATCCAAGTGAGGCTGTTGCTCCGACGAATTTGGCAGATCTGAATGGAGAAACGCAAGCAGTGTGAGAATCACCATTGAGTTCCATTCTTTTTAACTAACTTGTGAAAAATTGAGACGGCTAAGCCAAAGAAAACATCATGAAGACACAGTAGAATGCTAACTCCTTATGTCACTTAAATCCAGAATGCTAGGTTCTGTTTATCTTAAAGCTTGTAGCAAACGCACTTCGAGAAAATAAGTAAGTCTATAAGTAAAATACTGTAGAGACAGAGAAGGTTACAAACTTCCACTTGAGACGACGCAACTCTAGAAATAGCTACAGTAACATTCTTTTCACGAGCTTACTGTCTCGGTTGGGTCAGCATCAGTCAAATTGTTCAAGTAGGTAAAAATCGGAAAAGAATAAACAGATTCAGATATGGACTTTGAGTGATCCTGAAATGGCAGAAAGAGAAACGCATACTCTAGAAACCAACATCTACTGGACGATTCCATACTACTTGGAGACAAAATCACAAGTAAAATTATAGGAGAACAAGAAAAAGAGAATTCACCTAGAAGAACTCCCATGTAAAGCCTGAACCTGCGATTGTGAGGATGCTCCCATCAATGTTTCTACCTCTGTAAACTCAAGTGGCTCGTCCATGAAACAGATGACTTGGTTTACATCCCTTGTGTCAACTCGAGTCGCTTTAGTAGCCTCACAGAATGAGTTGGTGAGTTTATTATCCAAGTGAGGCTGTTGCTCCGGTGAATTTGGCTGAATCTGAATACGACCTGAACTGATTACCATTGGCTCCGCAGTGGGTTCCTTGTTCACCCCCCCCCCCCCCCCCCCCACCAGCGAAGAAGTTTTCTTAACAGGCAGTAGGGTTTTGTTGCGGTAAGCCTCCATGGCGACATCCAAATCCCACTTAAACCTTCAAGGTAAAAGAGTGCTTCTCCTTGACACACTCCCGAATCATTACAGATTTGGTCAATCATCCAAACTTTCATCTCTGAGCAACGGGTTTCAGTTTCCGGAATTTTATGAATCTGAATTGACAAATGCAAGCAGTTTATGAATTCCATTCTTTTAAAGAATCTCAAGAGAAAACAGAGAAAGGCTAAGCCAAAGAAAAGATCATCAAGACATAGTAGAATGTTAACTCCTCATACATAACTAAGAGACCGATTCTTCATAGTCAGGTTCTGTTTGTGAACTACCTTAGCTACATTAATAAGATTTCCGGACGCCATTGGAAGTACACCTCCTGTGGTTGTTTGTTTTCCAACAGAACAACTTTTTACGTGAATTTCTTTCCTCTTCTTCTTTGGAGGACCGGAAAAACATTGTATTTGAGATTCTTTCCTTTTTGTGTCGAGTTTCCCTCATTTTCTGCGGAAAAGAGTGTCTTCCTCGCAGTGTCGGTCCAATCATTTTGGATGCCCTATGCATATATGTAAAAAGTGCTCTTTTCGTACATTTTCCAATATCGTAAAAATAGTAATCTAATTAAAAAACACATGAAAACTCCATTAAACCGTTTATGATTCCAAATAGTTAGTAAGAAATATAAAAATAAATAACAAAATATAATTTATTTTTGAAATAATGTTGTCCTTGTATTTTTGCATGCAAAATCATTAATTAAACTCATGCTGTCGAGTCTTTCAACAATCTATGTTTCAATAGATGATAAAACTAACCCATTCAATCTCTCTTGCCACATGGTAGATCGCAAATAATTTTGTTATCAGTTCTTGTGTTCATAGTTTGACCAAGATAAGTTCGTAGTCGAGATGTATGTCGCGAGTGCAAACAAACTCGGTGAAATCAAGTCGGAGACATCATCGTCGTCGTCTTCTTCTCCATACACCTTGTATGGATACGATAATCTGGGAGCCATGATCACACCTGTCATGTTGAACGAAGATAAATATAATCTGTTTTCAAACGAGATACTTAACGCACTCAAAGCCAAACGCAAAACCGGCTTTATCAACGAGACGTTGAAAAAACTATTGACCGATAATCTAGACTATGAAAATTGGATCGCCGTAATTCAATGATCATAGGATAGATTCATGCTTCAATCGATCCTAAAGTGAAGTCTTCAGTATCGTTTATCTCTGAAGTGCATCAGTGTGGGTCAGAGTTGAATCAAAGGTATCCAGTTGGAAATAAGGTTCGAATTCATCAAATTTAAGCTCAACTTGCTTCTTGTCGTCAAGATGGTCAATCGGTGATTGAATATTATGGAAGGTTGTGTACACTTTGGGAGGAGTATGCAGTTTATAAACCACTGCCGATGTGTACTTGTGGATCTGCTAATGAAATTTTGACGGATAGAGATGAGGAGAAAGTACATCAGTTCGTTTTGGTCTTGATGATTCTCGTTATGGTGGTTTATGTACAACACTTATTGGTTTGGATCTTATGCCATCTATAGGAGAAGTCTACTCTAGGGTGATTAGAGAAGAACAACGTTTGAATGCTTCTCGAGTTCGTGAAAATCAACAAGAAGCAGTGGGGTTTGTAACACGACAAGTTGAAACATCACCAAAATCTGAGCGTGTTTCTTATTGATCAGATCCTGCTAAGAATAAAGTATCACTACTGAGGCCTAGATCGACGTTATGTTCTTATTGTGGACGTACGGGGCATGATAAGAAAGATTGTTGGTCTCTTATGGGATTTCCAGAGTGGTGGAATGAACGTCATGGTGGTCGTGGTCAAGGTATGCAAGGACGCGGTCGTGGGAGTGCTGGCCGTGGAAGAGGACAAGTCATGGCAGCTCATGCAACAAGCTCTAATGCCTCTGTTCTTCCCGAGTTCTCTGAAGAGCAATGGAAGATTTTGTCAAAGATGGTGAGTAAAAAACAGAGCAATGGAGGAGACAAGTTGTCTTGTAAGATGAAATATGGCGATGTTATTTAAGATACATGAGCCTTCCATCATATGATTGGGGAAAGCTCTCTTTTGGTGGATATAGTATCTATACCACCATGTTCGATTGGTTTTGAAGATGGCAACAAAACATTTGCCGTACATATGGGATCATTTCCCCTTTCTGATAAATTCAAGTTGACTAATGTGCTCTATGTACCCTCGTTGAACTGCAAATTGATTTTTGTTTCTTAAATTTTGAAACAAACTGGATGCTTTGCAATGTTTACTGATACAATTTGTGTTTTGTATGACCGTTTTTCGAGGACTCTGATTGGAATAGGTGAAGAGCATGATGGTGTGTATTATTTAACGAATGTGGCTACAACAAAGATTCACACAGTTAGTGCATCTCCGGATCAGACTTTGTGGCATCAACGTTTGGGACATCCGAGTTTTTTTGTGTTTTCGACTTTGCCAACGTTTTCTAATTTTCCTTCTACTGTTAGCTCTACTCCTTGTGACGTGTGTTTTAGAGCTAAACAAACAAGAGAGGTTTTCCCGATAGTATTAATAAAGTATCAGATTGTTTTGAGTTAATTCATTGTGTTAGCTCTACTCCTTGTGACGTGTGTTTTAGAGCTAAACAAACAAGAGAGGTTTTCCCGATAGTATTAATAAAGTATCAGATTGTTTTGAGTTAATTCATTGTGATGTTTGGGGACCATACCGTGTACTATCTTCCTGTGGTACATTCTATTTTTTAACCATTATTGATGATTTTGATAGGGCAGTATGGACTTATCTACTCCTAGCAAAATTGGAAGTTCAAAGTGTCCTCCTTAACTTCTTGTCGTATGCGGAAAAACAGTTTGGAAAAACAGTGAAAATAATTCAAAGTGATAATGGCACCGAGTTTATGTGTCTCTCATCTTACTTCAAGGAACATGGTCGTGTTGGTATGCCACAACAAAATGGTCGTGTTGAGCAAAAACATAGGCACATACTTAACATGTCTAGAGCTCTATTATTTCAAGCTAACTTACCGGTTAAGTTTTGGGGAGAAGCAGTGTTAACCGCAGTGTATCTAATCAATCGAACTCCCACGGCTCTTCATAAAGGTTGTTCTCCTCATGAGCTTCTCCATGGTTGTAAACCCGATTATACTCAATTACGGGTTTTTGGTTCAGCTTGTTACACTCATCATAAGTCTCGTACAAGAGATAAATTTGGAGAAAGAAGTCGTATGTGTGTTTTAATGGGATATCCGTTTGGAAAAAAAGGATGGAAAGTTTATGATATTGACCGCAATGAGTTCCTTGTATCTCGAGACGTTATTTTTAGAGAAGATATTTTTCCATATGTGTCTTCTCTAGAGATCTCTCCACCAATACTCACTCCATCGATTGTAGATGAAGATTGGTTAGAAGCTCCAATCCCATCAGAAAGGGGGAACATCTCGGTGGAAAGGGACAACGTCGGTGTAGAAGTTCTGGTTTTGGTTTTGGAAGAAGTAAGTAGTAATGGTGAAGCAGTTTTGGTTTCTTCTCATGTTGAGAATACAAACGTGGCTCTACATGATCCATCTCTAGCTGATGATGCTAACGTTTCTCCTTCTGAAGAAATTATTCATGAATCAGCTGCGACTTTGTCAGAAGAAGAACATCTAGGCAGAGGTTGTCGTATACGAAAGCCTTCTATTATGTTGAAAGATTATGTTACATATAATGCTTCTTGCAATCCGAATACACACACACATCACGCTTCTCCCGATTCCATATCTTTGTCTTCGTCTTTGGTCCAAGGTAATTCTTGGTATATGTTAACAAATTATGTCTCTGATAATAATTTTTCTCCACAACATAAAGCTTTTTTGGCAGCTATTACATCGTCTAAAGAGCCAAATAATTTTAAAGAGCTTATCCAAATCGAAGTGTGGAATGAGTCTATGACTAAAGAAGTTGCTGCTTGTGATGCACATAATACAGGGATATAGTTGATTTACCAAAGGGAAAAGTATCAGACTAAATACAATGCTGATGGGTCAATAGAGAGACATAAATCAAGGCTGGTTATACAAGGGAATCAACAAATTGATGGTGAATATTATAATGAAACTTTTGCTCTGGTCGTCAGCCTTACAACGGTACGCACGCTAGTTCGTTTAGTAGCGGCAAATAAGTGGGAGGTGTATCAAATGGATGTTCATAATGCGTTTTTGAACAGAGACTTAGAAGAAGAAGATTGTATGAAACTCCCTCCTGGATTTCATCATTTTCATCCTGACAAAGTTTGTCGTCTTAAAAAGTCTTTGTATGGTCTTAAGCAAGCGCCAAGATTTTGGTTCAAGAAGTTATCTGATTCTTTGCTTCAATTTGGTTTTGTGCACTCCTATGATGATTACTCGCTTTTCTCTTACTCACGGAAAGGTTTTGAGATTTGAGTCTTAATCTATGTTGATGATCTCTTGATTACCGGCAATAATAAATACATGTTGCAGAAGTTTAAGGATTATTTGGGAAAATATTTTTCCATGAAAGATTTGGGTAAGTTAAAATATTTTATTGGCGTTGAAGTAAGTAGAGAACCTGAAGGGATTTTTTTTTTCTCAAAGAAAATACGCCTTGAATAGTATTGCAGATTAAGGTTGTCTTGGGTCCAAACCGGCGATGACTCCTCTCGAGCAGAATCATAACCTTGCGTCTAATACAAGCCCTTTTCTTGATGATCCAACTAAATATCGTCGTCTTATCGGATGTTTGATTTATCTTACACATACACGTCCGGAGTTAAGCTATTCAGTTCATCTTTTGTCACAATTCATGCAAAAACCTTAAGAAGATCATTGGGATTCTGCACTTCGTGTGATTCGTTATTTAAAGGGTTCTCCAGGACAAGGGATTTTTCTTAAAGCTGATAAAAACTTGTCATTAACCATTTATTGTGATGCGGATTGGTCTTTATGTCTGTTAACACGTCGTTCCCTTAGTGCTTTCGTTGTGTTGCTTGGTGGATCACCGATTTCATGGTGAACAAAGAAGCAAGACACTGTTTCTCAATCCTCGGTAGATGCCGAATATCGCTCTATGGCTAATGCTCTCCGTGAAGTCAAGTGGCTACGAAGCTTGTTAAAAGAATTAGGTGTTGAACAAACTGCGCCAACTCGATTCTTTTGTGATTGTAAGGCTGCTATTCACATCGCTGATATCCAGTCTTTCATGAACAAACCAAGCATGTTGAAAATGATTGCCACTCAGTCCTTGATGCAGTCAAAGAAGGTATTATTGTTACACACGATATTCGTAAAAAGTATCAGGTCGCAGACATTTTAACCAAGACGCTTGGGCGTATTCAGTTCGAGACGCTATTGTCCAAGTTAGGCGTTCAAAGACTCTATAGTGGGCAATGAGCAGAGAGCTAGAGCATTTTGGGAGAGAGTAGCAGCTTATTATGCTGCAAGTCCAGCTGTGTCAAACCTCCCCATCCGAGAGGCAAAGGCTTGTAAGCAAAAATGGATGAAGTTATATGAGATTGTCATGAAGTTTGCAGGCTGTTACGACTACGCTTTGCGTCACTATAAGTATGGAAAAGGAGAAAACTATGTTCTTACCACTGCTTACAACCTCTATTTCCATGACCAAAAGCCCAAATTCACCAATGAGTATGTTTGGAGAATACTCAAGTGTGAACAGAAATGGTGCAATTTCACTGAATCTAAAAGTGAACCAGTGAAGAAGAAAGCCAAACTAACACTACAAGAAAACATATTTTTAGCTACTAATAGTTGCGACTAAATACATAGTCGCTAAATGTAGCTACTATTTCGCGACTACTTAGCAACTAAATTACGACTCATAATAATTGGTATCAAATCAGTCGCTAAATTGCGACTATTAACATTCGTTGCGAATGAGTTGCTATTTTGCGACTAATTCGCGACGACATAGCGACTAAATTTGTTGGGTTGCTCAACAGTCGCGGTTTAGTCGCAAAAAATTAGGGTAGGCCACGTGGCGAAATAAGTTTGCGACTAAATTAATAGTCGCAAATCAGTCGCTATTTTGCGACTAAGTAGCGACTATTTTCGGTGAGTCGCAAAAGTTAGGTGAGAGCACACGTGTTTGACATGTTGGGTAGGTGTACCTAATTTTATTCTACTGTAAAATTAGTCGCTATTTGGTAGCAAAATATAATTTAGTGACTGTTTATATAGTCGCTAAGTAGTTGCAAAAATGTCTATAAATAGAAATCTCAAATCATTCGTTCACCTCACTCTCCAAACTACAATCATTCGTACCTCAAACTATAAGTGGTGGAGAAAAAAAAATTTCATAAGTTAAAAAATGTCGGGAAATTTTAATAATATGTATGGTCGGGAGTGGATGTATCAGAGGTTCGATGAAGTGACGGGAAATTTCTCGTAAAATTACGTCGCGGGGGTGAACCAATTCATGGCATTTGCAAATAGCCAACCACTGATGCAGAGCAATGGCGGTAAGTTTTTATGTCCTTGTGATGTTTGCTGGGGAGTAGAATTTATGCCGGGGAGTAGAATTTATAAGCATTTGTATAAGAATGGATATATGCCAGATTATTATATTTGGTATAGACATGGAGAAGAACTCAATATGGGTTTAGGATCAAGTTATGTTGATACGATGTGGGTTAGTGGGACTGAAGAAGTCGGTAATGTAGTAGAAAATAGATATGTGGATATGGTGAATGATTCATTTCGTGATAACGTGAATTTTGATAACTACGGAGAGTATGGTAGTTATCAAAATGTTGAAGAACATGGTAGTTACCAGAATGCAGAAGAACCTGTCCGTAATCATTCAAAAAAGTTCTACGACTTGTTAGAAGGAGCGAGAAATCCATTATACGATGGTTGTCGGGAATGACACTCGAAGTTATCCTTAGCTTCTCGGATCATGCAAAATAAGGCTGATCATAATATGAGTGAGAAGTTAGTGGATTCGGTATGCGAAATGTTTACAGAGTATTTACCAGAAGGAAACCATGCAACTGGTTCAAATTACGAGACAGAAAAATTGATGCGCAATTTAGACCTCCCATGTCATGCAATTGATGTGTGCATTAACAATTGTATGATATTCTAGAGAGATGACAAATGGTTAGATAAGTGTGCGATTTGTAATTCACCAAGATGGAAGCCTAACGAGCAACAACGTAGGACTAATGTACCATATAGTCGTATGTGGTATATGCCTATTGCTGATAGATTGAAGAGAATGTATCAAAGCCAGAAGACTGTAGCGGCAATGAGATGGCATGCAGAGCACAGAACCGAGGAGGAAGAAATGTGTCATCCATCTGATGCGGCGGAGTGGAAATATTTTCAAGATCAACATCCTGAGTTTGCCCGAGAAACCCGCAACGTTTATCTTGGATTATGTACAGATGGGTTCAATCCTTTTGGAATGTCAAAGAATCATTCGTTGTGGCCTGTGATCTTGACTCCATATAATTTGCCCCCTGGCATGTGCATGAATACGGAGTACTTGTTTCTTACAATTATGAACTCTGGGCCAAATCATCTGCGTGGTAGTATCGATATATTCCTCCGACCTCTTATTGAGGAGTTAAAAGAGTTGTGGTCTAATGGTGTCGATGCGTACGATGTGTCGTTGAATCAAAATTTTAATCTCAAAGCAGTGTTGTTGTGGACAATAAGTGACTTTCCTGCATATAGCATGTTATCAGGATGGAGCACCCATGGAAAATTGGCGTGTCCAATTTGCATGGACGACACAAAGTCTTTTTATTTGCCGAACGGAAGAAAGACGTGTTGGTTTGATTGTCACCGAAGATTTCTTCCACTTGATCATCCACTAAGGAAGAATAAAAAAGACTTTTTGAAGGGAAAAGACGCTAGGAACCAATATCCACCAGAGCCTTTGACCGGTGAGCAAATTTATTCCTACCGGTTGTGTCGTGTTAATCCACCTAGAACAAAGGATGTAGGTGGTAACGGTCACGAGAAGAAGATGCCCGGCTTTGGGAAAAAGCATAACTGGCACAAAGAAAGCATATTTTGGGAGCTGCCGTACTAGAGAAGAATTTCGACATAATCTGCGACATAATCTCGATGTGATGCATACAGAGAAGAATTTCTTTGATAACATCATGAACACTGTTATGCGTGTGAAGGGTAAATCAAAAGACACCATCCCGTCACGATGGGATGTAGGAGAATTCTGTTTTCGGCCACACTTGCTTGTTGATGAGGGTAGAGCCCCTTTTCCTCCCTACTCATTGACAGACAAAGCCAGAAGAAGCTTATTGGAATGTGTGAAAAATTCGGTCAAATTCCAAGATGGTTATGCCTCAGACTTAGCTAGTTGTGTTGATATACCTAATGCAAAGTTTTTTGGGATGAAGAGTCATGACTGCCATGTTTTTATGGAGCGGTTACTTCCATTTATATTTGCCGAACTCCTAGATCGGAACGTTCACCTCGCGTTATCAGGTACGTCTACTTCTTGTTCTATGAATATGTGCCACGTAAGTATGATTATAGTATTTTATATATACCATTTTTTGAAGTTTCAATTTATATACTGTAGGAATTGGAGGATTTTTCCGTGACTTATGTTCGAGGAGTTTGCAAAAAAGTCGCATCCACATTCTAAAACAAAACATAGTTTTGATCATATACAACTTGGAAAAGATCTTTCCACCATCATTTTTCGACGTGATGGAGCACCTGCCTATACATCTCCCATACGAAGCTGAATTAGGAGGCCCCGTGCAATACAGGTGGATGTACCCTTTCGAAAGGTTTTTCAAAAAGTTGAAAGGGAAAGCCAAAAACAAAGCTCGTGCGGCAGGATCTATTGTTCAAACATATCTAAAGGAGGAGGTAGCTTATTTCTTAGAGCACTATTTTGCCTCAAATGTACTCACAAAATCAAGGTAAACACTATAATTAAACACATATGGAGACACATTATAGAAATTTTAAATTTCTTTTAACTCCTTTTTCCAGGTCAACAAGATTCAGTGAAGGTGAAGTTCCCCAATATCTTGACCCTGAAGTACCTGATATATTTAGGCACGTCGGTCGTCCAAGTGGGCCAATGAAAGAAATCTGGCTGACAGATAAAGACTTTCAATGCGCACATTCATATGTTTTGCGAAATTGCCCCTATTTTCAGCCTTTTGAGAGGTAAATCTCAAATTAAATTTAAACATAATTGACTATGTCGGTCGGTCTCATATACGTTTTGGTCTTACACAGTATGTTCGATGAGTATCTTGCAACAAAATATCCAGATCTCTCAAACAAAGAACTCGAGGCTAAAAGAGCTGAAGAATATCATTTATGGGTGAAAGATTATGTATGTCAGAATAATATTCTTAACTGTGTGTATATATATTATATTTTTGTACTTCTATAATTTGATATTGTCTATCTTCATGCAGGTTACCTACTGGAAAACCACACATCCTTTTCCTAATTGGGTTCAAGAGATAGTGCATGGACCATTGAACAAGGCCAAAACTTGGCCTATCTATTTTACAAGAGGATATTTGTTTCATACGCAGAGTCACGGCCGCGAACGAAAGACTTGCAACTATGGTGTATGTGTTAAAGGAGAGAATTATAGTGATGCATCAGATGAAGCTGATTTCCACAGGATCTTAACGAATATAATAGAAATCGAGTACGAGGGAATGGTTAATCTGCGACTCACACTCTTTAAGTGTAAGTGGTACGACCCTAAAATCGGTAGAGGCACTCGGAGGAACCATGCTGGCATTGTAGACGTTCTTTCATCGCGATGGTACAATAAATACGAACCATTTATTCTAGGTTCGTATTTCCGCCAAAGTTCCTTCTTTTCGCCTTTTCATATATATATATATATATACATATATATATATATATATATTCAAGTCTAAGTTCTGCAACTTGATTTTGCATAGCCTCTCAAGCAGATCAAGTTTTTTATATCCCGTACCCATACAAGAAGAAACCGCCAAAGTTGTGGCTAAATGTTGTTAAAGTCAACCCGAGGGGAAATATTTCAGGAGATTGTGTCGGCAGTGAACCTACTATTTTGCAACAAGTAAATGATGATCCTGTAATGATGACTACAATTGAAGATCTCGTAGTCGATAATGTGGCACAAGGAGTCAACCCAATCAATCTTGATTATGATGTCAGAGATGCGGAACAAGAAGATGAATTCCAGGAAAATTCTTCGTCTTCTGAGGATGACGATGAATATGATGTCAGAGATGCGGAACAAGAAGATGAATTCCAGGAAAATTCTCCGTGTTCTGAGGATGACGATGATTATGTATGAAGAACCTTAATAAAGTGCGTAAATGACTATGTTAATTACCTAAATCCTTAAATATCTTGTTATTTATCTACAAACTATGTAATAATTATTGGCTTAACCCGCCAAATATTCCCTCGTTAATTTCTACCTAATCCCCAAAATGTCTATACTTAGACATTTTTTTAGGTAGGAAACCAAAAACAACAACCCAAACCCAATTTTTTATTTCTATCTCACCAAAATTCTATACACACTTATCACATAATTGTCTATAAAAGTTTAAAATGATACCAAATGTTTATACATACCACATTTAACTTATTTTTATTGAATCCCAAATCCAAAATAACCATAAACTATAATTACTTATACATTACTTCTACTATATCTCATTAAAAAATAAGCAATTCTATACCCTAATACCTAATCCCCTAAAAAATCTATACCCAAATACCTAATCTCCAAAAAAATCTATACCCTAATACAACAACCCAAACCCAAATTTTTATTTCCCTCTCACCAAATTTTTATTTCCCTCTCACCAATAAACATCACAAATGTAAATCTATAACCTAAACCCCAAAACTTTACAAACTTAGAGAATTTTGTGGGAAACCAAAACCCAATTAGGTTTTATTATATAATTACTTATATTATATCTCATCAATAATCACAAATGTAAATCTATACCCCAAATGCAAATCTATACCCTAAACCCCAAAACTTTACAAACTTAGATTTTTTTAGGAAACCAAAACCAATTAATTTTTAGTGGGAAACCAAAATTTTTGGGTTAATTTGGGTTTCCCTCTCATCCAACGTTTTTTAGGAAATCCAATTTTTGGGTTAAAAAATCAGATGCGACAAACCCTACTCGCCTCCTTCACTGTTTCGATCTCTTCTCCTTCACCTTTTCAGATCCCCTTTTCTCTCAAAACCCTAAGTATTCTCTGATTTCTCTCGATCTCACCTTTAATCTCTGATTTCTCTTCAACCCTAAGTATTCTCTAATTTCTCTTCAATCGATTCTCTGATTTCTCTCGATTCTCAAAACCCTAACTATTCTCTGATTTCTCTTCAATCGATTCTCCTAATTCTCGATGACCGGAAGAGGCCGAGGCCGAGGGCGCGGGAGAGGAAGAGGTCGTGTTGCAGATCCAACGCCGTCGGTGCCTTCCACATCTACACCAGTTAGGCCGCCGGAACTTGGCCAGCAGTACACCTTCACTCCGGCGTAAGACGGTTCTCCGCCACGACTCGCTCTCACCCAAACACAGATCCATGTCCGACAGTTTCCACCGCCACAAACTCTTTTCAACAACTCCACAACTCGAGATCAGAGGGATAGATCTGAAACCCTCCAGTCGAGGCCTCAACATCAGAGGTCTTATCACCATACAGGAGAAACTGCTGTGTTACCTAACTCTGAAAGTCCGCAGTCGAACAATCAACCTCAGAATCCACAGCCTCCTAGCCCTACAGGTCAACTCTATAAACTTTAGGTTTTGGTTTTGTTCAAAGCTTAGGTTTTGTTCGATTTTTATGTTTATTGGCTCACTTTTGAGATTTTCATAGTTTTTGGATTAGGTTGTTCGTATAAGTTTTGTTTTAGTCTCTCTCTGTTTTTGGCTTTTGTCTCTCTCTGTTTCTCTGGTTTGGTTAAGAGTGATTGTGATCTATTTGTGGTAATGGGTTTCTGAAATTTCAATCAAATAAAGTCTCTTTCTGGTTTTTTAGGAAAAGGTTGGATTTTTGGTTAGTTAGGGGATCATTTGCTTAGTCTTAAGAGTGATTTTGAACTGTTTTTGGTAATGGGTTTAGAAAAGATTGGTTGTTTAAAGTTCTTTCTCGTTTGTTTAAAATAGGTTGGATTTTTTGTTAAGGTTAAGTTTGCTTAAGGTTAAGTTTAATCTAATCTAATCAAGTAAAGTCTCTCTCTCTGGTTTGTTTAGAAATTGTTGGATTTTTGGTTATTTGTTGGATTTTTGGTTAATTGTTGATCATTTGCTTACTCTTAAGAGTGATTTTGAGCTGTTTTAGTCAAGTGATCATTTTTTTTTTCATTAATCAATACTGTTATGTCAAGTGATCATTTGCTTAGTCTTAAGAGTGATTTTGAACTGTTTTTTCATTATTCTTTATTATCTTTCCAACAATGTTTCCAGGACAACCAACTCTGAACCATCGTCCACGGCAAACTACTTCTACTCCTCAACTTCAGATGCGTCCGGCATTTAACTTTACAACCCCAACGAGACAGAACTCCAACACCTCTGAACATCAACACTCCAACGAAACGGTAGAAGAGCATGTTGATGGGGTTGATGACAGTGTCCACCACGAATCCACTCTCCCAGAAGACACATTGATCTATCTTCAAGAGCTGCTAACCGTGCCTAACCGTCACCAGTGGACTTGTAATCTGTCTCCAGAGAAGCCTCAGCCACCAAATACCACATGGTGAGTTCTTTTCACTACGTTTCTTATTGTTTGAACTTTCTGCTTGTTTATGGTTCATCATAACTGTTTGTTTCTCCTTGTTTGAACTTTTTTTGTAGGTTTGGTCATGATGGATCAGCTCTGGTCCGCAAGATTACAAAAATCTTCACCAACAAGTTTGATAAAGCATACTACAGTATCAGTTGTGTGCCTCCAGAACGAGTTGAGCGATGGTTCATCGCGTTTGCAGTAATGTTTTCAGATCTTTCACACTCTTCTATTATTTCTTGCTACTCGTTACTAACAAAACTAATACCTGAGTTCACTTGTTTTGTAGAAAGAGCACACATGGGATCCCTTGATCACAGGGACAGTTCAAGCACATTTCAAGGCGATTGTTGCGAGGCGGTTGAAGGATATGGTGAGCAAAGCTCATGCGGCTGGTGAACGCCCTACTTGGATC
This sequence comes from Draba incana, assembly GCA_963576765.1. Lineage (NCBI taxonomy): Eukaryota > Viridiplantae > Streptophyta > Magnoliopsida > Brassicales > Brassicaceae > Draba > Draba incana. The sequence goes on along the minus strand of OY755210.1, from coordinate 27,162,528 downwards.
GGCGAAACCATCTGGAATGAGATGGATGATTACTGGAAGACAGAAGAAGGTAAGGGGAGGAGTGAGACCGCATCTGCTTCTCGCAATTCTGACCGAAAAGGTCTTGGTCCTGACAGAAACATCACTGGCCAAAAATCCACTAACCAAGTCAGACAAGAAATGGTAAGCTACTATCACTAGACTGGTTTTGTTTTGTTTTCACCTGCTCATCATGATAGTTGTTCTTGTTTCTTTTGTTGCATTTTCAGGAGGTGGAGCTTGGCAGACCAGTTAGTCTCGGAGAAGTTTTCCTCAGAACCCACACCAAACCAGATGGGACCTATGTTGATATGAAGGCGCAGAAGGTTGCAGAAACGTATCAGCGGAACCTCCAAGCAAAGCGTTCAGAGTTCGACTCAGAAATTTCAGATGGTACATCGCGACAACCCGAGCTAACCACAGAGGAATGCAATGACATCTTTCTTCAGGTAAGTAAATGTGATTATGTTCTTTGAAGTATTTTCTAACTGTTTGTTCTTCGAGTTTGCTAACTGTTGTAATTTTTTTCCGTCTTCTAGGCATCAAATGTGGATCAGAGAGGCTACGTTTATGGCATTGGAAACCTCAATGAGACTGACTTTAGCAAGAAGCGCAAGTACGAAGCAGGTAACTCTTCCTCGTCTTATGTCTCGATGCAACAACAATTGCAGGAAACCCAGCGCAAGCTTGACGAACAAGCAACTCATAACAAACGCCTAGAAGCTGAGCTAGCCCGACAAAAGGCCCAGGGTGAGGAGTTGACTCTGATGGAGAAGTACTTTCGCCAAACTGACAAGGGTTATCTTGCCTTCCTTGCTTCCCAAACTGCCCCAACTGATCCTCAAACTGCTGCCCCAACTGATACTACTCCAACTGAATCCTTGTAATTTCAAACAATCTTTATGTTTTGTTTTTCCCTCGGCTTTATCTTTATTTGGTTTGTATGTCAAGACATGGCTTAAGTGCTTTGGTTGCTTTTTTTGGTTTTGAAGACATTACTAGTTTTTGTTTTGTATGAAGCCTTTAGTAGTTTGAATTGTAGTTTCTAGTTTTGTATTAAGACTATAGTAGTTTGAATTGTAGTTTCTAGTTATCTATCTTGCTACAAACAAAATTTTAAAACCAAAACCAAATTTTAAAACCAAAACAGAATCTACAAATAGGAAAAAGGGCATGGTTCTGTTTTTTTTTACTAAATTTATTAGTCGCAATTTTGTCTCTTTTTAGTCGCAAAAGAACCCATTTTACAGTTGCTAAACTCGGATTACAGTGGCAATTGGGTCGCTAATTAGTTGCCCCTTAGTCGCTAAATTTTGCGACTAAATTGCTACAAAAATATAAGAAATATAAGTGGTAGCTAAGTAGTCGCAAAATTTAGCGACTAAAATAATTGTCGCAAGTGGTAAAATAATAGTCGCAAGTGGGTCGCTAATGAGTCGTCACTTAGTCGCAAAATTTTGCGACTAAATTACTACTAAAATATAAGAAATATTATTAGTTGCAAAGTAGTCGCAAAATAGCAACTAATTAGCGACTAAAACAATTTGCGACCAAATATTTGAGACTATTGTTTTTAGTCGCTAAATAGTCGCAAAAATCAAATTCGCGACCACTTTGCAACTAAATAGGCAGTTGCGAAATATAAGTTTTCTTGTAGTGTAACTGCATCCAGCTCCAATACAACCTTTCATGTTGCAAGAGTCTCTTCTTCGGATAGAGTTCATCTAACCCTACTTTCTCTACCTAATGGTGAAGGTGGTTCGTTTTCAAGTGACAGTGGGTTTTCAAAAGGTTGTGAATTAGGGATCTCTTCTTGGCTGAACAAGAGGTTAGTGAAGGTTTGAGAGGACGAAAAAGGAGTACTTGCATCCATGATCTACTTAGAAATGTAATTAGACAGTTGTGGTTTTCGTTTAGGTGAGATTCAGATCATTTTATTAAGGCCACAAAGTTAGTAATGACCCACCTAATTTTTATTAAATATCGGTTAGATGTTACACTTAAGTAACTGAGACACTAGCCATCATCATAACCACTGATTAGATGACTAATGTTTCATCACCATTACATTTCACTTAAAATTGAAGTATAAGTCACAATTTCAGTTTAGTTTAGTTATTCACATTAGTTTAGTTTTGCTTACATTTCAGTTTACATTTTAGTTTACATTAGAGTTTAACTTACATTTCATTTTAGTTTTTTGTTCATTTCAGTTTTAAGTTGAGTTTAAGTTACGTATATAATGAAATGTAAAAATAGAGACAAGTTCTTTTTACAATTCAGATTAGTCGTCTAATCAATTCATTACAAAGACAGATAGAAAGAAAACATGACAATTCACACTAAGTTACATAGGTTCAGTTACACACATTGTAAGAAGAAAACAATTTCCATTAAACAGAGACAAGTGACACTCAACATTCAATTACTTCACACTAACCAAGACATTCAATTCCTCACAGTAAACAGAGAGACGAGACAAGTCACAGTGTTCACAATAAATTTCTATCTACCTATTCAACAATTTATTGTCAACTACATTTTCATTGGTGACGCATTGAAGTGATAAGTTTTTCCAGTACACAAATTAAAGACACAAGGAATGAAATTTACCTAATTAGCAAATTCAGCTTATCACCATTGTAGCTTCAAAACGAGTAAAGATTGACCTTCTCTCACTCACAGACCACTGCAAATACATTAACAAAATGTTATTAATCAGAACAGACAATACAAAATAGAACTTAATACAAAACCAAATTCTTAAAAAATCGACACAAAATTTCTGAAAATCCTATGTTTGCACACCAAATTCATCCAAATAGTAATATATCATAACTCAATTCATCAAATATCAATTTCAGATTCATCAAACACACATATATGTTCTAGAACATTTTCAGTTTCATAAATGAATCACAAAACAACCGAATCAATGAATCAAAACAATTTCAGATTCATCGACACAATTTCAGATTCATCAATGAATCACTAAACAACCGAAACAATGAATCACAAAAAAACCCGAACCGAGTAATCATAATCAATTTCTATAACCAATTTCACTAAACTTTGACCTTTCATCTATCCAAACCCTAAACCAATTTCTACAAATAATCAAAGAAGATCGAAGAGATAGTGAACTTATCTTAATCATCTGATATATGTTATTATTGAAGATCGACGAGATAGCCTTTGTCTCGACATCCAGAAGATGGATCGAAGGATCCATCAACAGAGACAGAGGAGACGAGAAGTTCACAGGGAGAGGTTAATTTTGGAGGAGAAACAATGCGTTTTTGGGATATGCGTGCTCCCTGGTTAGAACCTGATCCGTTAACGGAGAGAGCGAGACGAGAAGAGAGAGAAGGTCACAGAAGCTGGGGATGTAATTTTCGTCGGTCGGAATCAAAATCGCCGGGGAGAGAGAGAGAGAGGAGAAGAGAAAAAAAAATATGTGCAAATGATTTTATTTTTTCTGTACTACCCACCAAAAAACAATACGGACCAATGCCATGGTGATAATTGTCTTTTTGAGACCGTCTCAAAAACTTCTGTCTATAGAGCCGGCTCAAGGATAAAAGTTGTTTCAGATTCATTTTAAATTAATATTTGAGCTTTTGACACCCATAAAAACCCACCGTTGGGTGTGCTTATCCATGTATTTTGCATTACAAATATAATTATTGACATTCTATTTCCAAGGGAGATGAGACACGAGACCCTTTTGTTTGACATTTTCTCTTGTAAGAGATTTCACACTAAAATCTCCAGATATTCTTTTTAACAAGTTTGAAACTATCTTACACAGTTGCGAGAGTAATCAAACAATTGTATTTTAAAAAAAAAAATCCTGGAAGTTATAAGGTTAAGATAAATAAGTTATTTGAAAGGGAAACAATTGAGAAAACCCCACCGGTATAGGAAACATATATCAATTAGAACTAGGTATAAACCCAAATGTGTTAAGAAAGAAACATGGCTTCACTTTTCGGATATATCACAACATGGATACATCTTCTATGAATCAAACGAACAACAAAGTTTGATGGGGAGAGATAGAGGACGACGATGATGAGAACCTTGAATTCTTGCTTCCGGCAAAGCAAGTGATCGGACCTAACAAGAATGGTATTAAGAAGGTGTACAAGTTCAACGACGAGGGCAAGACGGTCAAAGTCACTACCACCACACGAGTCCGTAAGCGTAAGGAAACGGCTAGAGATAAATGGATCACGGAGCGACGTACATGGGCTAAGTTCTGTGACGCCATCCACGATGATACCGATGGTGGCAGTTATACTACTGTTTCAAATGAAGACATCTTTTTGGAACGACCAAAGGCTCTTTCTGGTAAATCTTCTTTGTCTGTATATATGTCTTGCTTTGGTAGCAGTTAATTTGTTACTTACGTTAGGTTTAGCTTTAGTATATACTAACTTAACTATCTTGGTTTTACTTTACCTATAAGTAACCTCTCTGTTTTTGAAGTATTCATAGTTCTATCTGTTTTGAAGTTTAAGATTAATCAATCTTATGATATTTTAGGTAGCAAACCATAAGAAGCAAAGGCAACACCGCCAAGTGTGGTCTTGATGATCTACAGGAATTGCGGAAAGAAAGGTGAGCATTGGACAGCGAGATGTCCTGAAAGTAATCGTTCCTCGACAGATCAAGCAGAAGCATCTACACGGACCTCGAAAGCTGGCACTGACAAGGGTACTTCTTATGTTCCACCAAGATTGAGAGAAGGTGCAGAAAGAATCAGAGACGAGGAAGAGGAACGACGAGAACTCTGTACGTGTGACTAACTTGTCTGAAGACACGCGTGAACTGGATTTGATGGATTTGTTTGTTTCGTTTGGTGATGTTACTCGAGCCTATGTGGCCATTGACCAAAAGACCAGAGTGAGTAGAGGCTTTGGTTTCGTTAACTTCACGAGCAGAGAAGACGCGCATCGAGCAATCAACAATTTGGATGTTTTGGTTATGACAATCTTATACTTAGGGTCGAATGGGCTACTCCCAGATCCAACTAAATATATTAACAAGTTTCTTATTTGCATTACAATTGTGTGTTGTATTAGTATTTACTACTTTATTTTTCTTTTTAACAAGTTCGAAACTATCTTACACAGTTGCGAGAGTAATCCAACAATGTATTCCCTGAAAGTTATAAGGTTAAGAGATAAGTAAGTTACAATTTTGTAAGAATCAATTTTGTCTCTATGGTATGAGTTTGGCACCACTACTAATTTGTAATGAATCAAACAATAGACACTTTCGAAATGATCAAGGAAGAATACAACAAACATATGGAAGTTTAGTGATCCTGGAATGGCAGACTCATACTCTAGAAACCAACACGTACTGGACCATTTCACACTGCTTGGTGTAAAAAATAGCAAGTAAAAAACAAAAGGAGAACAAGGAATATGAGAAATCACAAGAGCTCCCATGTGAAGCCTGAAGCTGCGATTCTGAGGATGCTCTGTTTCTTTCTTTGTAAACCCAAGTAGTTGGTCCGTGAAACAGATGACAACTTGCTTTACATCCCCATCCACAGTGGGTTCCTCGCTCACCAAACCCTCCAGGAAAGAAGTTCTCGCAACATGCAGCAAGGTTTTGTTGAAGCAGGCCTCCTTGGCGAGATCCAAATCCCACTTAAACCCCTCAAGGTAAAAGAGTGCTTCTCCTTGAGATACTCCTGAAACGTTACAGAAAAGAGATCATCAAGACATAGTAGAATGGTAACTCCTCATATAGAAATAAGAGTCATATTCTTCCTAGCCAGCTTCTGCTTTGGAGCTTAGCGTATAGTAAACACATTTCAAAACAAAAGCAAGACAATAGTTAATAGTGCAAGAGAAAGAGAAATTTACTAACATGAACTTGAGATGACACCATAAAAGGTACAACTACAGTAATCTGACTTCCACCAGCTTCATTGATTTTAACTCCCATCTGACTTCCACCAGCTTCATTGATTTTAACTCCCATCGAATTGTACAAGTATAACAACTCATAAGTCAAGAAACCTTATGTACACAGAAAACCCATTGAATCCGAATCCAATACCTAGTGACGCATGGAGCAAAGCGGGACTTCTTGTTTGGTGCACAACTCTTCTTGTTTGGACCTCAAACACATTTTATAGTATCTAGTTTCCTTTTCCCGAGTTTGATCTCATCTTTCTGGAATAATACTTCTCGATCATGGGACGCATAAGATAAACTGAACAAGGAGAAGCCATGATAGTTATGTTCCGTTAACGTCCAACCTTTGTGCCAATAATCAATACCCTCCATTTCAAGATCTACAAGGCCCAAGATTTCTTCTGAACTTAGCGAGCTCCCAAGGGGGAGTCTGAAAGACCATCTCAGGAAGCACTGGTACACCAATCGGAATCCCCATCACTGCAACGTTGTATAAACTCGTCATACAAAGATGATCGAGCCACTTTTTGTGGGTAGAAGGAGGTGAAACGTAATGAAAGCCGAAGGGGTTTGTGAGATTGGAATTTGTCATTTGCAAATATTTCTACTGGCAAACAAACAAAGAGAAGAGTGAGACTTCTTAATGGGCTTGGTTTGAGTGGGTGCATTGTATGTACAAAATTTTTCCCCATAAGAATTGGATGTTTTATTGAAACCAAATACATTCAATTGTTTATGATCTAATAATTTTGAAAATAACATATGCAATATTTTAAAAAAGTTTGATACCTCTTATATTTATACAGTATTTATTTGATACCTCTTAAGGCAACAAATTTATGCTTAAGAGTTAAGGTTATCTGAATAAAACTATCCTATACTCACGTTTCTAAAAAAAAATCTTTCATCATCCCATTTTTCTGTGGGCAAAGGGAAGTAAAAAAATATAGACCGTGTAGACAAGTTGGGTAAAGTTATGCGCGACAACATAGCCCATTAGTTTCCGACTTCTTAAAGAAAAAAAACCACGTTATCATTGAGAAACCAAGCTATCAATTGTTCCTCTTCAAACTATGAACTTGCCCGAAACCGTTCCTAGTTGTATGATGATTTTCAAGAAGGAAGTAAAACAGTAGCATCCTCTCTCTTCTAACTAGCATTTTTGTGATAATAATGCAAACTTACCCAATTTCTAAAGAGGTAGGCTTTAAAGAAAGTAAAGCTAACCTTTTAGTTGTCCATTCGATTCACTCTCTTCTAGTTCCCACAATGACTCTTTCCTGGATCACCAACAAAATCCAGCAAAAAAAATGGAACTAATTTCACAAAGTCTTCTCATTTGTAAACAATTTGGTGCCAAAAAGTGAAGTGCACTCCCACATCAATCATTATTTGTGATTCATAAAAATAAATCCCCTACATATTATTAAGGAAGTGATTTTGGGGAAATGCTTATGTGTCATCTCCACAATCATTTTCACCAAAAAAATTGTGACATTGCCTAATTTTATTATGACATGGCTACTTAATAAATTACTACCACCAATTCTTTTATGACATATCCCCTATATATTATTAGGGAAGTGATTTTGGAGAAAATGCTTATGTGTCATCTCCACAATCATTTTTACCAAAAGAATTGTGACATGACCTAATTTTATTATGACATGACTACTCAATAAATTACAACCACCAATTCTTTTATGACATATCCCCTATATATTATTAAGGAAGTGATTTTGGAGAAAATGCTTATATGTCATCTCCATAATCATTTTCACCAAAAGAAGTGTGACATGACCTAATTTTATTATGACATGGTTATTCAATAAATTACTACCACCAATTCTTTTATGACATATATGTTTAAGTTTTTAAGTTAATATTTTTGTTAAGTTTTTTCAAAATTTTAATATTTATGTTTTAAGTTTTTTCAAAATTTTAAATTATAACAAATCCTTAAAATATAGCTTCTTCACATAAAATAGATGAACTAAATTATATCGATGAACCAAAATGCAATTGTTATATAGAAAACAATTAAATAAAAATTTGGTTTGGAAACATTATTTGTATGATTTAAAAAGAAATGAGTGAAAGTTGTAATTATCATATGAAAACTCAAAAATTCTTTATATAGATTCATAAAATATACGAGTATGTGCAACTTATTATAAGAAAATAATTTCAATGGTTTTTTTTAATGTTTTGTTGAAAGTTTATGTATCTTGATTATATTTATGGTACATGTATTATATGCGTATGCATTTTATAAAGATTACAAAATATAAATATGAATTATTTGCAGATATTTAGTTAGAAAGAGTGCAAAACAAATTTTGTTTTAGCATGTTCTTATACTTAGGACCGGTTGTGGAGATCTTTTGTTGTTATACCAAATCTACATCTAGAATAAACACTATTGACAACTTTTAGCTATAAAGCAACAATTTTCTGATTTATTTCATACTTAAAACTATAAAAACATTTAATCCGCGTATTACGCGGGGAATCATCTAGTTAGGAGAATATAGTATGACAGTTTTGGTAACTAACGTTTGCCACAATTAAAGAAAGGAGAAGAAGATAAATCATAAGAAATGGATTTGGCAGTTTGATGAAACTTTGGGAAGCTTCAGAAGAGCATTGGTGATTCTCAGGTACTTATTATCAACATCACTCGTGTCTTCTCGGCGATTCAAATTTGCCAAGAAATGCCTCATCTGTTTGATCTCTCTACAAGTACCTCCAAACTTTGAAATATTTAGCACCTTCACTTGGCATATTGATAAAAAGCAAACTTCCTCTTCCAACTTGTTCATCATCTTCTTCTTCTTCTTAGGGATGCAAGCACAGGCGTTCCCGCAACTATTTGTAACTTGGTATCCTCAGAATCGCATCTTCAGGCTTCACATGGGAGCCTTCACTTCTTATGTTCCACCAAGATTGAGAGAAGGTGCAGAGAGAATCATAGAGACGAGGAAGAGGAACGACGAGAACTCTGTACGTGTGACTAACTTGTCTGAAGACACGCGTGAACTGGATTTGATGGATTTGTTTGGTTCGTTTGGTGATGTTACTAGAGCCTATGTGGCCATTGACCAGAAGACCAGAGTGAGTAGAGGCTTTGGTTTTGTTAACTTCACGAGCAGAGAAGACGCACAGCGAGCAATCAACAAATTGGTTGGTTTTGGTTATGACAATCTGATACTTAGGGTCGAATGGACTACTCCGAGATCCAACTAAATATATTAACAAGTTTCTTATTTGCATTACAATTTTGTGTTGTATTAATATTTAGGGAAGTTTACTAGAATAACCTTCAAAAGTTGGTTTTTGACTAAAATGACTCTCAAATTAATTAATTACGTTTTTTAGATTTTTGGACCGTTTTACCCCAATTTCTTTGATAACAAAAAAACGTATTTACGAGACTGCCATTAATGAATCTGAAATTTTAGCCGGGAAAAGTTCCCGCCTAAAACAATAAGTCTACCGTTCCGTTACGGTAAATTTATTTATGAACAGTAGACTTGTTTTTTGAACGGTAGACTTATTTTTTGAACGGTAGATTTATTTACGAACGGTAGACTTATTGTATCCACTTAGTGGTAGATTTATTTCCGAATGGTACACTTATTAGAGTGAATGGTACACTTATTAGAGTGAATGGTAGATTTATTATTTTCAATGATAGATTTATTTTGGAGCAGTAGACTTATTAGGTGATTGGTAGATTTATTTTCGTAGAATGGTAGATTTATTTTCTTTGACGGTAGAGTTAATTTGGGGTGATAGATTTAATTTCGTGATCGGTAGACTTGTTAATGTAGTGGTAGATTTATTATAGTTGATTATAGTGGTAGATTTGTTATAATGGTGGTAGAGTTGTTATGAGTGGTAGATTTATTATTTATGACGGTAGACTTATACAATCTTTTCTCAGTTTACTAGACACACCTCCGAGTGGTAGACTAAAACCAGCGGTAGATTTTTTTTCTTTTTTAACCTTACGGTAGATTTGTTTTTCGGATGATAGATTTGTTTTTCGGATGATAGATTTGTTTTCTTTTAAACCTTACGGTAGATTTGTTTTTCGGATGGTAGATTTATTAGCTTGTTTAATGTGATGGTAGACTTATTATCCGACGAAGCTTGTCATATAGTTGTGGTAGACTTGTTATCCAACAAAGCTTGTCATATAGTTATGGTAGACTTATTATCCGACGAAGCTTGTCATATAGTTATGGTAGACTTATTATCCGACAAAGCTTGTCATATAGTTGTGGTAGATATGTTATGCGACGAAGCTTGTCATATAGTTGTGGTAGACTTGTTATCCGACGAAGCTTGTCATATAGTTGTGGTAGACTTGTTATCTAACTTAGGTTCTTTAAACAACAATGTAGTGGTAGACTTGTTATCTGACTTAGGTTATTCAAACAACATAGTTACGGTAGACTTGTTATCTGACCTAGGTTCTTCAAACAACAATATTGTGGTAGACTTGTTATCTGACTTAAGTTATTCAAATAACACTGTGGTGGTAGACTTATTATCTAACTTAGGTTCTTGATAAAAGGTGCATTGGAGACTGAGATGGAGCAGTACCAGCGTAGGAAAGAATACAAGTGTTCTAATTGTCGTCAATATGATCATAATCGCACCATTAGTGAAGCTTAAATATGTGTATTATGATTATGTATATCTTTTTAGTTTTCAATTTTAACTTGTTTTTTGTTTTAATGTTACGGTAATTGATGTTAAAGACATTTGGAAACATATTATATAGAGAGCAAATTTTTAGAGTATATAAATTCTGTCAATTCATTGCATTGAATAGAGAATAAATCTACTAGGAAAGGAAAACAAATCTACCATCAAACTATAATAAATCTACCATCAAAGAAAAACAAATTTATCATACCATTGAACAAAAAATAAATCTACCATTACAGAACAATAAATCTACCATGACAGGACAAATCCACAACCTCCGTCTCTTTCGCCACCACCTCCGAAGCCTCCACGTCCACCAAAATAAATCTACCATCAATGAATCACTACCATACTATTTACAGAGAATAAATCTACCATCAAGAACAAGAACCCATAAATTGAATCGAAACCTACCATCAAGAACATGGAGCCGGAATTGTAATTACATGTTGTTGTAATTACCGGGTTTTGTCTTCTTTGCTTCATCTTCTCCGGCAATTACCATCGGAATCAGTCGTCGGAGCTCGATTTTTTCTTCGCGGCATCAGCGAAGTCCTTCGCTCCGAAGCTTCCACGTCCACCAGAATAAATCTACTATCAAAGAAAAATAAATCTACCATCAAAGAAAAACAAATCTACATACCATTGACATCATCAAAGTGTCGGCACAATAGGAATGCAACACGTGGCAACGCACAACTAATCAAACTCTCGGCACCATAAGGATACGACACGTAGCACATGCAACAAAGTCTCCTTCACTCTATAAATACCCAGTCTGGGCATCAGAAGGAGGACACAAGCATTCTCCGCACAACTCTTTCACTCTAAAAATCTCTCTCTAAAAAGTAAAAACTCTCAAATCGTTTTATTGTAATCTTTTCAAGTTTTTAAATTTTAAAATCAAAACTTTGTAATTTTACAAGAATCAATAAAATTTCAAATCTTTGTAAAACAAAGCAAGTTACTGTAGCAAGCGAACGGACTTACGTCATCCGTCTTGGATTAAAGTCTTCTAGAAGGTCTTATTATACGAATACATCTTATTCAGATATACTCTGTATGTTATTTAGCGAATACAAGTGAGTAATATTATACATAATTATAATAATATACAAAGTCTACTAGAATATACATTGATATCGAAAATCTATATGATATTATTAGGTTTTTTTTTTTTTTTTTAGGGATATGTCTTTAAGCTTTTCGTTTCACCGAGGTGACTCGCCAACGGACTTACGGCCTTCGCAAGGACTTGCGGCCTGGAACATCGCCTTTGTGATTCGGAAAACCTGATTTTTTTTGTAACTCTAAGATAAACACGTCAGGTTTGGTAGGATCCTGAGCGAGTGGTCCACCGAATGGGTCGTTTTCGTCTGGACCTTGGTGAGTTGATTGGTTAACAAATTGCAAAAGAGCTTCATCTTCTTCGGAGGGGGAAGACTGAATAAGGTTGATCAGTGCTTCTTGAAGCTTGGATTTCTTGTTAGTTTGTTGGGAACTTCCTGACCCAGAAGAGGTGGCTGGTCTATTTTGTCTTGATTGAGATTGGGTTGGATTTGGGTTTTGTGTTTGAGTTGAAGTAGATTCTCTTGAGTCTCGACTATATTGTTGGATTAATTGACTAGAATTAGCCAATTGGCTTGGGGTAATAAGAGGTACGGATTTGGATACGGATTTGACTTGGGTTTGTTTATGGTGTAGTGTTTAGAAGTAGTTGGCTATGTTGGATAGGGAACAGCGGTCAAGTTCGTACTTGCTCCACCATTTAACACGGTATTCTTTGACTAAGGAGGATGGCATATTGGGAATTTGGTCAAGGGTATTGGCGAGGTTAAAATGCCATGAACAAATCCATGTGATACCCATGTCAATGTGAAAGGCAATTTTTGAGTTAAGTCCTAGGGAACTTTTGGGTAGATGTTTTTGTTAGTAAGGAAAAGAGGTTTTGATTATTGTTTGAGGGTAAATTTGGTCAATGGGACCGAACCAGTACCACCATTCATAAAACCATCCTGTAAACGTTTTAGGACAATTATTGTCGAAAGAGATGAACCAAGAGTGGTCAAATGGCATGAGGTATAAAACCCTGAGCCAGGCATTGTGATAATCAATGAAAGAGTATCCTTGAATATGGTAACCGGGTGTTGAGAAATTTTTTTGTTGTATGAAGGTTTATAAAACCGGGATCTTGGAAAGAGCGGATATGAAGTATTTTGATGGTTGAATAGGCTATTTGGTTAGGGTTGTTTTTGTCTGGGTAATGATATATTTCTGCAGACTTAGAGTCTACTAGAATATACTCATATAAAGTACGATTTTTGATAGGGTTATCGTTTGGATAAAGGGCGTCTCCGTAGAAGACTCCATTGGTAAAGGTTTGAAGTTGTTTAAGTTTAATGGGTTCAAAGAATTGGGTCGTCATAAGGAATTGTTTTTGGGGTTTGAGTATATAGGTTTGTTTTTCTGGGGTAGTTTGGGTATTTTGAGTAGGCTTTTGAGTAGGAGTAGAAGCAGGGGTTTCATCAACTGCTCTTGCATAATTTAAAGGGGGAAAATCGGCTAAAGCCGAATAGGTGTTTTGGATAGTCAGGGGCTTGCCCTGGAGGTGAGGTTGATTTTTGATATAGTCCGGTGTTGTCATCGGTTTTTTGCCATCTTTTTCGCTCATCTTGAATAATTTATTGATTATTTGTATTTTTGTCCTGCAAATATTCTCGCGTTAGAAAATCAGGTAATGAATTATGTTCTCCTTTAATATGTTGACTATCAAAATCAAATGCTGAAAGTATAGCTTGCCATCTGGCAAATATTTGCTTTGAAACAAGATTCTTAACATCTTTTTTCAAAATTTCTTTAGCTGATTTACAATCAACTCGTAATAAGAATTTTTTATTGATTAAATCATCTTGAAATTTAGATATGCAGTTGACTATTGATAATACTTCTTTTTTGACTGTTGAATAATTCTTTTGTGGTCCTAGCCAGATTCATGAATGAAATCGAACTATAGATTCCTGGCTAGATCCTAATTGTTGTTTTAATATTCCCCCATAACCTAATTCTGAAGCATCTGTTTCTACGATCATATTTGCTTCAGGGTTTGGAATTGTTAAACAAGGTAAAGTTTTAACTTTTTGTTTTACTTGTTGTACAAGTTGAGTATGTTGATTAGTCCAAGGCTTTGGATTTTTCTGAAGTCTTTGATATAGTGCTTGAATAGTTTTCCTAAGATTTGGAAGGAAGTCGGAAACATAGTTTAGACATCCTAGAAATCTTTGTAGTTGTGTTTTATCCCTTAGTTCATCGGGAATTTTGGTAGCAAATTCGATTGATCTTAAGATAGGTGTAATAGTTCCTTAATATATATTATGTCCTAAAAATCTTATTTTTGTTTGAAATAATGACATTTTCTTAGCTGAGATTACTAAGGCATGTTTTTTAACTATATATAGAAATATATTTATGTGGCTAATGTGTTGGTCTATTGATGTCGAATAAACGATTACATCATCAATGTATACAATCGTGAATTTTGTGTAATTATTAAATATATCATTCATAATGTTTTGAAATTCTGAGGGTGCATTTTTAAGCCCAAAAGGCATTATATTCCATTTGTAATGTCTGAATGGTACTGTGAATGATGTTTTGTATTTGTCTTGTTCTTTAATTTGGATTTGCCAGAATCCACTTTTCATATCAAATTTTGAATATATTTTTGCATTGTAAATTCTTTTTAATAAATCTCTTTTATTGGGTATCGGATATCTAATCTATTGTAGTACATCGTTAAGTGGTTTGTAATTGATAACTAATCGTGGGACTCCACGTTCCTTTTCTGCTTGATTATTTACATAAAAGGGTGAATAACTCCAAGCTGATTTGGACGGCCTTATTAGTTTCTTTTTTAATAAATCATTTATTTCTTGTTTACAAGTTTCTAGTAATTCTTTATTCATTTGGATGGGACGTGCTTTAGTGGGTATATTTTTCTCACTAAATTCCTTTATATATGGGAGTTCGACAGTATGTTGTTTTCTTTCCCAAAATGCATTGGGTAGATCCGAACATACTTGATCGAGCAAATCTTTTTCAATAGATTTTTATTTTATCTATTACATATTGTGTTGTAAGCTGTTCTTCTATTTTTTATACGTTATTTCTTCTTGTAAGTGTTGAATATTATTTTGTTTTCCTTTTATTATGTTTATTGTTTTATGTATTGTATTATGTTTTTCATTGGGCTTACTTGGTAATTGGGAGCACAATTGAAATAAACTGCTCCGTTACATAGGTTAGACTGGACTGCTCCAAGAAGCGAGTCTTCAAATTTTAATAGGGTTTTGTCCCTTAATAGCATTAGTATTGGAGAATCAATACCAATTCTGGTTAAGGGTTTAATAGCTACTTGAATAAGTCCAAAATGGATATAATTATATCTTCTTTGCTTTTAATAGTTTAGGGCAATCTTTGATAATAATTGTACTTCTTCGAATTCATCTTTTAAAGATAAACTTTCTTCATGAGTTTTTATTGAATATCCGGTTCTGTACTCAAATTTTCCAATTTAATATATACTGGGTGCATCTATGCTAGGTAAATAATTTCTTGAAATATCTTGGTCAAATGATGTTATTTTTGTCATGATTTCTCTTGAATTAATTGGTGTACAGGATGAGGAAGTAGAGGCATGATTAGATTTAAAAAACTTTCTAATAGAAGCTGCCATGATTTTATCCTAAATTAAACTCATATTCAGATAGAGTCTTACCAGTTCTTTTAGGACGCGGCTGCTGGTTTACCAACGGTCTTACTGTCTTCTTTTAGGGCTTGCTGCCTGGAACACCATGAGGCTTGGCGTCTTCAAGAGGTCTGGTCTTGTTAGTGAATAGGTTAATCTTTAGAATAAAACTTTGAAAACTTCTTGAAATTTTTAAAAGAAAAATATGCTAAAAATTGCATCTATTTAATAAAAGGATTTTGGCAATCTGATACCAATTTCGCTTGCTACAGTAACTTGCTACAATAACTTGCTACAGTAACTTGCTTTGTTTTACAAAGATTTGAAATTTTATTGATTCTTGTAAAATTACAAAGTTTTGATTTTAAAATTTAAAAACTTGAAAAGATTACAATAAAACGATTTGAGAGTTTTTAGAGAGAGGTTTTTAGAGTGAGAGAGTTGTGCGGAGAATGCTTGTGTCCTCCTTCTGATGCCCAGACTAGGTATTTATAGAGTGAAGGAGACTTTGCTGCATGTGCTACGTGTCGTATCCTTATGGTGCCGACAGTTTGATTAGTTGTGTGTTGCCACGTGTCGCATTCCTTTTGTGCCGACACTTTGATGATGTCATAACTTACGTCATCCGTCTTGGATTAAAGTCTTCTAGAAGGTCTTATTATACGAGTACATCTTATTCAGATATACTCTGTATGTTATTTAGCGAATACAAGTGAGTAATATTATACATAATTATAATAATATAATTATGTATATCGAATTACTCTGTACTGTAGCAAGTTATAATACTCTGTATTGTAGCAAGTTTCTGTACTTCTACCATACCATTGAACAGAGAATAAATTTACCATTAAAGAAAAATAAATCTCCCATCAAAGAAAAACTACCATCCTATTAACAGAGAATAAATCTACCATCAAAGAAAAATAAATCTACCATCAAGAACAAGAACCCATAAATCGAATCGAAACCTACCATCAAGAACATGGAGCCAGAATTGTAATTACATGTTGTTGTAATTACCGGGTTTTGTCTTTTTTGCTCCATCTTCTCCGGGAATTACCGCCGGAATCGGTTGTCGGAGCTCGCTTTTGTCTTCGCGGCGTCAGTGGAGTCCTTCGCTCCGAAGCTTCCACGTCCACCAGAATAAATCTACCATCAAAGAAAAATAAATTTACCATCAAAGAAAAACAAATCTACATACCATTGAACAGAGAATAAATCTACCATAAAAAATAAATAAATCTACCATTAAAGAAAAAATATCATACCATTGACAGAGAATAAATCTACCATGACATAACAAATTTCCTACCAAACTAAACTACCATTACCACCGCCGAATCCAACAGATCCACGACCTCTGCTTCTTACGCCACCACCTCCGAAGCTTTCACGTCCACTAGAATAAATCTACCATCAAAGAAAAATAAATCTACCATCAAAGAAAAATAAATCTACCATCAAATATTTTTACAAAACTCCTTCTACCACCAAAAAGAAACCGGAATTGTCAATTACATGTTGTAGAATGCACCAAAACTTTCTAAAAGTGCACAAGATCCCGGGTTGTACCCCCTCTGAGTCCCCGCTGAGTCCTTGTCCTCTGGAAGTTCTATAAGGAAATCCGCCAGCACTTGTGACTTGTTGCATGTGCGCCCCTTATACTCGATGTCATACTCGCTGAGCTCCACAGCTCATTTGGCTAACCTGCCAGATTGACTAGGGCTATGTAAGACTGAGCGCAGTGGGAAAGTACTAAGGACAATAATAGAATGAGATTGAAAGTAAGGCCTTAGCTTTCTAGATGCCATGAGGACGGACAACGCCAGCTTTTCCAATTGGGGGTATCTTGTCTCAGCGTCGGTGAGCGTTTTGCTCACATAGAAGATAGGTCTTTGCTCACCTCTTTCCTCCCGCACCAGGACAGCGCTGACAACTGTTTTCGAGACAGCAATGTAAAGAAAAAGAGGCTCTCCAGTTACTGGTTTAGCAAGGATGGGCGGCGTTGCCAGATATTCCTTAAGTTGCTTGAAGGCGTCCTCACACTTTTCTGACCATTCAAATTGCTTATTTCCTCGCAGGGTGTTGTAGAAGGGAAGGCATTTATCAGTGGAGCGCGAAATAAACCGATTGAGTGCAGCCACTCTTCCAGTCAATCTCTGCACTTCACGCTTATTCTTTGGTGAAGCCATCTGGATCAATGCATCAATCTGTTTCGGGTTACCCAAGGAATTCGCTTGACGTCACGGCAAATCTGCACTTCGCTGGGTTTAGCTTCATGTTGTGGAGGTTCAGTTGGCTGAAGGATTCTTCCAGGTGGGCGATGTGGTCTTCTTCCTCGAGTGACTTGACGAACATATCGTCGATGTAGACCTCCATAGTCCTCCCCAACTGGTCCTGGAACATCTTGTTCACCAGTCTCTGATATGTTGCACCAGTGTTCTTCAGGCCAAAGGGCATCACCTTGTAACAATAGATGCCTCGATCCGTGATGAAAGTTGTTTTCTCACGATCTTCGGGATGCATCAGGATCTGGTTGTAGCCGGAAAAAGCGTCCATGAAGCTAAGAAGCTTATTACCCGCTATTGCCTCTACTAAGCGGTCGATGTGAGGCAAGGGGAAGTTGTCTTTCGGGCATGCTTTGTTAAGATTCGTGAAGTCCACACAGACGCGCCACTTCCCATTCTTCTTCTTGACCACGACTGGGTTGGTGAGCCAGTCGGGATACTTGACTTCGTTTATCGAACCGACTCGCAGAAGCCTTTCTACTTCGTCATTAACAGCCTTTGCTTGCTTAGGACCCAGCTTCCTTCTCTTTTGCTTAACAGGCTTGAACGTAGGATCAACATTGAGCTCGTGGTTGGCGACATTGATGTCTATCCCAGGCATATCTTCGGCGGCCCAGGCAAAGGTGTTGATGTTCTTTTGGAGAAAGGCAACTAGCTTTGCCTTGAGGGCTTCGTCAAGAGCTGCTCCAACCTCGACACATCTCTCTGGGTATTGTTCGTCGATGCACACAGAGAGCACGGGTTCGCAGGTTGGCCGCTCCTCTTCAGCGCGACCATCGGTAACCTGCAATTGCTGTAGGAGATTAGCCAGGTCTTTCGCCCGACTAGAATTGGTTTTTACCTTCTTCTGCTGCTCCCGCGGGGTCGTGTCATTCTTCTTCTTATGATTGCGCAGCTTGTGCTCTGCTAAGAAACTTATGCGTGAATCTCTATGGCTTCCAAAAATAGTCTTCACACCATTTCTGGTCGAGAATTTCAGGCACAAGTGGTATATTGACAGAACAGCTCGCATCTGACTGAGCCACGGTGTTCCCATGACCAAATTGTAGATGGTGGGATGATCAGACACTGTGAAGTTTACCATCTGCTTGACGCCTCCAGCCTCCACTGGAAGACGAATCACTCCCATCGTCATGGTTGTCTCGCCAGAGAAGCCTGTTATAGGCTTCGGTTGCCCTGTGATGAGTGACAGGTCGATCTTCATCTTCTCGAGTGTATCTCTGAAGATAACATCCACCGAGATTCCGGTGTCGATGAGGACTCGAGCAACGTTGAAATTGAAGACTGTGACATTGATCACCAAGGGGTCGCTATGCGGATGGTCAATACCTTAAGCATCTTCTTCGTCGAAAGTGATAGGATTGTCAGCATGCTTTGTCTTCGGGGATGTGATGATGTTAGCGCAGACTTCGGCGCGCCTCTGGTAAGCCTCGATTGCAGTTACGTTGGACCCTTCGCTGCTCCTGCTGTTGCTTGACATCTTCACGGTGTTTTTGAAACCCTAGCTTTCGTGTGTAAGAAACTCTCTGTTCCCCTTAGTCGGCGCCAAATTGTGGGGGTCGAAACCAACACAACTAAATTTGTAAGAGTTCGTGAGGAGGATTTAGAGAATTCTATGTCTAGCTAGGATCACCAGAGATTGAGAAAGCGTTGTGTTTATTACTGTGTAAAGTTGAGTACAAGGCTTGTGTATCAAAAATCGGATCCCCCCAAAAAGGGTTTTTACATTAGCTATATATACTATTCTAAGGCGGCTAAGTCTCCTGATCCTCTGCGGAGTCGGCTGCATCAACATGGGCTTCGTATCCGGACCTGGGCTACCACAATGCTATTGGGTTGAAGACTGTTCTCGGATTGAAGAGGTGATTGGCGACTGGGCCGAACGTGAGATCGCCCTACCAACTTCGAGCCCATGGTCGGCCCAGAAGGCAAACACGCGGTCGGCCACACCGACCGAGCGCACGATCGGCCACGGAGCCGAGCACGCGGTCGACCACGGTGCCGAGCACGCGGTCAGACACGGTACCGAGCGTATGGTCGGCACGGTAGTGAGCATGCAATCGGTACTAGGCCGGTATCTTCCTGCTTTGCCCAGGTCCGTTCCGGTGTCACATGCTTCGCTCTGCAGGAAGATTCAGGTTCCGTTAGGCCTCCTTTGTCAAGAGTCCGGAGGGCCATCTCTTCTATCAGTTTGTCTTTAGACATTGATGCTGAGGGGGTGAATACCGACCCAACAGTTAGCCCCCCAGCTCGGTAGTGTTAGAGATAATAGTGCCGAGTTTAAAAGATGTGTTGAATATCAGCGTTAACGTTTGAAGTCAAGGAGCTTGTCTATCCTACAGTAGTAGAGAGTGACTTTTTCGCAAGAGGTTTTAAGACTCTGTAAACGTTATGAAGATTTTAAGACTTCGTGCTTTCTATGGAGATTTTAAGACTCCGTGTATCCTATGGAGATTTTAAGACTCCGTGTTGCGATTGTTAATGTCAATGATGTTTCCGAGTAGTAGCCAAGTGATTTTCGGAGGGAAGAGTGTTTTTGAATGGGTGTAGGACCCGTGAAAAGAAGTGGATAAGGTTTTTGACCTAGTGATGTCAGGCGTTTTACACACACGGCCGGGGCCATCAAAAACCCCTATGTACGTTGTAGCACAAAGGGTTATCGTATCCACAGAGAGGTTTGATTGATACACTAGGATTGCAATGATCCATTCTTAAGCTAGAGCGATGCTTTTTACATGTAAATAAAAGATGGAACTATGTAACAAGTGATGAGGATGGTTTTAATTTACATTGTTCTCGAAGAGACGAGAGTTAGACCATGGAAATTCTTATAGCCAATGAATCAAAGATATCACAACTGTAGAGGTTCTATCACGCACCGTTCTAGAACTCAAACACGAAAGTATAACCAACTAACTGTCGTTACGAAGGCTATATATATTTAGACCCTCATGAATCATCGAATCTAAACACGCATTTAGCACGAGTTCGATATGTTCACAAAATCCCTAAGCCAAATATTCTTTGCAAATAGGTAACCTTGCCCATTTAGACTAGATTCAGGTTATTAATCCCACTGTCGTGGCTAACCAACAATCCTAAAATCAAGATTCTAGGTGATCAAGCTAGATTCAAGCATTGAGAACAGTCTAAACGAAGAACTAACAGATAACCTCAACAGATCTTCGATTTTATTGATTTCTCATCAAAACCCATGAAATTTTCATGTCCTAACAAGTAATTTACTCAGAAATAGATGAAGAAATCATAATAACTGAATAGAATTTCATAAAAGAGTTAGAGTTTAGAAGATACAAATGGTGTCACTAGGTGAAGAACATGAAGATCTCCCTCCAAGATCTTCAAAATCTCTCTCTCTCTCTCTCTCTCTCTCTCTCTCTCTCTCTCTCTCTCTCTCTCTCTCTATCTCTCTCTCTCTCTCTCTCTCTCTCTCTCTCTCTCTCTCTCTCTCTCTCTGAAATAGATCTAGTTTTAAGATAATATCTAGATATTTTACAAAGAAAACGAGTAAAAAGTATTTATACAAGTGGTAAAATTAGGTTTACAGAGCCACCGTCGATCGACACAAACAATATGTCGATCGACACGAGGGCGTCTGTGGATATTTTCTTCGTCTTTAAAATGCTCCGTCGATCGACACATATGTACAACTGTCGATCGACAGGGACCTTTTAAAGGTCCCTATTCCACTTGTATCTCTTCAACTCCAAAATGGTCCAAAATGCTCCAAATGTTTCCATTAAGCTCTAAATGACCATTTCCTGCAAAACACTGCAAAATACATACAAAATACCACAAATACTAATATAAACCCGGTTATATCATGGTTAAAATCGGGTAAAAACCATGATATATCAACTCCCCCAGACTTAGCGTTTGCTTGTCCTCAAACACAGAACATACCTTTTCAGCTAGTGAACCACATGATTTAGAACCAACCAAAATCAGACCACCATGTACTTCTCCGTAGACAAACGCGGTTTTCCAAATTCACTCACCACTTCACAGCATAATCCGTTAGTCTTCATCGCTTGCCCTCAATGATCTCAATGCCATGAACCTTCTAGACTCATTCCCATACTTGTATCGTGATAAATCAACCTATACAACACTTGGTACTCTTTCTTTCTCTCCCCCAGACTTATTTCGTTCTATATTTATATATACATATTATTTTGTGATTGTTTGAACTCAAAGCAGTGCATATTTCACTAATGTTGTTCCTTGTTAGGAGACAGGGTCGTGACTCACTACGATTGTTCCTTGTGAGGAGACAGGCTCGTGAGATTGCTCGTCTTTCAACATCCTTTTTAGGGGACTCAGGCTGCTGCTTTGAGCTGGGTGATCATCTCGAGTACAGATTCATTGGATTTACTCCTTATCTTGTATTTGAGAACTATCATTTCACCCCAATCCTAGTAATATTTTATATATGTATATATATATATATTTTTCTTTTTATATGGGGAGAGGAGTACCATTACTATCAACAGGAGGTTGCATTTATCAGGTACGAATGAGGAGTCAAGCTCAATGGACATCGATCCCAAGGAGAATCGTGCAATAGCTCTGACTTAGCGGATTATACTGGAAGTAGCGAATGTTTCTAGTCGACCGGTCGATCCAAGGATTTTTCATTAGTCTAACTCTGAAACTGGTCCTGGAGGAATGGTCACACGCTGAAAAAGACATTCACTAAACCAATACAAAAAAATTTCTACTAGTTTTGACTCGATAAAACAAAAAATTTTCCAAAAAATTTGAGTCAAAACCAAAACAAAAAGAAATACGTTAGTAGTTCCCTCCCTAAGACTTAACTAACACTGTCCCCAGTGTTATCAAGCCCAAGATTGGCAAAATAAATCAAACGAAACGTGAACTTGCTCGAAAAAGTACAGGATATACCATTTTTGGAAGTCGTGTCGATCGACGGGAACATTGTGTCGATCGACAGATCTTGTTCTGCCTTAACCGTTGTTGAATTTTGTTGCAGTGTCGATCGACAGATGAGGCTCTGCCCAAATTGCACATTTGTCGATTTTTTTTCGCAAAGTGGTTGGTTCAATGTTCCAAACCTGCATCTATAGATATTCAACAAACGATCAACGGGAAAACATACTGCAATCCTTAA
Source organism: Draba incana (assembly GCA_963576765.1). Taxonomy (NCBI): domain Eukaryota; kingdom Viridiplantae; phylum Streptophyta; class Magnoliopsida; order Brassicales; family Brassicaceae; genus Draba; species Draba incana. Next base: position 27,139,668 of record OY755210.1, on the reverse strand, counting down.
ACAGAAATCCAAGTTTACATATCGTTTGAAATTCCAACTAAAAATCCGAAATAGAAGTACAAATTGAAAAATAAAAGGATAGAATTGCTTGTTTTTTGTCTCTAGCATTGACGAGGGATAGGTTTGGGGAGGTCCCCAAGGGCGCGTTTAACGTCACTAGCTTGACGGTTGCTTCATCTTTGTCACTTCCTTCTAGAACAAAAGAGAAAAGATTAACAACAAAAGGGAATAAAAATAAAACTCTAGCCTTAAGAAGAATCAAAATCCCAATGATCAATGCAAAAACCTCCCCGGCAACGGCGCCATTTTGATGTCAGGCGTTTTACACACACGGCCGGGGCCATCAAAAACCCCTATGTACGTTGTAGCACAAAGGGTTATCGTATCCACAAAGAGGTTTGATTGATACACTAGGATTGCAATGATCCATTCTTAAGCTAGAGCGATGCTTTTTACATGTAAATAAAAGATGGAACTATGTAACAAGTGATGAGGATGGTTTTAATTTACATTGTTCTCGAAGAGACGAGAGTTAGACCATGGAAATTCTTATAGGCAATGAATCAAAGATATCACAACTGTAGAGGTTCTATCACGCACCGTTCTAGAACTCAAACACGAAAGTATAACCAACTAACTGTCGTTACGAAGGCTATATATATTTAGACCCTCATGAATCATCGAATCTAAACACGCATTTACCACGAGTTCGATATGTTCACAAAATCCCTAAGCCAAATATTCTTTGCAAATAGGTAACCTTGCCCATTTAGACTAGATCCAGGTTATTAATCCCACTGTCGTGGCTAACCAACAATCCTAAAATCAAGATTCTAGGTGATCAAGCTAGATTCAAGCATTAAGAACAGTCTAAACGAAGAACTAACAGATAACCTCAACAGATCTTCTATTTTATTGATTTCTCATCAAAACCCATGAAATTTCCATGTCCTAACAAGTAATTTACTCAGAAATAGATGAAGAAATCATAATAACTGAATAGAATTTCATAAAAGAGTTAGAGTTTAGAAGATACAAATGGTGTCACTAGGTGAAGAACATGAAGATCTCCCTCCAAGATCTTCAAAATCTCTCTCTCTCTCTCTCTCCGAAATAGATCTAGTTTTAAGATAATATCTAGATATTTTACAAAGAAAACGAGTAAAAATTATTTATACAAGTGGTAAAATTAGGTTTACAGAGCCACCGTCGATCGACACAAACAATATGTCGATCGACACAAGGGCGTCTGTGGATATTTTCTTCGTCTTTAAAATGCTCCGTCGATCGACACATATGTACAATTGTCGATCGACAGGGACCTTTTAAAGGTCCCTATTCCACTTGTATCTCTTCAACTCCAAAATGGTCCAAAATGCTCCAAATGTTTCCATTAAGCTCTAAATGACCATTTCCTGCAAAACACTGCAAAATACATACAAAATACCACAAATACTAATATAAACCCGGTTATATCATGGTTAAAATCGGGTAAAAACCATGATATATCACCTAGTCCACTATTCCTCCTTCTCCTTCTTTCCTCCTTTCTCTTTCCTTCAACAATTTCTAGATCTTGAGATTTTTTTTTTATTTCTTCTTGTCGCCGACGCCGACCGGAGCTCCGTACCGCCGACCGTGTGCTCGCCCGTCGCCGACTGTGAGCTAGCCATTTCTCCTCTCCCTTGGTGAGTTTACTTTACTCACCTATCTCCCTTTGCTTTCCATAGGTTTTGATCTTTGCCTCAAGAAGAATGATGAGGTTTATGCTAAGCTTTAGCTATATGATATTGTTAGGAATAGATCTCTAGTCTCATTGATTCTCATTGTTTACTAGCTTTCATTGTTGATAGGATTGGCTTGGGTTTGCATAGATTGTTGAGAATCCTTCTTTGACACTTGTTTAGGAATAGAGCTTGTTCTTGTGAGAAGAATGCCAAATCTTCACTTTTTAATCATCCTTTTTGGTTAATGTAGATTTCGATAGCGTTATGGATAAGACGAAACTTGACCCGGTTGACCGTGGTGGATGTGAGGAGGCGTCGTGTCAAACCGGAGACGTCGTCGCGCCCCTAGCTCAGTCCGAACCCGTGGCCGCGCATGAGACCGACCCCGTGGTCGCGCTTGGTGGAGCCGATCGGGCGATCGCGTTTTCACGCGAGACCGAGCCCGTACTTGCGATGCCGAGCAGAACCGAGCACGTGGTCGCGTCCTTGGGTGACGCCGACCCCGTTGTCGCGGTTTCATGCGGGACCGAACCCGTGCTCGCGACACTGAGCGGAACCGAGCGCGTGGTCACACCCTTGGGTGATGACGACCCCGTGGTCACGACGCCCATCCGGTCCGATCACGTGGTCGCGCCTCCTGACCTGACCGCATGCGTGGTTACGTCGCCAAGTCATGCCGACCCCGTGGTTGCATCATCAAGTCGATCCGAGAATGTCGGCGTTGGGTTTCGTCTCCGTAGCAAGCTCACCGTTCCGCGAGTTAGTTTTGGCGGAACCAATGGAGGCGATGAGGATGCTTTTGGTAACTTAGCGGATGTTGAAGAAGAGAGGAGGTCTATTGGTGATGAAGATTTGATGAGCTTGTCTCTAGCGTGAGGCAGGCCTTAGAGATCACAGAGGATGCTGATGTAGCTGATGAGGACGACGAGTGACCATTCCTCTTCGTTCATGACTTAGTTGATTTGTAGTCGTTTTATGACTTTTGTTTCTGAAAACCTTTGTTGTATTTGATAATCTCGGTTGTAGCATTGGATGGTTTGTATCCTTGCTATTATTTCTGATCCTTGCATTGTGGAGAATGCGGAATGACTTTGTAGCTTTTGTTCGTGGTGAACCTTGATGGTTTCAGATTCAGCACTTGCTTTAGATGTTGTTGATGTTGTTCCTATACTTAGGAATTCTTTGAGCTGTTTATGCGTTTCTGTCATGTGTTTGCCAATATAGATGTTGGGCTTCCCGAATGGGGCTTTGTTTGCTCATTATTAAAGCTTTGTTTGCTCATGCATGAGGCTTTGTTAAGTAGAGAGAATGCGAATGCGTTCACGCTCTCTATCTGCAAACGTTGCTGTTGGGCTTTGTGGAATGGTGCCGTTCTCGAGACACGTCTGTCCGAGAACAAGTTTACCTTAGATTTGACCAGAGTGTATCCTGGGTTTCTGAATGACACGTTCAAGGTATAATTCGAACAGAGGTCATTAGCAGCTGCATTTTACCAACGACGTTTGTTGGGTTTCTGAGTGATCAGTTGGCATGACCCAATACTGAACACTGGTGATCAGTTGGCATGACCCAATACTGAACACTTGTACTTATATAGCGCGCTGTATCCGTTGTGGATGTCATTGTGTTCGTATTTCTACACTATTGTTGTGGCCAGCAGCAATAAATGCAGAACGACTCTACTCGATTAAAGCTTTGATTAGTCCATAAAGGACAAGCTGTTCTCATGATGAGTGTTGTGGCGAGTGTTTGTTGTTTTTTTTTTAGAAGTGACGGTGTCAAGGAGTGGAGTATAGGTACCCCACTCCCCCCCCCCCTTTTAGACGAAAGAGGGTACCGAAGTCGACTAGAGACTGGTGAAAACAATCACTCCCCCCCCCCCCCCAGAGGCGGAGGAGATCGTGTGAGCTCGTTCGGAATGAGTCTGTTGTGAAATGAAATCCCCCCTTTTTTGATGGGGGGCAACTGAACCTATTCGAAGATAGGCTGCCTACGTACCCTTTGCAGGGATCAAGTCGCCTCGTACTTCATTTGGTGGAATAGCTTAGCGGTAATACTTCTTCAAATGCTTAGCATTCCAAGAGTGAAGGATTGGGGTGCCGGACATGGTAGCGAGCTCATAGACTCCAGGACGAATGATTGTTATGATCTTGTATGGGCCTTCCCAGTTAGCTCCGAGTTTGCCGGCGTTTGGTTCTGATGTGTTCTGAAATACCTCACGGAGGACCTAGTCACCTATGTTGAAACGCCTTTCCCTGACTCTGGAGTTGTAATATCTCGATGCTGCACTCTGATAACTTGTAACCCGGACGAGTGCTTGGTCGCGACGCTCATCGAGGAAGTCCAAAGCATCAAGAAGCATTGATCGGTTAACTGGTTCATTGCTGGGTAAGAGCTGGCATTGGACCCCAGGCGAGCAGGCGTCGGAAGGGATGACACACTAGGTTCCATAGACAAGGGCGAAAGGAGTCTCGCCCGTCGCTCCACGGGGAGTTGTGCGGTAGGACCATAAAACTCCTTCTAGCTCGTCGGCCCAGCGGCCCTTCTTCGCCTCTAATCGCTTCTTAAGGCCATCAAGGATTGTCTTATTGATGGCTTCTGCTTGACCATTGCCCTGTGGGTAGCGTGGCGTGGACTTGCTAAGTCTGATATTCCATTTTGCACAAAATGTCTCGAACCGATTGGATATAAACTGCGAACCGTTGTCCGTAACTATCTCATACGGAACTCCGTGACGACATATGATGTTTCTCCAGACAAAGCTTTCCACCTAGACATTCTAGATTGTAACATATGCTTCAGCTTCCACCCACTTGGAGAAGTAGTCTGTCAGAACGAGTAAGAACCACTTCTCCTTTGATGGGTGTAATAGTCCAACAATGTCCATGGCCCATCTCATGAATGGGTATGGTGAAGTCACAGAAGAAAGCCTCTCAGTTGGTTGATGAATTTTTGGAGCGTGTCGCTGGCACTTCTCACACTTGGCAGAAAACTTTATGCAATCACCGACTATAGTAGGCCAGAAAAGACCATGTCTCTTGATTTTGACCGCAAGCACTTTGCCCCCGGAATGATTGCCGCAGGACCCACTATGGACCTCTTCCATTATCCGTCTTGCTTTCTTCCCTTCTACACATGTGAGCATAGGACCGGAGAATCCCCACCTGAAGAGGTTACCATCAAGTAGAACGTAACGAGCTGCTTGCTTCAGTAACTTGCGGGTTGCCCACTTGCTACTAGGCAGCGTGCCATCGGCAATATACTCTCGTATCTCGCCCATCCATAACTTGTCACAGCCGTATTCTGGCTCTTCGGCATTCGTGTCCATTAGGATCGCTTCGGGATGGTGAGAGCTGCTGACAGGAGAGGTATCACTGACGGGGATGCCATCAATGTGTTCGTCTGCGTCGTGCATGTCAGCGTCCGGGATTTCGGGAGCTTCCGCCATTTCTATGTCTTCATTGATGCTTTCAGCAAAGGCGCTCGCTTGTTTCGCTGCTTGAGAGCGTGTTAAAATGGCGAGCGCCAGATCTTCTTGAATGCTGGGGAATTCAATGAACTCAACTGGAATGACCAGCTTCAAAGCCGGATCCTCTGGCATGGCAGTGGCAGAAGCGAGATTGGCCAATGCGTCGGCGCTCGTGTCCTCACCTCTGGGAATTCTTGTGAGGGTGAATTCCTGAAATACAGAGGCAAGATCCTTTACCATCTTCAGATAAGCCTCCATGCGATCATCCTTTGCGATGTACTCGCCGCTGAACTGACTAGTCACCAGCTGTGAATCGGAGAATGTGTGAACGTGCTCGATCTTCAGTCCTTGTGCGAGCCTCATGCCAGCAACGAAGGCCTCGTACTTTGCTTCGTTGTTGGAAGCTTTGAACCCAAGTCGAAACGACTGCTCAAGGACTTCTCCGGTTGGTGATACTAATCGTATCCCAACTCCAGAACCACTCTTCGAGGACGAGCCATCCACATATAGCTGCCAGATCCCGGGTTGTACCCCCTCTAAGTCCTTGTCCTCTGGAAGTTCTATAAGAAAATCCGCCAGCACTTGTGACTTGTTGCATGTGCGCCCCTTATACTCGATGTCATACTCGCTGAGCTCCACAACCCATTTGGCTAACCTGCCAGATTGACTAGGGCTATGTAAGACTGAGCGCAGTGGGAAAGTACTAAGGACAATAATAGAATGAGATTGAAAGTAAGGCCTTAGCTTTCTGGATGCCATGAGGACGGACAACGCCAGCTTTTCCAATTGGGGGTATCTTGTCTCAGCGCCGGTGAGCGTTTTGCTCACATAGAAGATAGGTCTTTGCTCACCTCTTTCCTCCCGCACCAGGACAGCGCTGACAGCTGTTTTCGAGACAGCAATGTAAAGGAAAAGAGGCTCTCCAGTCACTGGTTTAGCAAGGATGGGCGGCGTTGCCAGATATTCCTTAAGTTGCTTGAAGGCGTCCTCACACTTTTCTGACCATTCAAATTGCTTATTTCCTCGCAGGGTGTTGTAGAAGGGAAGGCATTTATCAGTGAAGCACGAAATAAACCGATTGAGTGCAGCCACTCTTCCAGTCAATCTCTGCACTTCACGCTTATTCTTTGGTGAAGCCATCTGGATCAATGCATCAATCTGTTTCGGGTTAGCCTCAATGCCCCGGCGAGTGACCAAGTACCCAAGGAATTCGCCTGACGTCACGGCAAATCTGCACTTCGCTGGGTTTAGCTTCATGTTGTGGAGGTTCAGTTGGCTGAAGGATTCTTCCAAGTGGGCGATGTGGTCTTCTTCCTCGAGTGACTTGACGAGCATATCGTCGATGTAGACCTCCATAGTCCTCCCCAACTGGTCCTGGAACATCTTGTTCACCAGTCTCTGATATGTTGCACCGGCGTTCTTCAGGCCAAAGGGCATCACCTTGTAACAATAGATGCCTCGATCCGTGATGAAAATTGTTTTCTCACGATCTTCGGGATGCATCAGGATCTGGTTGTAGCCGGAAAAAGCGTCCATGAAGCTAAGAAGCTTATTACCCGCTGTTGCCTCTACTAAGCGGTCGATGTGAGGCAAGGGGAAGTTATCTTTCGGGCAGGCTTTGTTAAGATCCGTGAAGTCCACACAGACGTGCCACTTCCCATTCTTCTTCTTGACCACGACTGGGTTGGCGAGCCAGTCGGGATACTTGACTTCGGTTATCGAACCGACTCGCAGAAGCCTTTCTACTTCGTCATTAACAGCCTTTGCTCGCTTAGGACCCAGCTTCCTTCTTTTTTGCTTAACAGGCTTGAACGTAGGATCAACATTGAGCTCGTGGCTGGCGACATTGATGTCTATCCCAGGCATATCTTCGGTGGCCCAGGCAAAGGTGTTGATGTTCTTTTGGAGAAAGGCCACTAGCTTTGCCTTGAGGGCTTCGTCAAGAGCTGCTCCAACCTCGATACATCTCTTTGGGTATTGTTCGTCGATGCACACAGAGAGCACGGGTTTGCAGGTTGGCCGCTCCTCTTCAGCGCGACTAGAATTGGTTTTTACCTTCTTCTGCTGCTCCCGCGGGGTCGTGTCATTCTTCTTCTTATGATTGCGCAGCTTGTGCTCTGCTAAGAAACTTATGCGTGAATCTCTATGGCTTCCAAAAATAGTCTTCACACCATTTCTGGTCGAGAATTTCAGGCACAGGTGGTATATTGACAGAACAGCTCGCATCTGACTGAGCCACGGTGTTCCCATGACCAAATTGTAGATGGTGGGATGATCAGACACTGTGAAGTTTACCATCTGCTTGACGCCTCCAGCCTCCACTGGAAGACGAATCACTCCCATCGTCATGGTTGTCTCGCCAGAGAAGCCTGTTATAGGCTTCGGTTGCCCTGTGATGAGTGACAGGTCGATCTTCATCTTCTCGAGTGTATCTCTGAAGATAACATCCACCGAGATTCCGGTGTCGATGAGGACTCGAGCAACGTTGAAATTGAAGACTGTGACATTGATCACCAAGGGGTCGCTATGCGGATGGTCAATACCTTAAGCATCTTCTTCGTCGAAAGTGATAGGATTGTCAGCATGCTTTGTCTTCGGGGATGTGATGATGTTAGCGCAGACTTCGGCGCGCCTCTGGTAAGCCTCGATTGCAGTTACGTTGGACCCTTCGCTGCTCCTGCTGTTGCTTGACATCTTCACGGTGTTTTTGAAACCCTAGCTTTCGTGTGTAAGAAACTCTTTGTTCCCCTTAGTCGGCGCCAAATTGTGGGGGTCGAAACCAACACAACTAAATTTAAAAGTTATAATACTCTGTATTGTAGCAAGTTTCTGTACTTCTACCATACCATTGAACAGAGAATAAATTTACCATTAAAGAAAAATAAATCTCCCATCAAAGAAAAACTACCATCCTATTAACAGAGAATAAATCTACCATCAAAGAAAAATAAATCTACCATCAAGAACAAGAACCCATAAATCGAATCGAAACCTACCATCAAGAACATGGAGCCGGAATTGTAATTACATGTTGTTGTAATTACCGGGTTTTGTCTTTTTTGCTTCATCTTCTCCGGGAATTACCGCCGGAATCGGTCGTCGGAGCTCGCTTTTGTCTTCGCGGCGTCAGTGGAGTCCTTCGCTCCGAAGCTTCCACGTCCACCAGAATAAATCTACCATCAAAGAAAAATAAATTTACCATCAAAGAAAAACAAATCTACATACCATTGAACAGAGAATAAATCTACCATAAAAAATAAATAAATCTACCATTAAAGAAAAAATATCATACCATTGACAGAGAATAAATCTACCATGACATAACAAATTTCCTACCAAACTAAACTACCATTACCACCGCCGAATCCAACAGATCCACGACCTCTGCTTCTTACGCCACCACCTCCGAAGCTTTCACGTCCACTAGAATAAATCTACCATCAAAGAAAAATAAATCTACCATCAAAGAAAAATAAATCTACCATCAAATATTTTTACAAAACTCCCTCTACCACCGAAAAGAAACCGGAATTGTCAATTACATGTTGTAGAATGTACCAAAACTTTCTAAAAGTGCACAAGATCCCGGGTTGTACCCCCTCTGAGTCCCCGCTGAGTCCTTGTCCTCTGGAAGTTCTATAAGGAAATCCGCCAGCACTTGTGACTTGTTGCATGTGCGCCCCTTATACTCGATGTCATACTCGCTGAGCTCCACAGCCCATTTGGCTAACCTGCCAGATTGACAAGGGCTATGTAAGACTGAGCGCAGTGGGAAAGTACGAAGGACAATAATAGAATGAGATTGAAAGTAAGGCCTTAGCTTTCTGGATGCCATGAGGACGGACAACGCCAGCTTTTCCAATTGGGGGTATCTTGTCTCAGCGTCGGTGAGCGTTTTGCTCACATAGAAGATAGGTCTTTGCTCACCTCTTTCCTCCCGCACCAGGACAGCGCTGACAGCAGTTTTCGAGACAGCAATGTAAAGGAAAAGAGGCTCTCCAGTTACTGGTTTAGCAAGGATGGGCGGCGTTGCCAGATATTCCTTAAGTTACTTGAAAGCGTCCTCACACTTTTCTGACCATTCAAATTGCTTATTTCCTCGCAGGGTGTTGTAGAAGGGAAGGCATTTATCAGTGAAGCGCGAAATAAACCGATTGAGTGCAGCCACTCTTCCAGTCAATCTCTGCACTTCACGCTTATTCTTTGGTGAAGCCATCTGGATCAATGCATCAATCTGTTTCGGGTTAGCCTCAATGCCCCGGCGAGTGACCAAGTACCCAAGGAATTCGCCTGACGTCAAGGCAAATCTGCACTTCGCTGGGTTTAGCTTCATGTTGTGGAGGTTCAGTTGGCTGAAGGATTCTTCCATGTGGGCGATGTGGTCTTCTTCCTCGAGTGACTTGACGAGCATATCGTCGATGTAGACCTCCATAGTCCTCCCCAACTGGTCCTGGAACATCTTGTTCACCAGTCTCTGATATGTTGCACCGGCGTTCTTCAGGCCAAAGGGCATCACCTTGTAACAATAGATGCCTCAATCCGTGATGAAAGTTGTTTTCTCACGATCTTCGGGATGCATCAGGATCTGGTTGTAGCCGGAAAAAGCGTCCATGAAGCTAAGAAGCTTATTACCCGTTGTTGCCTCCACTAAGCGGTCGATGTGAGGCAAGGGGAAGGTGTCTTTCGGGTAGGCTTTGTTAAGATCCGTGAAGTCCACACAGACGCGCCACTTCCCATTCTTCTTCTTGACCACGACTGGGTTGGCGAGCCAGTCGGGATACTTGACTTCGGTTATCGAACCGACTCGCAGAAGCCTTTCTACTTCGTCATTAACAGCCTTTGCTCGCTTAGGACCCAGCTTCCATCTTTTTTGCTTCACAGGCTTGAACGTAGGATCAACATTGAGCGTGTGGCTGGCGACATTGATGTCTATCCCAGGCATATCTTCGGTGGCCCAGGCAAAGGTGTTGATGTTCTTTTGGAGAAAGTCCACTTGCTTTGCCTTGAGGGCTTCGTCAAGAGCTGCTCCAACCTCGACACATCTCTCTGGGTATTGTTCGTCGATGCACATAGAGAGCACGGGTTCGCAGGTTGGCCGCTCCTCTTCAGCGCGACCATCGGTAACCTGCAATTGCTGTAGGAGATTGGCCTGGTCTTTCGGCCGACTAGAATTGGTTTTTACCTTCTTCTGCTGCTCCCGCGGGGTCGTGTCATTCTTCTTCTTATGATTGCGCAGCTTGCGCTCTGCTAAGAAACTTATGCGTGAATCTCTTTGGCTTCCAAAAATAGTCTTCACACCATTTCTGGTCGGGAATTTCAGGCACAGGTGGTATATTGACGAAACAACTCGCATTTGACTGAGCCACGGCGTTCCCATGACCAAATTGTAGATGGTGGGATGATCAGACACTGTGAAGTTTACCATCTGCTTGACGCCTCCAGCCTCCACTGGAAGACGAATCACTCCCATCGTCATGGTTGTCTCGCCAGAGAAGCCTGTTATAGGCTTCGGTTGCCCTGTGATGAGGGACAGGTCGATCTTCATCTTCTCGAGTGTATCTCTGAAGATAACATCCACTGAGCTTCCGGTGTCGATGAGGACTCGAGCAACGTTGAAATTAAAGACTGTGAGATTGATCACCAAGGGGTCGCTATGCGGATGGTCAATACCTTCAGCATCTTCTTCGTCGAAAGCGATAGGATTGTCAGCATGCTTCGTCTTCAGGGATGTGATGATGTTAGCGCAGACTTCGGCGCGCCTCTGGTAAGCCTCGATGGCAGTTACGTTGTCATCACAATACTGCGATCCTCCCATGATCATATTGACGGTGCCTTCATCGTCCCAGTTCCTATGAAACGAGGACCCTTCGCTGCTCCTGCTGTTGCTTGACATCTTCACGGTGTTTGTGAAACCCTAGCTTTCGTGTGTAATAAACTCTCTGTTCCCCTTAGTCGGCGCCAAATTGTGGGGGTCAAAACCAACACAACTAAATTTGTAAGAGTTCGTGAGGAGGATTTAGAGAATTCTATGTCTAGCTAGGATCACCAGAGATTGAGAAAGCGTTGTGTTTATTACTGTGTAAAGTTGAGTACAAGGCTTGTGTATCAAAAATCGGATCCCCCCAAAAAGGGTTTTTACATTAGCTATATATACTATTCTAAGGCGGCTAAGTCTCCTGATCCTCTGCGGAGTCGGCTGCATCAACATGGGCTTCGTATCCGGACCTGGGCTACCACAATGCTATTGGGTTGAAGACTGTTCTCGGATTGAAGAGGTGATTGGCGACTGGGCCGAACGTGAGATCGCCCTACCAACTTCGAGCCCATGGTCGGCCCAGAAGGCGAACACGCGGTCGGCCACACCGACCGAGCGCACGATCGGCCACGGAGCCGAGCACGCGGTCGACCACGATGCCGAGCACGCGGTCGGACACGGTACCGAGCGTATGGTCGGCACGGTAGTGAGCATGCAATCGGTACTAGGCCGGTATCTTCCTGCTTTGCCCAGGTCCGTTCCGCTGTCACATGCTTCGCTCCGCAGGAAGATTCAGGTTCCGTTAGGCCTCCTTTGTCAAGAGTCCGGAGGGCCATCTCTTCTATCGGTTTGTCTTTAGACGTTGATGCTGAGGGGGTGAATACCGACCCCAACAATCAATATACAATTTCTATGTGCATTATAATGAACTAGCTCGTTTTTCATAAAATCAAGGAAGAATACAACTTGAGATAACAAAACCATACCTGACTAGGATATTATTGAATCATATAAGTCATAAGGCACTATAAACTATAAATGGTGTTGTAATCTCCAGTAATTACAACTATAAATGGGATTAGGAAGGCTTCAAAGCTTACAATTCTTACACAAACCATAACATATTACAACACAATCTTCCAATCACTGAAGAAGCATAATAACTATGTGTGTGTTTCAAATTTCACGTTTAGGCCGGTTACCCCGGGTTCGTTGAAGCACGGGTTCTTTAATCACATCGTCCAGTGAAAATTCACCTTCACCATTCTCTCCCTCTTCTGCTGCTTTTATCGCTTGGTTCAACGCAATCTGCCAAGAAAAAAAGCGAAATTTACAGACCTGTATAGAAATTAAATTCGGATGGATACACAAATCCCAAGTATGAGTTTTGAACCACCTGAACAACACTAGATTTCACATGGATTAGAAAGAGATCCGTCTGTTAGTGATTTATAAACACTCTACTAAGCAAACACATTAGGCAAAACAGAGACTTTTTGGAGTATGTGATATTATCACAGAGACTCAATTCTGTTACAATGCAATAAGAAGATGATGTAATTATCTCTTCTTCTCTATATGGATCATTTCTGCATCATATCATTAACCAAAACCATAAATTCAACAACTTGAACAAAACCTGAACCAATTCGACCCTAAATTCAAAATTTACCTCTACTGAATAACTTAAATCATCATTATTTCCCCCAAATCCTATATAACTAGCACTGAAACTGAGACAAACCCTAAAACCTAAAGCAACCACCACAAAATCGAATCTGAATTTAGAACTGACAAAGATGGAAATGGCGATCTTACATCCTCAAGGAAGTCTTCGTCGAGTTTATCAGCGATTTTGATTGAAGTGAAGACAGTGGCGGCAATTAGAGTAGCAGGAATGGCGAACGCGAGCAAGTAGCTACTCGTACTTGGTCCTGCTCGAGCCACGACGGAACAATCTCTGATTCTTAGGATAAGGCTTAATCCTCCGGCTCCACCGCCGCATCCATCGAGGAAATTGTTCGCCGGCGACCGAATTAGCGGCTGAGAAATGGCCGTTTGTCTGGGTTGGATGGGGATAGAGACGAAGGCTCTCGCCATGAATTTTGTTTTCTTTGTTGATTTGAAAACAAACGATTGGGCAAGAGAAGAAACACAAGGATAATTAATTTCTTTGGGTCGGGTAAAATTATCCTGACCCGACCCGAACCGACCTGATCTGACCTATCCCGGAAAATATGAACTTTATCCACCAAGCATGATTTTGGTCCAAAACTTTCAAAGTTCAGAGGACAGAGAGTAGTAACTTTAGATAAACATGTCAATTAAGCAAATTAACCAAACCGATCCAAATCAAACCAAAATAAATATACTCACACCATTTGTTGAGTTTATGCTCCACCCGAATAGTTTAGAGAGAAACTTTGGATAAAACATGTCAATTGGATAAAAATCCGAAACTCCGTCCGTTTGATTTTGAAATAGAAAATGCAAGTCCGATATCTTAAATATCAAAAAATTGGGGTTTTCGACAATCCCGATGGACTATAAAAAAAATTAAGTTAAGTTCCGGTCAGATTTGGATTGGGCAGTTATACCATGGACGATGAATTTTTTAGTAAATGAATTACCATTAGGTTCTAGAGAAAATTTTATAATTTCTCTAGATCTGAGAGCATTAGTTTTGTCCCAAACGTCATTCGATCATGTGATTTCTAAGATTTTGTCTTTAGATCTTTTTCAATTAAATTAAAAATACTTAACTTTCCACAAACAATAGTAAACTAGCATTTCAAACTAGGGGTGGGCAATTCGGTTTATTTTCGAGTTTGGTTCGGGTTCGGTTCAGTTCTAGGAAAACAAGAGCCGAACTCAAACCGAACTAACTTCGGTTCGGTTCGGTTTGGTTCGGTTTAATTTGGTTCGGTTTAAATATGGTTTGGTTTTAGTTTGGGTTAGTTTCAATTGACTTTTTTGAAACAGAAAAACAAAATATTTCAAAATTTTGTTATAAAATGTAGAGGTAACTAGTTTAATATACACAATATTGATAAATTTAATCAATTGCAATGGAATTTTTTTAACTTTGGAAAAGAGAAATAGAAGAAGATACGATAGTTTGGAGGCAAAAAAAAAAACAAAATTTATAAGCTAAAAAATTACTATTTTAACATGAAAAATTAATTATTTTAAGAAAATAGAAAAAAAAAATTATTATATGTGATCTAATGAATCTAGTTATAGAAACATATCTATAACATTATAATATATATAATGAAATAATTTGATAAAAACACATTGGTTTATTTTCGGGTTTGGTTCGGGTTCGGTTTGTTCGGTTCTAGGGAAACAAGAACCGAATTCAAACCAAACTAACTTTGGTTCGGTTCGGTTCGGTTTGACTTCGGTTGGTTCGGTTCGGTTTGGTTCGGTTCGGTTAATTTGCCCACCCCTATTTCAAACACTCTCTCTAATTCTTTTTTCGAGAGGAAAAACATAATTTTATGAATGAAAATAAGTGAATAATTACATTCCATGAGAAGAGAAAGTACTAAAAGAGAAACAGCTTCTCTAGCAAATGAATTAGCTAACACATTAATAGATCGTGGGATAAAGGTGAACGAATTAGTCTTTAAAGCGAGTTTTTGGAGACTAATGTCACGAAGAAGACCCCTTTATTTCAAGAGTATAGTTACCTGAATTTATTAGGGAGATAAAGAACCTGTGAATCGGAGAACATATTCAGCTCCCGAATACCGGCGGAGATCGCTTCATCAAGAGCTGAAGCTTTGGAGCAAAGAGTTGATCCAAGGTTGGGGCGAGTTGCACAGTTCTGAAACATGGGAATTTGGTTTGCATGTAAGTTTAACCTTATGATTACAAACATGTAATCCATCCCATAATCGCCACTAGAACAAATGAATCAACAAGTTCATATTGATGGAGTTTTCGGTTATGAGAAGGAAGAGTGCCTAACCTTGATCCATTGCATTGTTAGGCATGATGATGGTTCCTTGATGATTGTTTGATCTTCTCCTTCCCTTCCTTACTGCGATCTCCCTTTCGACGGAGCCGGGGTGTTCCGATTCCGATCACAATCTCTAATCTCTCTTTTCGGTTTCTATGTTGTGTCTTTTCTTCTCAATTCAGAAAAAATGAGAACATGTCACTGCAATAACTTCCTCCTCTCCCTTATATATGAGGGCCCACGAAATTAGAGAGAAGGAGGAGGGAAATGTGTCGCTTAATGAGACACCCTTTCATTTAAATACAACACATAAACTATACTTTAATACATATACATTCATATAAGTTAATCCATTATATATAAATGTATATGAACCTTTAGATTAGATTCTTTATTGGGTGGAGTAAGAGGGTTGACATCAAACCCATTCCGGTATCTTTTATTTGATTCGGTCCATCACCATATCCCGTTACATACCGGAAACCTTAAACCTTACATTAAACTTAAACTATAATAGTTGGACAGTTAATACTCCGGCCACACTAATGGAAGTATTCTTACATTCTCCCACTTGGTCGTGTATTAACTTAATGGTACAACTTCCTTTAATGTGCATTCTTTCATTAAGTTCAATTATTCTTTAAGTATCATAAAATCAGAACTCATCGAATGAGGCGGTCCCCTATCTTTTACAGCGATAAGTTCCCTTCCATCATCACAAACAAATTCCAACTTTATTACTTCTTTAATATTTGAGAGATTGCCTAATTCTCAAAGTCCATTATGTTGAGATATAACTTTATTCTCAACTCATATGTTATCCAAACCTTACATGTACATATCATAATGATAACATATTAATTTGCAGAAAACACATAAACTTTATTGAATTCAAATTACTTAAGATAGCATCTTTACATTAGCATAATATCAATACAGCAAGGTCTTACCAATTATTCCCATCCTCTCTACATGGCTAGCGAATATACCAGGAGGGAGTCCTTTCGTTAACGGATCCGCAATCATCATATCCATTCTTATATGCTCAATTGCTACTCTGCGTTTCTGAACTTCTTCCTTTACAGTCAAGTATTTTATCTCCATGTGCTTAGCACCTTTCGAATACTTGTCATTCTTTGAGAAGAAGACTGCTGCGGAATTATCACAATACATTCTCAGCGGCTTGGAAATACTGTCAATAAGTCCAAGTCCTGAGACAAAGTTCCGCAGCCACAATGCTTGAATTATAGCCTCATAGCAAGCCACAAATTCTGCCTCCCTGGTGGAAGTAGCAATGACGGACTGCTTTCCACTCTTCCATGATACTGCTCCCCCAGCTAATAGGAACAGATAGCCAAACGTCGATTTTCGAGTATCGACGCACCCGACATAGTCTGAATCTGAGTATCCGATTACTTCAAGATTATCGGATCTCCTGTACGTAAGCATAAACTCTTTGGTGCCTTGCAAGTACCTGAGAACTTTCTTTGCAGCCTTCCAGTGGTTCAAACTCCCAACCACTAATAAGTAAGGTATCATCTCCATTTCTTTTCTCTCTAGTTCATTCTTTGGACATTGACCTTTATTAAACTTGTCCCCTTTCTGAACTGGAGCTTTACTTAACTTGCACTTTTCCATCCCATATCTCTTCAAGACTTTACCTATGTATCATTTCTGAGACAAACTTAACAATCCTTGTGATCTATCCCGAATTATTTCAATCCCTATCACATAGTTTGCCTCACCCATATCCTTCATTTCGAAATTCTTGGAGAGATATTTCTTTACATCACTCAACATACTCATATCATTTGTAGCCAACAATATATCATCAACATACAATACTAGAATGATAAACTTGCTCCCAC
The DNA here is from genome assembly GCA_963576765.1 of Draba incana. Classification (NCBI taxonomy): domain Eukaryota; kingdom Viridiplantae; phylum Streptophyta; class Magnoliopsida; order Brassicales; family Brassicaceae; genus Draba; species Draba incana. Next base: position 27,122,882 of record OY755210.1, on the reverse strand, counting down.
TGACTTTCATATAAATACATCGATCAACGATGACCTCTATGAAACCGTATGACAAAATGGTATCATTGAACTTTAAGTACCATTGTCGGGAGGCCTGTTTCAATCCGTATATTGACTTCCTCAGCTTACACACAAGATTTTCTTTTCCTGCAGCCACATAACCTTCTGGTTGGTCCATGTAAACTTCTTCCTCAAGCTCTCCATTAAGAAAGGCGGTTTTAACATCCATTTGGTGAAGCTCCAAATCATAATGAGCTACCAATCCCATGACAATTCGTAAGGAATCCTTCTTTGAAACTGGAGAGAAGGTATTTGTATAGTCAATGCCTTCCTTTTGAGTGAACCCTTTAGCAACAAGGCGAGCCTTGTACCTTTCTATGCTACCAATAAAGTTCTGTTTGGTCGTAAAGACCCATTTACACCCAACGGTTTTGAAACCATCAGGTAACTCTACTATGTCCCACACTCGGTTCACGTCCATAGATGACATTTCTTCATCTGAAGCATTTGACCACTTTTCAGAATTTTCACTTTCCATGGCTTTTCTGAATGTTTTCGGTTCTTCATCAAGACTAAGGTCACATTCATTCTCAACATCATAAACCACATAGTCATCTGTAATGGCGGATCTTCTTTGCCTTCCAGATTGCCTTAATTGTTCTTGTGGTATAACGTTCTGTTCTTGAATGACGACTTGTTCATTTTCGGTTTCCTCCTGAACTAGTGGGTCCGTATGTTCTTTATTTTGTTGTTCTATTTCGATAGTGGGTTGTACACCGATAATAGGAACAACAACTTGGGTTTGAACTACGGGTGAAGAATCTTCTACCCGAATTTCTTTAATGTTCACTCCCCTAGATTCTGAACTCCCACTAGATTCACCATTTTCAATGAACCTAGCATTTCCAGTCTCGACAATTCTCGTACTGTGGTTAGGACAGTAGAACACAAACCCCTTTGACTTTGCTGGATAGCCAATGAAGAATCCACTAACCATCCTAGAGTCCAATTTCTTTTCATGCAGATTATACGGCTTTACTTCAGCTGGACATCCCCAGACACGTAAGTGTCTTAAACTGGGTTTCCTTCCCGTAAATAGTTCAAATGGAGTCATTTGAACCGCTTTGCTAGGAACCCGGTTCAATATATATGTCGCAGTCCTTAATGCGTATGTCCACATTGACATTGGTAGTTTGCAATTACTTAACATGCTCCTAACCATTTCCATTAAAGTACTGTTACGCCTTTCAGCTACACCGTTCTGCTGAGGTGTTCTGGGTATTGTGTATTGAGCACAAATGCCCTTACTTTCCAGAAATTTAGCAAATGGCCCTGGACATTGTCCCTTTTCGGTGAATCTACCATACTATTCACCACCTCTATCAGATCTCACAACTTTTACTTTCTTTTCAAGTTGTCTTTCTACTTCATCAATGAACACTTTCAGTACGTCCACCGATTGAGACTTTTCATGCAACAAATAAGTATATCCATACCGTGAGTAATCATCAATAAAAGTGATGAAATACCTCTCACCACTCCAAGACGGAGCATCTATAGGGCCACAAATATCTGTGTGAATTAACTCTAAGAGTTCATTACTTCTTGTGGCTTGTTTCTTTGTGATGTGTTTGGTTTGCTTTCCCTTAATGCATTCTATACACACATCTAAGTCACTAAAATCCAATGGAGGTAATAATTATTTCTTTATTAACCTCATCATCCGTTCTTTGGATATGTGACCCAATCTTTTATGCCACAAAAATGCTGAGTTGTCACTAGTTGCACTACGTTTAATTCCTTGATACTCAACATTAAACAAAGATTCAGAAAAGGCTTTATCAAGATTGAACTTATAAAGTGAATCACACAATGTACCATTACCATAAAAGTATCTGTTACGGTACAACGAAAACACACCATTACCAATCTCAAAGTTAAAACCTACATCATCCAACCTACTTACTGAAACAAGGTTTCTAGCACACTCAGGTACAAAGAGACAATTTTCAAGATCTACAAAACATCCAGTGTTGAAGATCAATCTATACGTCCCAATGCCTTCTATTTGTGCCTTCATCCTGTTTCCCATGAACAAGTATCTTTCAGTTCCTTTTAAAGGCTGGATCGAACTGAATCCCTGTTCAATATGAGATACATGAGTAGAAGCTCCAGAATCAAGCCACCAAGTATTTCTAGGCACTTCTACAAGATTCATTTCAGAACAAACATATATATGTTCATTACCTTTGTTGTCGAACCATGCCTTCCTTTTAGGACAGTCTTTCTTGATGTGTCCCTCCTTCTTGCAGAAGAAACACTTGACAGCTTTACGGATTTTGCTTTCCGGAGTCTTAAAGACAACCTTATCCTTCCTTTTGTTCTTGCTTGATTTCTTGGAGTTTCCCATGGCACTTTCATGTCCAGCAAACAGTGCAATGTCACCCTTCTGTTTCTTTAATCTCGCTTCCTCCTGAACGAGCATGGCCTTTAATTCCTGAAGGTTCCACTTATCCTTAATGGTGTTGTAATTCACCTGGAACTGACCATACTCCATAGGAAGAGAGTTCATTATAAACTGAACTAAGAAGGACTCATGCACTTCCATCCCCATGGACGATAACCTTGATGCCAAGTTTGACATGTGAGTAACATGATCATGGATTGTCTGAGACCAATCGAATCTTTTCGTAGTTAGCTCACTCATGAGACTACCTACAATCGATTTGTCAGCGACATCCGATTGGGATTGTTCTTTAATTTTCAAGATGAATTCCCTTGCTTTCTCTGTCTTAGGCATGGATGGCTTAACACTGTCCGCCATCGACATCCTTAGTAAATTCAGGCACAGCCGGTTAGAGCGCTCCCAAGTCTCATAACGAGTCTTTTCCACTTCGGTGCTCTGATCCGTAATGGCTGCTGGCTCCTCATCCGTGAGTATAGCCTGGTCAAGAGACATTACACCCAAAGAGAAGCTTATCTGTTCAGACCATTCCTCATAGTTGAGCCCATTGAACTTCACGACAGAGTTTGCTGAAGCAAACGGAGCTGCAAAATATTTTATATATGCTTACCATTAATTCTATGAGACTTTAATAGATTCATCGACAACAAATAATCTAAACACTTTCATTTGTATGTATTCAAGCAACCTTTGGGCAATACTTTAAACACACACACTTAAATTGATGCTTGTTTAGATTTTCTTTAATTATTAATCAATTCATAATTACAGCGGATAGCAATGCTACCTTTGGGTATACACACCATCAACCGTAACATGGGTGATCAATACTTTAGTTGTTACTCAATACACCCAATGATCCACCTTTGGGTGATCTCCTAGGATATACTAAGTAAGCAATTGATCAATCAAGTAACTTTTCATGTCATATAGCATCCTTTAATCATGATCAATTATGAATCTTTACTTTACCGTCACATTAAATATAACCAGACCACTTTGGTGATTAACAAGTTATACGTAATGTGAACTCTTTTCTTATAATCTTTATAAAAAAAAATTTTATATGTATTAACATTTTATAATAGATTAGCCTTTCACATTTCAGAAAGCAGCGGAAACGGTTTTACGGTTTTTTTTTTTTTATTTCAGGGTATGGACCGACCTGTCCTAACCACGGACCGACCGGTCCGGTTTCCCGAGACCATTATGCACCTCATGGACCGACCGGTCCGGTTTCCAGAGACTCGAATGCATCTCATGAACCGACCGGTCCAACACATGGACCGACCGGTCCACTTTCCCTAGATCTTTATGCCCTTAATGGACCGACCGGTCCAACACATGGACCGACCGGTCCAACACATGGACCGACCGATCCGGTCTCCTGGACCTTTACGCACCTTATGGACCGACCGGTCCGGTCCCTAACGGTTACCTTCATGTTCTTCGATGAACAGTCGCGAATTTAAAATTTTCAAACTTTAAAAAAATCCCATAACTTTTGATTTACTTGATGGATTTTAATGAATTTTATACTGATGGATAGATAATTTCATCCTCTACACATTGATATAACTTTTAGATCATTTCCAGATTCAATGCATTGACGAAATTCTTTAAGAGAAAACGAGTTTTTTCGGTTTTATCCATCAATATGCTTTAAAGTGAAACAAATGATTCTAGGGTGGCTCTGATACCACATGTAAGTTTAACCTTATGATTACAAACATGTAATCCATCCCATAATCTCCACTAGAACAAATGAATCAACAAGTTCATATTGATGGAGTTTTCGGTTATGAGAAGGAAGAGTGTCTAACCTTGATCCATTGCATTGTTAGGCATGATGATGGTTCCTTGATGATTGTTTGATCTTCTCCTTCCCTTCCTTACTGCGATCTCCCCTTCGACGGAGCCGGGGTGTTCCGATTCCGATCACAATCTCTAATCTCTCTTTTCGGTTTCTATGTTGTGTCTTTTCTTCTCAATTCAGAAAAATGAGAACATGTCACTGCAATAACTTCCTCCTCTCCCTTATATATGAGGGCCCACGAAATTAGAGAGAAGGAGGAGGGAAATGTGTCTCTTAATGAGACACCCTTTCATTTAAATACAACACATAAACTATACTTTAATACATATACATTCATATAAGTTAATCCATTATATATAAATGTATATGAACCTTTAGATTAGATTCTTTATTGGGTGGAGTAAGAGGGTTGACATCAAACCCATTCCGGTATCTTTTATTTGATTCGGTCCATCACCGTATCCCGTTACATATCGGAAACCTTAAACCTTACATTAAACTTAAACTATAATAGTTGGACCGTTAATACTCCGGCCACACTAATGGAAGTATTCTTACATTGCATCTGAGAAAGACCATCCTATTCCATTATCCCTTGTAAGAGAAATCAAGGTTGCGTCGACATATGCTGAAGAAACTTCAGGGAGAGCCACTTGAAGTCGGTGGTTTAATGTTGGATGCGTAGATTTTGGCAATTGGAGTTGAGTGTGGGACCATTCTCTAGCCTCTTTGATTGATTGGAGGACTGTTTCTTCTTATGTGAAGCTTCGATTCTCGAATAACAATTTATTGCGCGTTTTCCACAGGTTTCATAGTAGACAAGGATAGAGAGGACTGAGCCTATTTCATATGGAGATAAGTTAAGCATGCGAAGAAGTTTAGTAAATCATTTGCTTGGAGTATCTATAAGCTCTGGTAGGCTTTAAGAGAGAAGAACCAAGTTCCAAACTAGAACTGTATAGGGACATGAAAAGAGTAGATGAAGTATCATCTTGCTGGTTACATCTTTTGCATAAGTTGTCGGAAACAGATTGCTACTGATGACAGGCAGAGCATTGTTAATTACCATCCACATAAAATCCTTAATTTTGGGTGCAGTTTTGAGATTTCAAATGCTTCTTTTTCAGTTGAAATCGCTTTGAGTATGGTGGAGAAGATTGTAACCTGACTTGAATGAATAAATTCATGATATCTCCAGTATCCACACTAGTAAAATTTTCATTATGATTTGAGCTTATAATCAATTGTAGAATAACGTCTTCATACTGAGGTAAATGAGCTCTTATCGCTGAGATATTCCATTCCTTGGAGGAAGGAGTAGGATTCCATGAATTTGCACCCAAAAATCTATGGTCGAGGGAAAGAAATTGGAGATAATATGAGGACAATATTAATAAAATACACCATCAATTTCATATAAAAATTATCGATAAATATATAACAAATATTTATGTGTGTAAGACTACACATCACAATCACAAATTTGTCATGTACGAATAACTCTATTTTTTAAGTCTGATCCAGTCTAATTTGGATGGATCTATCTTTCTCATTCTTGTCCCATTTGACATCACATGTTAAGGGAGGGTATTTCAGGAATGCTCACCCTTTCAAAGCCCGAAAGCTTAATCGGCCCTCCTATGGTTGGCGCAGTATTTGGACTTAAACGTCTCTGATTAATCAGGAGGTGCGGCGCATCATTGGTAATGGATGAAACACAGCGGTGTGGACGGACAATTGGATACCAGATTTGGAGCCGAGACCCCCGATTAGCCGGCATAATGTAATCAACCCATTACTTAGGGTGGCAGACCTTCTCAATCTTGGTACGTTGACGTGGAGTACTCAGGTACTCCAGGCACATGTTTACCAGCAAGATATTCCGCGGATTCTTAGTCTTTGGCTGTCTTCACAAATGTCGGATGATAGTTTTTCTTGGCACTATACCAAGTCAGGCGTCTATACGGTTAAATTAGGATATGAACTTACTAGGAAATACATCGATGCGGAGACCCAGTTTTCTTTACAACTGCCGTCAGATGTTCCCCTCCGGGCTCATATCTAGAAACTACCGGCTCCCAATAAGCTACGTCATTTTCTTTGGCAGGGTTTAACAGGTGCGTTGGCAGTGAATGAGCGACTTAACCATCGCCATATTCGGGATTCTGCAACTTGTTCCCGATGTGGCGCGAAGCTTGAGACTATTAATCACACGCTGTTCACATGTCCTCAGGTTTTGGAGACGTGGGTTATGTCTGGTATCACTACAGAGGTCCCAAATTTCCCCTCAGAGAGTTTACAATCTAATTTTGATACTCTTTTTTGGCGGTTACCTCCGTCTGTTGGCATGTCTACGATCTCTCAGACTTTTCCCTGGATCCTCTGGTATATCTGGAAGGCAAAGAACAACAAAATTTTCAAGGTGATAAACCGATTACCATCAGAGATTTTCACTTCTGCTCTCAAGGAGTCCAGGGAGTGGTTTCAAGCGAATAAAAATGAACATGTGGTCGACCCCCAACCTATTTCCGATACCTGCATGCCGGTAGCCACATTCACTTGCTTTGTGGATGGTTCGTGGAAGCATGAGGATCGAACAAGTGGAGTGGGATGGGTTCTACAGCTTCAAGGTGGGACGACTGATCTTCTGGGTCTACAAGGGAACTTGCAAAGTATTTCCCCCCTACAAACGGAGATACATGGCCTGCTATGGGTCATGCGGTGCTTAATTCCAAAGAGACGTTATTGCTCTACATTCATAACCGACGAGTGGTAGATGGTAGAGTCTTCACACGAGTGGCCCAGCTTAATTCCAAAGAGACGTTATTGCTCTACAGATTTTGTGCAGATGGTAGAGTCTCCACACGAGTGGCCCAGCTTTCAACCAGAGTTGCGTGATTTGGCAATCTCCGGGAATCATTCCCAGAATTCGATCTCATCTACCGACAATAGAAGAACAATAAGAGAGCGGATTTCCTAGAGAGGATTGTCCGTACGCGGGATACTATTTTTAATTTTATTAGCACCTCGGTTCCATATTGGTTTTCAGATACATATAATGTATTTGCTTAATTGATACTGAGGTGTGTCCGTGACAACAACAAAAAAAGACATCACATGTTATATTAATCTCTTGTAATTGTTGATTTAATATCAAGGTCTTTCATATGCTATTTGTAACATCCCTAAACCAGATGTAAGAGGTCCTGACACTTAGAATAAATTAGTGGGGGTTTAGAGAAATAATGAAATAGTCAGTAAAAATCAGATTACTGGGATTCCAGTCTCTAAGTCTTTATCCTTTTTCAAAACGGTGATTCCAATTTGCAGATTCTTCTATTCGTCGTCATCAAAGAATCCATTAACAATAGTGTAAGCTAATTTCCCCACCGCTAGGAGCCAAGTTTTTTCTTGATGGTTGTGGGAGCAAAATTCAGTTTCTTTTTTGCTCAATTGGTTGCAGCAAAAGAAATTGCAGTTAAAAATATGTGAAGCGAATAAAAATGGATGTATATTCTCATTTTCCATATCGGCAAAATTGATACTAACTGGAAGTATTCACCGGAAAAGAGAAAAGAATAGAAAGAGAAAGAAAGTGATCAATATATTAAGATGATAATCAATTGGGTCTATTGTGTCTAGTTTCATCCATTAGATTAGTTTGTTTCTAAAAGTCACAAGCACATATTGACCCACCATTTGATTAATCCTCGAGAAACTAGAATCTGGTGATATCTTGATCATAGATCAATCTTGGAGAAGATGTTTGCACTGTTATATTCGTCAAAGTTCGTCAATCATGGGTATTGGATATTTATCCAACAAAATGGTCTTGTTCAATGCTCAATAATCCATTCAAAAGCGCCAATTGCCATCCTTCTTATTAACCAGCAGAGCTGGACTAGAGAATGGGCTCATACTCTGAATTATACTCGTAGTAATCATCAATGTCACTTGTCTCTCAATCTCTTCCTTCTGGATCAGAGGATACTTGAATGGCCTGAAACTTGTACCAGGTTCCAACACTATTGCATGTTCTTGCCTCTAGATAGAGGAAGAACATGTAGCTTTGGAAATACCATGGGAAATTCAGCGATGACCGCCGCAATCGCTGTATGTATTTATGGTTGCCTCGCCAAATCTCTTCCTTATAACCCTCCTAACTCCACTATCACTCCTTGACCATGCTCCTCTACCACCTTCATCAAGGCTTTTAAAGAAATTACTCCACAACACTCAGATCTCCACTAAGTTCAACTTTACTGCCATGATGCATGAATCACATAAATTGGAATTTCCAATTCATGTCGCCCAAGGTCTCGAGCCATTGAGTTCCTATTATGACATCAACACTTTCTTGCCCTAAAGGAAGGAAATTGGCGAGGACAGTGAGCCATTCAGCCCATCTTTATATCGTGACATATGCCATGGACTATGTCTCTAGTTCCTGCCATCACGTCATAGCCAATGGTTTTAAAAATGCAATTAGTGGTTAATTAACCGTGGTTACTGATGTCGCCATCTTCCTAAAATTTTTATGGTTTTTGGTGTGATTTTCCATTGATAAATCTCTGAAACACACTTTAAATAAAAAGAAACAAAAAGGAAAATTAGCAAAAACGAAAAAAGAAAAACAAGAAAAATAGAAACTTAGACTTATTCTTTATCAAAAATCTATAGGTAAGCGAACTAGTCCCCGGCAACGGCGCCAAAAACTTGATGCTCCCCGTTTTTAAGGGGGAATATGCAAAAGAGTTTTAAATTTATAAACCCTAATCTGCAAGTGCACAGATGACAATTGTAGTACTTAGGGGTCGATCCACAGGAGACTATGTTGTTATGCTATAAATCTATATGATGCATAATAAGCTAAGAGCAAACATATTTTGGGGTTTTGGGGTTTATGTTAAAATAGATATGCAATAAAATAAAGGGATAGATAAATCAAAACATGCAAGATAAAAAGGAATTAAAAGGAACTAATGCAACATGAACTACACGGTTTTTAAAGAGATGCAACTAGTGTTCTAGAGCTCAAATCACCATGGTAGAATCATTCCCCTTTCGAGGCTCTGAAACCTATGATTCCTACCCCAATAGACTCAGCTTTCACATGTTATTGTAGGGTGGATTCACGCTGTAAGAATTAGATTCGATTGCTCACTAGACTCTTTAACTAACCTTTCGAATTATTAAGACGCCTAGCCTATCAAATATTAGATCCGAATGGTACAAAAGTTTTTGGAATCGGTACCAATCTAATATCGGTCACTAGGTAGCTAGTCTAGATCATGCCTTGAGCACAAATAAAGATAGAGAATCATGCTAGAAACAAACTCAATAAATATGTAGAAGATGCAAGCAAAAGAACTTTAAAATAACTTTATATCAAACATACAACTACTCTACATGTTATGAAACATGGAGCAACTAGAGAAGTTGATAAAACAGTAGATTCGTGATAGATAAGTGCTCGGCATAGGTAGATCTCTCAGCACAAGGCTTGAGAAGAACACCATGGCCTTCATCGCTCTTTTACAAAGGATAAAGATGAAGATCTAAAGAGAATAACAAAAATACATGTTTATTATTGATTTGTGGTGCCTAGGGCTGCTCTCCTTCTCTCAAGAGGGTTTCAGTTCGGGCAAAAATGTCTTTTTGTCGATAAGTGCGCAGAAGTGGCCACGGCACCGATTGGTCACACCGGTCACGTGACTTGGTCCGGCGTCTGGCTCAAAATCATCTCCTTGTGCGTGGCTTCAAGTAAATGAGCCGGCCCATGGGTTGGTTCGGTGCTTAGGCCCATTTTGGACTTGATTCTTCTTCTAGGCAGAATGACATACCTTTCGTAAAACTTGAATAACTTCCACTCTACAACTCTAAATGATATAATTCCAACTCCATTGGAAATCTGACTCAAAGGTCTATCTCCATGTGAAATTTCACCGCCGTCCAAGTTGTTTGGTCATCCGGCCGTAGCTAGGCCTCTGCTGTTTAACTTCTGTCCAACTTGGGAAATTGTGAAATCTTCAACTTGGGGGACTTAGATAGGATCCTTTGACCTTGGTAAGTTGTTGTAGGATGAAGAATACTCATTTTTCTCCATTTTACGCCCTTTTTGATCATTTGACCTATATGACTCTTCAAAACCAAATATACGAGAAAACTACCTCTTTTGATAGAAAATCTTATTTAAATAGTATATAAAATAGGGAAAACGGATAGTAAAAGTGGTAAAATACCGGGTATATCAACTCCCCCAGACTTACCCTTTGCTTGTCCTCAAGCAAACAAAAGGTCAATCAGGAAAGAAGATTTGAAAATACGGGAACTCACATATTCCTTGATCTTGTTTCTTTCTCTAAACATGTAATCCACATAAAGACAAAGTGAGTTCATGGACACTTTTCATCATCTCCCATCGTGATTACGAAAGTATGTCCTAAACTGTTGTCCCTGCAAAATCTCAACTTCAAATCAATCGATTCTTTTACCCTCTTAGATTCTCAAAGATCTCCGATCGGTCACTAGGTGTCTGAATCAATTGTCCAGAACAAGCCCTACAATAATGGTTACTTGATTCTGAAATTAAAACGTTGTTGATCAAAGAAAGGTTTCATCATTCCCAACTGATTTTGACTCACTAAAACGGTTTTTGAAAACGATTTTGAAAACGATTTTTGAAAACATAAATATCCAACACGAACAAACGCGTTAGTAGCAACAATCCCCCCATACTTAACTTGCACCGTCCCGGTGTAAATTAAATCAAATTAAGGGTGAAGTGTTGGAAAATAAAAATAAATAATTGAAAAAGGTGGAGAATAGAACGAAGTTACCGGATAGAGAAGCTCAATTTCTCCCAAAGTTGAATCGATAGATGGTGTTTAAAGAAGGGTCTTCAATGTAATGACCCATTCAGGGTCTATGGCCGACCGGAGCGGCTTCGAGGAATTTTAACTTGGAAAAATTAAAATACGTCCTTAGGAAGGTTTCGCTCAAGGAAAAGCGGGGATCGCCTGGGGAAAAAAATAATTTTGGGTTGAAAAAAAATAATTATTATGGGACAGTTAGCGTGTACGGTGGACCGAGCAACGCTCAAGGAAACATCGAGCCGTGATCGGGGGAAACATGTGGCTAGAAATGTGTCACACCATGAGTTGGTAGGATAAGCGGCTCACGTTGTGCCACATCGCCTAAATTTTTAGCCACTCTTGTGGTTGGTAAAACGAGTGGCTCTCGTTGCGCCACGTCGCCCGAGCCGTGTGGCGCAATTTCAATGGAAAATCGTGGCCACCCTTGGAGCCCCTCATGCCACCAACCCTTGGCTATAAATAAGCCCCCTTCCCCATTTTCAAACCATTCCAAAAAACCTCTCCATCCAAACATTTTCTTTCTTGTTCTAAACGCGCAAAAAACCTCTCCATCTTGTTTCAGTTCGGGCAAAAACGTCTTTTTGTCGATAAGTGCGCAGAAGTGGCCACGACACTGATCGGTCACACAGGTCACGTGACTTGGTCCGGGGTCTGGCTCAAAATCATCTCCTTGTGCGTAGCTTCAAGTAAATGAGCCGGCCCATGGGTTGGTTCGGTGCTTAGGCCCATTTTCGACTTGATTCTTCTTCTAGGCAGAATGACATACCTTCAGTAAAACTTGAATAACTTTTACTCTACAACTCTAAATGATATAACTCCAACTCCATTGGAAATCTGACTCAAATTTCTATCGCCATGTGAAATTGCATCGCCGTCCAAGTCGGTTTGGTCATCCGGCCGTAGCTAGGTCTCTGCTGGTTAACTTCTGTCCAACTTGGGAAATTGTGAAATCTTCAACTTGGGGGACTTAGATAGGATCCTTTGACCTTGGTAAGTTGTTTTAGGATGAATAATACTCATTTTGCTCCATTTTACGTCCTTTCTCCATTTTACGTCCTTTTTGATGATTTGACCTATATGACTCTTCAAAACCAAATATACGAGAAAACTACCTCTTTTGATAGAAAAGCTTATTTAAATAGTATATAAAATAGGAAAACGGATAGTAAAAGTGGTAAAATACCGGGTATATCAGTTACAGTTTAATGAATAGTTTATGTTTAACCAATTTTATTTGGTTAATATTGAAGAGATTATTAGTTCATGTTATTTTACAAAGAGTTTGTAAAGTCTGTGTAGTAAAGTAGAGAGTTAAAAAGTCTGGAGAGATATGTTTAGTGGCATTACTAGGGGTGGAATACGCAACCAACCCTAAATTTGGTCCAAAACTTTTAGACTTCAAAGAGAAACTTGGAAAAAAATGATAATTAGGTCTAGGTGGACAAATTAATCGAACCAAACAATCGAATCCAAACCAATCCAAACCAAACCAAAGTGAATACACATACCATTTGTTGAGTTTATTCTCCACCCGAATGGTTTAGAGAGATACTTTGGATAAACATGTCAATTAGGCCAAAATCCGAAACTTGGTCCGGTTTGATTTTGGAAAAAAAATGGAAGTCGGGATACTCTAAATCCAAAACAACTAGTTTTTTTTTACTATCCTCATTGGCTATAAAGTTTTGGGTTTAGTTTCGGTCGGATTTGGATTGGACAATTATTCTATTAACGATGAAATTTTTAGTAAATCAAATACTATTAGGTTCTTGAATAAATATTATAATCTTTATAGATCTGAAACCAAAGCATTAGTTTTTTTCCCAAACGTTATTCGATCATGTGACTTCTAGGTTTTTGTCTTTAGATCTTTTTCAGTTAAATTAAAAACACTTAACTTTCACAATCAAAACAATAGTTACTAGCATTGCATATTTCTCTAATTTGTATATCTATGTCGCAATAATAATATAATACACTATCAATTTCTTACAAAAAGTATGCATAAATATATATTACAAATCTTTATGTGTATAAGACTACACATTGCAATCACAAATTGCACACGTTACGTATGTGATAACATCATTGAAATTTTCAATAATATCATTAGACTAATATGCATACAAATAACTAAAATATAAAAAGTCTCGTCAAAATATAAAATGCAAGTAACTATAATGTACTTGTAATTTATTTATGGTGGGATTGGTTTATTAAAGTAGTAAAGGTAACAATGGTGGTATTTCATGGTGAGACAAGAAAAATAAGAAGCTTGTCATATTAGGTCACAATATCTTACAATGGATTTCTTCACTAGATATATCAAGTCTGATCCATCCAAATTGGATAGATCTATCTTTCTCATTCTTGTCCCATTTGACTTTACATGATTATAGTAATCTCTTGTAATTGCTTAATTTTTTCTCTCGGTCTTTCATGGGCTTTCTACTCTGTTTCATGTGATTGTTGACTCAAAAGTACTATCATAGCTCACATATGCGGCAAGACCGATTATGAACCAAAAACCTATGACCGATTACATCATATAAAGGATGCTTCCAAAAATGATTATGCCAAGAATCAAGCACCACCATGGACGAGTTGATAAATCATGTTAGCAGGTAGATTATACTGCAATGTCGAAGATATCTATACACAATCGATGTAATTATGTCAAAATCTTGATCAAGTGAAATATTATAAAGAGCTTCTGTTGAACTTGGGATCGAGCTCTTCACTGAATTTATAATGAGGTCGAGATTCTTGTTAAGTAATATGGGCTTGATTAGATCGAAGAGAAAGAAAGAGATCGGTATTGAGTCATCTTGGGAAACCTACTCGAGAGTGGTCAGTTAGTGTTCCGAGCAGAGAGCGAGATGAATGATTAAGCTAATTATAATATACTCAAATACGGAAAGAAAACGGGAATTAAAAAATGTACTTGCGAAAAAGGTGTAATTGCAACATCGGTTGTACCAAAAATATGGTACAACTATATATAGTACAAGTATTTAAAGTTTGATGTACATATGGTTACATTCTAACCATATATTTATCATAAAGTGACCCCATATGCATAAAGTAGCCATTCTTTGTTAATCAATTCTAACAAAACTGGGCTTATTCTTTACGGACCGAAAATGGGATTTAGGCTAAGCCCAAATCCATATACAACAACTTCTTGCATTTGTAGATGAAAATGAGCTCATCATTACTATAGTCATAATATGGAAGATGGTGTGTTAAAAAATATGGTATAACCAAGGAAAACCCCAAGAATCAACAATTTAGAAGCTTCATGTCGGCTCAACGGTGGACGGATAGAATTTTTGAGGACATTCCACAGATGTCCTAATTTGAGATCTTTGTGCCATGTGATTATCCAGTATCTTGTAATCAACATCGACGGCATGGACGGTGTAGAAAAAGGATCACATGATTGTAGATATTTCATATTTGAAGTCTCAAATGTAAAAAAAAAAAAATTATTAAAACATGATTTAATAATTTTACTCAAAATTTATGATTTGTAATTTTTCGTCAAACATGATTTCACAAGTCATTTATAAATTAATTTATTTAAATCATTTTATTTATCAAATTAAATGGATCGGGTCAAAGTCAATCCAACTCATTTAAATTTGATAGGTTTATGGGTTGATCCAATATATATACTAAATGAGTTGAGTTGAACTATAAATCATTTAACCCTAAACTCGTTAGAGTTATGGATTGGATTGGGTTGGGTTGGTATACTTATTTTGACACTCCTGAATATACCCTAGGAAACACCTGACGAAGAGAAATTTAACTGTTGGGCTCCACATGCAGTAATTGATATTGAAGGAAAATGACCATTTTGCTAGAAACCTTCTTCTTTTCATGTAAAGATATCTCTTCCTCCAGTAGCGCGTTTGGTATTCCGAAAAATGAACAAATGTACTAATTATATGATAAAAGGGACATTTGCTAGTCATAAGAACATACAAATATTATCATCAAATCAATAACACACACTTGTAATGGTCTCTCTTACAAATAAATAATCAATCTTTTGGTTTGGATTTTTTTTTCACAAATATTTGATTTGAATAAGATCAACGAAACATTTAGGTAAAAATTTTGATTATTGACGGCAATTTATTCTACATATATTTTACAATGTATAAAAACATTTCAAATTGCGTGAGATGTTTAACTGTAAGAAGTAAAAATCCGGCTAAAATCATAGGGTTTAAGCTATTTATGTTAGGTTTTTATTAAAGTGTAAATTATCTAATATGCTATAAATTGGAAAAACATTTTCCAATATGCCATTGTCTTTTATTCCTTTCAAAATCTGCCATCATTTTGTCTTCTAGTGAAAAACCGTTTTACAATTCTATCGTTTTTCTTCTTTCTTCCTTCTTTCTTCTTCCTTTCTCTTTCTTTCTTTCTTCAACCGAAATCCTCGCTCTCTCTCTCCTTGCTCTCTCTCTCTCTCTTTCTCTCTTTTAGTTTCTCTATCTTACTCTCTTAGTTTCTCTCTCTACACTATGGAACTCTCTCTTTCTCATCTCTCTCCGAAACGGACGTCTCTCGGTGGTCGACGGTGTTAGACGGTAGTGAACATAGGTTCTCTCTCTGAGCGTCTACTATGGTAGATTTTATATTTCTTGTCCTCCGTCTTATATTTTTTGTCCCCCGTCTTGTATTTCTTGTCTCATTCTCTCTCTCTCTCTCTCTCTCTCTCTCTCTCTCTCTCTCTCTCTCTCTGATAGACGTCCATGTCTTGTATAGACGTCTTCTCTGATAGACGTCCATGTCTTGTATTTCTTGTCCTTTGCAATCAATTTTTTGTCCTCCGATGGTCACTGTCTCGTCCATCGTCTTCGAATCTATAGACACGTCTTGCAATGAATACGGTTCGAGTTCTGAATAAAATGGAATTTGGTTTGGAATCGGTTCGGTCTTTGTGTTTTGTAAGTAAATCTCTTGTCGAATGGGTCGTCATGGACAAGAAATACAAAACCTATCACAGTAGACGTCCATCGTCTCAGAGAGAGAAAGAGAGAGTGAGAAAGAGAGAAAATGGTTTCAAAAATAAAAGAAAAAAGTAGAGAAGATGGTGAATAGTGAATGACATTTTTGTAAATACCTAAGTTTATTAAAGGTCATTTCGTCTTTTTACCATGAACGTTCGTACAGTTGTAGCAGATTTTGAAAGTCATTTTTGGAAGTGGCAGACTGCAAAAGATTTTGTGGAATTATGGCAGATTAGGCCATAATCCATTTCTTAAATACGATTTAGACTAAAACTTTACTCTAAATTAGTAGAGAGGTCCAAAACCATTATCATAATACACGTATGAAGATTGAATTCTTATTAATCTGAATAACAAGAGTAATGATTGTTTCAAGACTCAAAAAGAGATTTTAACCAAAACGAGATATCGCTTTACCTGGTATGAGTTGAGCAGTCTCCTGGACCAAGATGGGCAAATCCATGCCTATAACCGTTATAACTATAAAACAAGAAAAATTGACCTCCATTTAAACTATTTAATAAATGTTTCTTTGGTTTGTTGGCAAGATTAAAGTGGTAGCTTTTTTGAAATCATCATGTCTCAAATTCGAATTTTCAAAATATATAAACAAAAGAACAATACCGTTCAATTTTTCAGTAAAACAATTAAATAGACCGATTCTTTTTTTCTTGATTTTAATAATTAGGCCTCGGCAACCGGATATTCGGTTCGGTTTCGGGTCGGTACCAATCGGTTCCGGGTATATTGAGTTTAGATATTTTATACCCTTATAGGTACCCATTGAATTACGGTTCGGTTTCGGTTCGGTATCTAGCGGTTCCGGGTCGGTCTCGGTTATACCCAAAATGCCACCAAACATAATATTACGACAATACTGAAACAAGTTCATAATAAAAATCCAAAAGCAACTTAATAGTTTTGAAACAAAATAACAAAATTAAAAGTTGAAATCCTAAGATAGGTAATTCTCCTTGCCTCATTAAAAAACCTTAATGTGAAAATCACATTGAAGGAAAAAGAGTACAATTCGAATTACCTATTGTTTTGAAACAAAGTACCGAACTTAAAAGTTGAAATCCTAAGCAAAGCATTATACAAAAAACAGTTAAAATGACACAATATTTGAGTAATCTAGAGAGATATTCCCTTTCTATAAAGTAACACAAGATTTGAGAGTTTACAAGACAATGATATTAAATAAACAAAATTAAAGAGTTTAAACCTATTCAAAGTGATAAACTTTATAAGTTTCAACTCAAACCTTCAAAATACAAAAATAACCACTACAGGAAATATGGGTATTGATAGCATTAAAAGATAGCGTGTTTTAGGTCTATGCTATGTTTGAATGAATCGCGATTTAAAGATAGCGTTTCGTAAATTGTAAACGCTACAAATGATTTAAGCGGGATTATATGAAATTGACGCGGCCAATTTTCTGGTTCTGAAGTTTAATGTCCCGCTATTGAAAATGTTAAGAGGGAAAAATGGGAAATTTTGGCTAAGGCAAAATAAAAGAAAAACCGAAAATCCCTTTATCATTTTTTCCCTACAGCAAAAAAGATCAAAAACTTCTTCTCTCTTGCGATATCACTCGATTTCTTGATAAATTGAGCTCAAATTCTGCAACTCTCACTCGATTTCTCTCGATCTCACTAGCTTTCTCAGTCTCGATCTCGATTTCCCACTGTATCCACTTGATTTATCAGTCTCTAAACTCGATTTCTCACAATCTCTCCCTCGAATCTTCAATAGGTATGTTCTCATTCAATCGTAGCTTCTTTGTTCTTTGGAATGAAAAACCATTTTGATTTGGGGTTTCGATTATTGAGTTGTGTGAACATTGATGCGGAACTTTGTGATTTTGGGTATCGATTTTGAATTTGGGTTTTGTTTCTTAGATTCAGTTAACATGCATGTCGAAGTTTGGCACATTTCTTGTTTCAATTTTGATTATCGGTTTTGATTATGATGTTTGGGTTTCGATTTTATGTTGATTGAAACTGTTCTTCATCTATCAGTTTCAGAAATGGCGAAGACAAGAGGAGGAGGTCAAGTTGGTTCTCGTCGTAGTAGACGTAATCAAGGCTTGGAGGTAGAAGATGTTACACCACCAGTTGCTCCTGCAACAACAATAAAGGTGAATAAGAAGGTGAATAAGAAAAGAAAAGCAAAGAAAGTGGGTACGAGAAGTAGTACTAGAAGCAAGAAAGTGGCTGCTCAAGATGATGAGGTAGAAGATGTTACACCGCAAGATAATGTGGTTGAAGAACCGCAAGATGATTTGGTTGACAGTGTAACACCGGAAGTTGTGGAAGAAGAGAAGGGTAATGACAAAGAAGATGTAACACCGGAGGCTGATCAGACTGAGAAAGCAATGTCTGAAAATGAGAAAGAAGATTCTGAGATAGAAGGAGAAGCTTGCTTGACTGGACAGGAACCGCAGGACGATGAAGAAGAAGCTGCCAATATGGAAGAAGCTGCCAATATGGAAGAAGCTGCCAATATAGAAAGAACTGCCAATATGGAAGAAGATGCCAATATCGAAGAAGCTGCCAATATGGAAGAAGATGGTGTTGGCAATGGTCAAGATAATGCGATTCCTAGCAATACTGATGAAGGAAGTCAGGTACCAGAGGAAAGAGTGAAAGAAAGAAGAAAAAGAGGACCAACAAAGATGCGTAAAGTGGCTGAAAATCCTAATGAAAAGGTTTCAGTTTCTTTCACTGAATTTGGTGATCATGTTGGACCTGGTTCAGTAAAATTATCATCTTTTCTTGGTGTCCTTGTGAGTGAACGCATTCCGGTTACACTTGATGATTGGACAAAACTTGATGCAGTGACTAAAGAATCATTGTGGGAAGAAATTCAGGTATATATTTATATGCAACAATTTTTTTTGTTTAACAAATATGAAACATGTTTGACCTTTGCTTGTTGTACTTGATGCAGGGGAGGTTTGACTTGCAAGAAGAATGGAAAAAAATGTTATTTTCAAGCAAATGTGTAATACCTGGAGGGCTAGGAAGTCAAGGCTAGTGTCAAAAGTATGTGCTGCGAAAACAGCTGCTGAGAGACTAGCTTTAAAACCCAGCAACATCCCATCCAATCAAGTGTGGAACTCTTGGGTTAGGAGCAAGTGTAGCACATCTTTCACAGTTAGTAAATTTCTTGTTTATATGTCATGTCTTATAGATTTAATCACACTCATATTTATAATGTAGGAAATAAGTAACAAGTACAGGAAGATGAGACAAAATCAGATTCCTCACACCACCAGCCGCAAAGGAATGCTTCGTTTAGCTGATGATTTGGTAATAATAGTTGTCAATATCTATATATATTGTTAGCATAAAATGGTACTGAGATATGTATGTACTTTAATTATATAGAAAAAAAAGAGTTTAAACCCAAGTAAGGTGAATAGGAGTAAGGTATGGATTGCGGGACACACTCATGCTGATGGTAGACCTGTGAAGCCTGAATTTGCCGAGACTATTGTAAGAATTCTCGAACTTGTTATATTGTGTGTAAGTAATGCATCATGATCAATGAGTTTTTTTGTGTTTAAATGTTTGTCTCAGAAACAAATACAATCACTTGATAGTGAAATGGACTCTACATCAGCTGCTGATAACATAAGGGAAGATGCTGTGAGCAAGATTTTGGGAAGAGACAAACCTGGACGAGTAAGGGGGTTTGGTAGAGGGATTACGGCTACTAAGTTAGCGTTTCTGCAATCTAGAGACGCAAAGATGGCAGAAATGAAAAGTGAGATTGATGAGTTAAAGGGACTGGTTAGAGACTTAGTTGGAAAGAAGGTAATCCTTTTCATTACATTTGGTCAAATGGTTTGGTTTTAAGATATTAACAAAATTATTTTCCTTATCTCAGAAAAGTAATGGTGATACTGAAACATGTGAGAGTAGTGGTGGATTCAAAGTAGGAGTTAGAGTACAAATACTGGATTGGATTCATTCAGGAGAAGTAGTTGTTGGTGAAGGAGAATTTTGTTCTGCTGAACCGATGTACAAAATTGATCGTATACCAATTGGTCCTAATGCAACGGCTGTCCTTGTTAAGTCTGTACTAAGCTCAGAAGCTCCTCTCTGGAGGCCTACATCAGATGTGTTATATCTTGAGGAAGCTGTTGGATGCAAAATACCTTGGCCAATGGACAAAGTGCTTTTGTATAGGGATCCAGTCACTTCTGAAGATGTATCCATGGTAAAGATTTAATTTCCAATATAATTTTCTTGTAGTGAAGTGATATATCTCTAATCATTAGCCTCTTACATTTTAGCAAAACAAGGAAGGTGAAACTCGAAGATGCAAAATATTTGATTGGGATAATGAAGACGATGAGGTTATTGCTGAAGGTCTCGTGTGCTCATCTAACTCCAAAGATAGGGTTAACAATATACCTCTAGGTCCAAGTGCTGTTAGTATTCAAGTTGTGAAGGTGTTCAATGATAATGCTCCTTTGTGGAGGCCAAGTGCTGATATTAGTGTAATTGGTGATGCAATTAACGAGAAAATCGCATGGCCAGTTCAAAAGATTGATGTCACGGCTGCAGCCACTCCAGATGCAACACTACCTAAAGCAGTGGTATGTTATTGAAATTAAGTTTTTCATTTGTTTGTCTGTTGATTGATGTTGGAAATTTCATTGATGTTGGAACTTGCTTCTATTATTTGCTTTGAGTTGTAGAGTCCAGGCAGCAATAGTTCCACCAAAAGTCCAAAGCAGAAGTGTTTTCTTTTAGATTGCAGCAACTCTGGGCGTAAGGTAGCTGAAGGAAGAGTAATTTCAACAGATCGAGAAGATACGTGCCATCATGTACCCCTAGGTCCAAATGCAAGCAAGGTCTGTGTAGAAGTGGCTAAGATCGGTAATGCAAAGGTCTGGAGGCCAAGTTCAGAGATTGAATTTATTTCTGATGCAATTGGTTCATTTGTAGCATGGCCAAATGATAAAATAAAGTTCGTGTGAAACTTAGATAATTATGATATTGGTATTGTGTGTAAAACTTATTGTGTCTTGGTATTGTATTGCCGGTTATGGATATTAGATTGTGATATTGGTATTGTGATATTAGATTGTGTAATATTGGTATTGTGATAGTAGATTATGGTATTGGTACGTGTTAAAATTTAATGAACCTCGAAACCTCAAAAGTTTAAACCCTAAACCCTAAACTAAATCTTTAAACCCTAAACCCTAAACTAAATCTTTAAACCCTAAATTAAAGTTAAAACCCTAAATTAAATCTTTAAACCCTAAACCCTAAATTAAATCTTTAAACCCTAAACCCTAAAAGTTAAACTCTAAACCCCAAATTTAAACTCAAAACCTCAAAAGTTTAGTTTAAAATTCTAAATCCTAAACTATAAAACATAAATACTTGAGTAAAAAATCTAAACCCCAAAGTTTAAACCCTAAACCCTAAACTATGCCTTATTGTTTATGAACATATAAGTTAGATAGTTGGAATACTAACCTATATTAATTGTTCTGAATTTTAAAATTTTATACTTATAAGAAAAAATATTCTAAAAATTGAAATATTTATATTGAATTTTTTAAAAAAGTAATTTATTTTTTTCATTAATAAACTATTTAATATGATAATTTTCTGATTTTTTCATTAATAGCCAATGAGAAGTAACCTCCCAGATTGTAGGACGAATCCTACACCGTTAGATAACGCCGACTTTGATCTCAGCCGTCCTTTCTTATTGTTGACGCGATTAATGTACACCGTTGATCTGTCTCGCTAACTTTGATATGAGCCGTTCTTGTTCTTAGCCAATGAGCATTAACCTATATTGTCCTTAGCCAATGGTGTGGAATCTCCGAGATTGCAACTTAATGAACCTAGACCGTTGATTCGTTTCACTTATTCTGATCCGAGCCGTTCATTTTTTGGATTCGTCGTGTAAAGAACATATCAAACAAAATTACAGAACACAACTCATCTTTAGGGTTTACCAAAAATTCCCCAAATCGCTTAGAGTTTCAGAACGGATTCATCTCCATCGTGACCAAATGGATAAGACGTGGATTTGGCTGCCAAGGTATACACTAAATTCTATCGAGCTTACTTATATTTCATTACTTCTGCATTTTAGAATTCGGATTTCGCTAGCTTTGTTTGATGGATAGAGATACTATCTCTAGACTAGTGAGAACAGAATCATGATTTCCATTGGTGTTGTCGTGTTCTTAGGATATGTCTAAATCTGAGAACGATTTTGTGTGTTTATGATGGGATTTGGTGTATTCGTAGATGTTCATAGAGTTATTAATGATGTTCAACATATATCCTAGTGAGTGTTCGTTGTTTAATCTCTCAATTTCATATATCCTAGTGAGCTCTGACATCACACTTACGGTTCATATACAATCTCATATAGATTTGGTTATGCCATGTTGGCTCGGATTCGTAGCAGACCATTATCTTGCAAAATTTGTTGTTCGACCTCTTGCTTGTTTAATTTGCTTACGTTTTCAGTCTCATAAAATTTTATATCTTTAGTCATTTTATTGTCCTCAATCTAAATTCTTTTCCAATTGACAATGTAGGAATAGTCTCGAGTACTCAGAAGGAGCAACGAACTTCGCCAATTCATCAGCAAGAAGATTGGAAAATCTGTCTGAAATGCTATGCCCATGTAGAGATTGCCGCAATTTATGCCATCAGTCTACAGATAAAATTGTTGAGCATCTAGTGATAAGGGGTATGGATAAGAAGTATAAGACTTCTTGTTGGAGTTGTCATGGTGAAAAAAGAGCATATACAGAAGACAATGCTCCTCAACATGAAACAGAGGCATTTGACTTGTTTAAGACAGCATTCTCTATGGGTGAAGGTGAACCAAATCAGACGAATGATGATGAAGCATTAGAGGCAAACGACGACGAAGCAGTAGAGGAAACTGAGTTTAGGAAAAAGTTAAGAGAAGCTGAAACTCCATTGTACTCTGATTGTATCAAATACACAAAGGTTTCAGCAATTATGGGACTTTACAGATTGAAGGTTAAGAGTGGTGTGTCGGAGAACAACTTTGATCAGCTGTTGTGTTTAATTCAGGACATGCTACCTGAAGACAATGTACTTCCGAAGAGTTTAGCTGCAGTCAAGAGGCTATCATGAGTTGGAAACAGAAGAGGATTTAGGTGGTGCACCTTTGCCTGTCCAAGAAGTGGATGATTTGGATGATGAAGCTTTTGATGATGATAGTGTTTATGTTAGGGATGATTGTGAAGGCTTGTTAGTGGTAGATTGATAGGTATGTTTGTGGTTTTTGTAAACAATGAAATTTGAAATGGTTTACTAAACATTTTAATATTTATATATTTTGTATTAATTTTAATGGTTTTTTTTACAAATATTCGAAAATATTATATTTTAATTAAAATATAATTCGTAATTATTTTTAATAAATAAATTTCGAATAATTTAAAAACAAACTAATAACACGAAAAATTTGCTATCTTTGCTATAGGTAAAGTCAAATTACGGATTTTAATAACATCTGTATCACGTTATTATAAACATTAACAATTGCACAGTAAACTACGCTATCGTTGTATATTCAACTATAGCACAACAACAATCCGCTATCAAAAGTGTCCGACCTACTATAACGGGCGATGTCACAACGTTTTAGGAAGCGCTATAATAGCTAATTCATAGCGTTTAACGGCCGCTGTTAATGCCCATATTTCCTGTAGTGAACGAAACAAGTTGTGAAACATCAAAGTCTTAAGAGAGAGACAGACGTTGTAATGAAACAAATCTTAAAGCACTAATTTCGGTTTCGGTTTGGTTCCGAGTATTTTTTATCCAAAATACACTAAATTATCCAAAAAATAGTATTTGTTTTTAATAAAAAATAAAACAATAAACTTATATTAGCTATTTTTATCCGAACTACCTACTAATAGATAACAATATTTGAACTAACCGAATTAATTGTAAACATAATAAAAAAAAATTGTAAAATATACTCAAACTATGCATATATATATTTGTGGATTAATTTATGTTTCGGATATTTCGGATACCCATTCGGTTTTCGGTTCGGTTCCGGTTCTTTTTGTTCTAACAAAAAATATCCATCGGGTATTCTTTGAAGTTCAATTCGGTTTCGGTTTGGATAATTACAGGTCGGTTTCGGTTCGTTTTTTCGGTTCCGGTTTTTTTGCCCATCCTTATTAATAATCTTCTAAAACACTGAACATGAACATGATGACATCAATATATCATGGCGATCAAGATAATTTGGCGCCCTCTTAAATTAATTGAATCGACCATGAGAGTGATAAATATTCTTCTTCGTTTATTATATAGGGGATATGGAGCAAGTTTCATATATTTGTTTCAATCTTTAACAAACTTCTAGTTGATACGACTATTGATTCGGATTTTAATTAAGTGGTCCCAGTTTCTCTTGATATAAAATTACATATTTAACACAAAGTCAAGCAACATAAACTTTTTAATAATTCTTTCGTTTCATATTTCATCTTCCAAGAACACCATGTGCAGCTTCTTGTTTAAACGCTAAAGTGAATATAAAGCACGAAAATTCGACACCCAACGTTACATCCATGTATAAGTTAAAATTAATAATAGAAAAACATAAGTGGGAAATATAACATCTAGTTGAGGTCCACATTGGATTCCACTCTCATTTTACTTTTTTATTTTACGTATTATTCCTTACTTCTTTCAAAATTTATTTTATTGTTTTATCTCAACGGAACTAATTTTGTGTTTTGATGACAATATACATACAATAAATTTTCGTGAAACTGTGGCGGTTTCAAATGTTTCAGTTATAATCTTCCAAATATTTGAAATTTAAACTTTCAATATTTCGATTACATTATCTTTTTGTATCTAACTAAAAATTAAATCCGAAAAACAAAAAGAAACAAATCCTTTTTGTTACTACTAATTTTAATGTAGCCACAACCTTATTGATACAATATCCATCCATACCTACAACATGCATAACATAGTAGACAACAATAATGCATGTATTGTGTATGATGAACTGTGGTATTTATAAGACTAATGAAAAGAAAATTTATTCGACGTATTATCTGGTTATCTAAAAACAAAATTACAAAAAAGTCCGAACGTGAAGATCGATAATTAAAAAATTAACATATTTTGATCGTTGGTTTAAAGATGTTATAGACTTAAGTCAAAAACCTTTTGGTTAAAAAAGTGCATCACAACGAGTAAAACTATAATGGGTTAATTTGCCAAGTAACAAAAAAAAAACAATTAGATAACTAACTAAAATTGATTAATGTGGCTAAATTATAATCATAGGATTTAGGGTATTTTGTTACAAGAGAATGGAATGTAAAAAAGATTAGAGATATCTTACCAGCCTTTGAGAAAGAAATATTATGTATCAAGCCAAGTCTCTTTCATGCTGTAGACAAACTTATTTGGCTCCCTTAGTCCTGGGCACATTAACCTGAACCTGTGGACCCGAACCTGTAAGAACCGAAGCTGAACCCGGACCGAAGTTAGAGGTGTAACCTGTTGGGTATGTTTTGACCATACCCGTGGGTACAGGTTCGGGTCCGGGTACCCGAACCTGTACCCGAAGAGGACCCGAAGAGCAACTTGTCACTTAATACACTTTTCATTTATTGTTGCCGAGTCTTGCCGATTCCTCTTCCCAGATCTTCGCCTAAAACAAAAAAAATCGACAAAACCTAAATTCTTCAAACTGGAATCTATAAATCCTCTCCGACCTCGACCATCGTCTCCTCCGTCAGAGACATCTCGATTCTGATCTACAGTAGGAAAATCATCAATCTTCTTCTAACCTTGATTCTTCTTCGATTCATTACAGAATTGGTTTTCGATTGGAGTGTAGTTACAATTTCGTAATTGTTTTGCTTCGATTCGGTTCAGTTTACATCTTATGTTTTGATTTCAATTTGATTTACACCTTCTGTTTCATAATTGCTTTGATTCGGGTATTGTGTTTTTCGAGTTTTTTTCTGTTTCAAAATTGTTACTAACTTACAATTACAATTTCATAATTGCTTTGATTCGAGTCTTGTCTGTTGTAATTGTTTCATATTCTCTGTTTCATGATCCTTTTTGATTCGATTCCATTGTGTAATTGTTATATCATAATCTTGTTTGATTGTGTAATAAAATTAATGATGAATAATCTTGTCTATGTAATTCATAACTCACATTTCTCTAATCTCTAATCTGTTTCATTTGTCTGCTTTATCTTCTCTTATTTATTTATTCTCTAATGATCTACTGATTCTAATATACTTTCTTTTGTCTTTTCGCAGATGGCTTCTAATGTGCACAATGTCCCTGTGGATGATGGTACTGGAGGTAATGTCCCTGATGGAACACCAAATAAAGCAAAAAAAAAAAAAAAGGGTCAACAAGCAGATGGATGTTCTGGTTCTGGTTTGAAGACCAAGAAAAGGTCTTGGGTGTTGCAACACTTCACAGAACAGAAAGAGGATGAAGACAAAGCTAATTGCAACCACTGTGGGAAAGAGATGATTGTTCCATCTGCCTCAGATACTAGTAATATGAAGAATATTTAAATAAAACTTGCAGTGGTTACAAGTTATGGGAAGCAGCTAACAAGTATCAAAACCAAACACCCTTGAACCCTAATGGTGATAGTAATCTTAGTTTTGGAAAGGTTTCTGATACCGTGATTAGGGATGCTACAAATGAAATGATAGTGATAGGTCAGTTGCTTTTAGCCTTTGTAGAGAGCTTAGCTTGGTGATATTTTTGTGCTAAAGCTCAGTTGCCTAAGCCTCACTCTAGAAGGACAACCACTAGGGATATTGTGAAGATTCATGTGGCAAAAAAGGAAGAAATGATGAAGATTTTTGGGCAGAACAAGCAAAGGATCTCATTGACTACTGATATATGGGTTGATCCATTTACTAGGGCTAGTTATATGGTTGTCACAACTCATTTTGTTGATGATTGGTGGGTTTTGAGAAAGTTTATCATAGCTTTCAAGAATGTTTATGATCATCATAGCTTTCAAGAATGTTTATGATCACAAAGGGACATCAATATGCAAGGTTTTGAGATATTGCTTGAAAGAATGGAACATCAAGAGAGTTTTTACTATCACTGTGGATAATGCCACTGCCAACAGTTCAGCCATGAAGCAATTCAAAGAAGGATTTGAAGAAAATGGAGAAGATGCATTTTTTCTGCAAGGGGAATATCTTCATATAAGATGTGTTGCACACATAATCAATTTGATTGTGAAAGAAGGGCTACAAGATATTGGAGACAGTGTGAATGGTATCCGTAATGCCATTCACTTTGTAAGGTCTTCTACACCAAGACTGAAATCTTTTGAAGATCGTGTGGAGTTAGGAAGGGTTCAAAGGGGGAACCTACCTTTAGATGTGAAGACGAGATGGAATTCAACATATCTCATGCTAGAACAAGTTATGAAGTTCAAAAATGCATTTGACAGTATGTTGGAAGAAGATAAGCCATATAATGACTACTTCAGTGAACTAGTGGATGGAAAGAAACGGATTGGACCACCAACCAAAGGTGATTGGGAAGAAGTTGATTGGTTAGTCCAATTCCTCATAATCTTTTATAGGTCTACTTTAGCTATTTTTGCTTCAACCTCTGTGGCTTCTCATAAGCTGTACAATGAAATAGTTAGCATGACTAGAACTATTGGATTATTGAGCAAGACAGGTCCTGATAATTATTTAAGGGCATATGCAACATCTATGTTAGAGAAATTAGACAAGTATTGGGATCCATTCGGATTTCAGGTAGAGATGAATAGGTTGCTGATAGTAGTAAGTGTTTTTGACCCTAGAAAGAAGATGAAGTATGCACAGTTGTGTTTTGGTAAGTTATATGGTAAAGATAGTGCAGAGGCTACTCAGCTATCTGATGCAATTGAGGGTATCTTGGAAAAACTATTTGGGGAGTATAGCAATGCATTAGAAAGAAATGGTGGTGCAAATTCTTCACACTCTCAGACACATGGTTCTTCTCAATCTCAGTCTCAAGATCCATTTGTTGATGAAGTTTTTGATACCACAGTTCTTGGAAATGGTGTTACATACGAAAACATGGACGACATCTACAATGAGTTTATGCAAGAATCTGGATTTCAAGAGAAGACTAATGAGTTGGAGCTGTACTTGAATGAGTGTGTAGAGATTGAAAGTGTCCCTAATGGTTTAGAATATGATGTTCTTTCTTGGTGGAAGCTAAACAGTGCTAAGTATCCAGTTCTTTCATTAATAGCTAAAGATATTCTTGCAATACAAGTGTCTTCCGTAGCTTCAGAATCTGCCTTTAGCACTAGTGGTAGGCTTTTAAACTCATCTAGAAGCTGCTTGACTCACTATACCGTTGAAGTTCTTATGTGTTTGGAGCAATGGCTGAAGTGTGAGATTAAAATGAATGAGAAAGGAATTAAAAGAAAAGAACAGATGCTGGCAGATTTCGAGTTACAAGATGAGCTCATGAGAGGTAAACTTCTGTGTTCTTCATGTTATATTTGATTTTCAGTTATGCTAAATATTTAACATTATTCTTTTTGCTTGTAGAATTTAAGACTGCATTCCATCCGGTGCACCCACAGTAAGGTAGATATAATTTTTACATCATTACCATTGTTTCTTATAATTTAGTCTCATTCTGACATTCTCTTAATCTCTTTCACTCATATTCAAGTTCAAGATGATTCAAGACTTTTAAGACTTGAAGCTTCATGGTTCTTCATGGTTCCAAAATACAAGAGTACAAGCCATTTCATATTGTGTAACTTTGAGTTTGAACTTTGCATTTTGAAGTTGATGTTTACTTTGTATTTCACTTTGAAGTTTGAACTTTGGTTTTTATTTTCGGATAAACACAATCAGACAATCTTTTGAAGACTTGAACATTGTTGTTTCTTGTTTACTTATTTTTTTGGGTGTGTTGGAAATGCATTATTCAGTTCAATTTACAGGTTTAAGTTCATGTTCTTTTACAATATTGGGTAAAAATACAATGCAGAACCTGTACCCGAAAGAAACCTGTAAAAATTTGGGTATTTTGGGTAGAACCTGAATCCGAACCTGTACCGTTAGGACCCGAACCTTTACCCGACTCGAAACATTACAGGTACCTAAATGGGTCTAATTTATGTATACCCGTTGGAACCTGTACCTGTTAGGACCCGAACCTGGACCCGAATCGAATACCCGTATGCCCAGGACTAGGCTTCCTTAAGCCTAAGGCGAATACACTACAAAATTAGATTACCATTCAGTTTTTTTTCAAAGAGACACAGTCCAACTATAACTGTAGCTAGGAAGAGTTCAGGACTTCAAACGGAAAGGTGAAATCTGGAAAGGTATATTCTCACAAAAACTAAAACTCTTCTTGTGGAAGATTATGAAAGGAGCATTACCAGTAGGAGAGAACCTAGTCACCCACAAATTAATCCCACAGTCAAAGTACCTTCACTGTGGAGAACATGAATCTCTAATCCACTTGCTTTTCCACTGTGGTTTTGGAGAATAGTGTGGAAGTTAGCACCATATAAAGAACAAGTGGATCTGGGAAGATCCATCGATAACCAGATGATTAACCATGCTCAAATTGGCAATTTGCCTCCCTCCTTCATGGATCACAAGTGGACACCTCTTTCCTTGGATCTTATGGAATATTTGGACAGCTATAAACAATCGCATCTTCAACAATAAGAAATTTAATGCAGAAGAAACAAATATAAACTCAATCAAAAGAGCCAGAGAATGGCAATTAGCCCAATCGATAAAGAAAGAGAATACCTTATCAAAAGAGGGTGTGGAAGGCCGACCCAATTCTAAAGGGTACCACGTGGTGCTTCGCCGATGACGCTTGGAAATCGGAGACTCTAGCGATTGGAATGGGATGGATCTTCGAGTCAAGGCAAGCAAGCGTCTTTGCATAGGGATCTAAGGCATCAACCTTTGTAAACTTAATGATAGCAACAGAAGGATTAGCAATCCGTATGGCTTTCATGCAGGCGATCGAATTGGGTATCACGAAGCTCTGTGTAACATCAAATTCACAAAAACTCATCCGATCTCTGACAATCAGACCACTAATATCAAAATCCTTGAAATTCAACATAATATTTATCAATTAGCATCTTAATTTGTGATGTAATATTTCAATTTGTTCCCATAAAAGCTAATACCATAGCTGACTATCTGGCAAAATCATATCTATGTGGTCTTAGTGTAGCACAAGAGATTGAATGTATTATTATAGTCTTTTTAAGTTTTAACAAAGAATTCAGAAGAAAAAAAAAACCTTTTGGTTAACAAAAAAAAAAGTTTAAATAGTACAACTAGTTGGGTTTTTATTTGTTTGTCGATCATCTCATATTTCTCTCTATATGAAATAACATTTTTTTTTGCCACAAATTGAATCTTTATTATGTCGAAACAGTTGACAAATTACAAGCCAAAATAGCTTGTTTAGCTAACGAGTCCGCCAACATATTGGCTTCTCGTGAAACATATGAAAAGATAGCTTTTGAAAATTCGTAGCTAACATATTAATTTCGAACAAAAGGCTATGGATCTCCGTATGCGATTCTTCTTACGAAGAAGATTAATTTAAATCTGAGAATCCGAGCATACATGTAAGTCTTGATAGCCCTTGTCCTTTGCTAATTGCAATGCTCTGATTATAGCCCATGATTCAGCTGTTAAAGCCGATTGAACACTCTGAATTGGAGCACAATGTTCCTCTTGATGCTCTGCTTCCGATGACCTAAACCACCATCTTGCACCTCCATTTTGCGATTCTTTGTCCCATGCTGCATCCGTATGGCACTTGATGCTAGATATTATCGTTGTTGAAAGGTTCAGTGGGTCTTGTGGTCATCTTGTTGGTAGTGCTTTTTGAGCAGCTTGCCAAGTTAATGCTTTCTTCACTGATTTCGTAATTACTTCCTTTGCAGAATATGTGACGTTTTCAAATATGAGTTTGTTTGTTGACATCCAAATGTTCCAGCTTATCCACGAGGAAAGTGATGCACAAGAAACCCCACGTGGGGGTAGAGTTACCGTTTTGCACGTTTCAAGTAAGAAATCCAGGGTAGAATTAATAAGCGTCCAATTCAAGGGTGATAATGGTGCCTTCTCCCACACTGCCTTTGACCAAGAGCATTGGAAAAGCATGTGTTGAATTGATTCATTTTCTCCACATCTACGACAAGTAGTATCCACATTTAATTTTTGGTTGTGTTTTCCGCTTCTAAACATTACGTTGCCAATCAAACTTTTGAAACAGGAGATTAGGCGATTCTCGTGCCTTCAGCCCATAACCACTCTTAGTTGTATACACACTATTTTTTGTCAGTAGACATACAAAGGAATCCTCATGTTTTATAAAACCCAGCACTACGGCTCTAATGTGATCTTCATAGATTGGTAAGAATTGTCTAATGAATTACCAATTCTATTCATTACGTCCCGGAAACATCAGGTCTGAAACTCTCAGGTTGAGGAGTTATCGAGGACAGGGTCCATAAGGGATTAAAGGTTCATTTGTTGAGATTCATGAGTCCTCCCATGCCTTAATAGAATCCCCATTTCTTATTAACCAGCCTAGACCTTGAGATAGTAACCTACGTCCTGCTAGTATGCCTCACCAACCATAAGACGCATTCGATGGAACTTGATAATGCAAGAATGATGAACTATGACAATATTTACTCAAGAGAACACGACTCAACAGTGAATCTGGTCTCGATAGTACACGCCAACTTAGCTTTACTAGTAGCGAATCATTAAATTCTTTGATATCTTTAAAACCTAAACCTCCCGCGTTCTTTGGCATTGTCATTTTTTCCCAAGAAACCCATGACATTTTTCTATGGTTCGGTTTATCATCCCACTAAAAGCGAGTAAGTATGGATTGGATCCTCTTACAAAGCGAGAGTGGTAGTTTGAAACACGAAATAGAGTACGAAGGCATTGCGGTTAAAACCGATTGTAGTAAAACTTGTTTTCCAGCCGAAGATAAAAAAATGTGTAGACCAACTATGACTTGTATGCCTTATCTAGTCTACTATAGACATGAAAATATCTTTTTCGGCAGCCAAAATTCTCCAGGAGGCCAAGGTACTTACCGATACCTCCTTTTGAGAGATATGCAACATTTGTTTTACTCTATCTCGGTGTGCTCTAGGAGTCTTAGATGCGAATGTAATGGAGGATTTATTGAAATTAATCATTTGTCCCGACGCCATTTCGTACCGCTTCAGGATATTAGCAAGAGTCGTACAACTTTTTTCATCGAAACGATAGAAAAACATCGTATCGTCCGCAAACAGGAGATGGTTCAACAAAGGGCTATTTCTTGCTACCCTAACTCCGGGAAGGTCTCCGTTCTCTTGAGCAGCACGACACATTCCCGAGAGGACTTTGGTACACAAAATAAATAGATATGGCGATAAAGGGTCGCCTTATCTAAGTCCTTGAGACAAAGTGACAGAGCCTTGCGGGTTACCATTAACGAGAAAGGAGTATGTTACCATAGTAACACATTGCATAATCCAACTGATCCACACATCATGGAAACCCATTCTTTTACACACTTCCTCTAGAAAACACCATTCTATGCGGTCGTAGACTTTACTCATATCGGTCTTAACAGCCATAGCTTCTCTTTTACGCGCCGTCGAGATCTTTAGATAGTGAGGGATCTCATGAGTGATTAAAACGTTATCCGAAATGGTTCTATTCGGTATGAATGTCGATTTAGTTTCGGAAATCAGAGAATGAAGAATAGGTTGGAGTCTCCTAGTGATCATTTTTGCTACAATTTTGTAGTAATTATTGTATAAAGCAATAGGGCGATAATCAGCTACTTTTCTCGGACTCGAAATCTTGGGAATGAGATGGCCGTGAGTTGAATTCAGCTGCCGAGGAAAGAGACCAGAGCTGAAAATTTCTTTAATTTCTCTAGCCACGTCCGAGCCAAAAAATACTCCAAAGGAGTGAAAGAAACCACCTGTAAATCCATCCAAACCTGGTGCCTTTTCCGCATGAATTGATAATGTCGTAGCTCTCATTTCTTCATCTGATTGTATTCTTATTAGTTGATCGTTCATTTCCGGTGAGACACATGGCTGGATGACCTCTTGTACCACATTAACATTTGTATCTCCATTAGCGGAGAAAATTTTCTGAAAATATTCAGTAGTAATCTTGGTGATATCTTCTTCCTTGTGAAAAGGGGTTCCAACTTCAATTTCAAGCCCCGTAAACCGATTCGTAGTGCGTCTATCTCTAGTTATCGCATGAAAGTAACCCGTATTTTGGTCGCCACTATTGAGCCAAGCTATACAGCTTCTTTGTTCCCAAAACAATTCTTCATCTCTATATGCTTGTTCAAGGATAGCCATATGGTGAGAGATAAAATTAGGGTCTGGAGATTCACTTGAAAGAGCTAGTTCTAAGGCAGATTGCGACTCTTTAATTACCTTCTCACTATTTTGATTTTGTTCCTTTGCCCAGCGTGTGAGTTTTGTTCGGACTTGTCGTATTTTCTTTCCTACCGTTTATGGGTCAAGGTTGCTCCATACATCAGAGATGAGCTCAAAAGTCTCTTCCTTATCTCTTAATCGATTATCAAATCGAAACACTCTTTTTTCCGACCATCAACATAAGTGATTAGAGGACGGTGGTCTGAACCTTTAAAGCGAAGGCATTCATTGAAACTAGACAGAAATTCTTCTATCCATGAATTATTTTTGACAAGGATCTATCAAACCTAGCATGAACAAGGTGATCATAACGCATTCCGCGCCAAGAAAATGGATTACCCGTATATTTTAGTTCCTGTAGCCTATTTGTAGCGATAAAGCTTCGAAAGTCTATAAAAAAACCTTCCGGTCTCGCAGAACCTCATCGTTTCTTTTTATTCAAGTATTTCGTTAAAATCGCATGTCAAGAGCCACGGAAGATCCCGAGTAGTCGCTAAATCCGAAATACTTTGCCACACTTTACGTCTTCTTTGTTTGTTTGGATGACCATACACAAATGTCAAGAAAGATTTTTGGTTATGTATCGTGACCATTGTATCAATGTAATTAGGAGATAACGATAAAATTTCAAGCTCAATATCTTGTCTCCAAAAGAGAGCCAGTCCGCCACTAAGTCCCACCTGAGGTACGGTGAAACTTTTTTTATAACACATCCAATTACAAACATAAAAGAAATAGTCATCTTGATTTTTAGTTTTCATTAGAAACAAAATGTCCGGCAAGAGTGAAAATCTCAATTCCCTTAGCCGTCGAACATATTTATTTTTCTATAATCATAAGAAAATATATAAAATTAATGCAAAGACATTAGAACTTTCAATAACAACAGTAGTGAAAATTGACAAGGTAGCATAAGCAAAAATGAGGATATTTGTAGTCAAAACGTAAATGTTAAGATAAGAGCCATTTATTTCTCGAATACGTGTTAGATCCGTGTGTGCATATGTAATTATGTATAGACATTAGACAGTCAATGTTTATAGAATAAATCCTTTGTCTATTATCTTTACGTTGACTTCTTTATAAAGTTAAAACGTTGGCCCAAAACTCGTAGTATCAAATGGGCGATAAGAAGGGTTCCATTTGAACTAATAACAATAAATTATAGTATAAATCGTGATCGAGTTATATCTTCTTTTTATAAAGAGAGAATTATATCTAGTTTAATCTATTATAAATTCCCACTAACTTCAACGTTGAGAATAAAATATGGACAGTTGGATTGGATACCTTATATATACTTATATGATGTTATAACACATATGTACAATGATTAATACCGGAGATGGTTTTTTTTTTTTTTTGCGTTGTTTCTTGTGCATGTGTATGTAATTTGGCTAAATTAGTTATGAACTATGTTAAAGATTTAACAATCTTCGATTTTCTAATATTTTGATGATACTTATATGATATATGCTAAAATTAATAAGTGACAATATAATTAGAACCATCAATAATACATAGAGGATTTTATAATAGGAAGCTTCTTCGATGGTACCGTGTTATAATCAATAAGTGACAATATTACGTATTAGTGTAGAGAGATACAACATGCATTGTATCGACTCTCGAACACGTTTCTTTCACCTGCTTGCTAGAAACACTTTAATTATAAATTGAAGTAAAACTTCAAGCATGGGGATAGCTTTCTTATGTTGAAAAACTTAATATACTATCGGGCCCGGTCCTGAAATTTATAAAGTCTTGACACGAAATAAAAAAAAGAGGTCCTAGTATTAGAAAATGTAAAACATAATATTTTAAGATAAAAACAAAAACCACAATTTTTTAAAAAATATACAAAAATCCATGTTATTTTGAAAAAAAAAAAAAGTCCTAAAATCCGTAAAAATCAATTTATTTTAATAAATAACTATTCTTCCATTTTTTCCTACTAAATCATCCGCCAAACTTTCATAATCAAGGTTTTTAACCATGTCTCTTTCAATCGTGAGTTTGATTAATAATTATGATTTTTTTTCTTTATAAGTTAATATTTCACTTGTCACTTATTTAGTTACATATTAATATGGGCTCCATCACAATTTAATTTTCTTTGCATAAAAATCTACCCTAAAAATCTGAAATTTTTTGAGGCTCAACACCTAAGTGTCATTGGTGTTACTACAGGACCGGCTCTGCATACTATTGAAAAAGCCGAGAAAAATATATTGAAAAAAAAAATGTGGAAACTAGTTGTTGGAACATATACCGCATGTGAACATAAAATGAGATGTTGCAACAAGATTGAGTTGAGGTATTTATTTACTTTCATTTATTCTACACATTGGTTCTCATCTTAAAAACACATAATTAGTACTTCCTCAGTTCCTCTGTTCTTATATAATTAATTTTTTAAAGTTTTCACACATATTAAAATTTTTATAAAAAATTCAATATAATCTCACAAGCAGTTAATAAATGTAAAGTATCGAATGAGGTCCAAAAACAAATTCAAACCCACGTGCCACAAATTCCAAGAGTGGTTTCACCTCCAGGAACAATATGTTGTAAGGTTGATGGATCATGGAAGGAGGCGGATCTCATATCCGGTTTATGGTGGTTTTGTCATCAAAGAAATCAAACAGTTTACTAGATGTGAGGGGACTTCAACAATTGCGATCACCCCTTCATTCTGAGATAGAAACCTTTTTATAGGCAATGAGCAATATGTTGGAGAACAATATGCCATGTCAGAATTTTGAGATGAATTGTAGTGATTTTATTAGGTTCTCGCAGTCGACGAAAGACTGGCCAGCGTTTGTCATCCTCACTAGCAGATTTGATGCCTTACGGATTCACTTTCCTCTCTTCTCACTATCCATGATCCCCCGTTCATCAAATTCAAAGGCTGATTCTCTAGCTCGGCCAGCTCGGTCTATGCCGTTTTCTTTTTCTTATGTAAACAACTTACCTCCACTTTGGACAACCAATCGTAAGAGTTATTTAATTAATGTTCGGTTGACAAAAATGTATTAATTTTAAACAAATAATAATTCTATAAAATCAATTAATACATCTTGAAATTGACAATTCAACATCAAAACTTCACATTATCTGCGAAGAAAATGTAGAAAATCAATTTTTATAAAATAAATTTTTCATTTCCAAAACATATGTAGATTGAATATCTTCTACAACATCAAGTACATAGGAACAAAGAAAATATATAATTAAACATATGGAACAGTACATTTTATAATAATCAATACGTATTTTACAAAGAAGAGGGTGGAACTGAATTAATTTCCTAGTTTAGAATGTGATCATTCATTTATTCTCATCTATTTTACAGAAAAAAAGATTATCACAAAAGATTTCCTTGCATTGCAACTAATTAACTATATAGAGATAGACGTGCACAACAATAATGATACAACTCGGTCGGGTCAACTACCCCATGTTATAATTTAATCGTTGACAAAAAAAGTGTTTTAAATAACAATCCATGATTTCTTCTTCTCCGCACAGAACACGTTATATATGTACACACAACACGTTCTTTCAAATGAATCGTATTGTTTTCCTTAACCGGTCAAGTCGACTAGTCTAGTAACCCAAAATCAACAGTAGAGTAGAAAATCGCATTGACAAATAACTTGATCTTATGAGATAAAAATAAACATGTAAGAAAATAATTGTAGAACCAACTTTCTCTGTAGTTAGTAAAAGTGTTTTTTACATAAATTATCTTTTTGTTTTTGTTTGGGACATCTAGATTATCTTATAGTATATATATAGGTTTTCGTTATTATATCGTGATATCGTTATTATATCGTGATAGTATTTCCTATTTTGGAGTTCTATCAACATTTAACAAGTTAATCATCTTATAGCTTCACATAATATTTGTAAAGAAACATTCAATCATACCGCAGGATAAATGTTATATTAATTTCACCGTAGATATTTTTAGTCACACTTGATAAAAGCAACTTGACTAATTGTCAAATCTTGATTTAAACCATCTTGCAGATTTACAAATTTTATATAAAAAATATATATAAAAAAAATTATTTGTCAAATCTTTTTTAAACTATCTTGCAAATTTCCAGTAAATGTATCATGCGTTTGCGAATATTATTCATTTAAAGTGGATTGTTTTCTCTAATTTTCTTGTCTCGATTTTTATGCGTTTCCTAAATTATTCATAAATTATTACGCGTTTGCGAATAATTATTCATCTAAATTCCTTCTCCCCTATTTCCTAAATTATTCAGCTAATGATTTCAATATACTACTAGTATGAGATAGGTCTTGGCGCGAATCGAATATTCGGAAAAAATACATTATTTGTGGTTCGATTTATTTTTCACCATTTATAACCTTAACACATGACCATTTATAACCTTCGTACGATCATAAATACTTATGCAAAACCTCTTTGAGATCAGAGCGAATTGAATTGATATCCATATATTCGCACCGAATAGTAATAACCATTTATAACCTTAACACATGACCATTTATAAATTTTTACTTTGCTTTAAAAAAATTCGGATATTTGGACGTACGGATATCCGGATTTTCTCCGAATATTTGCGGATATTCATTTTAAACAAAAAAAAACGAAAGGAAAACATTTTTTTAAATTATTCTTTTAATATAATATTTAAACTAGTAAGTAAAAAAAATAGAAACTATATAATTTTATTAAATTTAATTAAAAATAAAATGAAAAATAAAAGACAAAAATTGTGGACAACGAAACATTTATTATTTTTTTAAGAAAAGAATATGGAAAACACTGATTTTCAATTAAAAAAATTAGTAACTACTTAAATTTACTATAAATATATCTGTTCAATATATTGAAAAAGTTAAAAATGTAATTAAATATTATAAATCTATTATATTATATGTATATATATATGTAATTTACGGATTGGATCGGATATTCGAATTTTTAAAATTAGTATTTGTGATTTGCTTTCCTTTAGAAAGATTGTAGATTTTACTATTTACTTTGATTCATAACGAATTTCTGAATTTTTTGGTTCGAATCAAAACAAATTTCAGATGTGAGCAAATCTAACGGATAATTTGATCAGCCGATATTATAAAGTCGACACGTGAGGAGAACCTAATAGCTGGCTCGAGATTTGTTAGGTTCATAAAATCATAAAAACATAGTCAACACTAGCATTCACAGATCCACCGTTGGATCAACCTTTACCAAATCTGATGGTTCCTATACGAGTTAACGGGACCACCCGGTTACCGAGGTAGTCAATGGCTCTATTTTTAAAGAAATGATAATAAAATCTTCTTTTCTTGTAGCACTACTTTTATTTGTCTTCTCAGCTAATTTGCTACTTTTAATTTTAAATTGATCAGCTTTTGCCTCTCCTTTTGTCGTTATTCACTAATTGCTGTTCTAGTGGACTTTTAAAATCTTTAGTCAAACCATTATTGCTAGTATTTAAATTAGAATGATTAGGAGTAATTGTTTTACGATATGTGTAGAATAATTGGGTGGATTAGAAGTTAATAACGGGTTTCGCTTATTATATTGTCAAGTGACGAAGGTTTCTAGAATGCAATGAAAATATTTATGTTGATTTTGGTGTTAAATTAATACTTTCTTTGTTAAGAAGTAAAAGTCGTACACCAAATTTTAGTTTGTTATGGAAACATCAAATTACATAGGTAACCTATTGAATTAGTTAATTGTAAATACAGTTGACAATTATGGCGTCCGTAGAACTCGAAAGAATATAGAAGAAGATTCAAATTGGAACAAACATAAAACATAATTAAAAAAGTCAAATATCGTAATTATTATGTATAATTAATTATCCCTGTCTCGTTGACAACTCCCCAACCAAAATTCCAGCTGTTCCTCAATGCATCATTGACATTTTAATCATCAATTTTATAATTTGTATTTGATGAAAATTCAGTCCATACCTTTGATTAAATAAAATTAAAAATACTTACATATAAATTTAGAATGTCTATAAAAAAATGAATCACTTGGAAAAATATATTTATTCCATACCTTTGGTAAAAATAGAGCTATTTTTTTCTTACTTCCATAAAATAATTATGGAAAAACTAGGTTATCCTAATCATCTGAAAAAATCTTTATTTTGAAGAAAACGGCAAAAAAAAAAAAAAATCTTTATTTTGAAGAAACGATTCAAATAAAAATTCGGATGCGAGGTGGGGTCCAGTGA
Organism: Draba incana; assembly: GCA_963576765.1. NCBI lineage: Eukaryota > Viridiplantae > Streptophyta > Magnoliopsida > Brassicales > Brassicaceae > Draba > Draba incana. Next base: position 27,082,911 of record OY755210.1, on the reverse strand, counting down.
CCTCGAAGTTGAGGAGACCAAACTTTGATTGCTTTATTCCGTGGAAATACTCAACTCAATCGTGACCGTTAGATCAAAACCTCCCCGGTTTGACTAAACATCTGACCCGGTCACCTCTCTTCCTTTGCCCCATATATCACGCCTTCTTCTCCTTCTCTCTTCTCATCCACCATTTTTCTTCTTCTTCAACGTTTCTCTGATTTCTCAGTCCCAAAAGCAAAAAACCAGTCAAATCAGATCAGATCAATCATGGCCGTTGATTTAATGCGTTTCCCTAAAATCGATGATCAAAAGGCTATTCAAGAAGCTGCATCGCAAGGTATTCAGAGCATGGAGCATCTGATTCGTGTCCTCTCTAATCGTCCTGAACAACACAAAAACGTTGATTGCTCTGAGATAACTGATTTCACCGTCTCTAAATTCAAAACGGTTATTTCTCTTCTTAACCGTACCGGACACGCTCGGTTTAGACGCGGACCGGTTCACTCCCCTCCTCCTCCTCCTTCCTCCGCCGCGTCGTCTCCTCAGATCGTGAAAATCGCTAAATCGGAAGCTCCGATTGTTTCTCAACCGGCGAGAAAACCGACGAATCTCGTTCCTCCACCGTCGTCGAGTTTCGTTCCTTCGAATCAACCAAGCGTAACACTCGATTTCACTAAACCAAGCATCTTCGGATCCAAATCAAAGAGCTCTGAGCTTGAATTCGCCAAGGAAAATTTCAGCGTTTCTATAAACTCATCTTACATGTCGTCGGCGATAACCGGCGACGGAAGCGTCTCCAAAGGATCTTCGATCTTCCTCGCGTCGGCTCCGTCGCAGCCTGTAAATTCCTCCGGTAAACCACCGTTAGCCGGTCATCCTTACAGAAAGAGATGCCTAGAGCATGAGCACTCGGAGGATTTCTCCGGCAAGATCTCCGGCTCCGGCTACGGAAAATGCCATTGCAAAAAGAGGTACTATTTGTTACGTCACCCACCTGTCACCTTCACAACTACCCCAGTAGTACCCCCCACATGCTGCCGTTATTTAATTTCAAATTTTCAACTCTTAAGTTGACTATTACATAAAATCCAATTAGGTGAATATATTTCCGGTTTAGTATATACTTTTTCGCTTATCGGTCTGGTTTCTTAAATTATCTACATAAGAACCCTAGTTTTGGACCGTTAACTTTTAAAATCCCAGCTCATTTTAGCTAATTCGGTTCGTTAATTAATATTTGTTTCTTTTATTGTTAATTAAAGCAGAAAAAATCGAATGAAGAGAACCGTGAGAGTACCGGCGATAAGTGCAAAGATCGCCGATATTCCACCGGACGAATTTTCATGGAGGAAGTACGGTCAAAAACCAATCAAGGGATCACCACACCCACGGTAACAATCGTACACCAGCAATTTATCCACCGTCCATATTTTGTGTGATTTCACGATCTAAAGATCTAACGGTGTGTATTTGTTTGTTACGATCCAGTGGCTATTACAAGTGTAGTACGTTTAGAGGATGTCCAGCGAGGAAACACGTGGAAAGAGCATTAGATGATCCAACGATGCTTATTGTCACTTACGAAGGAGAACACCTTCATAACCAGTTCGCGATGCAGGAGAATATTTCTTCTTCAGGTGTTAATGATTTGGTGTTTGCTTCGGCTTGACTTTTGTAATTTTCTTTTGATTTTTTTTTGAGCACTACTAGAAGGATTGATTTGTAAATTTTTTCTCTTTACTAAAAGTATAATTTAATTAGAGAAAATTAGTCGTGGTTTATGTTTAAATATTATTAGCATATAAGATATGGGTATTTGGTAGAGGTTATGGAATTAATTGCGCACCTACAAAATATTATGTTCTTCGATTTTTTATTCATGATTCATTAAAAAAAAATTAATAGAGATGAGTGGTTGCTGTTGAACAGTTTTTTAAAGAAAGGAAAGTTGACTAATGGATGAATGATTGGAAGAGTCAATGAGTTATTAATGAGTTAGTTGGGTTTTGGTGTTGAATAATGAATTTGAGTTTTTTATGATAATAAATGTGAATTTCATTTCTAAACTTATGCGAGTTTAAAGACAAGTTAAGGGTCAACTATATTGATTTCTGCCGTTTCAACTGGGACGAAGTTTCGTTTGACATTTAAATTTTCCACCTGTAGTTTGACAATTAGTAGTATTATTATTTTGTCAAATTCTCATTTGGTGTTTAAACAATTATGTCAACTTCGATCCATAAGACAAATTCTTAGGCACGATGGATACAAAATTATAGATGGACAAATACTCTCCATATTAAAAAGAATGGAAAACTCATATATTTTGAATGGGACAAAGTTTCAGTTTCTTGTTAGGAAGGGGAATTCAAAAACCATTAACACTTGTCCCACCAACAAAAATATAGGATACACAATCAATACTATGTACACAAAGACGACCACAACAAATCATGTGGTACATAAATCATCACTTGAGATTCCAAAAGAGATTGTAAAGCTTTTTTGGTCGCCACAAATGCTCTCACTGTCTTTCTCAACCAAATATTTCAAAAGTCAAAACCAAAGACTGTGAACACTTTTGATAGTAAAACCAAACAAAAAACTACTTCATAGTCAAACCAAGAGCTATGTTTTTCTTATAAGTAAGTTATGAGATGCAGTAGATTTGACACTGAAAGAAAATTTAGGGTTTCAATCTAAAAAGATGAAGCAATCATCTCTTGAAAGAGAGTATCCTACGAAAATTCTAGACATTTTCCCCTAGATAGAAAGGAGAGAGCCACCTTTAAACTCGACACCTTTGATACATGTTAAGAGAAATTTATCGTTTCAACAAATTGAAATATCTCCATCCCGGGGTTTTATCTGTTTCGACTATTCCGACCCGACCCGACTCATCAATGCATATCACTTACACGTGTAAGACAAATAGGAGAGAGGGGTGAGTAATTCGGAGGAGAATTACTCAGTGAAGGTGGGCTAACGCCACACAATCCATCAATTACATAATCACAAGCAAAACATATAAACAAATAAAGCCCAGAACCAATATATAGAGTAATAAGTGCGTAGCTAGATCCTAACCGAACCACATTATCAATTGGCTTATGCCGCATTTAGTGCAACCCGCACTTTCACCACACACATATATATAGCCGAGGATCTGACACCTCAATAGATACACCTTAATAGATTCACCTAGGGATCCCTTACACCACGTTATACTCCATATAGTTGAGGATCTAACACCTCAATAGATATCATATATTTACATATATACTCCACAAATTGTCCGTCCGCCAGACTGGTACGACCTGACAACCAAACCAACCAAGACATCAAGCAAACTAGCGATTCTATATGCATCACCAAACATCTTAGGAACCAAGCTCTAGCAATATCATTCCACATTCCATAACCAGCTTAAACTATTTACATACTAGTCTTGCAAGTATGAACCCAAGGGAATACATAACTTGTCCTCACCTTATTACTCCTGGTGCTCTTGTTGTGGAATGACTTGCCTTAGCTGGAACCATCACCGGCTCAGTCTGCGGTGAGCTGAAACCAGATACACGAATAACCAACTCAGATTCTGATATAGATTAACTACACTCACAATAATCCATAAGATGGTTAACCCAATCAAACTAACCCGGTTAGCTAAACCGGACCAAACCACCCCGGTTACCTAATGGACTCCACCCAACCTAACTCGGTAACCAAACCGGATCCAGTTAGCTGGGGTTTAGGAGTTACCTTGCGCCCGAAGCAACCGAAGGAGACACTAGGGTTTCGACCTGAACCCAATAATCCTTGCCGCCACCATGACGCCGTCGTCGATCATCGTTGTTACCGCATACCAGAATCACCTCTGACGAGTCGTCGGAGTCCGACGAACCATCACTCTCGGCAATGGTTGTTCTCGCAGCCGTGCGTCTCACGCCATCCAAAATCGCTCTTCCTCTCCTTCACCCTCGACCATGTCCCCGATGCAGCCCTCTTCCTTGTCCTCGCTGCACCGGAACCACGAGTCCCATCCACGTCATCGACACGTCGACAAGATCCTCTTCTCTTGGCATCACCGTGTCAAACATGTTCATATGCATCATCCTCGCTCCCGGTGGCCGAAGCTTTCTTCACATCTCCTCCGCCGCATCGCCATACTCAATGAGATGAGCCTCCGCCGCCATTCTCGGTATCGCTGGCCAAGTACGAACTGTCGTTGCCCCGGTTTTTATCTTCCAAGTGGTTTCCATGATCACGTCCTTTTCCCTACCTTAACACATTCTTCTTTTCTCCCGACTCCGATCTCTTCTCCTCCTCCTTGTCGTTGCTCCTTCTCTCCATCTCTCTCACCGACTATATCTCTCTATCTCTCTCTCTCTCTCTCTCTCTCTCTCTCTCTCTCTAGGTTAATTGATCCACACATCATTAGGGTTTAGATTTAGCCTTAAATACCTAGGCTTTTAGATGGGTTAGGCCTAGAAATCCTTAATGGGTTGGGTTATGGCTTATTGGTTTTAGAGGTCCGAGATATGGATGTTACAATTCTCCTCCCCTTAAAAGGAATTCATCCCAAATTCTCTTATCCACCGTGTAACGTCCCCGATCATTGGTCAACGACCTTTGACCGGAAATGCCATGTACCGCTCCGAGAACGGTCGGTCCTAAGTTCAAAAACGTATCAAGAGACCCGGGACCAACTATCCTCGGAACGGTTTATCCGAACTGTCCCGATCCTAATGCTTTACAACCCGAATCAAGCCAGAGTGGTTGTTTCGATCCGGACTAGACCAATATCATTTGAAACTTCAATATATACCAAAATACTTCTATTAAATATATACCGAGGTTTCAACTGTACATCCATGAAAACTTTTTAAGCCGGCCCGAGCCCACATGCTCAAAACGTTGTACAATATCAGAAAGTATAACTATTTTATAAGGGGCAAAGTAAACTACCACTGGTTACTCCTAAGTCTTGTATGTGATCCAGGTCTACCCACTAGGTTCACCTGCAAAAAAAATTGAGTCTTAAGTAATCTAGGATTACTTAGTGAGTCAGGGTTCCTCTAACGGTTTTAGCATTCCTACCTAAAACCTAAAATAACAATCAACACTCAACATAGCAATCACATTCAATAACAAATTCACGGAAGCATTCGATAAGTACAACAACAACGATAGCATGCATGCACCAACAATACCAATAACACCCAGCAAATCCCCCACACTATTTCCGGCCTTAGGAATGTAAGACACTAAGTCAAATAATTCGTGTGAGTCTATCTTCCCGAAAACACCATCGTGTATCATGGCTCTCGGGAGCGACCCAAGTACCTACCGTGGCGCATACATGTACGACTTTCTCAGAAATGTGGTATCGCAATTAAACCGATCATTAACCTGCATGACTCTAACCTGAGACATGCTAATAATTGTACAACAATAACACAGTCTCTTCCTTAGCCAAGTCACACCAGACTTCGGGCTTTGAGACTAACAATACTTATTACTAGGTATTACCATAAACATTAGCAATACTATCACAAGTATCATGCTAAATCAAACCTCAACACACAATACTGTATTATAACCAACACTTGGCAATAACCATGAAAGATACTAAGAACCTCTAGAATATACTAAAGAAATAATAGAATGAAAACGAAACAACGTATTGTACCGAGACTCACCAATTTAGAAGAGGTTTTCCCTAGAAAAGACTCCACAAAAATCAGATCCTTCCCCCTTGAATTTGATTTGTCCCGAAACTTACTTAGCTCGGAATACCCTTTTGGAAGCTTAGGCTCGCTAGGAAAATTGCTAAGGGAAGTTTAGGGAAAAGAAGGATTTTTGGTGTTAGGACTTTCAGAGGAAGGAACTAGAGTGTATTGGGCAAGGGTGGATGGAGAGAAATGACTAAGGAATGGCCTTTAAATAGGGGAAAGTCGGAAGCATGAGGTGTTAGTGACGCTGCTACACCACTAACACATATCAGTGGTCTGCCACGTGTCAACACTTGGACGCGCATGCGCGCTGACAAGTATCAGGCGCGTGCCAGTCCTTGGTCATACACCCATGTGGCCCAAAAATAGCCATAAGTTCCACCGATTCACTGTGTGGCACATTCCTAGCCACACAGGCCAACTACTCGAGTTTACCTCGAGTCGTAATACCCCATTGTCTCGTGGTACATAACCCATTGTTCCGTAGTACGCACCATATTGTCCTGCAACAATTCCCTTAACCCACACCCATTTTCCCTCGATCATTCCTAGATTTTTCTCGACCAAAACCTTTCTAAGATCTTCCTCTATCTATTCCAAGTCAAAAATTTCTAAGGCCGCTACTTGGAAAAATTAGGATCGTCCCGTTCCGGCCTAGATACTAACAAGGTTATAACACACCCCCTTTCTGACTGTGCCTCGAATATTTCCGTCCTTTGGGACCATATGGGGTTTCCTTGGACTTGTCCTAAACTTCTGGACACCTCGAATACATTCCTGACGTATAAGAGCTAGTCCTGACCCCACGTTCTAATACATATCTCGTGTATAAGAAGTTAGAAACTACCCATCGTTCTAATACATGTCCAATGTACAAGAAGTTAGCAACAACCTGTCGCTAAATCTGGGTAGCTCAATGAATTTCTCCAAAATAACGCCCCTTTCCTTCCATCTCTAAGAAGAAGCTCATCTCTACCCTCTATTTTTGGAAAACCGTTCATTCCGGATAAACTTAACAAATTGCTTGTTGTTGAAGTTACTGCAATCACTTCTGGAACGGCTACGCACTTTGACGCCCATTTTTCTCCCTATCACACCTGGGCCGAATACTTTTCCCTCAAGAATCTTCATTTCTCACACAGCCCCCTCCTAGTTTCCATTTTTCACAGCCCCCTTAGCTTCCATTTCTCACAACCCCCTTTATTTCTATGACAAGGCATTCCCCAGATAGTGATATAGGAGCTCGTTCTGATAATGTTAGCCACTTGCGCTATTAACAAAATATTCTCCATCGCTTTCCTCAACCTTTTAATAATGATTCCTTTCCCCCATAAGAAACATGGCGACTCCTTGGACCTCAGTTTGCCTTTAACCAATTATACTCGACCAAGAGGTCATCAAGTCACCATGCTTCCGCTGCGCTACTTGATCAACTTCCTGATCATTCCTCTGATAGATTCCTCGATCATTCGCCCAGTCCACATTCTGGTTAGCCATTTGGGGGGTAACCATCCGATTAACTGTCCGTCGATATCCTTTTCCATCAACCATCCGACTGTCGGTAGAATTCATGTGGTTTCTTGGCTGCCGGCTTGTTGTCACTGTGACTTTTACTCACCAGCCGTACATGACATACAAGCAAGCACCCTTGCTTAGCCGCAACCTTGCATAAGGGTGTCCAATCCCCTTGTTGCTTCCTGTTACATTTCAAACTCTTGCCTACGCATTGCCACAGAAAGTCAGAGTTCTGAGGACTCATCACTAGTATTCTCTTACTGGTGTCCGATTTTCTGCCGATACTCCCTCCCAAATACTCCTTACTGATAACGCTACTTGAACGGTACTTCCCAAGGGAGTTCCGATGAGAATCTCGATTCTGAACACATTCTTCTCCATTCTCTACCAGTCATGTTTACATGGGAAGATAATTCTGGGGTACTCAAGTTCTCCACACAAAACACATTAGTCTCTAGCACCACGGCGCCACCTGCAACCGTATCCTCCTTTACTAACGAGTTCGTTGGATCACTCCCAAGTATATATGAGTTTCCTTCTCATCCTTAAATCCTAGAAAAACCCTAATACAATAATAATAAATTATCTAAATAATTATATAAATAATCTAAATAATTGGAATATTTCTAAATATCTCTCTGCATCACATTCCTTTGAAAGGAAATACGTACTAAATCGCTGAAGATACAACTGGAAAGAATATCTTTCATGCACTGTTATACAGAATTTGAAATAAGGATATGGGTAGCAAATGAGATTGAGCCCAACGTCGTATCATGGAGTAAGTTGTTTACATTTCCTATGAGATTAGAATTAATTCTTGGAGGTGGAGATTCCCGTACGCGACTTTCTTCATCGACGAAGAGAGAAAAGTTGCTGTTTGTTATAATATAAATGACCTTGTGAATATGATGATCTACATTATTGGAGACGATGTATACATTGAAGAGGACATCGGATTATCTAGAAAACATTGGTCATACATGTTTAGTTATGTTCCAATTTGGTCCTATTCTAGTACATAATTGGAGGTAAAACTAAAAAAAAAAGTTCAGTGTAATTCTCTAATTATTTTCTATGAAATATAGCGGAGCTCTTCGAGATGAGACCAACTTTAGTATGGTCAACCAATAGAACATCGTTTTCTGTTTGGTTTGTTTTTTTTTCCTTTGGTCGTTGGTTCATGTGATTCGTTTGGATCATCAAAGAAGTATAAGTTATCTATTTACCCTGGAGAGAAAAGTTTTCATGAAGTTTAAAATGGTCTATATTGAGCGTCACGTGTAATTGAAAGAGAGAAAAATGTTCTATGGGAAATTCTTGTTTGGTGTTTCCGTATATCTACTTATCAAGAGTACCATATACATTCGGAAATTTGTAAGAAAAAAGTTCCTAAGAGTTGGGATTATATTAATTCTATGGTTCAATATGTTTGTTTGTTTATTTTTGATAAAATGCTTTCTATTGAGTTGCATTAAAAAAAAATTCAAAGACATAATTGTTTTAATCATATCGTTTAGAGAAAAATTTAGAAGATATTGAAGTAACATACAAGAGAGTAAAAATTAAGAAAGTAAAAATTAAGTCTTTGACATTCGTGGAGAATTGGTCCACGGTCTTGGTCACGTCTCCCATTGTTTCCTCTCGCACCCACCACAGTCCACTGTATTTTTTAGATTTTTTGTGTGTAGGTTTGATTGGCCTACCTCTTCAAATTCTTTTGAGAGATCAGACTATTTGCTCGTTCACTTGTATTGTATACGCTCTCAATGCGAATGCAGCAACCTGATTACTATTAAAAGCTTCACTTTGAACAGTCATTGTTAACCGAAACAACATGATGGTAATTGGATCAATAATTACACATCACGGTCAACAAAATGAAAACTTATTTTTTGTGACTATTGGAAATTTATACGGTATTATAATTTCTAAAACAATTGTGTGATTGTGATTGTGATTGCATGTTAGCACCTACAAACATGTGTATTGTGCATTCAATAATCAGATACCACCAAGCAACCCATCTTCTATTCTCTGACATATATTTTTCTTCACTAGAAATTTCATCCGCACCTTGCGCAAAATGTTTGGTTTATTTCATCCTATTTCGATTTTAAAAGTTTTGTTTATGTAAAAATTTTGGAATAATTTTGTTTCCAAGCAAACAAAAACGCTCCGAATTTAATATATTGTCCAACTAAGTGGTTCAAAATTAACTACTTAAACAATTGTTTCTTATATGATGATAGCTAAATTACATAAAATTCAACAATTATATCATCTAATAATACTCTTCTCTAATTCACGACACTAGTGATTTTATATGTCGATCGACATAATCAATCCATTCTCCACCATCAATGTGATTGTTTTCCAGCGGCGGATAATACAAGTTGTCATAACCAAAATTCTCACCGAAGACGAAACGAGATTGTTGATTGCGCTCAGTTCCACAGTTTCTGTTAATCTTCTAACTTCCCCTCAGTGCATCGTCAAGCTGCTTCTTGAGCTGAAAAAACTGAGGATAAAACGTAAATTTGATCAATCATATTTCATTAGCATCATTATATAAATAGTGGAAACTGAGGATAAAACGTAATTTCGGATTAAAAACGAATTACTACTATGAAAAGTTATGAAAACATCCCTTTCGTCTAACAATTTCCTTTGGTCAACTAATTTCCGTCAAACATGTTAGGACCTACAAACATGTGTATTGCGCATTCAATAATCAAATATCACCAAGCAACACATCTTCGTTTCTCTGACAATCATTTTTCTTCGTTTTTTTTTTATATTGTTAGTTGTCATACTTTGAAATTTACAATTGAACTGTAGTAGTATCGGGTCCGTTCTAAGTCCAGTCCGATCCAATTTTGATTTAGTCATGATTTACAACAGGTTATGCATAACAGATGAATCAACTACACTTCCTAGTCAACATAACGTACACATGCGTTAACTATAAAATCCCTTTTGTCAATCTTAAACAAAAAGTATTATACGATATTGTGCATTTCGCCGATTTTTAAATCTAGAAATCTTGTAGCTCGGCCAATGAAATTATTCCAAAACAAACAAAAGTAGTTTACACACAAAATTAATCTGAAAAAGATTTATGGAATTTATCATGGAACACATTAATTAACGATATAATTTTGTTTTTTAATCATAACATCAATTTATCGACCTCAAATCTAAAGTTTACAGATAATTATTGTAAACTAGGATAATACTTTGTTGTACACGGGTTTAGTTGTAACCTTTAATTTACTATTTAATTTGTTTGATTACATGTAAATGGAGATATGGGTAACCAATGTTGATATTCTTAGGCACCAAAAATATCTCATGAAATGAATTGTGTATGTACTTGTGATCACTTTTGTAATTGCATAATAATTTGTTTGTTTAGTATGTATTACTTTGATATAATATTACTTGATTTAGTTAAATAATTTTATCTACATTTATGCATTCGTCTAATTAAAATGATCCCTCCATTTCATAATATAAGATGTTTTAGCAAAAAACACAAATATTAAAAAACTACTTTTACTTTAAAAAGTAACATTTTAAAAATATATAAAAAAAATTTTAACCAACAAAAAGAAAAACTACATAATACTATTGGTTGCACAATATTCAATAAAGTTAAAAAAGTACCTAGGATTGTCAAAACATCTTATATTTTGAAACAAAACAAAATGTCTAAAACATCTTACATTATGAAACGGTGGGAATATATTTTTATATGTACCAAATTTTTAGTTGCTTTTTTTTCCATCTAGTGAATTTTATTAAGATCAAGGTGCAATACATAAGCCAGAGACTAACAAATTAGCCCCAGAGTTCTTAAGCCCTGCGAAAGGGAGACAAAATTAAACTAACAACCAGAAATAAAGACTAAAAAGATTGAAAAAAGAAATGAAACAAAGACAAAAACGGTTCCAAATCGCACAAAACGCCTCGCCAAAACAATCACTCTCAAGCTTAGTGTGACCCCTCGGTATCAGGGCATATGCGGTATATGCGGAGAGGCTTAAAATAATTGATTTGGCTACCTATGTCACCAAAGTGCACTTATCTTTTCGGTCACATGTCTTGAGAGAACTCCAGAGTTAAGTGTGCTGGAGCTGGAGTAGTTTCAGGATGGGTGACCTACTAGGAAGTCATTTCCAGTACCGTGTGAGTGAGGTCAAAACACGGGGAATGATCACGTGGTGATTTGCAGGGTTAGTAAACATGACTTCCGAGCCTCCCGGACTAACGCACCGATCGTCGGACATGGTGGGCCCACGGGCCTGTGAATGGACACGGGCCCACGGAAGGGGCGGTCGGGGCGTTATAAGTGGTATCAGAGCGAACCCTGACATCTGTGAAGAGTCAGATTATCGGGGGTGACGATCTTGGTATGCGTAACGAAGACGTTGCGATCTGTTAGTGGGGGTGATTGTGACACCCCGGTATCAGGGCATATGCGGTATATGCGGAAATGCTTAAAATAATTGATTTGGCTACCTATATCACCAAAGTGCACTTATATTTTCGGTCACAGGTCTTGAGAGAACTCCAGAGTTAAGCGTGCTGGAGCTGGAGTAGTTTCAGGATGGGTGACCTACTGGGAAGTTATTTCCAGTACCGTGTGAGTGAGGTCAAAACACGGGGAATGATCACGTGGTGATTTTCAGGGTTAGTAAACATGGCTTCCGAGCCTCTCGGACTAACGCACCGATAGTCGGACATGGTGGGCCCACAAGCCCGTGAATGGACAGGGGCCCACGGGAGGGGCGGTCGGGGCGTTACACTTAGAATCCTACCACGAAGAAAGCCTATCGAACGAGCAAAGAGACTCAATTAACGATAAACGGATCCTCTTATGATGAATAATACTACCTCTCTAAGCAAGCTATATGAATCTAAACCGGACAAAGAACCCTAGACAATCTAGGACACTACCTAACATCCGGAAATGGCGAAATACTTGAAGACGCCTGGGAAGAAACTGAACTAATGACAAAGATCACGACCAGATCTCTTGTGTAGAAACAAAGAGCGAACCCCATCTAACCAGAACACACCAAACCGGAACCCGATTGGCCTGCGAATGAACATGGAAAGAACGATAGAATAACAAGACAAAAGAGAGAAGAAAGCCGGCGAGGCAACATAACCAGGATCCGAAAACAATAATCTTGTTCCACCTTTTGCAATCTCACACAGCAAAAACCCAAGCCAAACCACGGATGGAACTTAGAACACGACATTGAGCATCATCACAGAGCTAATCAGGAACCCCAAAGAAAAGATTTCAACAAAGCTCCACTCGCTACTGCATCAAACCCTAAGTCACCAGATCCGAGCTTGATTTCCACCGGAGCCATGCCACAAATACCTAGAAGAAGAAAGGACGATGAAAACAACCGGACTGGGACCGGCGGTGGCGCTATCGGAGCCGCCCACCACCGGTCGAAGCAAATCACAGATCTGGGCGAGGAGAGCGGCGGGCAAGGACGAGAGAGAAAAAAGTATCGGTCAGGCGCTTTACCAAATTTTTAGTTGCTAACTCATATGGTTTCAAATGTAACGAATAATGTTTTTTGTTTTAAATGTTAAATTAATTTATTTTATTTTTGTTGGATTACATATTTATTAGTGGCAATTTTATAAATTTAGTATTTAATGTATTAATTTCGAAATAAGTATATTTGACAAGTATAGAAATATTCAAATGTGTTTGACAATTAGATTTATGTTATAAATCATTAAGGATGGATCTTCATAACCGGCCCAATACCAAAGCCCATATAGTTTAATGAGTGTTTTCCTTATTTCCTTGTTTCCTATTCTTACTTGGATATGTAATCACCTATATATGCACTCTTATTCACAAGATAATAAGATTGAATCATTCAGTTTCATAACACGTTATCAACACGAGTTGCTCCCTAAAACCCTAAAAACACAAAAACGCGATTACTGTTCATCGGTACTGTTCACGCGTGCTGTTCATCGCATACTGTTCATCGGCGTACTGTTCATCCGGCGTTACTGTTCAAGTCCGAGTTCATACAACCTATCAAAGGTTACGACAAACTAGAAGTAGTTCATACAACCTATCAACGGTTACGGCAAACTAAAAGAACAATCACAAGGTTAAGGTAAGTAATCGAAATCCTAAGAACAACAAAACCCTAAAATCATTAAAATCCGAGAGAACCCTAAAACTAAATCATGTTCGTTTAATTGATATTAAAACCGAAACTATGAGAAACCCTAATCCTAAATCTTACTCGTTTTAATCATGCTCGTTTTGAATCCTAAATTATGCTCGTTCTTGTTGTTTGATTGATTGATTACTTTCACCATGATTCGTAATTACTAAATTTATGAAACCTAAAATCGCATGTAACCCTAAATTCATGAAAACCTGAAACCCTAAAATTGAATCATGCTTATTCTTATTACTGTTTGATTTTTTTGATTGATTCCATCCTGTTTCGTAATTTATCACCTTAATGGAACCCTAATTTGCATCTAACCTAAACCGATTAAAATCAAAACGTTTTGCTTAAATTAAGCCCATGTCGATCGACAGGCTTCACCTCTGTCGATCGACATAGAACTCTCTGTCTAAAATTGTCGTTTGAATTGTACCGTGTCGATCGACACTAGGCTTTCGTCGATCGACATAAAACCTTCTGCCCGAAAACCCTTCTTAGTCAAAATCAAATTTGGTTGCATGATCTAATTGAACCCACCTGCTAGTTTGATTATATTAATTGATCTAATTGATTGTTAAACCTGATTGGCTGAAACTGCATCATATTTAATTGACCTAACATGCTTTGCTTAAAATCCGGACATATTAAAATTCGATCATCATGAACGGTGTATAATTTGCATCATAGGTTTGCATACATAAAACACTCATTGAGTTGTATGCATGATTACGTATTGAAGTAGTATACTTGTTTTGATCTATTTGCATAAGATGTCGAAAATCAACAATCATGAATATGCTGCACTGAATGCCTCGGGTGAAAATTACTTGCAATGGGCATTGGATACTAAGATTATCCTAAAGTCAAGGGGACTTGGTGAATGTATTATCGAGGACAACAATACCTCTGAAAGAGAAAAGTATAAGGCGATTTTAATCATACGCCATCACCTTGTTGAGAGTCTCAAGAATCAGTACCTCACTATTGAGAATCCTCTGGACCTTTGGACAGAGTTGAGATCCAGATATGATCATCAGAAAATGGTGCTATTACCCAAAGCCCAATTTGACTGGATGAATCTCAGAATCCAGGATTTTAAAACTGTGGATGAGTATAACTCAGTTTTGTTTAAAATCGTTTCAATCTTGAAACTATGTGGTGAGGAGGTGACTGATAATGACTTACTAGAGAAAACATTCTCGACCTTTCACACAAATAACATTGTGCTTCAGCAACAATATCGTGAAAAGGGATTTACTACATATGCAAGTCTAATCTCTTGTTTGCTAGTTGCTGAGCAAAACAATGAGTTATTGATAATGAATAGTGAAATGAGACCCCAAAGACGTGCAGAACTCCTAAGTACCTTGTTGATCTCTATCAAGAGAGTTTGGAAAAGAATCCAGAAGCTTATTCAGTTCATCACGATGGTGAAGGAGACTTCAACCATGAGAATGATGACCTAATGGAATATGAGATTTCAGATTGCCTAAAAGAGTCTAATTGATTTCGACATCTAGTGTTTTGTTTTATTTCTATGACTTTGTTTTTTATTTATGCTTTATGATTTGGTTTATGATTGATTTGCTTTGAGCTTTTAAATAAAATACATTTTTTAGACATAGTCTCAATTGCGGGTATAGCTAGTCTAATTGAAGGCTACGGCCAGGCCCATATTCTTTTACCTAAGGGCACGCATCTTGAAATATCAGATGCTCTATATTCACCCAGCTCTAAAAGAAGTTTATTGAGTTTCAAAGATATTCATTTGAATGGTTTCCATATTGAAACTCAGAGTGAAGGGAGCATAGAATCCTTAGTTATTACTGAGATCACCCAAGGCCATAAGAAGGTCTTAGAGACTATACCTGCGTTATCTACTAGCCTTTATTATGCAAAGATCAATATGATTGAGGCTAATAATGTCGTAAACAAGATGTTTACTGGATACACTACATGGCATGACCGGCTTGGCCATCCCGGTTTTAACATGATGCGTAAGCTTATCTCAAATTCCAAAGGGCACACCTTGAAAGAAAAACGAGTTTTCCCTAAGAATCTCACGTGTGTAGCATGTTCACAAGAGAAACTCATTATAAGGTCATCACCAGTCAAAGTAACTAGAAACTTGGCGTTTGCTAGATTACTGGCCCAGATAATTCGTCTGCGAGCCCACTTTCCAGATTTTCCACTTAAGACTATACGTCTAGACAATGCTGGTGAATTCACTTCCCAAGAGTTTAATGATTACTGTATGTCCGTGGGGGTAAGTGTGGAACATCCCGTGGCACATGTCCATACACAAAACGGATTGGCTGAATCCTTCATTAAACGAATCCAATTGATTGCTCGACCATTACTCATGAGGTCGAAGCTTCCAGTATCTGCTTGGGGACACGCAATATTACATGCAACATAGCTTATACGCATCTGGCCATCTAGTGAGCATAGATATTCTCCATCCCAATTACTCACGGGTCATGAGCCAGACATTTCCCATCTAAAGACATTTGGGTGTGCCGTTTATGTACCCATTGCACCACCACAGAGAACAAAGATGGGACCTCAAAGGAGGATGGGAATATATGTTGGATTTGATTCTCCCACCATTATTAAGTATCTAGGCCAGATATGCGGATTGTCAGTTTGATGAAATGACATATCCTACATTAGGTGGTGAGACTAACAAGCTGGTTAAAGAAATATCATGGAATCAAACATCCTTAACATGGCAAGATCCTCGGACTCTGGAATGTGAATCAGAAGTCCAAAAGATAATACATTTACAAAAGCTAGCTAATCAATTGCCATATTCCTTTGCTGACCCAAAGAAAGTTACAAAATCGTACATACCAGCTTGTAATGCACCAATACGTATTGATGTTCAAAAGGAACACAATCAAGTTGCTACAGAGTCTACAACACGTAAGAAACATGGTAGACTAATAGGTTCCAAAGATAAGAACCCTCGGAAATCAAAGAAAGGTGCAAAGATTAAAACCGAGGTTCAGGAAACCACAGACATAGCCACGGCTGATTCTAAAGAACCAATCATTGAGGTTTGGGACGCCAAATCTCAAGGTTCTGAAGGTCATGACAATAATGAGATCTCAATAAACTATATCATGTCTGGAACTCAATGGAACCGAAAAGATGTCGACATAAATGATGTATTTGCTTATAAGGTAGCACTTGAAATAGAAAAGGAGGATCAGGAACCCACGTCAATAATAGAGTGCACTCATAGATCTGATTGGCTAAAATGGAAAGAAGCCATAAACGTGGAGTTGAATTCATTAAGGAAAAGGAATGTGTTTGGTCAAATAATTAAGACCCCATTCGATGTAAAACCAGTTGGACACAAATGGGTCTTTGTGAGGAAGAGAAATGAACATAATGAAATCGTGAGATATAAGACACGGCTTGTTGCACAAGGATTCCACAAAGACCAGGAATTGATTATGAGGAGACATACTCCCCTGTGGTGGATACTACGACATTTAGATTCTTGATAAGTCTGGCTATAAGAGAGAAGATTGATTTGCGGCTAATGGATGTTGTAACCGCATATTTATATGGTCCACTGGATAATGAAATTTACATGAGATTTCCAGAGGGTATAGAGCTCAAAGATAAGAAAGGTTCTCGAGAACAATACTGCATAAGGCTGAACAAATCCCTTTATGGACTTAAACAAAGTGGGCGTATATGGTACAATAGATTGAGTGAGTACCTAGTCAAAGAAGGTTATAAGAACGGCCCCATAAGTCCATGTATTTTTATAAAGAAGTTTGCAAACAAAGGATTTGTAATCATAGCAGTATACGTGGATGATTTGAACATCGTTAGTACCTCTGGGGAAATCGCCCAAACAGTTGAATATCTAAAGAAAGAGTTTGAAATGAAAGACCTAGGTAAAACGATATTCTGTTTGGGATTGCAACTTGAGTACGTGAATAATGGAATCCTTGTGCATCAATTGGCATATACTGATAAAGTACTCAAGAGATTTCAGATGGACCAGGCTCACCCATTGACCAGCCCAATGGTTGTGAGAAGCCTTGTATTGGATAGTGATCCATTCGGTCCAAAGAAGGACGATGAAGAAATTCTCGGTCCAGAAGTGCCATACCTCAGTGCCATAGGAGCCTTAATGTATTTGGCTAGCCACACTAGACCAGATATATGTTTTGCCGTGAATATCCTATCTAGATTTAGCTCATGTCCAACTCAAAGGCACTGGAACGTTGGTTTTGCTGATGCAGGTTACTTATCAGATCCTCATAATACTAGATCGCAGACAGGTTATGTATTTACACATGGAGGTACAACAATATCATGGCGTTCCATGAAGCAAATCATTGCAGCCACTTCATCCAATCACGCAGAAATCCTTGCAATTCATGAAGCCAGCCGTGAGTGTGTGTGGTTAAGGTCGATGACTCAACATATCAGATCAGATTGTGGCATGGTTGAAGACAAAGAACCAACCATCATGTAGGAAGACAATGCAGCTTGCATCGCCCAGCTTAAGGATGGCTACATCAAAGGCGACCGGACAAAGCACATTTTGCCAAAGTTCTTCTTCACACATGAACTACAAAAGGAAGGTGAAGTTCAAGTTTTACAAGTCAGATCCAGCGACAATTCAGCAGACTTATTCACCAAGTCTTTGCCAACATCGACGTTTAGGAAGCTCATACATCAGATTGGAATGAGAAGACTCAAGGATCTTCAATGATGCTTAGAACATGGGGAGTAATACGTGTTGTACTCTTTTTCCTTCACCATGGTTTTGTCCCACTGGGTTTTCCTTGTAAGGTTTTAATGAGGCACATACCCCAGCGTATTACAGAGATCTCTACTTAGCATCTGGCACGGTTATGTCATCCAAGGGGGAGTGTTATAAATCATTAAAGATGGATCTCCATAACCGGCCCAATACCAAAGCCCATATAGTTTAATGAGTGTTTCTTTATTTCCTTGTTTCCTATTCTTACTTGGATATGTAATCACTTATATATATGTACTCTTATTCGCAAGATAATAAGATTGAATCATTCAGCTTCATAACAATTTAGAGTATATTTAGAAATAATTGTGTTTGGTAATGAGTATAATATAACTAAACAAACTAAAAATAAGAGGTTTTAGAAAATTTGTGGTGATGACAACTAAGCAAAATTAACATAGAATGCTTTTTTTTTTTAATATATAGAAGATTTTATTTTGGGACCTTTGTAATATTTCTGACGTTTTTGCGACTTTTGCAAATAAAATAATAAAATTCCCACCGACAATTTTGTTTTTTAATAATTCCATGTTGACAAAAACAGAAAACGTACAAAGTAATTAGTTTAGGTCTAACTCAAACGTTACCATAAAGTTGAAGATAATTTACAAGTCTGTATGAAACTAATTCAAAAAATCTTTGACGGAACAAAGAAAAGATTCGGTAACTCTGACAAATGTACTCAAGTAAAAATACAACTTATGCATAATTTTGTTGAAAAGGCACAAAAATTCAACTATTATACTGAAAAAGTTATCTTATCATCATTATCATTTGATCCCTTCTTATTAAATATATGCAAAATTGTTTTAGTTATAGATAATTAGATATTTTAATTTTATTGGTTTATGTTTAAATAAATAATGACTTGGAATGATTACATGTCTTAGCATAAAAGATGACATGACTTAAACTAATGATTTTCTTAATTAAATTATTGTTATTGTTTAACTAAATGAATTAAAAAATAGTCTCAATTCACGAGTAAGAAAAATTATGCATGGATAAAAATTAAATTTGTTTGTTTCAAATTTTTGTTTCCAATTTTTTAGGAACCAATTTAATTTGTTACAAAGGATAAAAATTTAACTTACAAAATCTCTTGTTTTTTTGGATTAACTATGTCATTTTCCTTGGCGACAATTAAATCTATTGATGTTGCAAAGAATTGGTATCATTTCTTTTGTCAATGTAACAAGAAAGTTAAACAATATGGCGAAGATTCTCATGATCTGGATGCAAATCCTATACAACTGTGAAAAATGTAAACACGAGATTTGCATATAAATTATTTGTTTTTCCGATTTTAAAATAATTTCTAAAACAAAACACATAAACAAAATCATCTTAGGAATATTACGTTTTTTGTTTTTCTAGAACCAATGAAATATCAATAATAAAATCAAAAATATTATATGATAAAATAAAAAGAAGTAATCTACACTTTTCTATTTTTTCATGACTATATCATAATGTTGATCATACCAAAACAAGATTCTCAAACCGTACTTTTTGTCAATATTTTGACATCGTTTGTAACCAAAAAAATCAAAACTCAAATCATTGTCTTGTGAAAATATTTGGAGTCAACGTGAAATTCAATTGAGATGGTATTGGTAGAAAGAGGTTAGTTATTCATATGATAATTTTATATCTTATCAATACCAAAATCTAGGACTAAGTTAAAAATCCTAATCACCGATAAATATCGTCTACAAGAAAATGTTTCAAAACCTTCATCAGTTTTTTTTTACAAATTTGACTTTTGTTTTGTTTAAATTTCTTAAACCAGACTTATGTTTTTTATTACCTTTCATTATTTAACATATCATTATGTTCTTTATCATCTTTCATTATTTAACATATCATTATTGAGTAAGTCATAAACAACATTTTCAATTTACTTTTACATGCTACGACATCTTAGTTTTTCATAATCCATAATTTATAATATCTTTCAATATTAAAATTAATCACTTTACGAATTATGTTCACATCCGCACACGGTGCGGGAAGTCACCTAGTTAATTTATAAATGTACTATCATTTTTAGCAAGTTTTTTTTTTTTTTGCTAACCCAAGTCGGAAGTGATGCTGTGAAAACCTTGTGCTCCACTGTCATGCACTTTGGCAGTTTCCGTCGAACATCGCGAAAAATAAAAAAAACTGTCCAAATCCCAAAAAAGTTTCTTCCTTTTTTTCTTTTTTTTTCTTTCCGATTTCCTTTTCTTTCTTTCTTTTCTTCTGGGCATCTCTCTCTTTGTGAGAAACTCAAAACCGTTTCGATTCTTCCGCCAAACACTATATTCGTCGCCGGCGACCTAATAAAGTAGAAGATCTCCACTCGATTTCCTCTGTTTGTGTTGTCACAGTGAAAAAAAATTACTTCTTTTCTGGAAATTTCCTGGGTTTTAGTTCTCGCAATTTAATTCTGGGTTTGTTTGGTAGGTAGTTGTGGAAATTTCTGTATCTGGGTTTGTTTCTTTTCACAGTATTGTTGCTTCTGGGGTTTGGTTTGATTTATTGAAACTTGGTCGAGTAGAAAAGGAAGTGTATGATAGTAAAGGAAAGATTTGCATCTGATTCTGAGTCGATTTGATCTCGAAAGTTTTCATTTTTATTAGGAGCAAAGTTTTAGAAGATTGATTGATTGTTTTCTTGGAGTGAGATTTTCTGGGTTTTCTAGGGTTTTTAATTCTGATTGAATTTTCAATAATGGCGGAATCTGTGGGGGTTGATAGAAGGATTCAGAGCTTAATAGCTGCAAGAAAGTCTTTAAAATCGAGTCTAGAGAAATCTAAAGCCATTGGTTTAGCTTTAGGGAAAACCGGTCCTAGGTTTGAGGAGATTGAGCAGAGATTACCGTCGCTCGAAGCTGCGGTTAGGCCGATACGAGCCGATAGAGAAGCTCTTGTGGCGGTTGGTGGCCATATTAACCGAGCAGTTGGTCCTGCAGCTGCAGTGCTTAAGGTGTTTGATGCTGTTCATGGACTTGAGAAGTCTTTGTTATCTGATCCGAAGAACGATCTTTCGGGTTATTTAGCGGTGTTGAAACGGTTAGAGGAAGCATTGAAGTTTCTAGGTGAGAATTGTGGGTTAGCTATCCAGTGGCTGGAAGATATTGTTGAGTATTTGGAAGATCATAATGTTGCTGATGAGAAATATCTTTCGAATTTGAAGAAATCTTTGAAAGGGCTTAGGGAATTTCAAGAAAATGGCGGAGGGAAGAAGGAGAAAGCTCGTCTTGATGGCGGGCTTAGGGATGCTGCTTTAGATAAGCTTGAAAACGAGTTCCGGAGACTCTTGAAAGATAACAGTGTTCCACTTCCGATGGCGTCTCCGTCATCATTAGGCGAACAAGCTTGCATTGCGCCGTCCCAGTTGCCTGTAACTGTAATCCATAAACTACAAGCCATTCTTGGTAGACTCAGAGCTAATAATAGACTCGACAAGTGTATTTCGATATACGTAGAAGTGAGGAGCTTGAATGTTAGAGCTAGTCTTCAAGCACTTGATTTAGATTATCTAGATATCTCGGTTTCGGAGTTCAACGATGTGCAGAGCATAGAAGGGTATATTGCTCAGTGGGGGAATCATTTAGAGTTTGCGGTTAAGCATTTGTTCGAAGCAGAGTTTAAGCTTTGCAACGACGTGTTTGAGAGATTTGGTTTGAATGTTTGGATGGATTGCTTTTCCAAGATTGCTGCTCAGGCTGGTATGCTCGCGTTTCTTCAGTTTGGGAAAACCGTTACCGATAGCAAGAAAGATCCAATCAAGCTTCTGAAGCTCTTAGACATCTTTATGTCTTTGAACAAACTGAGAGCAGATTTCAACCGTCTCTTTGGTGGAGCTGCTTGTATCGAGATCCAAAACTTCACAAGGGATCTCATCAAAAAGCTTATCGATGGTGCAGCGGAAATCTTCTGGGAGCTTCTTGTTCAGGTCGAGATTCAGAAACAAACACAGCCTCCTAGCGACGGTGGTGTTCCTAGATTAGTCAGTTTCGTAACTGATTACTGTAATAAACTAATCGGAGATAAGTACAAGTCAACACTGACTCAGGTTCTGCTTATACATAAGAGCTGGAGATCGGAAAGGTTTCAAGATAATCAGCTTATGGTTGAAGTTCTTAGAATAATCAAAGCCATTGAGCAGAATCTAGACGTATGGATGAAAGCGTATCCAGATCAAACGCTTGCTCATTTCTTCGGTATGAACAATCACTGGCATTTATACAAGAACTTAAAAGGTACGAGAATCGGAGATCAGTTAGGAGATTCATGGCTGAAAGAGCATGATCAGTACAAAGAGTATTACGCTACTGTTTTCCTTCGAGACAGTTGGGGTAAGCTCCCGAGCCATTTGAGCAGAGAAGGACTTATACTCTTCTCGGGTGGACATGCCACGGCTCGTGATCTTGTCAAGAAGAGACTGAAATCTTTCAATGACGCGTTTGATGAGATGTATAAGAAGCAATCTACGTGGGTCTTACCGGAAAAAGATTTGAGGGATAGAGTTTGTCAGCAGATAGTTCAGGCTATTGTACCGGTTTACAGAAGCTATATGCAAAACTACGGGCCATTGGTTGAGAAAGACGCGAGTTCGAGTAAGTATGTGAGATACACAGTGGTAGCGTTGGAGAAGATTCTCAGCTCTCTTTACATACCTAAACCCATGAGATATGGAAGCTTCAAAGGAACATTGCCGAGTGAGAAACTCAAGAACGAGGTTGACCTGAGACGTACTACTTCCGCTGTTGTCTGATTGAACGAGGTTGTTCTGTTCACGCCTCGATTTGTTGTCTTAAAATGTGATCATATTGTGTCTGCTTTTCCATCTTCAATGAAGAAGCAGAGGTACTCTGTATACGTATATAAATACTGTCAATCAGGTATAGCTTTTTAGTCATTGATCAAGTCCCCTTTAGTTTATTAATTAATCTCATAAGATTTCATGTTAGGGACCAAGCCAGTTTAGATTATTCTATTTAATGTTAACCAGAAGAACAGCTTCATAAAATGTGGAATTTTTCTTTGACTCTTCTCGTTCTTAGTGTTGTGCTACATCTGTGACTTTCTATGAATTTTTAAGACAATAAAGGGAAATGCATCAAATTCAGATTATCTGTTCTTTCTTTCTTTAATCTCTCTATTAATCATAAGTACAAATCGGTCTCCGCACTCTGCATTTGTTTTGCCATGGAGCAGAGAAATCGATTCAAAGACTTTTCAGCGGTCACTAATGCAATATCGACTTCTTTCTGCTTCTCCTGGGCAATGCCTCCTTTTCTTTGCTCATGAACCAACTGTACTTCTCGAACAAGTTTACGCAATTCCTATCAACAAGCAACGCGATGAAAGTAAACAATGTTTCAGTATTAAACCTATATGATGCTTTTTTTTTGGATCACTAAACTAACCTGTCGATCAAAATCAACACTCCGAAGAGAATAAACTTCTTTCGTAATCTCCGCATTTTGACTGATCAGGCCATCAAACCATCTTGCAGCTGTAGCCATATATTCTTCTTCTTCTTCTGACATCTGAAGATACATTTTTCAGAAATTACTATGTGTTTTGGACTACCAAACAACTGGATATCATATTCTAAGAAAAGCTATGCCATGAATCTTCCCCACACTAGCATCCTGTTTCCCCTTTTCACATATGATCCACTTCTTTTCTAAATCACTAAATTAGTGGATATTATAATTGGTTACATTTACCTCGACTTCATCTTCGGACTCTGTTTCTATATCGACCTCATCTGTGACATCCTTTGCTGAACTAATCAAAGCCTGCAGCTTTATGTGATCACCTTGCTTTGTGGCATGAATCAGCGTATCCATCAAATCCGGTTCAACTTCACGCAACATTTTCCCTTGAAACATATACTAACATATTAGCTTAATAACGTTAGCTCATAATAGTTGAAAATGATCATATTTTCCCTCACCGATATAGTTGAAATGCCTACGCTTTCCTTCTCGAACATCCGGGCCAAGTTTCTGAGACAATACAACAAACACCTTATGTGCATTGTGCCAGATTATATGGTAAAGAAGCTAAAAACATCAAAGTTTCTGAGACAATACAACAAACACCTTGTGTGCATTGTGCCAGATTGTATGGTAAAGAAGCTAAAAACATCAAAGTTTCTGAGACAATACAACAAACACCTTGTGTGCATTGTTCCAAATTACGATAAAGAAAGCTAAAAGCATCCAAATTCCGAATTACCTTAGCAAGCAGCAATGCATCATAAACCTCTTCACCAAGCGAAACAGCTCTACAATGAGAATCGAACAAGTGAGATGTTTTTTCTAAGAAGGAGCTTTGTTTCAATTTGAGAGGCTTGCTTACTTGAGGATCTTCTTAATCTGATCACTGGAGAAAGAAGCGAGCTCCATACCAAATCGGACCGCACGTCGAGCGTCACGCTTCCGCTGATTCCGACTCCTTACCGTGTCGTCAGACTCGGACTCATCTCTGTCGGCGATAACAGCCGGGGCGAGAGCTTCCGGTGACGGTGGACGACGTTTCCGTGGAGAAATGGCGGTGGAGAAAGACGGGAAGAGAAGAGGAGTGAGTATAGAAGAAGGTGGTTGCAGAAGCTTATTCGAAGATAATTGGCGAAGATTACAAAAGTGAGGAGATAATTGCTTTATCGGTCGTATCAATCTCGCCATGGCAGCTCCGGCGAATCGGAATTCGATTTCCGATGTTTATCTCTTTCTTTCGTCTCTTGTCAAAAATTTTCTGGGTTTGTTTAATAGTAACATCTGTCGCTTGCTTATAAAAGGAAAATGCAGCAAAATCAGTTTCTATGTTGTTTCTTTGAAGTTGATTTTGTTCTTCATAAGGCCAAAATACAAGTATATGTATGTATGTATACACAATTTAAACCATAATTTGTGTTGTATTGCTAAACAATTCTGTACACATTTCTTAGTTGATTCTGTTTGGTCATTTGGATTCTGCAGCTTTAAACAACTCTTGCCATTTCTGTGTATCACTTCCTGGACCATCTCCCTACAATCACATTTCTCAATACTATCAAAAAGTAACCAATACTAGAAACATTTTCAATGACCAACTACAAGAAAACTGTTTGCCATACCTTAACGGAATTGATCTCGTAAGCTTTGCCTTGTGTGAATTCAATATCAAGTGCTTGTATGCAAGCTTCAGCCACCACAAGTCTGCTTACCTCTCCAACAAGTTTGTCTCCTGTTACAAACCAGCCAAATATTTAATCTTTATGTATGCAAGTTGCTACCTCCAGAAAGCATTTAAAGCAGCAATTTCAAAGATCGTATATACCTTGACCGATAACAACTGCACGCCGTTCACCAGCGGTAGCTTTGAGCAAAGTATTTAGATCATAAGATGTGTATGGTCCATCAGTCAATCTACCAGGTCTGGTTTCATAATACAGTTAATCAGTACACCATATGTTGCCAGCATTTTGGACTTTTATTAACTGGTAGTTGAACAAACCTGATAATGGTGTACGGAAGACCAGAGTCCCGAAGAAAATCTTCCCCCATCTTCTTGTACTTGAGAACCCCAAAAAGGTTCATGATACTGTCAAACAAAACATACATTCGAAATATAATCACACGCAGAGACACTCCGATTAAGGAAATTCACAAAAAAATGCTTATTCAAGTTGGAGGTAACGAAAGCAATTAGCAGAGGTATTAAAAGCAGTCTCACCTCCAAGGAAGCTCATTAGACTTGGTCACACCAACTGATGAAACCAGAACAACTCTCTTCACCGATTTGGGCAATGCTGAAATGAGATTCTTCACACCTTCCCAATCTTTTTGAACACAAAAAGACCACATAGTCCCAAAAGGGCATGTAAGAGACCACCGCTTTGTTTCATTCAATTCCACATCATTGATAATTAACAAAACAAGATTTTTGATGTTACTTGGAAAGAAATGTTCTCACCTACTTTATCAGGTGTGTTTTCTCCAGTCCACCTCTTAGAAGGAAAAGCTGTAGTTCCAGTACAACAAATCACATGTGTAACACCCTACACAACAATGTTAAACAGCTAAAACCAGTTCAAAATCCAAACATCAACAAAAAATACAAACTTGAGTAATGATGAACAAATGGAAGAAGACGAAACCTCAAAGATAGATGGATCAAGATCATCTGCATTTCTAGTATCTCCTTTGACTACCTATTAACAAGGTTTCAACTTTTTATGAAAACTAGTAGTGAATCCTAAATGTTTATAAAGTAGAAATTAGCATCCGAACCTGTAATGCATATTCATTTTGTTTACCGAATAACTTAGTAGCTTTCTCAAGATCACGCAACAATAGCCTTGATCTAATGTTCCTCTTGAGCAATGAAGCTACCACAAGTTGCCCTGATACCAAAAAAAAAGCGAGAAATAAGTAAAAAAATCTGGTTGGTTCTTGAGGAGACTAGACAGAATTCACCATCATTCAATAGACCCACTTGTAAAAATTACAATTTTTTTTTGGAGAAATTTCATAATCTCAATTCCATAAAAGTAGATGATGATATGGTGATTCGTACCTACACCACCAGTGCCACCGACGACAAGGACAAGCTTAGAGGAAGAATTGACTAGAGTCGAAGAATGTACGGCTTCTTCTGTGAGAGCTTGGATTGGCGATAAAGATGCTTCATTTCTAACCAGCAAGAACGAAGAAAGAGGTGACGAAGAAGGGAGTGGCAGGGATGTAAATAGAGGGATTCTGAGAGGGGCTTTTGGGTATTTTGTGGCGGAGAAGGGGGAGTAAGAGGGAGAAGCAAAGCTGAGAATGGTAGCCATATGAGTCAGGGCAAGCGAGCGAGAGACAGATTTCTATGACACTGGTGATTTTTCTATGTAAGAGCCATATTTTTCATTTTTTTGGTTCACTTAAAAGAAAAAGAAACGGATAAAGTGAACTGTTTGACACAACTCAGAAATTGGATTTGATCTTCAAAATTATTTAAGGATTTATCTTTAAGTTGTGAGTTGTGACTCCTGTAATAATTGATCAATGTTGTACAATCTAATACTTAGCTAACGATTTCAACTAATTAAATTTTGATCACTTGCTTTTCTAAACTATATTTTGAAATTTTTTTATTGTCCTAACTATATAATTTCTCTAATTTGGTTGGTTGAAAAAAGAAAAATCTCCCACTAATTTCCGTTTTAATCATCTAATAAGTAGTGGATAATGACCAATCATAATTGAAATTGTGACAAATATATTCAGATTCTTACTTCAGTTTACATAAGAAAATTTAAGTTACAATTAAAACCATGAATTAGCTTCTTTTTGTCCCATATAATAGAGAAACAACAACTCTGTTTTCAAAATTAGCCTTGTTTCTCTGTTTTTAAGATTAGCCATGAGTCATAAAGGGACGACACTTATTTTGATCGTCACATCATACTTTAACTTGACACACATTATCTCTTAAATATATATATATATATATTTACAAAGTTTTAGCTTTTAGAGTTGTACTCTGTCGACAAAAAAAAAGAAGAGTTGTACTCTTTCCATGAACACAAAAAATAGACAACCGATAACACACCAGCGTAACCATGCAACAAGCTATTTTTGTGACGGTTTGTCATTAATAGTGTTGAACATGCACAAGTTGAAGAGGTTGTTTCTTAACAATGGTAAGATTACTAGCTTCTTCCATATCAATGTCTTCTTCTTTTACCATCCCTTTAGGCAATCTTCAATCGAAAAAGTAAAGCAAATTCAACAATCCTAATTCCACGGTAGCAATCGCATTGGCATCCTGGGACAAATCCTCCTACCAGAACCCAATGGTAATAGCTCAAAGTGTTGTCCCCTGAAATCTGTTGAAATATTAGTAAACCATTTAGGAGTGAAATTATCTTTAGGGTCCGTCCAACGCTTGGACTCGCGTCCAATAATACATTTGTTAAGTTGAATTTGTGTTTTGGGAGGAATATCGTAGCCTTGGATCTTGACGTAAAACATTGTTTCTCTAAATTATAGAATATGGACTATTATAGTTTTAGCTAAATGGAATGTCAATGGTTGTTGCATTTGCATAATGTAAACAAATTGTTGTTCTTTCCTCCCTCGTTTAGATGTTTACAATCTATACCGGCATATCATTTTTTGTTTGTCTAAAACATTGATTTTATTCATTCAACCTGGATTAAACCGGACAAGTGAGATTGCGGTTTTAGCCAAATGATTGGCATCCACATTCTTGGATCTAGAAAAAAAAGTGAAACCTTTCATTCTAAGATTTGTTGCTAGGTTGGTGATATCATGGATGATGATTCCATAGATTTTCAATTGAAAATTGCTTGAGTTGATTAGCTTGATTAGGGTTTGAAAATCATAGAGAACTCAGAGGTTGCTCATACCATGATTTGCAGCTTTGATCATAGCGTCTCGCATGGCAATTGCATCGGCCATGAGGGGAGAACTGATATTTGGTTCGAACTTTGATCCTTGGAGAATAATCATGTTCTCATTGTCCCGTATTAGCCAGTACAGTTCCGCAGAGTTGGTTTCTAATCTCCAGGAAGCATGCGTGAAGATCTGAAGACCTTGATGATCCATAGTGGTAGTAATGGAGTTTGGTCCTTGGGCGATCGATTGTAGTTTCAAAGGCTAAGCTGAGATCTATTCTCGAGCATCTTGTAGGGATTTTGAAAATGAGCTTGTTGCGGGTAGTCCATAAGTTCCAGGCTATCCAAGGTAAGACGGGGCTAGTTGAAATTCATGTTGGTAGGAGTCAAATCCACTGGCATGATCCAATTCGTCTCGAAGAATAGTGATTGCAGACGGGTCGAAAGGGTCTTTGAGAGGTGCTAGGTTCCAAACCTAGATTGCAAAGTCACAGGTGAAGAAGAGGTGATTTATGGGACTACATGGTGAGGAAAGGAAGAGGCAATGGGTTTTCTAGATCCTTGTCTTGTTACCATCACCAATCATGGATCATTGGATCCTAGATTGCTTTTCAACATATCATTTCAAATTACTATCCCTTTCCATCCATGAAAGACGGCTGATGGAGTGTGGCAGTCTAAGAAGGGGTATTAAGTGGCAATATGTTATGATTTAGATTGTAAACTCTTCAATCAATGAGAAACTCTCTTTATTCCTCAACAAATCCCCAAATATCAGTAACAAACTCAAAGAAAATGCAAATAACAACAAAGATAAACCTAAACTATGAGGTATTCATGGAGCCTCTACTCTCCCTTCTCCCACTCAAAAAAGATCATCCAAATGATAAAGTAAAATGGATCCTAACAATACCATCTTTGTAGAATCCATCTTGCACCTTGAATGTCCTTTCCTAACGTCTTCTTTGTGCATATACTCTGATGACGTGTCTTCATGAGTCACCATCTTCTAGAAGCACCTGATCCAATGCTCCTTATTCATCTTGAGTCAGGCTCCATCCATCCTGATCGCCTCCTAACACAATACTTCCCTAGAAGGACTTTTGCTAGTAGGTTAGAAGGGTTTTGGAGAATCCTCCAGCTGAGTTTGCAAGGAGGACATCGTTGAAACATGGGATATTTCTTAGTTAATCGAGGGTAACAACGACAAAATTTTTTAGATTCACAAGATATGATTCATCAAATTTTCTTGACTTCAAGTTTGTTCAATGTACGGTAACCATGTAGCTGATTTTAGCAAATTTATAAGGTTGTAAATAAAAAAATCACATGGGGGCAGCCTTTCAAAACTAACTTTAAAATATTATATCGATACGGAAAAATGGTTGTAAGTTACACGAAAGATGGGGTAATGTGTAAAAACTATGTTTTAAACTACACCAAGTTATATGTGGAACATACTGACATACACGATTTTTCATACTTCGTGTATGTCGGTATGTTCCATATATAACTTGGTGTAGTTTAAAACACATTTTTATACTACGAGTAGTTTTCTACATATTACCCCATCTTACGTGTAGCTTACAGCCATTTTTCATATAGATACCGTGAATACCGTGGAAAAATAGCTTACAACCATTTTTCCATAGGCTTAATCTTTTTCTTCAAGTAGGTTTTATCTCTACGTCAAGAACTCACTAGAATTGAGCTGCTCACTTCTTGTTTCGTCCTATGTAAACGTATACGTAAACTCCTCTACCACCATCCTCTCGCTAATATAGTATGCATATCATATTGCATTTTGTCTACAATATGAATCAAGCTTTAACCAGAGATTTTTCAAATCATAATTTATACAAGCTTTAGATCGTAATTTTTTCTCTTAATCTCTCATCAGGTAAGTCTCTTTTGTGGACTCAAATTTCCTATAGAAATGATTGTATTTCCTGGATTTGGGGTCTGGATCAATCAGGACAGTTAACAGCCTCCAAAGGTCAGTTTTTCTTTTTTCTTTTGGTTAAGTCTCCAAAGGTCAGTTTCATTTTCAAGAATCAGATAAGAATCCTTAGACGAACTCAAATTAATATATATATATATATAACACAATCTCGGTTAATTTATGTATATTGATGTAGGACGAGTCCAATAAATCTGGGAATGTTGAGCCAGATATTAATTATCATGAGGACAGACAAGAAACGATGAAGCAATTACAACTCTGGAAAGCTAGGCAGAAGAAGTATGCATGGCATGATTATCCTCCTAAGGTGAAGGTAAGAACAAACTAGCTAACAAGTTCTCAAGCCATAGATTTGACCTCATAGTTGCAACATGAAAACATGTGTATCGTCCCCACTACAAAAACGACAATTTTTTTTTGGCTCTTTACAATAACCGTGAGAGAGTATTAAATTTTAACTTTTAAGAGCATACATATTTTGGTTAAAAATAAATAAATATTGTAGTATTTGAAAAAGATAGAAGGACAAAGCATTTTTCTCAGGTTAATTCAGACTCATCATGGTGTTTGTATTTTACACCTTCGTGATAGATTTGGAAACGTTGTTAATTTTAGTAACAACAACAAAAATAAACCCAAACAACCCTTCATTTGAACAATTCTTTTTTACTAACCATTAAAACAATTTTTTTGTTTCATACATGTTAAGTATTTTTGTTTTGATTAGGAAATAGTTGACTATTTTAATTCTCTTAACGCATTACCTTGATGGTCTTAAATACAAGTACAATGTTGAGTTTGTGTATTAGACTGAACTTAATGTTTTGTATGTGTAATTTTCTAAAACTCAAAAAAATCGTATAGAAATAGCTAAAATACTTGATACTTATTATGGGAGTCCCAAAAACACAAGCTGAATTTTTTTAATCATTTGATTACATTTGCAAAAAAAAAAAAAAAATGAAAATAATATAGAGACAAAACTCAAATCATTTAGAAATAACGATCCACTGCATTTGTAGTATAAATGTTGAACAATCATGGTAAGACACTTGTATGTTACATAAATACGTTAATGCGTTTCCATCATAATTTTTCGACTTGCATTTTAATCTCCTTCACAATTCTTATATGATAGAGATTACAATGCGCCCAATTTAGATGACGTTAACTTATAGATGAATAGCAATTCAATTACCCAATTAGAAGTAAAAAAGGATTACTATATAAAACCGTCAGAATTGGTGAAAGGGTTCCAAAGAAGAAAAGCTAACAATACCTAACAACTTTTGTGTCTGAAGGTGATGAAAACAGAAAATCCAGGTCAACGGCACATGAAGATGCGTTTTACAATAGGATTGCCTCCTGAAGTAGTCTTTGATATCTTAACTAGTCACGACAACCAAACATATTCGTACTTCCCAATCATGAAAAGGCGCATTATCATGGTTTGGTTTGGTTTTGTTTTCTTTTTTTCATCATTATCGTATCATTCGAGTTGAGTAATTAATTATTGCAATACATAAGAGGGTGTGATTTTTTTTTTCTAACGAAGGAAAACAAATCGAAAGAGTTTCTCGGCGTGAGTCACCCGCAACAGACGATTCAGCTAGTGGAAAAAGCTGCGGCCTGGAAATTCCTTTGGTGGTCTGGAACTATCCCGATACATCTATCTTTCAACGAGAACCGAACAAATTTCACTGTAAGGAACTTCTCTATATCTCTCAGGAAAACAAATATTCTTTTCCTTTTCAGTTTCAAGTAAATCATGTTTCTTTGATGTGGACAGACACTTTATACGATAGACCAAGAGGAAAAAAGTTCTTGAAATGGTTAAATGGTAAGATCAAAGTAGAGCCATTGTACATAGATAACGATAGCTATTGCAAACCAAGGTTGCCGAAGGATCGAAAAGAATACATAAAATGTACGGGCGGAAAAGGATTGATTGGATCAATGATTACATGGGACCAGGTTTTTCAACCCGTTCCTCTTCTTAATCTACCACTAATTTCGTGGTACATCCGTAAGGTCATCATCAGGGACACCAAGACTCTAGCCGAAGAACTTCAAATTCGAGGCGCCGTATCAGAAGCGTTTGAAAACTTCAAATCCCGTATTGGCAAGTTATATGTACCATTTTGATACGAATATTAAATGCAAACATCCTATATATTATTTGAGAAGCATTTTGAGAACATTTTGCTTAGCTGTCATCACTAGAAGTTTTCTCAACATTTTTTATTTGATTAAATCAATTAATTAACCTTAGTTATTCTCATTCCCAAACAACTTCAATCCAATCAATGAGGTAACTTAAAACCAGTTGTCAAACACAATGCAAACACTACTAAATATAAAATTTAGTCATTACGTTTATAATTTCCTTTCTTTTTATTTTACATTGATAAATTTCTTTTTATATCTTAAGATTTAATTAAGTTAAAATTCGAAAAAAGAAAAAAATGGTATATAATAATTTATATACACATACAACTAACTAAAAATAATAGTTTAACACCGAAATAATTTTTTTACAAATCAAACTAACCATTAGTTTATTACACTCAAATGATTATTTACCTCACAAATTAAATAGTAATTAAACTTATTATGAGCTATATTATATTATTATTATATTTTACGCATTATTCTTTATTTTTTTATGAATACGCATTATTCATTAATTTAGCCCCATAATTCTACCTTTTTATAATTAAAGATAAAATAAATAAATCTCATCTTCCTATTATTTGAATTATTAATGGTAATAACATTAAATCCTGATAATTGAACATAAATTTTGCGAGATTTACTACAAATTACAATAATCTACTAAATCTTTAATATATATTATTGTTTCCAAAAATATAGCCTACAATAAATCACTAAACAACGTTATAATTAACAAAATTCTAATTTTAAAAATATCATATTGATCTCTAATATATGATATACCTACTAATAATATATATAATTTATAATATAGTATCATAATTTGTTCTACTATACAATAATAAATTTTTAGTTTCAAAATTTAATTTACGAATTAATTTATCTCGTGCATAGCACGGGTCATTATCTAGTTGATTGTTATTATAAAATCATGTTATATCGATATGAACATCGGAATCCTAATTGTTAAGAAATTATAGAAATTGAAACACTTCTCATATATGAATAGAAACAATTGAATAAAATATAATTTCTTACTAATTACTCAACACCTGAATGGTTGCCGTCTCACATATATATTCTTAATATAACGTTGTTACAAAAATTATTTTCTTGAAAGTGACCAATGTGAGGTGTGAAACATCTAACATGCCTCCTATACAAGTGATGGTACTACCAACTAGGGGTGTAAAAATGAGCTAATAGCTCATGAACTGGCTCAGCTCAGCTCAGATTTTCACGAGCGCGAGCTATATTTTTAAGGATCATTTAGTAAACGAGTTTAGTGATCGAGCTTCAATGAGTTAGCGAGTTATGCGAGCGAGCTCTAATGAGTCGTGAGCTAACTAATGAACAATTCATTTTTTAGCGATTTAAAATATTATGTTAATAAATTGTAAATATATTTTAGAATTTATCAACCAAAATATAAATTCTTTTTCCCAACGGAATTAGAAACAATCCTTAATACATATTAAGATGATGAGGATCCTAAGGAACATGATGAGCAAAGAATCCCTCGACTATTTGAATATTTTCAAATGGGATAAATTCAACCATTCGATGATTATTGCATTGTTTTTCTTTAAAATTTGAACTCGATTTAGCATTCGATAACAATACTTATCTGGATTTATATTTGTTTTTACTATTTTAATATTTATAGATAATTTTAAACTGTATATTACTTATTCTGTTCTTGTATATATTATTGTATTAGCTCGCGAGGTAGTTCATTTAGGTCACCATCTTGGTGATCTGAGTTTGAGCTTATGCTTTTAAGCTCGTCTAATATATGAGTTGAGCTGAGCTGAGCTGTGCAACACTTTAGCTCATCATGAGCTGAGCTGAGCGAGCTAGCTAATTTTTGACACCTTTACTACCAACCACCCAAACGTTTATTAGCCCTTTTGTCTAAATATTTTTTTATTTAAGACTTAAATAATCCATTTTAACGAAGAAAAATATTGCCCTATAATTTGTGAATTTTTGTAGATATTAGAACATTTATAATATTAAAAAGTTGTATATATATTAAAATCGATTAGTCAACCTACAAACTGTATTTACATGATTTACCTCAATGTTCCCTTGTTCACTAAACATTTTGTGTATGAATTTCACTCAACTAATTTTGCTATACACGGAAAATTTATTATTAAATGAATTGGCAAAATTCTTTTATAAATGTTCATGTTTCTATATTCTTTTCACAACTTCGAAGGAACCCTCTTTCAAAAAACTTCGAGGGAACCACTAGAAAAAAAAAAAAAAACTTTGAAGGAACCAGATAGGAAGCGTAGTCTGTACGTCAACTACTCACGAGAACGGAGCGTCCCACATGTTTGTTTCTCCGTACGTAAAACCTAACGTACACTATTATCACTGCTTCATTTTGTATTCTTTAAATCTTAAATCAAGCTTGAAAATAAGATCCCTTAAAACTACAATATTCAAGACTTGGATCTTCTTTTGTTCTTGCTCTCATTAGGTAAGTACCATTTGGTGGGGAATATACATTCGGAGAGAGATGCGTGTATTTCCTGGATTTGGTGCCTGGATCGATCAGAACAATCGACAGCCTCTGAATGTCAGTTCCATTTCCATGCATTAGAGAATAAGAGAAAGTCAAATAGATGCAAACAATTAATGATTAATATTTTTGTTGTTGTAGGCCGAATCCAATAGATCTCATCATAATGATGAATCTAAGTCAGTGTCAAAGAAAGCCACTAGTGATCTGTTACCTGAATATTACGACAAGTATGAGGCGTTAAAGCAAGAGCAACTCTGGCATGAGGCAGAGAAGAAGCATCCATGGTACGATGCCCCTCCTAAGGTGAAGGTAAGACCAAATCAATAAACAAAAAATCTGTACTTATATTTCTTGCCTTAAGACTAAAGAGCAAAAAAAGTTTAAGATCCCAAAAGTTTCTTATATTTTTGATGTTTGAAGGTGACAACGAAAAATGGTATTTTCCATATGCACATAGAATTCACAGTGGGAACTCCTCCTGTGAATGTCTTCTTTCATCTGACTCAAACAGAGATATATGGCACTCCATTTTACGATGAAGCAATGCGGACTCTTCTGGTTCTTTTCCCCTTATCATTATATGATTGCAATGTGGCAGATCGCGAAGTTGGAGAAACGTTTGACCTGGGATCTCCTTTGGTGGTCTGGAACTCTTCCCATACATCTAATTGTCGATGAAAATAGAAAAGATCTCACCGTAAGAATCTGAATATATCCCTCACAATAATTAATATTTTTGTGCTGTATTGGTGAAACTTAGTTTGGGTTTTTCTTGTTTGTTGTGGACAGGCAAAATATAAGAAGGAGAAAATGATTTTCATGAAAGTGTTCGAGGGTAGCTATAAGGTGGAGCCAATATATGTTGATCAGGAACGCTTGTGTAAGCACATGCTACCAAAGAGTCAAGAAGAATACAGAATATGTAGTGGTGGACAAGGAAAGGTTGCATCAAAAGTGACAATGGACCAATACTTTCAGCCAGATCCTCTTCTTAATCTGCCACCGTTGTTTTGGTACATTCGCAAAAAAACCATCAAAACCACTAACTCCTCGAAAGTCTCCAAAAATTGTGTGCTATGATGCGTGCTGCGGACCGAAGTCCCCTAGATCTAGATAACGTCGCCGAAAAGACTTGAAGCAACAAACATGTTAAACATTAAGCCTAAATATGGTCATACACAAATATATATTGTGAGTTGTAAATCTAATATATTCTTCAAATAGAAAACATTTGTTGCTACCTCTCGTTGTCCACCACATTTGTTGTATTTGAAAAAGAAAACATTTATTGTATCCGTGCATGTGAGGATTAGAGCTTCAATTCAACTCACGATAACTCAAATCAGGTCTACGCTTGACCTAATCAAAGTTCTTAATGACAAACTATAACCGATGAAATCACTTGAGCAAAGATTTACCTTCATATTAACATCGCCCAAGATTTACCTCTCAGGCCCTTCTTCTTGTCCAAACTTCTTACTTCTCAGTTACTCTAAGCATCTCTAATGCTTCTTCAAACTTCTTCACAGGTAGAGTCTTCGTAAACATATCGGCTGGATTACACTCACTCGCAATTTTGATCACCTTTACCATACCAGCTTCATAAAATCTCTGATTCGATGATACTTTGTCGCAATGTGTTTTGTCCTTTCATGGAACACTGCATTCTTAGCCAAAGCAATGGCACTAGAAGAATCACAATATACCTCAACCGCTTCTTGATAAAGCCCCATTTTTTCAGCCAAGCCTTTTAACCATACTGCCTCTTTTACCGCTTCATTCAAGGCCATATATTCAGCCTCAGTAGTAGAAAGAGCACACACCTTTTGTAGTCTCGATTTCCAACTTATAGTATTTCTACCAAGAGTGAAAACATAACCAGTAATAGACCTCCTTTTGTCTAAATCACTAGCATAATCAGAATCACAAAATCCCTTCAAAACAAAATCATCATGTCTTCTAAACCTTAGGCACCTTTGTTCTAAACCTTTCATGTATCTCAATACCCACTTAGCAGCTAACCAGTGATCCTTTAATGGTTTACTCATGAATCTACTGATCAAGCCTACTGGATGAGCCAAATCAGGTCTTGTACCTATCATTGAGTACATTATACTACCCATCATATTAGAATAAGGAACCTCCTTCATTCTTTCAAACTGATCTCTCCATTCTTGTTCAGTAGCACTCTTTAATTTGAAATGAACTCCCATTGGTGTAGACACAACTTTAGAATTCTCCATATCAAAATTCGTCAAGACTTTCTTCTTCTTCATGAACTCTATCTCTTGTAATTTTCATTCCCAAAATCTTCTTAGCATCTCCCAAATCTTTCATTTCAAATTCTCTACTCAAAACCTCCATGAGTTCCTTCACTTGATTCTTATCAACCAAAGCAATTAGCATGTCATCGACATAAAGGAGAAGATAGATATAGATTCCTTTCTTAAACTCTTTATATAGACACAACTGTCGTAATCACTTCTCTTGTATTTATTCTTCTTCATGAACTCATCAAATATGAGATTCACTGTCTTGGTGACTGTTTAAGACCATATAAGGATCTCTTCAGTAAACACACCTTTTCTGGTTCCTTTTCATCAACAAATCCCTCTGGTTGCTCCATATATATCTCTTCATCCAGAAAACCATGTAAGAACGTAGTCTTCACATCCATTTGTTGTAGTTCCATATCAAACTGAACCACCATAGACAATAGAAACCGAATTGAAACATGTTTTACCACTGGTGAATCCCTTTGCAACCAGTCTAGCTTTATATCTTGGTGCTTCTGATATACTCCATTTTTGGGGTATTCTAACCATTGTTTTATAGGGTTTTATCGAGTCTTTCTCCTTTGTATCGAGTCTTTTTAGGTCCAAAGGTGGCTGGGATGAAGAATTGGAGTTTGCTAGGAGTCTTGGTGAAAAAGATAGGAAAACACGATCTTTTGGAAGATTCTGGAGCTAAAGGAGCACCCGCTCCCCGATCTGACTCACCTGCTCCCAGAAGATTCATTAAAGGGAATATTCACTTAATGGAAATATTCACCTAGAAGATTTACCCTAGATCCACCTTGGATTTACCCAGCCGCCGCAGCCCTTAAAAGAAGGAAACATCTTGGAGAATAAATAGACTCATCTTCTTTACTTTCTACACACAGTTTTTACACGCAAAATACTTTACAAACTTTTACTTGCTATTCACGTCTTTGGATCGAGAACCCTAGAGAGATCTTCGTTGCACTTTGCTTTGGATTTCAAGAGTTGTTCATCTACTTGTTACCGAGTTTCTTCTTGAACCTTTTCTCTTTAATTTATTCCATGAATTCTTTCATCTCTCTTTGTGTTTTTCGTTCTATCATGTGCGAGTAGTTACTTTTGTTAGATTAGGGTTTTTTTTTCAAAGGGATTTAGAGATTCATGAACTCGGCATAGATAGGATCATACTTATATTTGATATCTTCATCTAATGTTGAACTTATTGCCTAGACTAGCTTGATCACCTAGCCTTTGATTTTAGGTTTAATTTACTCATCAAAAGTATAGTAAATTGCTTGAATAAACTTAGATGGGCGATTTGACCCTTAGCCAACGACAGTTGAAGTTAAGGCGAATCGTGAACTTATCAATCTCAATCGTTAATGCTTGTTAATTTCTTTAGTCTCAAACGACAGTTTAGGGTGCTAGATAGATTGATAAAGTTGTTGATGCCACGACAGTGGATCCTCATAAAACCGTGATTGTGTTCTAGATTGGTGCTTGATTTAATATCCTGAATAGTTGCTTTGTTCTTGATGATCTATTCCTTGAGATAATTGCCCTAGTCTAACGCCTTTAATATTATTGTTACAACCGAATTTTACTCTATTTTGTTATTTACTTTCGTGACACTTAAAAACCACTTGAATCGCTTAGCTAGAATTGTGTTTAAAGGAATTAAAGCGTATTGCCGGTCCCTAAACGAACCTAAATCTATATCTACATCAGATTAGTAATTTAGGAATTGAGTTCTTAATATAGGCCAAAAGCCTGTTATCAAATTGGCGCCGTTGCGACGGGGACTACTTCGATACCTTTAGTTTTAAAATACGTTTCTAGACTAAGTACTAATTCGTTCTTTTTTATTTCTCTTGCTTGTGTTTCAGGTGCATGAAAGCAAAGTCTACCCGAAAGAGTCGACAAACACCTCTCGTGTACTTCAGTAACTCGGAACTTGCAAGACTAGAACGAACCAACCGAAAGAAAAATCTGATAAGGTCGACATGGGTGACCAAACAGATATTGACATGGTGGCCGAGATGAAGAGGCTACAAGATCAGATGGCTCAGCTGCAACAGCAACAAAACCAAAACCAACAGCAAGAACGTGCTATCGGGGATATGGACAATCCTCACGCCTTCTATAGGAACCGAGCTGCAATCGTTCCTCCATGTGTTTTAAGGCAAGCCTATGAGATCAAGCCTCAGATGATCACGCTGGTCAAGCAATATCTATTCCACGGACTGCCCGCTGAAATCCCGATGGACCATATAGAGAATTTCGAGGAGATCTGCTCCACAACAAGCTCTAATGGGATGAACCCGGATTTTTTAAAGTGCAAGCTTTTTCCCATCTGGCTCGCGGATAAGGCTTCACGATGGCTCAAGTCTTTACCGGCTGGATCTATCACGACTTGGCCACAGTGCAGGGCAGCATTTTTGGATCACTTCTATACCAAAGCTAAGACCGCGGGATTGAGAAACAAGATCTCCACATTTCAGCAACAAACTGGAGAATCTTTCTATGAGCCATGGGAAAGATTTAAGGAGTATAAAAGGGAGTGTCCACATCACGGATTCACGGACGAGAACTTGCTGGGAATTTTCTACGACGGTGTTGATTGGGACTACCGGAACACGTTGAACGCTGCTAGTGATGGTGATTTTATGACCAAGACGAAGGAAAGTGCTCACAAGCTCATTGAGAACCTAGCCGCAAGCTCAAGCAACAAGTCTCAGGAGTATGATCGAACTACAAAATCTAATGGAACAGATTCTCATAAGATCGATGACCTAACGGCTAAGGTCAACTTGCTGCTCAAAGGGAACTAAAGGATGGTTCACTTTGCCGATGAGAATGGAGAAGCACTAGTTGAGGATATGACCGATGGAGGAGATTGTGATCAGGAGGAGGTGAATTACATGAATGGGCAGGGGTATGTCCGAAACCAAGGGTTTAACTCAAACTACAGGAACCATCCGAATTTCTCTTATAGGAGTACGAATGTAGAGAATCCGCAGGATCAGGTGTACCCACAACAAACCGGTTATCAGAACCAAAAACCTCAGGATCAAGGTTTCTAGAAGACGGCACCTCAGGGTTTTCAAGGCAAGACATTCGTTCCGTTTCAAGGTCAAAAGCCCAAGTTTAACAACTTCCAAGCTCCTGCGAGCTCCAGTGGTACTTCTCAGGATGAACTTAAAAGCATGATGCAACAATTGATGGAAAATCAGAAGAAGACAGCTACTGAGCTGAACACTAAGGTAGACTCCATGTACTCGGACCTCAACGGTAGACTTGAAGCCGTGACTAACCATGTTAAGGCTGCCCAGAAAAATCTGTGGAGCACCCGCTCCAACAGGGAGCACCTGCTCCAGATGAGACACAGGATGAAACAGTTGCTGGACCGTCTCGTCCTGTACTTAGATCGAATGAGCTGGTTGACCAAGTTTGGTCTCGTGTTTACAAACCCCCAGTCCCTTACCCAGTACCCCCAAGGAAATCGCAGAAAGATTTGGAAGAGGCGAAGTGTAAGGAGATGTTGGATCAACTTACGGTAAACCTCACACTGACAGATGCTATACAGATGATGCCGACTATGAAGAAGTACGTTAAAGGTTTGATTACTGGAAGGGTTTGATCAGAGCAAGGTACCACGTTGGTATCTAAGGATTGTAGTTCTGTGCTGCAGAACAAGGTGCTTAAGAAGCTAGATGACCCCGGGAAATTTGTGTTAGCTGTGCAGATTAGTTTTATGTGTTTCAAGTATTCCTTATGCAATTTAGGTTCCAGCGTGAACCTCATGCCCTATTCGGTTGCAAGGAAACTTGGTTATACTAACTTTAAACCAACTCGTATTTCTTTGGTTTCTGCTGACAGGTCAGTGAAGTTACCCGTAGGGATCCTAGAGGATTTACATGTCAGGATTGGCAACACGTTGATCCCAGCTGATTTCGTAGTGCTGGAACTTGATGAAGAGCCAAAGGATCCCTTGATTTTGGTACGTCCTTTCCTGTGCACAGCTGGTGCGATTATAGATGTGAGGAATGGTATAATTGGTCTCCAGCTGGGAGACATTATCATGGAATTTGAGATGGATAGATTGCTCAAAAAGCCAACCATTGATTGGCAAACCTTTGCCATCGAAGGAGACCTCGAGATTTCGGAAGACAAAATGGAAGAACTCCTAACCGATGATCCGCTTGACGTGGTGCTGACCAAAGCCGAAAGTGAACATGGTTATTTGAGTGAGGATGCAGTCGGGTTAGCCAGGACATTGGATTCGGGTCAGAATGAAAAGTCCACCGGTTTCTTGAATCTCAAACCGGACGATGCTGAAGGAGCAGCTGCTCCAGAAGATGAGACCCCAGCTCCTGGAAACATTGTTGATAACCCTTGGAGCGAGCACGAGCTGAAAGCTCCGAAACTCGAGCTTAAAACACTTCCTGCCGGGCTAAGGTACGCGTTCCTAGGCCCTAACTCTACTTACCCCGTAATCATTAATGCTGAGTTGAATAATGTGGAAACCGCTTTGCTTTTGTGCGAACTAAGGAAGTATAGAAAAGCTTTAGGTTATTCACTAGATGATATCCTTGGAATTTCACCTGAACTTTGCATGCATAGCATACACCTAGAAGATGAATCAAAGAATTCTATCGAGCATCAGAGGAGGTTAAACCCGAATCTGAAGGACGTAGTGAAAAAGGACAATCAGGAGAAAACGATTCCCATCCACCCGGACGATCAGGAGAAAACGACATTCACATGTCCATACGGCACGTTTGCTTATCGCCGAATACCGTTTGGTTTGTGTAATGCCCCTGGGACTTTTCAAAGGTGCATGATGTCAATTTTTACCGATTTGATTGAGGATATAATGGAAGTTTTCATGGACGATTTCTCCGTCTATGGAAGCTCTTTTTCCGTGTGTTTGTCGAATTTGTGCAGAGTATTGCAGCGATGCGAGGAGAAGCATCTAGTGCTCAACTGGGAAAAATGTCATTTCATGGTTTGAGACGGTATTGTTCTGGGTCATCGGATTTCTGAAAAGGGTATAGAGGTTGACCGAGCAAAGGTTGAGGTTATGATGAGTTTGCAACCGCCGGATTCAGTCAAAGGAATAAGGAGTTTCTTGGGTCATGCTGGATTTTACCGCCGGTTCATCAAAGATTTTTCGAAGATAGCAAGGCCACTCACGCAACTCTTGTGTAAGGAGACTAAGTTTGAGTTCGATGCAGCATGCCTTGAAGCCTTTCACACAATAAAGGGAGCTCTGGTAAGTGCACCCATTGTCCAACCACCGGACTGGGATCTCCCTTTTGAAGTGATGACGGATGCAAGTGACTACGCAGTAGGAGCTATCTTGGGACAGAGAAAAGATAAAAAGCTTCACGTGATATACTATGCAAGCCGAACCTTAGACGAAGCTCAGTGCCGATACGCTACAACCGAGAAGGAACTTCTAGCAGTTGTATTCGCTTTTGAGAAGTTCATGACCTATCTTGTTTGTTCCAAGGTGATTGTACTAACCGACCACGCAGCTTTGAAGTATTTGCTCACCAAAAAGGATGCTAAGCCGAGACTCTTGAGGTGGATCCTTTTACTTCAAGAATTCGATCTTCATATTGTTGATAGGAAAGGAACAGAGAACGGAGTTGCTGATCACTTGTCACGCATGAGGGTTGATGATGAGGTACCTCTTGATGATTTCCTTCCAGATGAACACG
Organism: Draba incana; assembly: GCA_963576765.1. Taxonomy (NCBI): domain Eukaryota; kingdom Viridiplantae; phylum Streptophyta; class Magnoliopsida; order Brassicales; family Brassicaceae; genus Draba; species Draba incana. The sequence goes on along the minus strand of OY755210.1, from coordinate 27,039,610 downwards.
TTTACGCAGTTGGAGTCTGTTTTCAGGAGCAATCGGTCCAGACAGGAGCACATGCTCCAGGAGCCTTTTGCGAGGCTATATGTAGGGAAGTCGTACCGAGCTTTCCTTGGTTTGGCGAGATAGCAAACTACTTGGCTGCTGATCAGGAACCGGTTGATTTTGTGGGAGATAAGAAGAGGAAATTTCTCCGTGATATACGAAGATACTTTTGGGACGAGCCCTTTCTCTACAAATAGTGCTCAGATGGTATTTTTCGAAGATGTGTACCGGATGAGGAGATTCCTGGAATTCTCTTTCATTGCCATAGTTCTAATTACGCCGGTCACTTCGCCACCTTCAAGACAGTCTCTAAGGTACTTCAAGCTGGGTATTGGTGGCCGACTATGTTCAGAGATGCGTAAGATTTCATATCACGATGTGATACATGCCAACGGCAGGGAAACATCTCTAGAAGGAACGAGATGCCTCAACACTTTAGTCTGGAAGTTAAAGTGTTTGACGTATGGGGAATAGACTTTATGGGACCTTTTCCATCCTCCTACGGAAACAAGTATATCCTAGTGGCAGTTGATTACGTTTCCAAGTGGGTGGAGGCTATTGCGTCCCCAACAAATGACTCCCGCGTTGTGGTGAAGATGTTTAAGTCTATCATATTCCCTAGGTTTGGAGTGCCGCGTGTGGTCATTAGCGATGGAGGTTCTCACTTCATCAACAAGATCTTCGAAGGATTGTTGAAAAAGAATGGTGTAACGCACATGGTAGCAACGCCTTATCATCCACAAACTAGTGGACAGGTTGAGGTTTCCAACAGGGAAATCAAGAGTATCTTGCAAAAGACCGTGGGAGTGTCTAGGAAGGACTGGTCTTACAAGTTGGATGATGCGTTATGGGCTTACCGAACTGCGTACAAGACTCCGTTAGGGACGACACCTTTTCACTTAGTATACGGGAAGTCTTGTCATCTTCCAGTTGAACTCGAATACAAAGCAGCATGGACGGTTAAGTTACTGAACTATGACATCAAACCGGCGTTTGAAAGAAGGTCCATGCAGCTTCACGCGTTAGATGAGATTAGGCACCTGGCCTACGAGAGTTCTAAGCTTTACAAGGAGTGGACCAAGCATTATCATGACAAGAGAATCCTCAACCGCAACTTCCAACCAAACGACCAGGTACTTCTCTTTAACTCTCGACTTAAACTTTTCCCTTGAAAGTTGAGATCCCGGTGGTTCGGACCCTTTGTCATCAAGGAGGTCCGTTCCTATGGTGTTGTGGTGTTGCTAGACACCAATGGAGCCGAATTCGTGGTCAATGGCCAGCGGCTTAAGCCGTATCTTGGCGAGACAAAATAAGCAGAAGGTGGATTCATCCCCTTAGGCGATGCACCAAAAGCCTAAAATGGCTGACCAAGTTGAGCTAATGACTTTAACCAAGCGCTTGGTGGGAGGCAACCCACAGGTATGTTTTCTAACTCTTTTACTTTTGATTTCTTTTTCTACTAATTTTGGTTTTTAGCTTTGAATTTTTCAGGTTTTACTTAAAAAAAAAAAAAAAAAAAAACAACAACAACAACAAAACAAAAACAGAAGGGGGAAATTTTTTCCAGAGAGCACTCCGTCGATCGACAGGGATTCACGTCGATCGACGCTGATGACGACGCAAGACGAAATTTTTCTAGAGACCACACTGTCGATCGACATCCCCATCCGTCGATCGACACGGAAGCTTCTGCCCAAACTTTGCTGCATCGATCAAGCATAGCACCTGCTCCATTCAACTAAAGTCTGCTCTCCTGGGTATATTTTGATTTCGAATTTCGAATTTTAAGATAAGGCCCACCAAGAGGTAAGTCCAAAAGAGAATATTTGATGGGCCCGAATATCTAGCCAAAAAGGAAACAAACTTTAAATCAGAATATTTTTCCTAATTTTTTGGGAAATAACTGATTTTGTGGGACCCACTTATTTATTCCTTCCTATATACTCGCGCCCATCTCTTCCCTTCTCTCTTTTCTTCTACACGTTTTTCCTCCATTGCTAAACTTCAAGTTTTTTCTCTCTAAACACAACTTTGTCAAATCTTCACGGATTTGTACGATTTTTAGCTCGATTCCACTCGATTTTTCGCCCTCTTTTCATTTATAACCTTCATTTTACGAGACTCTAAAGGTATGTCCTCCAAATCTCTAATTTACAGTCCAAAATTTTGAAGAACAAAGGTGAAATCGATGGCTTTATCTTGCTAGAATCTCCTTGGGTTTGCTTTCAACTTGTTTCTTTACTGATTTTGTGCCCTAGGGGTGTGGAATTTGCTAGTAATTTAATATACAAGTAAAACCCTAATTTTAATTTTTGAGGAATTTATGGTGTAATTGGACTTGGATTACTCACTGTTATGAATTGGAACTAGTGTTTTTGCTTGCTTGAACATGCATGCTTCAAAATTATGGGCTTTGAGTGTGAATTTTATTTTTGAGGAAATTTTGATTTAAGTATTTTGATGGTGAGATTCAGACTTATACGCGTGCTTTTGGTTTGTTCTTTGTGGTGATTGCAGATGACAAAGACTTCTTATGACAACCCCAAGAGCAGAGACGCAAAAGGCAAGGGAATTGCCACTTCGAGTGGTACGCCTTACCCGTGGCCAAGGCCCACCGATCATCGCTTCACCCTTCCCGACTCTAGTCTCCCGCTGAACTCCGATGATGTTTGGGATCAGAACGATGCATATTACTATAACAATTGGCTGGAGATCGATGTTGAGCCGACCCGTTTCTTGTGTCCTACCTCATTGATGAGTCTTGGCATCCACCAAGAAGTGAGTGAGATCTTTTCACGCACTCAACTCCTCGAGCTCGTTTCTTCCACGGACGTGCTCTACCCGGATATCGTGCGGCAATGCTTGGCTTTGGCTAAGTTGACTTTCGCCAATCCCAAGCAACCGGTGGCGTCTCAAGGGACTCTCTCGTTCTTCACCAACGGGAGAAAGCATAGCATCTCCATCCGGACCCTTTGTAGGATTTATGGCTTTGATGTCGGATCGGAAGCCATCGCTCTACCAACCGCTTTCACGGCAAGGAATCCTTTCGGAATTTCATTGCCCATGGCCACTACGCATCCCACAGTGCAGCACAATCATCAATCCGCAACCCCGCCATCCGTATTGCGGCTAAGGCATTGTCTACTATCTTCTTTGCTCAAGAGAACCATAGCAAGGTACGGATTCAGGAGCTGGTGCTCCTATACAATGGGGTGCGGGAAATTCTTTCTACGGTACCAGAGTTAGCTTGTGATGTGGATCTCGATGTAAACATGGGAACCGTCCTTGCTCGAGTGATCGCGGACAAAAGGACCGCGGATGGGAAGACGAAGATGGAGCGGATAGGCAACATTTTGACAAAGCTCTTCGAGCATGTAGGTGTCAATTTTAGCAACACGGCATGCAAAGAGGAGGAGCGCGTCATGGATATCAACTTCCTCATCACTTGTCAAATCATGAAGGATGCCAACGTTTACCGCTTCACTGGACGCGATGACCGTGTGTTGTTTTGCAGGTTACCTCAACTATCCTTGACCAATTTGAGAGATGGCGAAAACATCGGTTTTACTCTGGGTAATGCTTACCTTTGCACTGAAGCTGGAGCGCCTGTTCCTCCTGAGAGCACCCGAGCCGGAGCAGTTGCTCATGGTACCCTTGTTTTCTTAAGCGATGAAGAGATAGAGGATTTGGAGATGGATACCGCCTCGGTCAAGAAGAGCAAGGCGCAACTGCGTCGGCCTTACAGGAGTGAGTACACACTCCGAGACTTACCGAACGACCCTTCGGACCGAGAGTACTGATATTGGATGGTGGACTCCACCAAGAAGAACAATGGACTTGTGCGTCGCATCCTCCACATGCTCCAGAAGGGTTGCAATGGTTCTGAGGCCACTGCTACCGCACCATCTACCTCTGCTGCTCGGCCTTCTGCTCGCGGAGCACCTGCTCCACCATCTGCCATGCCATCATCTTCTGGCCGTGTGACCCGTTCATCTAAGAGAAAGAAGCCCACCACTGATGACGAGGATTCCGAGCACACTACAGGTGCTTAGTTGCTCTTCTATCCTACCTTCTATTCATTACCGCTAAGACATTTTCTTTCCTGCACTTTTCTTTCTTTTTGGATTTATTTCTTAATTCTCTCTTTTCTTATTTTCACACCGGGTCGGTGTGAAGTAAGTCTGGGGGGAGTTGTTGCTGATGTTGTTTATTTTGGATGTTTTCTTCTCTTATGTCTTTTGAGTCTGTTTTTCTTTGTTTTATTGAGTCAAGACTTTTTAGTTGGAAACTAGGACTTTATTCTATGACGATTTCTGAACCACTTGTGCTAATTAACTCTCTTTCTAGTGACCATTTCTACAGAACGCGGATTACAAGGATTAGCTGGAGCACTTCAATGCACCATCTTCCAGGTTCCAGATTGACCAAAAATTCTCTCGCTATAGGCACTAGACTAGGGAAACGATTCATATTCAAGACTTCTTTTTCCTTTTTACCACTCTTGCTGATCCTGAATAGCTAGCTCATTTTTAGCTAGTACCCTCCTTTATCCTTATCTCTTTTCAAACCCCTTGCCGTCTTGTTACTTCATTGTCATATGTGCAGCATATGCGCAAAAGGGCCGGAGAGAGAAGGGTCGACACAACCTCTAGATCACTCATTCTGAAGGACAGAGCACCTGCTCTATTTGTGAGTTTTTGTGGACGAGGGAGTGGAAGGAACATTATCGAGATCCACTTGGGTATGTACATTAATTCTAATATTTTTGTTTGAGAGGCACAACTGTGTAATCAAAACCCTCTTCATCATCATCATCATATTTTCACTAAAAAAAAATAATTAAAAAAAAAAAATGTTAATTTCGGTGATGAAGAGTGGGAATCTATAAGAATATATGTCTCTCAAACCCAGCGACTATACCCAAGGGGAACAGCGGTTCACGAGAGAAAGGAGGAAACAAAGGAGGATGGAATGAGTGATTTAGAGAATGTGGACATCAAACAGACCCGCTTTCTCTTGCAATTTTGTGCGATATCCTGCATCCTCTACGAAACGTCGGGTAACCCTTAAACACTCTAAACACCTCTAACTCCACCCTTAAATGGCCTTTAACCCTTAGCGCCGTATTTTCTAAGAAAGTGTCTTTAGCGAGATCTTCATGCATACTTTGAGTGCGTTTGGTTTGTGTTATTGCAACGAATTATTTGGGAAATGGCCTGGTTGGGAAATGTGTTGAGGTTGTTTTGGCGAAGCTTTGTCGTTCGTAATCTGGCTTATGTGGTCTGCAAATTGAAAGCCAAAGGTACGGTTCGCTGAGAATAAAAGAGTTTCCACGTTTTCAAACCTTTTTCCTTTACTTAGTTTTGAGTTTGTTTGAGGACAAACAAAGATCTAAGTCTGGGGGAATTGATATACTCCATTTTTGGGGTATTCTAACCATTGTTTTATAGGGTTTTATCGAGTCTTTCTCCTTTATATCGAGTCTTTTTAGGTCCAAAGGTGGCTGGGATGAAGAATTGGAGTTTGCTAGGAGTCTTGGTGGAAAAGATAGGAAAACACGATCTTTTGGAAGATTCTGGAGTTAAAGGAGCACCCACTCCCCGATCTGACTCACCTGCTCCCAGAAGATTCATTAAAGGGAATATTCACTTAATGGAAATATTCACCTAGAAGATTTACCCTAGATCCACCTTGGATTTACCCAGCCACTGCAGCCCTTAAAAGAAGGAAACATCTTGGAGAATAAATAGACGCATCTTCTTTACTTTCTACACACAGTTTTTACACGCAAAATACTTTACAAACTTTTACTTGCTTTTCACGTCTTTGGATCGAGAACCCTAGAGAGATCTTCGTTGCACTTTGCTTTGGATTTCAAGAGTTGTTCATCTACTTGTTACCGAGTTTCTTCTTGAACCTTTTCTCTTTAATTTATTCCATGAATTCTTTCATTTCTCTTTGTGTTTTTCGTTCTATCATGTGCGAGTAGTTACTTTTGTTAGATTAGGGTTTTTTTTTTCAAAGGGATTTAGAGATTCATGAACTCGGCATAGATAGGATCATACTTATATTTGATATCTTCATCTAATGTTGAACTTATTGCCTAGACTAGCTTGATCACCTAGCCTTTGATTTTAGGTTTAATTTACTCATCATAAGTGTAGTAAATTGCTTGAATAAACTTAGATGGGCGATTTGACCCTTAGCCAACGACAGTTGAAGTTAAGGCGAATCGTGAACTTATCAATCTCAATCGTTAATGCTTGTTAATTCTTTAGTCTCAAACGACAGTTTAGGGTGCTAGAGTGATTGATAAAGTTGTTGATGCCACGACAGTGGATCCTCATAAAACCGTGATTGTGTTCTAGATTGGTGCTTGATTTAATATCCTGAATAATTGCTTGGTTCTTGATGATCTATTCCCTGAGATAATTACCCTAGTCTAACGCCTTTAATATTATTGTTACAACCGAATTTTACTCTATTTTGTTATTTACTTTCGTGACACTTACAAACCACTTGAATCGCTTAGCTAGAATTGTGTTTAAAGGAATTAAAGCGTATTGCCGGTCCCTGAACGAACCTAAATCTATATCTACATCGGATTAGTAATTTAGGAATTGAGTTCTTAATATAGGCCAAAAGCCTGTTATCAGCTTCAACCCCTTCAATACCTTCTTTTCTTGTGAACACCCATTTACAACCTATAGGTTTCACTCCTTCAGGCTTCTTGACCAAAATCCAGGTTCCATTCTTCAATAAAGAAACCATTTCTTCTTTTGTAGCTCCTTTCCATTATTTCAACCTAAGTCAAACATAGCTTCATGATAAGAACTTGGCTCTATCTTACCACCATCTTCAGAGATATAAGCATAACCAATCACCATGTTTGACTCATTATACTTAGGATTAAGCTTGATAACCCTTTTCTCTCCATCCCTAACCAGTTGATAACTCCCTGGATCAGTCTCCTCTTCAGAATCCGAATCTGAAATGACAAAAGTAGGATCTTAAATTTGATTATCAATTTCTTCATCAGTTTCTTTCTAAGTAACTCCACCTTGTTCAGATACTCCTGAACTTTCAGATTCAGACCCCAAATCAATCTCATCATATTCCTTATGATCCTTTTTATCGATATCTTTAAACATAACCTCTTCTCTGAACACAATATTTCGGCTAACAATACATTCTTGTTCTTCAAGTAACCAAACCTTAAAGCCCTTTACTCCTTCTGGATATCTAGTGAATATTCCCTTCTTAGCTTTAGGTTTTAGCTTACCCTGATCAGCATGAACATAAATCAGACAACCAAATCTTCTTAAACTACTTAAGTCTGGAACAACAGAGGTCTATCTTTCTTCAGGTAGATCAAAATTAACAGCAGTTGAAGGTGATCTATTAATAAGATAGACTGCAGTTGCAGCAACTTCAGCCCAAAAACTTTGATCTAGACCACTCTCACTTAACATGCTTCTCACTTTATCCATGATTGTCCGATTGAGCCTTTCTGCAATGCCATTTTGCTGAGGCGTATATGAACACGTCTTGTGTCTCACAATCCCTTCATCTCTGCAAAACTTATCAAAATAATGATTGCAATACTCCAATCCATTATATGTTCTTAACTTCTTTATTCTTTTCTCAGACTGATTTTCAATTATCCTTTTCCAGTCTACAAATTTTTCAAATGCTTTATCCTTTCTTCCCAAGAAGTATATCCATACCTTTCTAGAGAAGTCATCAATAAAGGATATGAAATACTGCTTGTTTCCTTTTGAGATAGGTGTATAAGGTGATCCCCAAAGATGTGAATGAACATAACCAAGCTTCTCCTTAGTTACGTGTTGAGCAGGAGCAAAACTCAATCTATGAGTCTTTCCATATAGACAATCTTCACAAAACTTCATTTCTCCTATTACCTCCTATTTCAAACAGCCTTTCTTCACCATTACATCAAGTCCTTTTTAACTCATATGGCCTAACCTGCTGTGCCAAAGAGCTGTCTCATCTTTACTCTTCTCAGTCACGTTAGACTCTCCAACTTCAGCCTGACCTTCAAAAATATACAGAGTATCTCTCTTATTCCCTTTGAACAATGTAGTACAACCTTTGATCAACCTCAGAACTCCATCTCTAGACTTGAACCAACATCCTTTATCTTCCAAAGTTCCCAAAGAAATCAAGTTTCTATCCGTATCAGGCATATGCCTAACATTAGTCAAGATAATTGATGTTCCATCTGGATTCATAAGTTTAATACTCCCAATTCCTTTTAATTTGGAATAGGTCTTGTTTCCCATCTTAACCAAACATGTAGTCAGCAATATGACTTTCATATGAAGCAGCTCTCTTCTAGGAGTCATATGAAAAGAACAACCAATATCCATAACCCATTCATCAGGCATAATGGCTTCCATTACATGATTAACCTCAGCAACCATCAAGACCATAGACTGACTGATTATCTTGCTAGACATAGCTAAACTGGCTTATCCTCTATCAGAACCAGAATATCTTCCTTTATTCCTTTCTAACCACTTATAACACTGCTTCTTGAAATGTCCTTCTTTACCACAAATCCAACACAATCTCTTTCCTTCTCTAGACTTAGATCTAGACTTACTTCTACCTTTCCCAGAATAATAGCTTTTAGTATCAGATCTCCCTCTAGCAAAATGACTTTCACAAAATGATCTAGGATTTTCTTTGAATTCCCTTTCTTTTGATCTTGCTGCACCAGCAACTTCTTCTAGCTTCAGGCCATATCTACTATATTTCAATGTTTCTTTCAATTGATCATACCTAGATGGTAATGAACTTAATAGTAGAATAGCTTGAACTTCCTCAGGAACTTCAATACTCAAATTACTAAGATCCGATACTACCTTCAGAAAATCATCTATATTCTCATCAATCGTTCTACTCTCCTTCATCTTAAAGCTATAGAACTTCAATTGTGAATGAACTCTATTAGGTAAAGTTTGAGCCACGTATAACCTTTCTAACTTTAGCCAAGTTTCAGCCGCAGTCTCACATCGATCAATCTTCCTCAGAACATGATCACCAACATTCAGAAATATAAGATTCTTCGCCTTATCACATCTCTCCAGCCTCGCCGTTTCTTTTTTGATCCAGATCTTTTAATTAGTCAGATCCTTCTCATCTTCATCGGAAAGAGCTGGAGTCGATGATCTATCACTCAATACATCCTTTAAGCCTACCACACTAAGATGCGCCAGCATCCTTGTCCTCCAGAGGGAGAAATCACCCGATCCATCAAATCTATCCACTTGGATTCTTGAGCTCATCATCTTCACTTTAAATCAGCCAGAACCTGGCTCTGATACCAATTTATGAGGATTAGAGCTTCGATTCAACTCACGATAACTCAAATCAGGTCCACGCTTGACCTAATAAAAGTTCTTAATGACAAACTATAACCGATGAAATCGCTTAAGCAAAGAAAAGAAAAGCACACACACTCGAGCTTCAGGCTTAGTACCGACCCTAACTCGCCGGCGATAAACTTCCCCGGAATCTTACTAGAATAAAGTGTCTGATTACAATTTCTTCTTCTCTCACTCACTTCTCTCTGCGAATCTTTATTTCGCCTCTACTCTCACCTCTAACAAACTTCATCTATTTAATGTCACCAAACGACAAAACAGAAATAGAGAAGAAGAAGAAGTTTACAATCCTGCCACTAATTCAAAAAATAACCTTCATATAGACTCACACGGGAAACTCATGTGTTTCTTGTATCAGAGACTAAACTCTCTCATTCCTTGAGAGTCTTTACCACACTTGGTAAAACCAGCTTGAATATGTTGACACATCCTTCAGTGCACTACAAGAAAAACAAATTGTTTTACGACCTTTTTCTGATCACAATATTGGTTGAAATGTTTTTGACAAAGTAATGACCACTTTCTCACACCAGAGCCGTGCCGCCTATGGTGTTGTGAAAAAGGTATTTGCTTTAGGCCCCCAAATAATATGTACATTTTGGAGCCCCTAAATTACAAAAGTTAGTTGTGGTGTATTAGTTTTAAAAGGTATAATTTATTCACCACACCCAAGTTTGACTCAATATGCTTCTTTTTGGAATTGTTTTTTTCCCAATTTTATAATTTATTCTTTTTCTTTCATGTTTTATTGTTTGTTTATTACTTAAAGAAACCCTATGGTCCTTTCTTTTTGTTCCTCACACCCACAACACACAATTTATCTCTTATTTTGTCTTCTTTACATATTGTTTTCACATTTTTTCCCCTCCAAACCTTCCTGTATTTTGTATTTCCAACAAATTATTTATAATTCTCTTATGTTAGGGATCTGATTCGTTTGTAAATCTTCTATAGATTTTCAATTTGTTTATAGAGACGACTCTTATAATATACCTATTTGTTTAATGCCTTCTTATATTGAGTTTGTGAAAAGCATTCACAGAGAAAACAAATTATGTATATCTTTTATTTTTAACGTTTTTAGATATACTTTTTTTTTGTTGGTTCTAGAATATATTTATCATTGTTTAGTTTTAAATTACTTCTATTTTTAGAACTACCGTTAGAAAATATATATGAAACACCATTACAGAATATATTAAAGGGCCTCGTTTTTTAAATCGCCTTAGGCCTCCAAAAGTCTTGGCACGGCACTGTCTGACACATATTAGAATTGATCGGGAAGTGATTGGAAATTTCAAACAATTTTATGCGAACAGAAAGTTGTAAGAAAATTCCGATCAAATTAGTGTCTTTAAACCGATATTCAGGAATTAGTCAAAAAGACATTTATGTGTAAGTTAGTTTATCCAAAATAAAACAACATAAACTGTTAGTAAATCTGATGAGATATAACTTGAAGAAGAAGATGACGTGGCCATCTCCACAAACCCAATCAGTTGTTTTATTTAATTGTTTCGGTAATGATTTTGATTAAGTAGTGGGAATGTGTTTCCTTAACTCAAAGGTTGTGTTTCTTACCCACGTTTCAAGTAGTAGTTAGTTTAGTCCTTTTAGCTTTTGTATTTAAACATTATGACCGGTAAAATGAAAGAGAAGATAAAATTGAAGTAAACTTGTGTTTTGTTTTTGTTCTTGATAACATTCGTTGATCTCATAGTTTGGGACCTATCAACATGGTATCAGAGCAGTTTTGGTTTTGATTCGGACAGCAATTTGTGGTATCTAAACCACACCTATCCTCCATCTTTGCTTTTGATCAGGACCACTTTGTGGTATCAAAAACATTCACCTTCCATCTTTTATTTATGGTACTCTACAATGAGATCTACAGAGCTCCGATCTTCGATGTCTACGACGACGAAGAGCCAATATTCACCATCCTCAATGAAGCCGATCCAATCTCCGACGACGGTGGAGAATCCATCTATGACAAATATTTTCGATGATAATTTGGGGGTTCTAGGCTTTGAGTATTTTGGAAAAAATATTCAAGTCACGGACTCAAGGATCACAAAAGACATTCGTTCGTTCATTGGAGTTAAGGATAATTCAGGCTTTGCTCCTTCAAGAAGAAACAACAACTCATTCAAAGAGTTTATTGATGCATCTCATGTTGAAGCATTTATCAAACGTCATTGGATCCGAAACAGAGTCGATTCACATAAGTTCCTCATGTTTTGTGTCGAACCTTGAGGACAAGGTTCTTTGGAGGATGGGAGTATATTGATGAGATATACCTTGAAGAAGAAGATGACGTGGCCATCTTCACAAACCAAATCAGTTGTTTTATTGAATTGTTTCGGTAATGATTCTGATTAAGTAGTGGGAATGTGTTTCCTTAACTCAAAGGTTGTGTTTCTTACCCACGTTTCAAGTAGTAGTTAGTTTAGTCTCTTTTAGTTTTTGTATTTAAACATTATGACCGGTAAAATGAAAGAGAAGAGAAAATTGAAGTAAACTTGTATTTTGTTTTTGTTCTTTGTTACACCTGGATTTAGCCCAAGACAAATCCTGCTCTCGGCCCAGCAAGCTCCAAGGCACATTCCCCAAAGATAAGATATAACCAATGTTAGACAAGGTCAGGAACCAAATTCGGGAAATAAAGTCGATGATGCATTGTACCCTTAGCGCAGCCTCGGAAATCGACCGCGTCCTGGCCGAGACCCAGCGAACTCCGTTCTCCGAACAGATAACAGCATTCCTAGTTCACAGTACGGCGAAACTTTGTCTCCAACCTTCCGCAGGAGACTCGGACCCGAAGCAACATCTCACCGCCTTTTCGATCGCTATGGGTCGGGTCCAACTCTTGCCCGAAGAACGTGACACTGGGCATTGCCAATACTTCGTCGAGTATCTGTCTGGCCTAGCCATGGACTGGTTCTCAAGGCTAGAACCGAGATCGATCGGGTCCTTTATACAACTGTCGACCGTATTCCTAAAGCACTACGCGCTGTACATCAGAGACAAAGCCTCAGACGCGGACCTATGGAGACTCATCCAGGGGGAAGGGGAAATGATGTCCAACTACATAGACCGGTTCAAGGCCGTGCTTTCTCGAATAATGGTCATGGATACCTCAGGACTCGCTGCTCTCAAACAAGGCATGTGGCCTGGATCAAATTCCAGGAAGAATTGATCCTGCGTCCCGTCCAAACTATCTAAGAAGCAAGGCACCATTCGGTGGGATACATCTGGCTCGAGAGGAGCCAGGCTATCTATCTAAAGAAGGCCTCCCCGAGTAAACCATCGGTAACACGGGTGAAAGCGAAGGAATTCGTCGATGACATCTACTGAGAACTTTGACAACACTTCGACCCAGACTATAAGAGGAAACTCTCGACTAACATCATGGGAGCTGGATCGAACACCCCTCCAAAGCAGTGGAATAAGTATCAACGGCCTTCGGAAGCCAAGGAGACCTCGGGAAGCTAATCCTATTGCGAGTATCACCAGATGCATGGCATTCAACCTCGCAATGCCGACAGCTCAAGGAACATCTTTTCACCCAATATCAAACTACTGCAGTCAAAGTTATGCCCCCGCCCAACCGCGGAGAAAAGAGGAAACCCGAAGAAAGCCTGGCAAAGAATGAGCAAAAGGCCAACAACAATTTTGACCTCCCGGTCCCCCCGAAACGGCAAGGGGCCGACAAGGGTACTGCAATGAAGCAGGACCCGAGGAAGAGGGTGATGGTCATCATGCGAGGCTATAGTATGGCCCACGACTCTGTGAGGTCCCTCAAGCAATATGAGAAGCAAGCGGTAATTGACCAAGGATGCTTCCAGAGATCTGAGGTAGACATGCCGATTATATTTAACGAGGCGGATACTAAGCATCTTGCGATGCCCCACAATGATCTCCTCGTGGTCGAGCTGAAGATCGCCGACTGCGAAGTCGCTCGGGTCCTGGTTAATCCCGGAAGCTCAGTTGATCTGATTTTCAAGGACACGCTCCAGAGGATGGATATTTTGGACAACAAGATCAAACCGAACGTTAGGCTATTGACGGGCTTCGACGGCGTAACCACCATGATGATGGGAACGATTAAGTTGATGGTACACTCGGGCGGCATCTCGCGAAATATAAAGTTCATGGTAGTAGACAAAGCCGGCCATATATAACGCAATTATGGGAACCCCTTGGCTGTTTTCACTTTGGGCAGTAGCGTCCACATATCACCAATGCGTTAAGTTCCCGACTTCAACTGGTGTGTTCACCATCCATGGAAACCAAAAGATGGCCAGAACGTGTTTTATAGTTGAAAAATACTGAAAAACACCTTTGTATGGTAACCCTGCACATCAGCTCCTTCGACGAGCCTGACTCCTCGGAGCCAAAGCAAGAGTCGACAATTCAGATTAACATCGACCCGGCACATCCGGATCGTCGAATCAGTATCGGAGCTGAACTCTCTGAGCCAATCTGCTCCTCTCTGATAAAGTTTTTGGGCAAGAACATAGGGACCTTTGCCTGGTCGATGGACGACATGAAAAGGATACACCCACACGTAACCGCCCACGAGCTTAACGTGGTTCCCACATACAAACCAATTAAGCAGAAGCAGAGAAAACTTGGCCCCGAGCGGGCACTAGCAGTCAATGAAGAAGTAGCCAAGCTTTTAGAAACGGTGTCGATCACGGAAGTGCAGTCGACTTCACCAACCTAAATAAGGCGTGCCCCAAGGATAGCTTTCCACTACCCCACATCGATCGAGTGGTCAAAGCAACGACCGGCAATGAGTTACTCTCGTTCATCGATGCGTTTTTAGGGTATAACCAAATTGCGATGCACCGCGACGACCACGAGAAGATGGCCTTTATCACCGACCGAGGAACATATTACTACCGAATTATACCGTTCAGACTCAAAAATGCGAGGGCGACTTACCAACGACCCGTCAACAAAATGTTCGCCGACCAGCTCGGGGATACAATGGAGGTCTACATCGATGACATGCTAGTAAAGTCCGCCTTTGCATTCGATCATGTTGGGAACCTTGCAGATTGCTTCAGAGTTCTGAATCACTACGCGATGAAGCTGAACCCGGTAAAATGCACTTTTGGGGTTACGTCGGGGGAGTTCCTCGGGTATATTGTCACTTAGAGGAGAATAGAAGCCAATCCAAAGCAGATCGACGCAATCATGAACCTCCCCTCCCCGAGGAACAAGAGAGAGGTCCAGCAGCTCACCGGCTGAATAGCGGCTCTCAACCGCTTCATCTCGCGCTCAACCGACCGTAGTCTCCCCTTTTATCAGCTCCTCCGGGGCAACAAGGCATTCGTCTGGGACGATAAATGCGTGGAGGCCATCAAGAAGCTAAAGTCATACCTTACGTCTCTGCCCATCCTCTCCAAGCCCAAGCAGGGTGAAACTCTTTATCTCTACGTTTCAGTGACAAGCGCAGCCGTCAGTGGAGTCCTCGTTCAAGAAGATCGAGGAGATCAGAAACCGATATTATACATCAGCAAGTCGCTCGACGGAGCAAAATCGAGATATCCCACCCTCGAAAAATTAGCCCTGGCAGTGGTCTTCTTGGCTAGAAAGTTGCGTAATCTCACACTATTACTGTAATGTCCTCGTAACCACTCCGGACCATCCTGCATAGCCCGAGCCTATCGGGAAGAATGGCCAAATAGGCAATAGAGTTGAGACAAATATGACATCGAATTCCGAAATCATACTTGCGCCAAGTCCCAGGTTCTGGCAGACTTCATCATAGAGCTACCACCCGACTATGTCACCTCTGGGCAGCCCTTAGATATATGGAGCCTTTACATAGATGGTTCCGTCTCACAACAGGGAGCGGGGGTAGGTATACGGCTCATTTCCCCAACCGGGGAAGCCTTCGAACAATCCTTCCGTTTAGATTTTCTTGCTTCAACCAACAAAGCCGAATGGAAGCGCTCATCGCGGGCATCCGACTCGCTAAAGTAGTCGGAGCACGCAAGCTAGACGCGTACAATGATTCCCAGCTCGTCACAAACCAACTCAACGGAGACTATGATACCAAGGACGAGCGAATGGAGGCGTAGCGATGACTCACTAGTGAACTCATCCTCTGGAATCTCGACAGCTTCCAGATCATGAAAATCCCCCGCGCGGAAAATGCCGATGCAAACGCTCTTGCCACCCTCGCCTCCAGCTCGCCCTCCCTGTAGAAGAGAACGATCCCGATTGAGATAATAGCTAATCCGAGCATCTACCTCCCGCGAGGAGGTAGCAGAGTCACGATCGTGATGAACAAAGACGATGATAGCCCCATCCCACCCGAACATATCGCCCCCTTGCGGCCCTCCACCAACCTCGATTGGCAAAAGGAGATAATCGCCTACATAAAGCATGGTAAGCTCCCGACTGATAAATGGGCTCCATGACGAATTCGCGTCTGAGCCGCCCACTACGTCATCATAGAGGGCAAGCTTTATCGGTGGAGCATAGCAGTAACCCTGTTGAGCTGTGTCGCCGAGGGCAACGTCTTCGAAATCATAGCCCAGAGCCATGAAGGGAATGGAGGAAGCCATGCGGGCGGGCAAACCCTCGCTCTCAAAATCAAGAAGTTGGGCTAATATTGGCCAACCATGCTCTGAGACTGTGCCGAGCATGTCCGATGCTGCGAGAAGTGCTAGAGGCACGGCCCAATGATCAAGTCACCAACTATACCAGTGACCACAGCCACCATCGACTACCCCTTTATGCGATGGGCGATGGACATCATCGGCCCCTTCCCGAAGTCGAGGCTAAAGCGATTCGTTATCATAATCACGGACTACTTCACCAAGTAGGTCAAAGCCGAGGGATACGCCTCTATCCGGGCAAACAATGTCCAAAACTTCGTCTGGAAGTTCCTCATATGCCGCCACGGACTCCCCCTATGAAATAATCGCCGAAAACGGCTCCCAATTCATCTCCAACACGTTCGAATAATTATGTTCGAAGTGGGCTATATGCCTCAACAAATCAACCCCAAGATACCCCCAAGGTAACGGCCAGGCTAAGACAACAAACAAGGCGATTATCTCTGAACTGAAAAAGTGACTCGACAACAAGAAGGGAGTTTGGGCAGACAAACTCGACGGCGTGCTCTGGGTGCTCCGAAAAACGCCAAGGGAGTTGACAAAGCAAACGCCATTCTCCCTTGCGTACAGGCTCGAGGTAATGGCCCATGCCGAGGCCATCGTCTAGACACTGCGCAGAGAGAAGATGCCAGGGGATCCACTCGCTAACGGCAACGCAATCCTGGACAACCTGGACTACCTCGACGAGGAACGCGATTCGGTGCTCCTCCGAATACAGAATTACCAGCAGGCAGCGGCAAGGTACTACAACAAGCGAGTCCACAACAGTAGCATGTAACTCTCTCTCACTTTATCACCACCAACCGCACCTCCCGGACGGCCCAACCCGCCCTCCCCACCTCAATTAACAAAACTCCGCATCTATTCAAAAAAAAAGGGTACCTCGTACTCCCACTCGTTCGAAACGAGCTACCTATGTATCACTTGTAATCTGAACTACGTTTGGCTTGATCTCTATTTAACGGGTACGTAGGCAACTTTCCCGGAAATCCAGCCGTGATAATAAAAACTTTTCATATCTACTCGGTCTTATTATAACAAAGCTAAAACTTAACCTTTTCCAAAGCTCCGAGCTAAAATCTGTATCGATATCCTGGCTAGGTACTCGACCAGAAGAATACTCACGCGCGTTTGTCATAAATGCAGTAGTGAAATAACCTACTAATTCCTTAATCGGAAATTAAACCGAATAGGAATTTAAGCTAGGCCCCGACCTGCACATTTTCCTAGGAGCGTCTAAGTAATTATTAAGCCGAGTATCCTTGCAAACTTAGCCATGAGATGGAATTCATCGTAAGCCAGGTTCCGACCTACAGACAAACCAATCCTGCTCTCGGCCCAGCAAACTCAAAGGCCCATTCCCCAAAGATAGGATATAACCTATGTTTAGTTACTTTATAATTAATCTAGGGTTACTTTTGTGAAGCATATGGTTAGTTTTTAACCATATGCACATTTACCCTAGATTGCAAGTCCTATATATAGTTGTATCACAATTGGGGGAAAACTCATGCTTTTTTACCATATTTGGGCAATAATACAACTAAATTCTGGTCTATCCTGCTCGGATTAATCACCTCTCGTCTTACCTGCTCGGAACCCATAATTACATGCTCTCCCGAAACAGTACACTTATTTAACCTGCTCTCACCTACCATCTTATTTACAAAGAATCTCGAACCTCGTTTACAAATTTAGTGTCGAACCCGTTTTCCGAGTTCAACATTCTTGATAACATTGGTTGATCTATATGGGTGACTGATTCAGTAGCATAAAGAGACATATGAGCAAAAGGTAAAAACGACAATTTGTTAACGGGGTTCGTTTTCTACTCCCCGAGACCTCTTCCAAAATTCAATCACTAGAAAAAGACGCAACCTACAATTGCTATATGACATTCACCAGTTATTCTAGATTTATAATGCTCACAAACACGACCATTTTCTCTAGTGTAGTTATGCTACAATAACCACCAATGCAACTGAAGGGGACGGAGACAGTTCCGAGCTATGCAAGATCACACACTTGCTTATTGTCAGGTTTGTACATAGGGAACGTCAAAGTGTTAGTGAGGGCACAGTTTGGAATGGACAGCACAAAAAGGAGATTGCAATGAAACTGGCGGTTAGAGCAGAGGATGTCTCTGTCGCCGACACCATCCACGAGATTGTTGCCAACGGCAAAAAAAAACTAACTCCTCTCAGCTCTTATTTACAGGTACCAAAGAGTGTGTGTTATTATTATAAACAAGAGACCTTTTGTCCCAAACCTCAATACATCTACCATCTTTTAAATAGATACTCCCTCCGTATCATATTAGATGATGTTTTAGAGAAATTTTTTTGTATCAAATTAGTTGATGTTTTCACTTTTCAATGTAAAACTAATTGTGTTTTTGTTAAGTTTTGACTCTTTGTATTATGCAGTTTGATTTTGTAGTGGTTGAATTGTATTTAATTGCATGGTAAATGATGATTTTTTGTAGAGAAAATAGAAAATTTAATGTTTTCTTAATTTGTGTGTAAAATCTTTAAACATCAAATATTAAGATACAGAGGGAGTACTAGAAATTACCCGCGCTATACGCGGGATAAAATGATTGTCGAATAAAATCAATAATTTTAGTTTAAAAAATAATTATGGTGAATTGTTATACATAATCTAGGACCCATTTTATATATTTGAATTTTGAGATTATTTTGTATACAAATGTGTTTCACCCGTGAAATAATTAAACCAACAAATTTCATTAATACTCCCTCAGTTTCCCAATATAGGATGTTTTAGAGATTTTTTTTTGTTTAACAATATAACATTTTCTCATATTTTTATGTAGTTTACCTTTATTGAAAACTGTATGACCAATAGTATTCTATAGTCTTTTTAATAATTGGCTAAGTTATTTTTAGTTTATATAATTATTTATACTTTTTGAAAGAAATTTTTTTTCTTAATTCTTGTGCTTTTAACCAAAACATCTAATATAGAGAAACAGAGGGAGTAATTATTTTACCTATAGGAAGGAGTATTTATGAAAAATTAAAAACATCTACTTGTCAAACAAAAAAAACACATATAAAAATATATATATGAAAAATTGTTTTACATGCTCATATATTTTCAAAAGATAATAAATTGTTTTTTTCTATTTTAAATCAATTTTTTTTTGGTGTATATGTTCAATTTTAGTTCATATTGAATTCTATGATTTATTTCCATAATTTTCGAAATGTTTTAATTTTGGCAAGTTTAAGATTTCCAAATATTTTTAATTTTTGCAAGTTTAAGAAGATTCAAATGTGTTTGGCAATTAGAGTTATAGTAATCAAAATAAGTATATTTAAAAATAAATGTGTTTGGTAATGAGTATAAGAGAAATAAATAAATAAATGGAAATAAAGAGAAGAAAAATTGTGGGAGTGACACCTAAACAAATTCATCACAAAATTCTTCTCTTTTAATATACAGAGGATAACTTAGAACGTTGATAGAGAACTGATTTAGAACATGTGTCTCTATGCGTATACACAATAATTAGAACATTTGCGTATACACAATATTTTGTCACTCATACGTTTATGTATACGTATTCCTATACAAAAATTGATCCTTGTTTTTATCTTTATTATTCCATCTTCTCTTCTTCTCTCTCTCTAGACATTACTTGTTAACCTGCTGCTTATCGGAGTTCTTAACGTACGTGCATCGCCGATTGATGAGAGCTTATCGGTTACACGATAGGATTGGAACTATAGCTATCATAACGAGGAGGTTCATATTTTTTCTTAAATGTAATATAGCAAATACTCAACCGTTAAACTATCATGAATTATTAGTTTTAAAAAAATCATTAATCAGAAACATAGAAACAACAATCGTTTTCAAGATTAGGCTTCATCAGCCATACAGTAGCTAAACTGCAAATTTCAGAATCAACTACATTGATATTACTCTGTTTCGCCTGACCCTGAATCCTTGTACATGTACGGATGTACCTCTGTAACCTTTAAGGTCTTTCCAATGTTTCCTTGCTACATAGAAAAAGTATTATCCTTATTGCCAACCATATTAATATTATTACGTTTTTCATACAACTATTCCTTATATAACACAACAATAGAAAGTCTTAGCTTTTAAATTCGGTACTCTTTCCATGGAGATTAAAAATACATAGACGAACCGATAACTCACCAGCGGAACCAAGACTACTCATCAATGGTGTTGAACAGGCACAAGTTGAAGAGGTAGTTTCTTGACAATGGTAAGATTACCAGCTTCTTCCATATCAATGTCTTCTCCTTTCATCATCCCTTGAGGCAATTTCTAATCCTAATTCAAATTCAACAATCCTAATTCCACGGTAGCAATCGCCATTGGCATCCCAGGACAAATCCTCCTACCAGAACCAAACGGTAATAGCTCAAAGTGTTGTCCCCTAAAATCCGTTGAAATATTCGCAAACCGTTCTGGAATGAAATCTTCAGGGTCGTTCCAACGCTCCGGGTCACGTCCGATCGTCCATACGTTAAGTTGGATGTGTGTTTTGGGAGGAATATCGTAGCCTTGGATCTTGACGTGTGACATTGTTTCTCTTGGAAGCAAAAATGGAAGTGGTGGATGTAACCTGAATGTTTCCTTGATTATGAGCTTCAAGTAATCAACTTTATCCATGTCTTCTTCAGTGATCCTCTCTTTTTTGTGCCCGAGCGCGTTTCGGATCTCTTCTTGTGCCTTTTTCATCACTCTAGGGTTTCTCGCAAGCTCGGTCATCGCCCAAATCATCGCTTTCGCGCCCGTGTCTACCCCGGCAAGAAATATATCCTGCCCAACACACACTAGTACATAAACTTATACGCATAAATTTGAAAACTACCCTAAATTCACATGAAGACTAAGTTATTGATCTAGAATATGAAGTAAGCAATGAGTTTTTACCATCAAGACTCCTTTGACATTATCAATGTTGAGCTGGAAGTAATCTTTGGTTCCTTGTTTATCCATCATATCCAACAAGAGTGCAACAATATCCGCCGGAGAATCGACAACTTTAGCTACTTTTGGCTTCAAATGATCATCAATCACATGCTGGTAGAAAGCATCAAGTTCTTCAAACACTTTGTTTATCCTCTTTTGCCCTCCAAATAACCAATCTAAGAATCTACCTAACCCACCAGGAAACAAATCAGAGCAAGTGAAACTACCTAGAGCTAACAATGCCTCACTCACAAGTTCTTCGATTCTCTCTTGTTCGATTACGAAACCACTCTCATTGAAATTTTGTCCTAAAGCTACTCTACAAATGATGCTTTCGGTTAGGGAGAAAAAAGTTTTGCTTAGATCCACTGGAGATTGTTTCAAAGCCGATTCAGACACTTTTTTTACCATTAATTCGACTTCTTGCTCTCTAATAGACTTAAAAGATTGAACCTTTTTAAGGTTGAAAAGCTCGATAACAGCGAGCTTTCGCATTTCTCGCCAATACTCACCGTACTGCGCAAAGCTGATGTCTTTAAAACCGTAAGAGAGTTTACCCGTGCCTACCGTTCTAGGTCGGCTACAACATCCAAGGTCATGGGTTTTGAGAACTTCTTCAGCTGCTTCACTCGAGGAGATCACAATCATTGGAACAAACCCGAGTCGAAGGAATACGACTGGTCCGTATTTTACGGAGAGATGGTGAAAGAAACGGTGAGGTAATTTTTCAAATTGGTGCAAGTTTCCGATGATCGGAAGACTTGGAGGACACGGAGGAAGATTCCATTTAGGATATTCTCTAATCTTTCTCATGATTAATGACACAAAAGTAAGTAGTAATAAAATCCATGAGAAATAGAGAAAGATAGCCATTTTTTGCTCTTCCTCTGTTCTTGGATAGATGAGCTTTAAGCCTTAAGCTTAGTCTTGTATATAAGATAATTGAAAATAAAGTTGATGACGTTGACTTTGCAAATCAAGTGGTTGATACAAAAGTTACTATTTTTGTTTTTGTTTTTTTTTAAGTTACTAATTTTGTTGAAACCTAAGCAATAAGACTATTACCAAAGCATAGTTTGTGTGATCGAAGTCCGAAGCATAGAGATAAATATATATTTTTGGTTTCGCATGTTAAGAGATATATATCATATTATAATTCTCACTTGTCAGTCTTAATATTTTTTTCAACCATACATTTAAATTATAATAAGATCCTTTAATTAGTTGAATCAATACGTAGGAAGAGTTATTTACAAAATTTGTGTTCTACATTCACCAAATTTTAGGTACCCTAAACGCCTGTTTTATGTTTGACCCAAAGTAAGCAAACGATAGAGTGAATTTCTTCACTCCAAATATATCAATTTATATTTTCCAATTTACAATTTATAAAAGTTATATACTCTCTCCATGTTTAAGGTTTTATTTTCTATCTAAAATTAATGTTTTGTTTCCTTATTTTCGCATACATAGTTAAATTCAACATAAAACTTTCTTTTCTTAAAGAGTATTTGCACCCATGAACAAAGAAAATTAATGTAATTATGTGAATGACTGGATGAGTTTCATTATTAGTAGAGAGATTGTAATTAGCATCAATCTGGACCATATTAGCCCCACATATTTCGTGTTATGGGTGCAAATATCGGGGCCCACTCATTTATTTGGATCTCCAAATGAACTGAATTTGCCGTGTGAATACTCGGCTAATAATTAATGATAAGTAGACTAAGAATCATTAATTACTCTATTCTTCCCGCCTATGAGAAACCATTAAATATTCTTCTCTCCATTTATCTTCTCATTTATTTCTCTGTCTCGCTCGTCTGTTCAGAGTTTAATCTCTGTCTCCTCATTCAGTTCAACCACATAGATCTACGGATCCTAATTTTGTTGCTCTATAATCTTTCTTTTTGGTTGTTAATTTCGTTTCAGTTTTTTAATTCGTTGGTAGTTGTTATGAAATCTATTCCTCCCACCCCCTCTTTTAGTGATTAAATCAGTCCATGTTTATGAATCTCTCTCGACTCGTGTGTGTTAAAGATCAACGTTTTTTCTTATGATTTTCCATCACTGTTATAGGGGTCATATCTCCCCTAGAAGAATCGATATGCCTAAAACGACTAAGTACGTATTGAACCGGCTATCCCAAGACATAATTAAACCGGAGACTGAACCACAGGCCTGATTCAAATCAACCCATTGTTCAAGCCCATAAGATAAATGTTCATTTAAGGCCAGCCGACTTAGAGGAGGTGATTCAAATGAAAAACCTAGGAAACTTAGGAAAACTTTCAATTTTGTATTGGGTCTGGCCCAGCCGACCTAGAAACACTATACATATGCTTGTATGTCCTCATAATAAGGGGATCACGGAATATCTTATAAAAACTCTGTGACAGCTTTACAGCTGATAAAAACTTTAATTCGTTTATTTTGTCTTTGTGTTTTCTAACCCTAGAAGCTTTCTACTTCTTTGAACCTAACAAATTAAATTGTGAGAATCCAGCTCCCACAACTGTTTATGCATTTCAGAGATTTACAATTTTTGTTAACGCATTACTTGTTTTAATACAAGTTTATGTTAAGTTTTACACACTATGTATAAACTTATAGATTCAAGTATTGAAATACATCCATGGACCTATTTGTATGCTTATTGACTTTATGTTCTTAATTTTTCCCTAAACATAGTTAGGATTGTTCTATGTGCACTCTAACTCACAGAGCTTGATGTTGCTGACGGGATTGATCGGTAGTCAAAAGACGAAGATAATTGGCATGTTATTACTTTCAAGCTTGACAAAGTATGGAGAATTCATGACGATGACTCGGTATATGTCTATCTACATATGTTATTATCCTTCCATCTATATACAATATTAAATTGAATATCCACATTATTTTATAACAAAATATTTTTCTATATATACCACATATGCATATATATATATATATAACAGTCCAATTTTTAACATAGATGTCTATGTATCTCGCTGAAAGATCATGAGCACAAAAATGTTAGCATATTAGTTTAACCTTCACTAATATGTTTTTAATTCATAATTCATGTTTAGGTTGATGTTATCTCTTTGATTCATAACGGTAGTGCAGAGGATGTGGAGATTGATTATAGGTGGGACGATCAAGTTTATGATGCTAGTGTTATATGAAACCAAAGTACAATACGCGTTCATGCAAATATTATGCTCCTACTTACCAAGCTATATATTTTTGCATTACACGTTATGTTTAAATGTAGCTTGTAGACGTCCAATATAGATATCTGCCTAACAATATATATATCTACCAATTTTGCATTACATATTGTTGTTTTACCTGATTTGTACACATCCAACAAAATTATTAGCAACATATAATAAAATATCGCACGCTATTGTTAAACAAAGCGCCTCATTTTATCATCACATGTCACCAAAACTAATGAGAAAATACATATTATTGTAACAATAATTTATCAGAACATAAATTTTGTGTGTTTAATTGATCGTGGATCCCACCAAATAATTAAGCACAAAAAATATAAAACACATAATGTTTGCTTACCAAGTCAAATAATGTGATTGTGCTTAATTGAATGTGGGTTCCTATGCTCCCACTCTCAAATTTTATTAATTTCACGGGCAAAAGTGTTTACACGTTTCGTCATAAATGGAGAAATCATTTTTTTTACCATTTTGTCGATTCCCCGCACCACATTTTCTCTTTGTTGTTTTATTAATTAACTTATTGATTCTTGCCATACAGCAAATTCATTCTTTCTTAAATTAAATTTTCAGTCACAAATAATATAGAGAAAGTTAGGTGAATTATGTAGGAAACTAACTAAAAATTGTGATATTTGTTTAGAAAACAATAGGTTTTTAATTTGTGTATAATTTTTGATTTGCTAATGCAAATACTCAATATTATAGATTTGATATCACAAATAAGTGAATTTATATTTATATTCTGAATCATCCAAACTAAAAGAAACACAAATAATTTGTATATTTATATTTGGTTTTTATTTGATTAAATTCATTTTCTCTATTCCACTTGTTTTTGATCCACAATATCTTTCGAAAAATATTAATTTTCTCTAAATCATATTAGAGGGTGAATTTGCTCACTAACAACAAAAAATTAATAATTGCAAAACTAATCAAATTTGTTATAAATCATAGTGGATTGTCATAACTAGTTCTGGTCCGTTTACGGCCCATTAACACTTAGTCTTTAGGCCGGTTTAATGAATCCTAGTTGAATTAGGATTTTCCTTTTATGTACTTTCCTTTTCCCATTAGGAAAAGGAATTTTCCTTTTCTCTCTTGTAATAATCCTATATAAAGGATCTTATAATTAATGAATAAACACAATCTTCCCCATTCGTTCTCTTGATTCACAACACGTTATCAGCACGAGTTGCTCCCTAAACCCTAAAAACACAAAAAACGCGATTACTGTTCATCGTTACTATTCATCGTACTGTTCATCGCGTACTGTTCATCGCGCACTGTTCATCGCGCACTGTTCATCGACGATTACTGTTCATCGACGATTACTGTTCATCCGGCGTTACTGTTCAAATCATAGTTCATACAGCCTTTAAGGTTACGGCGAACTAGAAGAAAGTTCATACAGCCTATCAACGGTTACGGCGAACTAGAAGACTCACGGAGGTTAAGGTAAACAATAAGAAACCCTAATCTAAAGAACCTAGATTCATGATAATCTTAGAAACCCTAATCTAAATCATGCTTGTTATTGTTATTGCTTGCTTGATTGTGTTTATTGATTCATGATTCGTAATCACTAGAAACCCTAACTTGAAACCCTAACCTAATTCAATTAAAATCCAAACCGATTGCATGATCTGTACCCGTGTCGATCGACACTAGTTTTATGTCGATCGACACGTAAACTTCTGCCTGAATTTGTTGTTTGAATTAAACTGTGTCGATCGACACAAATCACCCGTCGATCGACAGTAAACACTCTGTCCAAATTTGGTTGCATATTTATTTGAACTCGTTTGTTTGTTTGCTTGTTTGGATTGATTCGTTGATTGATAAACATGAAACTGAAACTGATTGCATCATATAGACATAACATGCTTGATTAAAATCCGGTCATATCATCATACGGTTTAGAATTTGAATACTAGGCTTGCATCATGAGCATATAAAAACATTATGTTAGGTTGTTAAACATAAAAATCTGGTTTCATAAGCATCATGCATCCGTACCCGTTTATATAAGCACCCATGACCTATTTTGCATCATATGCATAAACTTTAAAATCTTATAGTTCTTAGAGAATAGGATGGATGTTTTCAGATGTCGAAAATCAACAATTTGGATTATGCTGCCCTCAATCTCTCTGGAGACAATTACTTACAGTGGGCGTTGGATACTAAGATAAATCTAAAGTCTAAAGGACTTGGCGAATGTATCATTGAGGATAATAATGAGAATGAAAGGAATCGATACAGAACGATATCGATCATTCGTCATCATCTTGTTGAGGGTCTCAAGGATCAATACCTAACCATTGAGAACCCTTTGGACCTTTGGAAAGAATTAAAGATAAGATATGACCACCATAGAACGGTGTTGTTACCAAAGGCCAATTATGATTGGAGGAATCTCAGGTTCCAGGACTTCAAGTCCGTGGAAGAATATAACTCGGCTATGTTCAGAATAGTTTCTCAATTGAGACTATGTGGTGAGAAGGTAACTGAGAAAGACATGTTGGAAAAGACCTTCTCCACCTTTCACACTAATAACGTGTTGCTTCAACAGCAATACCGTGAAAGAGGTTTTGAGACATACTCAAAGCTTATAGCATGTCTATTACTAGCCGAGGAGAATAATACACTGCTAATGAGAAACAGTGAGATGAGACCTCCTGGATCAGCCCCACTTCCTGAAGCGAATGTGGCCATAGATGAAAAGAAAGAAATTAACCACGTCCAAAGTGATTATAGACATCGTGGTCGTGGACGTGGGGGTAGATGGCAAGGACGTGGCCGTGGCCATTTTAATCCATACGGCCGAGGTCAGGGCCGAGGCCACGGATTCCATAACGATCATTCTAACCGCGGGCGAGGACGAGGACGCGGATACCAAACTGACTATGATCGTAATAACCGTGGTATTACTTCTCAACCACGAGAATCAAACCCAAAATCAGTTTGCCATCGATGTGGAATGAGTAATCATTGGGCTAAGACATGTAGGACTCCCAAGCATCTGGTTGAACTCTATCAAGAGAGCCTTAAAGGGAAGAATCCATAAACTCATATGATCCAGCATGATAATGAAGGAGATTTCGATCATGAGCAAGATGACTTGATGAATTTTGAAACCTCATATATACTTAAGTGATTGATTTTGATTTTCTGTTTTGGTGTTTTGTGTTTTGCTTGTTTTACGTTTTACACTTTATACTTTGGTTTTGTGTTATTGCTTTCTATTAAACTTTATGGAATGAAAGAGTGTTATTTAAAAGTATCTATTGTTATCTCTTTTGAAGTATGAACGATATGGATGTGTTCATTGTGGATAGTGGATCAAGCCACTCGATATTAAGAGATAAGAGATACTTCATTGATCTTACACTTAAAAAGGCAAATGTAACCACAATTGCGGGTATAGCAAATTTAATTGAAGGCCACGGTCAAGCCCATATTTTATTACCTAAGGGCACGCATCTAGAAATTTCTAATGCGTTATATTCACCTAGTTCAAAGAGAAGTCTATTGAGCTTTAAAGACATTCGAATGAATGGTCTTCATGTTGAAACTAAGGACGAGAATAACAAAGAATTCCTTCAAATCTTTGAAACCGTCCATGGCTATAAGAAAGTCCTAGAGACTATACCTGCCATTTCTGTGGGCCTTTATTGTGCTAAGATCGGAATGATAGAAGCAAATGCTATGGTAAACAAAGAGTTTACTGAGAATTTCACTTTTTGGCATAACCGGCTTGGCCATCCCGGTGCTAACATGATGCGAAAGATATTAGCAAGTACTAATGGGCACACCTTGAAAGAAAGGAGAGTTATCCCAAAGAATCTCACGTGTGAAGCATGTTCACTAGGGAAACTCATTACTAGGCCATCACCAATCAAAGTAACTAAGGAAACGATAAATTTTCTGGAAAGAATTCAAGGAGACATATGCGGACCAATACACCCACCTTGTGGGACGTTTAGATATTTTATGGTCCTTATTGATGCATCCACGAGATGGTCACATGTCTGCCTATTATCAACTAGAAATGTGGCATTTGCAAGATTGCTTGCCCAGCTCATACGTTTAAGAGCACACTTTCCAGATTTTCCTTTAAAGACTATACGTCTTGACAATGCTGGTGAATTTACGTCCCAAGCGTTTAACGATTATTGTATGTCCATGGGGGTAAGTGTTGAATATTCTGTGGCACATGTACATACACAAAACGGTTTGGCTGAATCGTTTATTAAACGCATACAGTTGATTGCTAAACCGTTGCTAATGAGATCAAAACTCCCGGTCTCAGCTTGGGGACATGCAGTTTTACATGCAGCAGAGCTAATTCGTATCAGGCCATCTAGTAAACATAAATATTCCCCATCACAGTTAATAACGGGTCAAGAGCCAGACATATCCCATCTTAAAACATTCGGATGTTCCGTTTATGTGCCTATTGCACCACCACAGAGAACAAAGATGGGACCTCAAAGGAGGATGGGGATATATGTTGGATATGATTCTCCTACTATCATTAAGTACCTTGAGCCAACCACGGGTGATTTGTTTAAGGCCAGGTACGCAGATTGTCATTTTGACGAATCTGTCTATCCAACATTAGGAGGAGATAACAGACTGGTAAAGGAAATTATATGGAATCAAACGTCCTTAAAATGGCAAGATCCTCGGACTCAAGAATGTGAATTAGAAGTCCAAAAGATTATACATTTACAAAAGCTAGCTAATCAATTGCCAGATTCCTTTGCTGACCCGAAAAGAGTAACTAAGTCTTACATACCAGCTGTTAATGCACCGATTAGAATTGATGTTCAAGAGGGACACAATCAAGTTGCTACAGAATCTAAACCACACTCAAAACGTGGCCGGCCAATAGGTTCCAAAGATAAGAATCCTCGGAAAAGAAAGAAAGGTGCTGAAATCGTGGTTGAGGAATCTGATGGAACCCCAGACATAACTGAACCGATAGTTCCAAGCAATGAGACTCGGGACGCCGAGTTTCATGGTTCTGACGTTCCTGAAAATAATGAGATCTCAATGAATTATGTTATGTCTGGAATACAATGGAATAGAAAGTGTGTGGAAATCGATGATATATTTGCTTTTAAGGTAGCACTTGAACTTATGGAGGATCTAGAACCCACGTCGATATATGAGTGCACTCAGAGTGAAAATTGGACTAAATGGAAAGAAGCTATAAACGTGGAGTTGAATTCTTTAAGGAAAAGGGATGTCTTTGGTCCAATAATTCGGACACCCTATGAGATTAAACCAGTTGGACATAAATGGGTCTTTGTGAAGAAAAGAAATGAACATGGTGAAATCGTGAGATATAAAGCACGGCTTGTTGCACAAGGATTCTCACAGAGACCAGGAATAGATTATGAGGAGACATACTCCCCTGTGGTGGATGCTACAACTTTTAGATTTTTGATAAGTCTGGCTATAAGAGAAAAGTTGGATATGCGGTTAATGGACGTTGTAACTGCATACTTATATGGTCCACTGGATAATGAGATTTATATGAGATTACCAGAGGGTATTGAGCTCAAAGATAAGAAAGGTTCTCGAGAACAACACTGCATAAGGCTGAACAAATCCCTTTATGGACTGAAGCAAAGTGGGCGTATGTGGTACAATAGATTGAGTGAGTACTTAGTCAAAGAAGGCTATAAGAATGATCCCATCAGTCCATGTATTTTTATAAAAAAGTTTGCAAACAAAGGGTTTGTTATCATAGCAGTTTACGTGGATGATTTGAACATCCTTGGAACCCCTGGTGAAATCGTCCAAACAGTTGAATGCCTCAAGAAAGAATTTGAGATGAAAGACCTAGGCAAAACTAAGTTCTGTTTGGGATTGCAACTTGAGTACATAAATGATGGAATCCTTGTGCATCAAATGGCATATACTGAAAAGGTACTCAAGCGTTTTAATATGGATCAATGTCACCCATTGTCCAGCCCAATGGTGGTGAGATCTCTTGATCTAGAAAAGGATCCGTTTGGTCCTAAGAGAGACTCTGAAGAAGTCCTTGGTCCCGAAGTGCCATATCTCAGTGCCATAGGAGCTTTAATGTATCTGGCAAGCCACACTAGTCCAGATATATGTTTTGCCGTGAATTTATTATCAAGATTTAGCTCATGTCCGACCCAAAGGCACTGGGACGGGATAAAACATATTCTTCGTTACCTACAAGGAACGAAAGACTTGGGTCTATTTTATACTAACCAATCTAAGGACGGTTTAGTTGGTTTTGCTGATGCAGGTTATCTTTGAGATCCTCATAATGCACGGTCCCAGACAGGTTATGTGTTTACTCATGGAGGAACTGCAATATCTTGGCGGTCAATGAAGCAGGCCATTGCAGCTACATCTTCTAATCATTCAGAGATATTGGCAATTCATGAGGCTAGTCGTGAGTGTGTTTGGTTAAGGCTGATGACCCAGCACATAAGAGTGGATTGTGGAATGGCCGAAGGTAAGCAGGAATCGACGGTCTTGTTCGAGGACAATGCAGCGTGTATAGCTCAACTTAAGGATGGATACATCAAAGGTGATAGGACGAAGCACATTCTGCCAAAATTCTTCTTCACATCCGATCTACAGAAAGATGGAGAAATTCAAGTGCAGCAAGTACGATCAAGTGAGAATTCAGCAGACCTATTCACCAAGTCACTTCCAACCTCAACGTTCAAGAAACTTACTTATCAGATTGGAATGCGTCGTTTGAAAGACTTGCAGTGAGGTTCAGAATAGGGGGAGTAATACGTGTTGTACTCTTTTTCCTTCACCACGGTTTTGTCCCAAAATGGGTTTTACTTGGTAAGGTTTTAATGAGGCAACATCCAAAGCGTATTACAAGCCCATTAGAGTTATGACATCCAAGGGGGAGTGTTATAAATCATAGTGGATTGTCATAACTAGTTCTGGTCCGTTTACGGCCCATTAACACTTAGTCTTTAGGCCGGTTTAATGAATCCTAGTTGAATTAGGATTTTCCTTTTATGTACTTTCCTTTTCCCATTAGGAAAATGAATTTTCTTTTTCTCTCTTGTAATAATCCTATATAAAGGATCTTATAATTAATGAATAAACACAATCTTCCCCATTCGTTCTTTTGATTCACAACAAAATTAACTAATATGGCTAAATTATAACCATAGGATTTAGGGTATTTGGTTAGATTTTTAATTATAGTTTTTTTATTGTATATTCAACCTAATTTCTCATCGTATTACTACTCTTTATTTTGATGACAATTGGAAGAAACAAAATCCAAAAAATAGTACATAATCAATTAGTGAAAAATCTTATCCGGTTCACTTATCCATTTCTTATTTAATGTTATCTTACTTTTTCTATAAGAAAAAAAATCAGTAATGAGATTTGGATAAGGTTTGAGAGGTGTTTTGGTGTTACAACGACCACGGAACATTCAGTACAATCGACAGCTTCGGATTTAACGGAGACATTAACTCCGAAACGTCCGGCTACAATCTTACAATCAACCAATCACCTCTCGCCACATCTTCACAAAGCGTGTCGACCGTCAAAGTCACCGTTAACGTCCTTCCTTTACTTACTATTTTAGAACATGTGCGTGTACACAGAGAGACTCAATATACTCTCACCCATACGTATATATATACATATTCGTATATTCGATTTTTTTTAATTATACGGAAAAAAAAAAATTGATCCTTCTTTTTATCTTTTTATTCCATCTTCTCCGATCGGTGGAGTCTCTTCTCTGCTTTCTCTCTCTCTCTAGAAATTTCTTCTTAACCTACGCTTATCGCCGATTGATGAAAGCTGAGTCCGATTGGTGGATTAACAGGAGAAATCGAGGTCGGAGCTAAAAAAAAATTGAGAAACCTACCGGAAAAAATGGAGGTTCTTGCTGAATCGAGTTTTGGAATTGGTACAACGGTGCAGGTTAAGGATGTACCGGCGAGTTTTTTTTTGACGGAGGAATCTAGCAGCGGCGGTGGAAACGGGATCGGGTTAAGGAGGTGTGGTAGATCTCCGGCGGAGGAGTTATCGGAGAGTTCTTCGTCGGTTGGAGGAAACAGCGAATTCGAGGAGGAAGAAGAAGACGACGACGCCGTTTCGTCACAAGGAAGATGGATTGATTCGTTTAGTTCTTCTCTAGAAGATTCTCTTCCGATTAAGTAATTTTCTTTAATCATTTTAAAATCAAATTATTCTCTTATTATTTGATTTTATTAAGCTTAATCTTACAATTTGAATGTTAATTACATGATTATGGTAATTGATTCTGATGGTTAAGTTTTGGTATTTTTGTAACAGAAGAGGATTATCAAATCATTACATAGGGAAGTCGAAATCATTTGGGAATTTAATGGAAGCGAGTAACACGAAAGATTTGGAGAAAGTTGAGAGTCCATTGAACAAGAGAAGGAGATTGATTATTGCTAATAAGTTAAGGAGAAGATCATCGTTGTCTTCTTTTAGTATTTACTCCAAGATAAACCCTAATTCAATGCCTTTACTTGCATTACAAGAATCTGACGATGAGGCTCACATATACAATGATGATAATTATAACGATGATGATAGTAGTAGTGATGATGAAAGTAGTAAGTTGCAAGAGAAGAGGAGGAAGATGACTAATAATAATAATAATAATTTTATGGTTCAAACTCAGAGCTGTATTTGCTTAACTAGTTTTCAAGATGATGACGGATAAGTGGATTCATTAATGAAAAAATTGTTGTATTATATGATTGTAAATGTAAGTTTAATTGTAATACTAATTAATTTAACTAGTTTTAGATTAGATTTGATCTTTCTCTACAAATTTAAGCATGTTGTTCATATTTCATGTATGTAACCTTTGGTGAATATCGTTTCATTAAATGAAAAAAACAAAACAAACTGTTTCATACTATAAAATTTAGTTAGGTTAGGTCAGGTTAGGTGAATGTGAAGTAAGGATAAGGTTTCATGAAATTTTGTATTTTTTATGAAAGACGTTGCTGCATGAGTCATGATGTTGTTCCAACTACTTAGACTGATATTCTATAAAATTCGGGATTTTTCTTTATAAGGTAACGTTAAGAATTTTCGACATATATTTTATCATTTCTGGCATCAGTATTTATACCTTTTAAAATTCAAGATGCACAAATCGTTGTGCTCCAATCTATGTTCGGTAGATATTGAAGCAATCCTTTTCAACTAAATATTCACAAGGCATCTTTTATATATAGAATTTGATTGGTGACACAAATATAGAAAAAAATGAATTAACAGAGAAAAAAAAATGATAAATGATGAGAAAATATTTTTGAAAATGTGAAAGTAGCCTAAAAGATGGGATTTCAGCCTATTCCCCCATGAACTATACATCCCCTGCAATTTCCTACATGAAGTATTATGGTCGGCGAAAACCCCCACGAACTAACTAAAATTTTGAATAACCCCCATGAACTAACTACAATTTTGAATTTCCTACATGAAGTTTTAGAAGTCGGTCAATTCCCACAAACCGATATTAAACCGTAAACAAATTGATTAGGCCGTAAACGGATTGATTATTCCGTAAGCTAATGCTCCGGTTTTAAATGTTTTGCTCTGGTTTCAAATTGATAAAAATAAAAAAAAGAGATTTTTTGGTTCCATATTCTGTAAATAAATACTTTTATCGCGTAGTCCAAAATTTAAAGTTTAGAGGAAATTACGGTTGCAATTCAATAAATTTTAGTACGAAATAACAATACCCAAAGTAGTTACATGTATAGAAACATTTATCGCATCTAAAACTCTTATGATTTTGAGATGCAAATCGAGATAATAACACTATATTTCACTAAATTGTTTTAGAATATATATATATATATATATATATAATTCGTGATTATTAATTTATACTATTATTGAGATCATATATTTTACATAGAAGTTTTAAAAATATTACAATATTATCTTATCATTTTCACTAAATTGTTTTAGAATATATATATATATATATATATATATATATATAATGCATGATTATTAATTTATACTATTATTGGGATCATATTTTACATAGAAGTTTCAAAAATATTAAAATATTATCTTATCATTTTCACTAAATTATTTTAGAATATATATATAATTCATGATTATTAATTTATACTATTATTGGGATCATATTTTACATAGAAGTTTCAAAAATATTACATTATTATCTTATCATTTTCACTAAATTATTTTAGAATATATATATAATTCATGATTATTAATTTATACTATTATTGGGATCATATTTTACATAGAAGTTTCAAAAATATTATAGTATTATCTTATCATTTTCACTAAATTATTTTAGAATATATATATATAATTCATGATTATTAATTTATACTATTACTTCATGTAGGAAATTGCACAAAATGTTTAGTTCATGAGGGTTTTCGCCAACCGTAATACTTCACGTAGGAAATTGCATGGGATGTATAGTTCATGTGGGAATAGGCTGAAATCCCCCTAAAAGATAACCCAAAAGTTTTCCATGATTTTTATAATTGATAACAATCAAAATGGTATTCGTTTTATCGCATAAATTGTTATTAGATCAATTATTCTACCTCAAACTACCATCAATTATACTCGCTCGAACTACCATGGTTCTTTGTTTATTTTTGATTGGCAATCAAAAGTGGTCCTGCTTTGCATTATTAACTGTAACAGCCCTGATAATCTTCTTAATAGCTAGTTAGCTGTTATAGTGGAAAACAAACAAAAAATGATATTTGCATGATACGGATAAGTATTGAGTTTGGATAACATGTTGGTATAATTACTCAAATTAAGACTAGAGTCTATCATTGTATATTTTATCACTTAATTCCTTATTTTATCATTTTTCAAGACGATCAAAAACTTAAAACGCAGATGAAAGAAAAAGCAAAGGGAAAACTATTTTGACTAGTAGATAACAATTTTAAATAATGAATGAGAATCAAAAGTGAAACATGCAAATTGAGACTCTACTATGGATAAAGCATTTCAGATAAATCAGGGTTTTAATCTCCTCAACAAACGACATTAAAGAGAGAGAAAAAAATGCAGTACAAATAAAACAAAATCGTTAAGTACTGTAAAGGAAAACATACACAGCCGTATGAGCCATGAGGAAGAATCCATCGGTACCAAACCGGAAACTATACCGGTTAAGGTATGATAACAAATGAATCTTTACATATGCTTAAATGCTTCTCCCTCCTCTCCATATAGTAAAACAGATTCAACTAACAAAAAATTTGCTCAAGAGAGAAAGCGTACGTAGTCTAAACCTGTTGCCTCGTGCATCCCGTTCCACACCTGTGACAAACCAATTGGTATGGTACCGGAAATTATACTGGTTAAGGATTGTGAGGATTCAACATTTATGTATTCAATTGGAAATTTTGTTGAGACGACGTAATAATATTAGCTAACCTTAGCTACTACCCTTTTGTTTGAGGGTGATTTTGTCTCCAAGACTTAGAGCAATTCCTTGCGTCTTGCTTCTTATCCTTATGTACCCACTTAGAGCTCCATCAGTTTGCTTCTCGACACTCACATTCACAAGAGCATCCTCACCAAACACACTTTTTGCATATAAGTTTGCTGCAAGGAATCCGCACTCTCCTTCTATAGCAGATCTGCAGAAAGAAAAACATTGATTAGCAATAAGAGATTCAGGTTTATAAGGAAAGAAAGAAAAACTGGACTTACGGGGCAGTGAGACACTTCATGTTTGTGGATTTGATAATGTGGTCAAGGAATTCTCTTTCGTTCTGAATCGTGGTGTTCACAGCAACCTGACATGGAAAAAGTTAGAAATGTTTCACTATAAACCGAGAAAAAAGAAGGTAAAGGTGTAAAGAGGTTTCGGTGAAGAACCTTGTTTTCCCATTCAAACTCAGCCCACATGGTTCTGAAAGCAACATCTGAGCAAACAGCAGGGGAGATATAGTCCATGATATCAATGTGTATGTCGTTAAGAACCACGACGTTTCGCTCCATAACATTTGATGTCTCATAGACAATGTTCCCGAATATGACTCCAGTCTCTGTGGACGATACCTTGATGTTTGCTTTTATGTGCATGCTTGTTTCAGGTGCGAGACTGTAGTTTTGAGGACGCTCAACAAGCTTGAGATCACCCATGGTTGCTAACTCCAAGCACAGATTCTGAAGGGTTTCCTTTGTACGGTTGATAACCGTAACTTCGAGTGCAATGTCATAATGGTGGACTGTTACATATGCTTCAGCATAGACTGGATCACTGAATCCTGTGAGTTGGAGAATGCGGTTGAGTTTGTTAGCGTCGTTCTCGTCCTTGGTGAATTCTCCAGTTGCACGCTTTAGGTCATCTTGTACCTGGTCTTCCAACTCAAGTTGACTCATTCCCTGAAAATAACTTAACATCAGTACTTTGATCTACTGACCGAAATAATTAGATATCACCAGCCACTATCAACTTCCATTGCCCCTCGTTGAAAATAAGAGAATGAAAAAGTTGAATACGAACTGTAAAAGAAAATAGACACCAACGTATAGGAACTGAACAGATTACAAAGGAAGACTCATAAAGAAATAAAAAAACAATGAAGTAACTCATCAAGAGATAATTTAGAGAGAAATATTACCTTCCGGCTCTTTAGATGGAAGAAGTCAATGAGATCATCAGGCTGAGCATGATTTGTTTGGGTCTTTGCCTTAAGTTCCTCCGTCTCTCTTAGCTGTTTTTCAGAAATCATCTTAACAAAACTCTGGCGGCAGGATTCCAACCATATCTTTTTCATCTCATCGTTCCTATGGCAAAGCAATTTTATGCACAACACGATCCTCTCATATGAATCATTATCAATAGGGTGTGGAGAAGCAGGAGATTGACCAAGTTGCAACATAGAAACCATGATCAGCAAAGCCTGTGTGACCATCTTGTTCACTTCAGATTTAGACGGCTGAACCTCCTCCAACCTAAGAACGAGTTTAGTCAATGTGCAAGCAACAACTGCTCCCAGGAAAAAATCACCAGTTAAAAGCAGTGCTCTCAGATTTCCAGAAGTCAGTGATCCTTGAACAACTGTTGGTGAGGAGAATGTGGTTTCAGATGCCGCACTCTGAGTAGCGTAAGTTCCATCAGCAAGAATTACAGGTTTTCTGGAGGACACCATGGCAGAAGAGGTTGGCTGAATCTTCTTTGATGTCTCGGTTGGCTCAGATTCCTCAGAAGCAGAGTAAAATGGTAGCTCGCCAAGGCATTGCTTAATGGTTGAAATACCACTCTCAACTTCCGAAAGTGATAGGCAATACTCCCCAATAATCCAGAGTGCACAAGGGCAGACCTTTCCTGCGCGGATCTGATAGAATGTGTCCAACAACCTGGTTATGATTGAAACTCTTAACTTGGGATTTGTTTCAATTATCTCTCTAACAAAAACAACCACGTCAAGAGCTGAAGCAACATTGCTATCACCCAAGAAATCCATTAGAAGATGGACCACTGTGCTTGCAACTTCGGGGAACTTAACAGCACAAGCATGGATTGCTTGAATAAGCATCTGTCTATATTCACCATTCTTCTCAAGCTCTCCACTCTGTGTCTTTACCACTTCTTTCTTCAACATCTGAACGACCTCATTGATATTATGATGAGTGATCAAGTCAAGGGAAATGTCAAGTGTCTTCCTTCGGATATCAAGGTTCGGGCTTGATAGTGCTCGCAGCACATCTATTATCAACTCAACCATGATATCTCTGTGCAAGGTCTTCAGCTCATTCAACCGGTCAAGCAAAATAAGCTTCACATTGTTGTCACTCTGAGAGAGAAGAAGTTGGCAGTAGGTGTTAGCAGCAGCCCTAATAGCAGTAGGGGCAGATGAGAGAGAAACAAGCGTCCCGGCACACTCATAGATCACTGCAGAAGAAGTGGCACTTAACAGAGATATAATAATCTTAATATATTTCCCCTTCTCTGCTGGTTTTGTCTTACACACACTTCGAATCAACTCCAACACCACCATCTGAAGTGATTCATTCCAGTCTGAAACCTTGTCAACATTGCTCAGAAGATAATTCACTGCTCGTTCTTCAGCACAGGTGAAGAGCATTAGAAATGCATTTCTCTTGGCAGACGGATCTTGTTCCGTTGATAGAACTTTCTCAATCATTTCAGGTGCATCCACAAAGAGTTGATCACCATGTGGAAGCTTATATATTGACATGATAGCCAGAATTGCATTCCTACGAACAAATGGATGGCGATGCTCCAGATTTTGCAACACTGATGGAGTCAAAGGCTCCACTATTTCAGTCTCCTTCATCCGGCAGAGAAACCTCAGTGTCACTCCACGAATGTACTCATTCGGATGCATAAGATTATTCCGAAGATTCTGGCATATCAAAATCATTTCAGGCAGCACCTTCCCCTTAGAATCCGTTTTTTCAATCAGCTCGAGGTACAGCAGAAGCAGCTTTTGGATGGTGTGGTCTTCAGAAGGCAGCACATATCGTATAATAGTTATGAAAAGCTGAGGAATGGTTTCACCATTCAGCAAAAGCATAACAGCCTTCTTCATAGCATCAACTTTTGCTTCAACATCATTTCCTTCGAGCGCTTCTTTAATCTCATTGGCAACCGCTGGAGTCCCTTTGTCATAGTGTACAAGCAAGGTACTAGATTTGTCCATATTCTCCGGTGCTGCACAAAAAGCTAAAGAGAAACCGAAATGAAGATATCTCATGAGCTCAAATGAAAAAGAAATCATGCAAGAACAAGTACCAATGTAACATAAGAAAGATAGAAAGTGAATAGAGAGAATAAGACTCCAAAATCACACTTTCACATCCTAACAAACGATCCTCATAACTACCCAGCAATAATCTACAAAAATCTACTTCCATTTTCATATAATGAGTGAAGCATGTCTCTGTATCTCCAAATTCAAAAATGATTAAACTGGCTAAAATCACCATCTCTACTAGAACAAGTACCAATTATGAACTAACATCACAATTGTAGATGAAAAATCAGTAATGCCCAAATAGGTACCAAAAGATGCAGAACATTGACAAATGTAAAATCCTCAGATCCAGCGATAAACAAATGCAATCGTTATGCTTAAACTACCCATATTTGAATCGATACAATCGAATCTACATAGTTCGCAGTCTTCACTCAGCTATACAAACATCAAAATCGGTTCCTTAACGAAATCGGATCACTATCTTGAGCCAGATCAAACAAAAAACGCCCGAGAAATTCGAACATTGTAGATTTACACAAAGGAAAAACGCAAAAAAAAATGGATCGATCTCTACAAAATCTGAATCAATCGTCAAAGTTGAACAGAGAGACGAACCTGAAGGTGCGAGATCTAGAGAGGAGGAGATCGAAGGAATTGCAAAAGCTTTGGATCGAAGAGAGATTTGGATCTCGTGAAACAAACACTCGCACAAAGTGAGATAAAATGTGCTTCTTATGGTGGATTCGGCTCTGTGTTTACTCCGTATAATCCGAGTAATTTTTTTGTTTACTCGTTTGATCTGGAAACGAAGAACGAAAAAAGTGAGTCAAACCTTAAAGGCCCAATAATTGGTTGATGAAAAGCCCAGTATCATGAGAAAACATAGTGCCTTAAGTTTTTCATTGTTTACAAATTAAGCCCAAACTTTATAAAGTGCGCTAATTTAGGATTTATCGATTTTGGGGAGTCTTGGATGATATGTTTCGGGTGACGGGAAAGCGTTTATTTTTTGCTTTTCTTTTCGATAACGGGATGCAACAACAGATAATTCGAGACCAACTCTAATTCGAGACCAAATAAAATGGAAATAGAACAATTGTCTTTTTTCACATAGACGGGGCAAAATGAAACATGCCTTGGATAGTTGGATTAAAAATAACTACGAGACGAACTCTAATCTCATAACGAAAGATAGTCAACGACTAAACTGTCAACTAATTTGCTATATATAAAAATCAACGGTTAGTCCAATGATTACGAGCCTCATCAATGTAATTTGATCATTCACTACCAAAAAAAAAAGAAGTAATTTGATCGTTAACTTTTTATTTTTTGAACAAAGATCATTAACTTATAAATAAATCTACTATATAAAGAGTAATGACTCTCTCCATGTGTTGACGCATTAGCAAAATAGA
The DNA here is from genome assembly GCA_963576765.1 of Draba incana. NCBI lineage: Eukaryota > Viridiplantae > Streptophyta > Magnoliopsida > Brassicales > Brassicaceae > Draba > Draba incana. Next base: position 26,999,127 of record OY755210.1, on the reverse strand, counting down.
CAGAAAAAGAGAGTGACATGTGGCATTTTTAGTCCATTTTCTAAATTATTACTTAATTGAATTTGCATTAATCAGTGAGTGAGTCTTTGGGTGCAAATGGTTGCTATTTTAGAGGAACAAAATCAGAGAAAAAAAGTGAATTACTCTATATTCCTCCAAAAAATTACCATTTATCATCATTTTTTATTTTGTTGCAATTTCTCCCAAACTAGCGTAATAAGAGGAAAACAAAAAATTGCTTTGAAAATAATTCCTCTACTAAATAGAAGGAGAATGAGGGGAACAAGTTTTTTTTATCCATTTCATTCTTTTACATCTCACCTTCAAGGGTTTCAAAACGCCATTATCTTCTCATATTCCACCTTAAATCCTTTTAAATATGAACTAGGGATGGGCGTTCGGTTTTTCGGTTCGGTTTCGGTTCGGTTTCGGTTCAGTTTTTCAGTTTTTCGGTTCTAGCTAAAATGAGTCCATATGGAACCATATGAGTCATAGGTCGGTTCGGTTCGGTTTCACTTCGGTTTCGGTTCGGTTCAGTTTCATATATAGAGATCCATATTAGAACCGAATTGCTTCGGTTTCGGTTCGGTTTCAGTTCGGTTTTGGTTATTAATGGAATAACCGAATCAAAACCTAAACAAATCAAGTCCCGAATCAAATATGAAACACAAAAAACATTATACGTAAAGCGTTTTGAGTCTAAAGTCCATAATGAAACATCAAATGAAACACAAAATGAAACACAAAATACCTTAGGACCAAAACATAAAATCTTAAATAAAACATAAATTCTTAAAAAATTCTTAAATAAAACATAATACTTAATTTATGTTTCGGATATTTCGGTTATCCGTGGATTTTCGGTTCGGTTCGGTTTCGGTTTCGGTTTTTCGGTTCTAAGCACATAAGATCCATTGGATATTTTAAAAAAATCGGTTCGGACTTGGTTCAGGTAATATCGGTTCGGTTCGGTTTTTTGGTTCCGGGTATTTTTGCCCACCCCTAATGAACGACAATTATAAATTAGTTTTGCTCGTTGGAGATAACTCTCTCTTCTTCCCTCTTGTTCTCCTTTTGTCCACCTCTCTCTCTCTCTATGTCTCTCTCTACTAGAAAGATTATGTATTAAGCTCAAATATTAGCTTACGTTTACTCTTTCGGATGCATAAGCTCCGTTTCCAAAAAGTAAGTTCCTCTGTTTTATGCTTGATATTTGGTATGCTCGGGAAACTTTTCCGTTTGATGCGTATTATGTGATGCGTACATTTTACACACTTTCCTACGCATATTGACGCATCTCTTTTATTTTCTTTTTACTGTTTTTGTCATTTTAGTAATTATTCATGCTACTCCACGTGTTCGCTTCAGCTTATGACGATCTCCAAATTTCCCTTTGTGCAAATTTGTTGACGATTTACCTATTTAGTTTGTGTAGCATAGAATTTGATGGTAACATATATTCTTCCCAGAACATTGAGACGAGACTATAGGTTTAGGAGCATATTAGCCTTATTTAAACGTAGGATCTCTTTTGCTTTATATCTTGTTCTATGAGAATTAGAAAAAAATGTGGTCTTTCATGTAGCTTGATGGACTACAGTATCCAATGTGATTTTGTTATAATTACTAGGGACTACGGTTGTCAATGTGTATCAATTGTATAGAAGCTGAATGTCTTCATGTTTACTTAATTGATTTATTTAGATGGTTTTGCTGACATGTATGTAAACCAGAATACAACTCTTTCTTGCAAAAATTGAATTTTGAATTCTTGAGTCTACATTTTATATTTTAAACATAGGAAGAAGTGTGCTAACTGGATTCTTCATAAGCCTCGGTTCAAAGTCTATATTATTATCTTTCCTGGAGGAGTGAGAGCTGGAGTATTCTGATCCACGTTGAATTGAACAAAAACAGCCAAGGTTTGTCAAAGATCAGTGTCAAGGACTTTGCATATTACAATGCTATGGTACTGTTTGTTTCTCTAAAACGAGTGCCAAATCCCACAATGTCCCTGGATAGTTATGAATTAATGACTTTTTTAAAAAAAAAATTGGTTGTTTCATCAGTTATCATTAAAATGTACTTTTAGAGATTCTTATCCATGCACATATATTTTTAAAGACAATTACTGCTTAAGATTTCTTATAGACAAAATAAAATTATGTTGGAAGATGCTAGTGTATCTCGCTGTAATGTCGAATGATATGAGTTAATATTATTGCCATTAATAAATCAAGAATTCGAATAATCAATTTATCTATATCATTGTTTTAAAAAAAAAAAAATCAAAAGAAGGGTCGTGGGATTAGATTTATAATAATAAAAATATACTAATATACCATGGATACTATGAAATTTATAACGATTAATTTGTGTATTACATTATTAATTTTATTTAGTTATTGACGTGTATTAGAATGATAATGTCTAAAATAATTCTGAAATGATTAATTTGTGTGTCAGATGATTATCCAAACAAAGGTAATTAAATTATTTTATTTACAATAATATTAAAACGTTCATTTAGGTCATAATTTTTTTAAAATTTAAAAGTAATTAATCATTTTAATAATAACTAAATTAATAAACTTATCATGTTCAATAATATTGGAGGTTTTAAATTCAAAATTTCCAATGTTAAAGTAAATCTTTTGGTTAAATGTTATCTCTTATATATTGAGATAAAAATGAAACTTTAAAATGAAATTACCAATTTAAATGGCATGGCTAATTAAAACATTTGACCCAAAAAAAAAGAAAGAAAAAAAATTCAGAATATTTAAAGCATATGTAATTTGTTTGGCAATTAGATTTAAATTAATCAAGTTACCTAGTTTGTTGGATTAGAATTGTTTGGAGAGTGGAAGAGGGTTATTATAGAGTGTTGTTTGGATGTTAGTATAATAGGAGAATATAGTGTTTGGATAGTAGTTTAGTAGTAATTAATTTCTTTAATGTTCTCAAAATGCTCCTCAAATAATGTATAATTTGAGGAGCATTTTGGTAGTAATATAGTGTTTGATTACTTGCAAAATGTTCTCAAAATGCTCCTCAAATAATGTATAAGATTACATTAAATTTTTGGTGATGAAACCTAAGCAAAATGTTCTCAAAATACTCCTCAAATAATGTATAAGAGATTACTTGAGTAATATAATAATTAAAATTTGGTCTTCCGGATTAACACTTCAACTACCATATATATTATGTTCTTCTTGAATCCAACGGTCACACATCTTTTTTGAAAACAAAATTTATGACATTTCCATTAACCTCATTTCATTTGGTCAAAGACTATTGAAAGGAAATAACTTTCTTTTTCTTGTTGATGAAAAGACAATAACCGCTAATTTGTGTATTCGTTTTTATTGTAATTGAATGTATTAACTAAATAAAGTGATAACGATATGACTAGATGTCATGAAAGAAAAGAAAAAACCGTACGATTGTCAAAAAATTATTAGCAAAATAAAAAAAAGAAGTGAGCTTTGGCCTGTTATTTATTAGAAAAGCATACATAGCTACCAATGACTTGTTAGAAATCTGCACACAAATTTTTTAAAAGTCACAAATGTATTTTTGTTTAGGGAAACAAAATAATTCACATTAAATAAGCTTGATGTAACAGTCAAAGCAAAAAAAATAAAAACATTTTTATATAATATTTATAATGTCACACCTACATATATATAAATAGATAGATAGATAAGCACATCTAGGATTACATATTATACATCTTAATCTTCTAATTAATATTTATCGAGAGACTGAAAAGAGAAAATGAAGTTTTTACTGATGATAATGATATTGGTGGTTATAATGACGGGTTGTGCCAAAGGAGATATTGTAGACAAGACATGCAAACAAACCCTAGACTACACTTTTTGTGGTTCTCTCCTCCGCTCTGATCCACGCAGCTCCTCTGTTGACATCGCTGGTCTTGCTACCATTCTTGTCGACAAAATCAAACATTTTTTTCCAAACATATGAATGGCTCGTAACAAATCATGACTAAAGACAATTTTTTTGAATTGATGGGCTCAAAATGTATAAATTTCATCTTTTCTATGTAGGTGCTTGCGATAAACACTCTTGAACAAATCAAAAAGGCTTACAAAACGAAACCGTTATTGAAACAATCTTTGGATAAATGTAATTTCGGATACCAAAAAGGAATATTAGAAGCTTTTGTTCCAGAAGCCTATCACGCCCTCCCAGGAAATCCTAAATTTGCCGAGGATGGGGTTTCCAGCTGCAAAACAGAAGCCTCTATATGTGAAGACGGATTTCCAAAAGGACAATCCCCGTTAACCAGTTTGAATGAAAGAATGGAAAAATTTTCCAATATAGCTAGGGCCATCATTAGAATGTTACTTTAATTTCTAATTTAAATAAAAAATACTATTAATAAAATTATGATGCTGGATGAGAACCCATCAAATATCTACCAATATTCCATGAGTATTTTATAAATAAATATGATATGAAATACTATATACATATTTATGTTTGGCCAATCTCTGTTATATAAAAGGGAATGATTTAGAGCCCTCTAAAGCTGTTCACATTAGCAAGTTTAATCAGAAAAATAATCATCTTTCATTTATCATTCAAAAATGAGAAAAACCCAATAGCATCCCAATATCTGTCCAAAATAACAAACAGTCCAAGAAGAAAAATATGTGTTCTTCTCTGCGACCAAAACTTGAGATAGAACTATTTTTTTTTTGTTCTGAAATATTTATTCTGAAACAACCAGACTTTTTATTTTATTTTTAAAACCTAATAATTTCTACTACGGAACTCATAAATCAATTAACTCCAAATAAGATAATCCAATAACTCCATATAAATAAAGAAAAATAATCAAGATTCCAAAATAAATCAAATACCAAATTCAAACACAAGATTCAAGAATGAATAAATAAATAAATCTAGCAACCTACGACAACATGTTCACTAGACTGAACAACAACACATGACATCCTATCATCCTCTTCATAACGCTTTGATTCCGCGATCACATTTTTCCTTTACCTGCAACACATGGAAATAAGAGTTGCGTAAGTATTTCATATATACTTAGTGAGCTGGTCATTCCGCCTACCGGCGTAACAAGCACGCTCAGGTAAACCAATAAACACATAAACCAATCCAAAACATCTCACACAACAATGCAACAATTTTTCAGACCCCGAAGGATCATCAGACACTCGTGTCGAGCGACACCCGCAGGGCCTGGAAGCGCCATCCCACTTCCGTTTCTGACCCTGCGCAGGCTTGCCGCCTTTGCCGGAACCAGAACCGGAACCACCCTGCTGCCTCCTCGGCTGAGCAGCAGGAACAACTGCTGTTGGAACCACCACAGCTGGCTGACCTCGCAGGTCCTCTTCAATACCAGCAGCCACCTCTACCAAATTTGCCCTCGAGGCGTACTCCGTCACTCTGTATCTGGTCCACAAATCCGGTCGTAGTCCCCTCAGGAACCTCTGGACCTGCACCCGCTAATCCTCCATGCCTCTATCCGCATAGACAAGCAGCCTACTGAACTCGGCGTCATACTCTCGAACAGTACAATAACCCTGCACTAGCTCTATGAACCTCGTCCCGAGATGATCTAGAGCCTCCTGAGGAAAGTACTGAGCATTAAACTCGGTCACAAACTCTCCCCAGGTCCATGCTGTGACAGGCCTCTTGGCCTCTAAAGCTCTCCACTAAGCATAAGCATCACCACTCAGATAATGGACTGCTAACTCAACCCTGAACTCCTTAGGACAACGAACTGAGCAGAAATTGCGCTCTACTCGCAAACGCCACTCATCCGCATCCTCGGGGCTAACACCACCCGAAAAGAAAGCAGTACTCATCTCACGCATCTGACTCACCATCTCTAGGTAAGACGAACGCACCTCTGCAACCGCAGCCCTTGGTTGCACCTCTGCCACTAGAGGCACCACTGGAGCCTGAACCGGAACTGCCGCCACAAACCGCTCCAACAACTGCGCCATAAAGCCCTCCATACGCTCCCAGCGATCATGAGCTGGAATAGCACCAACTCCTGGGCCCGCTCCTCTGCCAACCATACCGGCGCCCCTCCCGATGCTCACAACACTCCCACTAGCATTACCACTGGCATCGCTCTCGGATCCCACCTGATGCGTAGGAGTCTCTGACACATGCGTAGCACTCGAAGACGACTCAAACACTGGTCCCCAACCACGTCTACCTCTGCCACGACCTCTACCACGTCCACGACCTCTAGCTCCGACGTCCATCTCTCTGCACTCATACAGAACAGGACAATAAGCTAAAGAAGTCACAATCAAACACACAACTTACCGTGGAATCATTTTAAAAGGTTGAAGAGGATGATACTAAGACTCTATTAAATTGACTAAACTCAAGAAATTAATTTAAACACATAGTCTCAGACATCCAAATTCCATTGTCCTTGCTGGTATCGCTCGACACGAGTGTATGATGATCCTTCTGGGTCTGAAAAATTGTTGCATTGTTGTGTGAGATGTTTTGGATTGGTTTATGAGTTTATTGGTTTACCTGAGCCTGCTTGTTACGCCGGTAGGCAGAATGACCAGCTCACTAAGTATTTATGAAATACTTACGCAACTCTTATTTCCATGTGTTGTATGTAAAGGAAAAATGTGATCGCAGAATCGAGGCATAAGGAAGAGGATGATAGGATGTCATGTGTTGTTGGTTAGTCTAGTGAACATGTTGTCGTAGGTTGCTACATTTATTTATTTATTCATTCCTGAATCTTGTGTTTGAATTTGGTATTTGAGTTATTTTGGAATCTTGATTATTTTTCTTTATTTTTATGGAGTTATTGGATTATCTTATTTGGAGTTAATTGATTTATGAGTTCCGCAGTAGAAATTATTAGATTTAAAAAAAAATGCTTGGTTGTTTCATTTTAGTATCAGAGCGAACCCTGACAACTGTGTGCTGTCGGGGTAACGATCTTGGTATGCGCAACGAGGACGTTGCGATCTGTTAGTGGGGGTGATTGTGACACTCCAGTTTCAGGGCATATGTGGTATATGCGGTATATGCGGAGAGGCTTAAAAGAATTGATTTGACTACCTATATCACCAAAGTGCACTTATCTTTACGGTCACAGGTCTTGAGAGAACTCCTAGGGGTGGGCATTTTAACAGAACCGAACCGAACCGACCCGACCCGACCCGAACCAAAGTCTACACACAAACCGTTTGGATGAGTTTTCCCTCAACATGTTTATTTCACGTATTAGTTAATTATGTTTGATAGTAATATAGAAAAAATACGTATGATTTATGTTGAACTTTTTAGTATAATTTATGTATGATTTATGTATTAAAAGCTAACCTACAATACGTATTAAAGCTAACATACAATATGTATGACTTATGCTAATTTTTTTTAGATACAATACAATACTTATGATTTATGTTTAAATAAAACCGAACCAAACTTAACCCAAACCGAACTAAATCGAACCGAATTAAAACCGAACCGAACTAAGTTTGGTTGGCTTTGGTTAGAGTTTTACTAAAACCAAATAAACCGAACCGAACCGAACCCAAACCGAACCCAAAATTAAACCGAAACGCCCACCCCTAAGAACTCCAGAGTTAAGCGTTCTTAAGCTGGAATAGTTTCAGGATGGGTGACTGGTGTGAGCAAAGTTTTAACCCAAATAAAATCCGCAAGTGAATAGACAAAAGCAGTAGTATTTCAGGTATCGAGTCCTCAGAGACCAAGGTTACTCTATGAAACTATGGATTTATATTTAAAGCTAAAACAAAATGGGGGTTGGTTTGCAATGAAACAATGAACGAAACAGCAATTAAAACGATGTAAATTCAATAAGAGAAAGACACTAGATCAGGATCATTCGCCGGTGACTTTGGATTAAGGACTGAGCATCTATTCAGGATTCAAATTAAGCGCGGTCTAGAACGCAAACATAAATGTAATATTGCCCCACTGTCATGATGCATCAATATCTTTATCTAACACCCTAAATGCCTAAACTGTCGTTTGAATTCAGAGATGTTGATAAGCATTAACAAGATGGTTCGATTTGTTCACAATTGATGGTAACAATCAACTGTCGTTGGTTACACACCAATTGCTCATCAATGGTTTATCTAGCAACCTAGAGCACTGTCGTGAATAAGTTAAACTTGAGAACATAGACTAGGTGATCAAATTAGCCTAAGCAATATGAATCCCAATTGATGAAGACAAATGATATCATTCCTATTTGACTCAGTCCCTATCATCCTAATTCACCATTGAAATTCCCTAATCTAGCTATGAGACTACTCGACCATAGAGAACAAAAACGCAGCAATTGATTGAGAAAGATTCATCATGGTAAAATAAAGAGATAAGGGTTTAAGAATTCTTCTCAATAGAAAGTTGTGGATGATCCTCCAATCTTACAAGCAAAATCCAAAGAATGAAAAACACTTGAAGGATCTCAAGAACTTGGAAAAAATGAGTCTTAGTATCTCTAAAACGTGAAATGTGGAAAAATATCAGAAAAAGTGAACTTGTTTTTAGGAAAGTGGTTGCCTCTAATTTATAGTAAAAATTAGGGCAACTTGGTTATGGGTGACCGACCGGTCGGTCTGTCTTCCAGCAGTTGTGGTCTTCGGGTCTTCGAGTGTGGGGACCGGTCGGTCTTCTCATCCGGACTGGTCGGTCCAGATTCCAGGGAGCTTCGGCTTCTTGAGTCCTCGGGCATGGACCAGTCGGTCTTCTCATCCGGACCGGTCGGTCCAGATTCCAGGGAGCTTCGGCCTTGGGACTTCGGGTGTGGACCAGTCGGTCCTGTGGTTGGATAGACCAGTCCTGTTTCCAGGGAGCTTCGGCTTCTTTGAGTCCTCGGGCGAGTAGGTGTTCGGTTATGAAAAATGCCAACTTTTCTCCAGATTCGTCCCTTTTGCTCCAATGACTCCAAATTACTCCAATCCATGCTTGAGAGCCTCCTAGGACCTTAAAAAACACAAAAAGGAACTAGAAAGAACCGAAAACAGATAGAAAACAATACGTAAAAGAGACCAAAATACTAATATATCAACTCCCCCGGACTTAGATCTTTGTTTGTCCTCGAACAAATTCAGAAATAAGTAAAGGAGAGAGGTTTGAAAACGCGGGAACTCTTTTATCCTCAGTGAACCGAATAACCTTTAATCTGCAGACCACATAATCCAAATTACGAATAGCAAAGCTTTACCAAAACAACCTCAACGCATTTCTCAACCAAGCCATTTCCCAAACACAAACTCAACGCACTCAAAGTATGCGTGAGGATCTCGCTAAAGGCACCTTATTAGGGAAGATGGCGCTAAAGGGTTTAAGGCCATTTGGAGGTGGAGTTCAAGGTGTTTATAGTGCTTAAGCGTTACCCGATGTTTCGTAGAGGATGCATGATATCGCACAAAATTGCAAGAGAGAACGAGTACGTTGATATCCACATTCTCTAAACCACTCTTTCTTCTCCAAAACTCTCTAACGTATCATTCGGCTAATCATCCACCTTGGGTATACTCGCTGTGTAGAGAGACACTTTTTCTATTTTACAGATTCACCACTCTTCATCAGCGATTTTTTTTTTTTTTTTTTTTAAGGGATGATGATGAAGAGGGACATGCATTACAAGTATGTGTCTCTCAAACACGAATATAAATAGGAGTGTTGTACATACCCAAGTGGAGCTCATCATTGCTATTTCTTCCTTAGTATAAAATCATCTTTTGAAAATGGGAGCAGGTGCTCAATGTCTTCTGAGCAGGTGCTCAATCTTCAGAAAGAGTGATTTAGATGCAGTGTCGACTCGATTCTCTCTGGCCCTTTTGCGCATATGCTGCACATGTGACAATGAAGTAACAAGAGGGCAAGGAGTCTGAAAAGAGGTAGTGGTTAAGGAGGGTACTAGCTAAAAATGAGCTAGCTATTCAGGATCAACAAGAGTGGTAAAAGGAATAAGGAGTCCTGAATATGATTCGTTTCCCTAATCTAGTGCCAATAACGAGAGAAAAATTGGTCAATCTGAAACCTGGTTAATAGAGCATCGAAGTGTCCCATCTATTCCTTGTACCCATGCTATGTAAAAATGGTCACTAGAGAGAAGGTTAAACACAGATAGTTCGAATATCATCATAAGATAAAGTCTTAATTCCCTACAAAGTTTTGACTCAATAAAACAGAAAATAAAAAGTACAAACGCAAAAGCAAGACCGCTCCCCCGGACTTAAATCACACCGTCTCCGGTGTGAGAAAAGCTTAGGACATTGGTGACACAAGAAAAAGATAAATAAAACGGATAATACAATAATGATAGAAGGGTGAGAAAATATATCACCGAGAAGAAGCGTTGTCGCTTCCATTGCTACGCGTCCCTTGCTGCGGTGGCGCGACAACAGCCCTTGGAAAGTGTCTCCGGATTTGCATAAGTGAGAGTGGCGGTCGCGAGGCATTGCCTAGTTATATCCGGGTAGAGAACATCCTCTTCCAGAGCAAAACTCATGCAACGCGCATTGAAAAGAATGCTACGCACTTGCTCCTTAAGGCCTAGTTCGGTCAAGGTTTGCTCGCACAAGAAACTAGTCGGTTCAAGCTTCAAGGCCAAGAGCTTGTTGTAGTTGTAAGCACTTATCTCGTCCCAAACGGTTGTTGAGTTAGGCGGGAGCCCAGCGGTGTCAATATCTAACGGAGTATCCTCGGGGCGAGGCCACGGATAAGTGGTGGGTCTCCCAGCAGCGGAGGAGGAGGCAATACCCTTGCCTTTGTTGCCAAATCGCCCGTGTGGAGGCATTGTTGTGAACGGCGGCGAGAGAGATTGAGCGACGAGTGGGAGTCTTGGTGAAGTGAAGAGATGAAACGGCAGAGGAAGAGATTGAGCGACGGAGAGTGACTCGGCGGTGGTGAAGAAGAAAACGGTGGTGGTGCGGCGGAGATTTTGAAGGAGGTAGAGAGAGATTTGGTGATGTGAGAGAGAATTTAGCAGAGGAGAGAGTGAGAGATGGCGTGAGAGAGGAGAGAGTGGAGGTGCGGCGCTGCAAAAGGAAGAAGAAGGAGTTAGTGAAAAATCGAAATTTAAGTTTTTATTAAATTTTTTTTTTTTTATAAAGGAAAAAGGAAAATCGGAGTGGGCCCTCGTGCACTGGACCGACCGGTCCTGATACTGGATCGGTCGGTCCGATTTCCAGAGGGAAAATCGGTTCTGGAACTTGGATGGGGATCGACCGGTCCGGGGTAGGATCGACCGGTCTGATTTCCAGGGGCTTTTCTGGCCTTTGAATGCTCTGGATCGACCGGTCTGTCGGTGGGACCGACCGGTCTCGTTTGCAGAGACTTGGTAATGCCTTGCCCCGATATTGAGCAGGTGCTCGGTCTGTTTGAGCAGGTGCTCGATTAAAATTCCTTTCCCCCTTTTTTTTTTTTTTTAGAATTCAAGTTCTGAAAACACAAGTAAAATGTTATTAATAAAAGAAAATATAAATCCAATTTATGTACAAGAAACCTTACCGATGGATTGCCTCCCATCAAGCGCTTGTTTTAAGTCGTTAGCTCGACTTTGTAGAGCGTTTAAGCTTGAGGAGGGTCGCTGAGGGGAATATATCCACCTTCTCTTATGCATGTGTCAGCGAGATACGGCTTGACCCGCTGACCATTCACGACAAACTCTCCTCCTTTAGTGTCCAGCAACACTATAGCTCCGTGTGGTCTTACCTCTTTAATCGTGAACGGACCCGACCATCTTGACTTGAGCTTGCCCGGAAACAACCTAAGGCGTGAATTAAACAAGAAGACTTGATCGTTAGGAGAAAAGTTACGGGAAATAATCCTCTTGTCATGGTAAGCCTTGGTCTGCTCCTTATAGATTCTCGAGTTGTCATAGGCGAGATGCCTAATTTCCTCCAACTCGTGCAGCTGCATAGACCTCCTCTTGGATGCACTAAGGATGTCAAAGTTGAGCATCTTAACAGCCCATGCCGCTTTGTATTCCAACTCCACCGGAAGATGGCATGCCTTCCGATACACCAAATGAAAAGGTGTTGTCCCCAACGGAGTCTTATATGCGGTTCTATACGCCCACAAAGCGTCGTCCAACTTAGCGGCCCAGTCTTTCCTAGTGGTACCTACGGTTTTTTGTAGGATATTCTTGATTTCTCTGTTGCTAACCTCAAATTGGCCACTTACTTCAAACGGTAGTTCCTAATCCGACAGTTGTACTATCAGTGCACTAACCAAAGCACCCTTAATGGTGTGAAACGCCGCCAAACAGTCACTATTGAAGTCAAACTTCACCTCTTGACACAAGAATCTAGTGAGGGGTCTAGCAATGTTGGAAAAATCCTTGATGAACCGACGGTAGAACCCAGCATATCCTAGAAAGCTTCGGATCCCCTTAACCGTAGTAGGTGGTTACAAACTCATCATCACCTCTATCTTAGCTTTGTCAACTTTGATCCCCTTCTCTGATATTCGGTGCCAAAGCACTATCCCATCTCTGACCATGAAGTGACACTTCTCCCAATTGAGAACAAGATGCTTTTCCTCGCACCTTTGCAACACTCTGCACAAATTTGACAAACACACAGAGAAAGAACTCCCATACACAGAAAAGTCATCTATAAACACTTCCATAATATCCTCAATAAGATCAGTAAAAATGGACATCATACAACATTGAAACGTTGTTGGGGCATTACACAAACCGAAAGGCATGTGTCGGTACGCGAAAGTGCCATAAGGGCATGTGAACGTCGTCTTCTCTTAGTCCTCTGGGTGGATAGGGATCTGAAAGAAACCTGAATAACCATCTAAGAAACAGTAATAAGGATGGTTAGCTAGACGCTCAAGCATATGATCGATAAATGGTAAAGGAAAATGATCCTTGCGAGTAGCAGCATTCAATTTCCGATAATCTATACACACCCTATGTCCGGTTACTGTCCTAGTTGGTATCACCTCATTCCTATCATTTTTAATTACCGTGATACCTCCTTTCTTAGGCACAACATGCACAGGATTGACCCACTTACTGTCAGATATAACATAAATCACCCCGACATCTAGAAGTTTCATTATCTCCTTCTTGACGACATCCTTGAGATTCGGATTTAACCGTCTCTGATGCTCGACAGAAGTCATCGATTCATCCTCTAGATGTATTCTGTGCATGCATAAGTCAGGAGATATTCCAGTAATATCATCAAGTAAATATCCTAAAGCCTTCCTATACTTTCTCAATTCACACAAAAGCAAGGTAATCTCAACATTGTTCAATTCAGCATTCACTATAACGGGATAAGTGGAGTTAGGACCGAGAAACGCATCTTGAGCCATGCTGGGAGGGTCTTCAATTCCAGCTTTGGAGCTTTCAGCTCGCTCCAAGAGTTGTGAACAGTAGACTGAGCAGGTGCTCGATCTGTCTGAGTAGGTGCTCGCTTGTTTTTGATTTTTGTATTGTCTCCCAAACTCAGATATTCATCTCCCTTTTCCACTCGGGTGTTAGAATCCAGAAACTTAGCGAATCCTTGGGTGTCTTCACTTAGAAAACCATATTCCCCCTCGGCTTTAGTTAATGATATTTCAAGCGGATCCTTTACTAGAATCTCTTCAATCTCATCCTCTAACATTTCTGATTCATCATGGACAACAAACGTGTGCCCGTCTATCATTGGTCTCTTGAAGAGCTTGCTCATCTCAAACCGAACTATCATGTCTCCTAGACGGAGATCCACTATGCCTTCTTCGACATCGATAATGGCATGTGCTATGCGTAAGAAAGCTCTACCCAAAATCAACGGATCCTTGGATTTTTCACCAAGCTCTAGAACCATGAAATCAGCTGGGATTAGAGTATCCCCAATTCGGACGTGCAAATCCTCTATGATACCCACCGGAAGCTTTGTAGACCGATCCACAAAAACCAATAAGATCTTGGTGGGTTTGAACTCGGTGAAACCCAAACACTTAGCCACAGAATATGGCATCAAATTCACGCTGGATCCTAAATCGCACAATGAGCATGCAAACGTGCAAGGCCCAATCTTCACGGAAATCACAAATCTTCCCGGGTCACCTTTCTTTATCAAGACCTTACTCTGAAGTATGGCGCTATATTCCTTAGAAACCATCATCACATTCTGGTCTTCAACGACCTTTCCAGCAACTAACTCCTTCATGTACCTCTTGAGTGACAGAATCATTTGAACGGCATCAATTAAAGGAAGCTTTACCGTCAAATCCTTAAGCATTTCCTTACACTTAGCACTCTCCAAATCCTTCCTAGATTTCTTAGGAGGTACTGGGTAAGGCACCTTGGGTACATAAACTCGTTCGGACGGAGTTGCGAATATTTTCTTGGGAGCATCCTGAGTGAGCAGGTGCTCGGTAGTAGGGAGCAGGTGCTCGGAAAAAAAATTTGCAGCATCGACTTGGACAGAAACCTGAGGTGTCCCTGAGCTTGATCCAACCTTTTTAGGCCTATCTTCTTCTGATAAACCATCCTCATGAGCCTGGTGCTCGGGTAACTTCTCCTTGGCTTTCACTTGAGAGCTTGTAACCGTAGGCGGTACCAACTCCCTTCCACTCCTCAACTCAATAGCATGCACATCATACTCCTTCCTAGGATTAGCCTCACCACGTCCTGGAAGAGACCCAGCTTGCCTCTTGATAGCCTCGGCGGTTTGAGCCACTTGTGTATCCAACTTCTTTACATGGGCGGTGACGGCCTCATACTTAGCATTCAGGTCATTGTACATATGATCTACCTTGGTATTAATCTCAGTGGATGCCTTATGTTGGTTGACCATCAGCTGCTGCATGAGACTCTTCAACTCGTCTTGAGAAGTAGATGCGGAGGGAGCTTGTTGTGGTGCGGTGAATTGAGCGGCTTGTTGTTGGTTTCCTCCTTGGAACCAATTCTGATTCGAGATGAACTGCTTCCCTTGAGAGTTGCTGGAGTAGTATTTCTGAAATCCTTGTCCTTGTGCATTCTGATTCGTACCTCCTTCCTGCGGGTAGACTTGGTCGTGTGGGTTCTCCACATTGGTGCTTCGGTAAGAGAGGTTGGGGTGACTCCGATAGTTGCGGTTAAATCCACGGTTTTGATATCCTTGGCCACTTACGAAGTTAACCTCTTGATTTCCAGCATCTTCATCATCTTCAAACTCTTGAGGGTTAAGCGTACGCTCATTTTCCTCCACAAGCTTTACCGATCTTTGATTCTCGCGTAGAAGTAGATTAACCTTTGCTGTCAACTCATCAATCTTCTGAGTGTCCATGCTATTAACCTTTCTAGACCTATCGTATTCAGGAGCTTAGTTGTTGGAGCTCGAAGCAAGGTTCTCGATCAGCTCGAATGCACCATCTCTAGTCTTTGTCATGAAGTCCCCATTACTTACAGTGTTAAGGGCGTTACGATAGTCTCATTCTACTCCATCATAGAAGATTCCCAGAATTTGCTCATTCTTGAAACCGTGATGAGGACACTCCCTTCGATATTCCTTAAGTCTCTCCCAAGCTTCACAAAAAGCTTCTCCAGAATGTTGTTGAAAAGATGAGATCTTATTCCTCAATGACGCCGTCTTGGACTTAGTGTAGAAGTGGTCCAAGAACGCAGCTCTAACCTCATCCCACGTCCTCAAAGAACCAGCGGGCAATGATTTTAACCACCTTAGAGCCTTGTCCGAAAGTGAGAACGGGAACAACTTGCATTTCAGGAACTCACTCGGTACTCTATTAGAACCCGTAGTGCTGCAGATTTCTTCGAAGTTCTCGATGTGATCCATCGGTATCTCAGCCGATAATCCATGGAACAAGTGTTGTTTCACCAACGAGATCATCTGAGGCTTGATCTCAAAGTCTTGCCTCTGAATTGCTGGCGAAACTATAGCCGAGCAATTTTGGTAAAAAGCATGGGGATTGTCTGAATCCCTAATTCCCGGCTGTAAAGGTGGAGCACGTGGTTGATTCCTTTGCAACACCGCAACCTGATCCCTTAGCAATTGTAACTGAGTGTTCATCTCTTCCTGATCAGCCATAGTGTCCGGATTAGGTGAATTTCTTTGCCGACGGTTTTGACGTTCAAGACGGGCTAACTCTTCGTTCGAAACACTGATTAACGATTCAGTGATGTTTCTTCTTGTTCTTCTACTGTTCATGCACCTGAAACACACCAAAAACAAATAAAAATAAAAAACAAAATTAGAAAAACGTCTTAGTCTATAAATTGAAATCGAATTTCAAAGGTAACGCAATTGGTCCCCGGCAACGGCGCCAAAAACTTGGTGTGAGCAAAGTTTTAACCCAAATAAAATCCGCAAGTGCACAGATAAAAGCAGTAGTATTTTAGGTATCGAATCCTCAGAGACCAAAGTTACTCTATGAAACTATGGATTTATATTTAAAGTTAAAACAAAATGGGGGTTGGTTTGCAATGAAACAATGAACGAAACAGCAATTAAAACGATGTAAATTCAATAAGAGAAAGACACTAGATCAGGATCATTCGCCGGTGACTTCGGATTAAGGACTGAGCATCTATTCAGGATTCAAATTAAGCGCGGTCTAGAACTCAAACATAAATGTAATATTGCCCCACTGTCGTGATGCATCAATATCTTTATCTAACACCCTAAATGCCTAAACTGTCTTTTGAATTCAGAGATGTTGATAAGCATTAACAAGATGGTTCTATTTGTTCACAATCGATGGCAACAATCAATTGTCGTTGGTTACACACCGATTGCTCATCAATGGTTTATCTAGCAACCTAGAGCACTGTCGTGAATAAGTTAAACTTGAGAACATAGACTAGGTGATCAAATTAGCCTAAGCAATACGAATCCCAATTGATGAAGACAAATGATATCATTCCTATTTGGCTCAGTCACTATCATCCTAATTCACCATTGAAATTTCCTAATCTAGCTATGAGACTACTCGACCATAGAGAACAAAAGCGCAGCAATCGATTGAGAAAGATTCATCATGGTAAAATAAAGAAATAAGGGTTTAAGAATTCTTCTCAATAGTAAGTTGTGGATGATCATCCAATCTTACAAGCAAAATCCAAAGAATGAAAAATACTTGAAGGATCTCAAGAACTTGGAACAAATGAGTCTCATTCTCTCTAAAACGTGAAATGTGGAAAAATATCAGAAAAAGTGAACTTGTTTTTAGGAAAGTGGCTGTCTCTAATTTATAGTAAAAATTAGGGCAACTTGGTTCTGGGTGACCGACCGGTCGGTCCGTCTTCCAGCAGCTACGGTCTTCGGGTCTTTGAGTGTGGGGACCGGTCGGTCTTCTCATCCGGACCGGTCGGTCCGGATTCTAGGGAGCTTCGGCTTCTTGAGTCCTCGGGCGTGGACTGGTCGGTCTTCTCATCCGGACAGGTCGGTTTAGATTCCAGGGAGCTTCGGTTCCGGGACTTCGGGTGTGGACCGGTCGGTCCTGTGGTTGGATCGACCGGTCCTGTTTCCAGGGAGCTTCGGCTTCTTTGAGTCCTCGGGCGAGCAGGTGCTTGCTCCAAACCGAGCAGGTGCTCGGTTATGAAAAACGCCAACTTTTCTTCAGATTCGTCCCTTTTACTCCAATGACTCCCAATTACTCCAATCCATGCTTGAGAGCCTCCTAGATTCTGAAAAGACACAAAAAGGAATTAGAAAGAACCGAAAACAGATAGAAAACAATACGTAAAAGAGACCAAAATACTAATATATCAGTGACCTACTGGGAAGTGATTTTCAGTATCGTGTGAGTGAGGTAAAAACACGATAAAAGATCGCGTGGTGATTTGCAGGGTCAGTAAACATGACTTTGGAGCTTTCCGGACTAATGCACCGACAGTCGGACATGGTGGGCCCATGGGCTTGTGAGTGGACAGGGGCCCATGGGAGGAGCAGTCGGGGCGTTACATATTCATTCAATCATTAAGTGGCTAAATTAGCTTGGTCCAGTTCTGGTACCATTGAAAGGTTCCAAAGAGCATATTTTTTTCCGCGAGATTATCGGCCAAGCAATTGGCTTCTCTCGGTACGAACACAAGAAAATGGATTGAAACTGATCGGAGAGGAAAGCAATGTCCCGGAGAACGTCGTTATCTCTGATCGGCTTTGCCCCTGATTGATTACGTGGATCAAATCATGGGAGTCAGATGCAATGAAAATCAATTGCAAGTCCAGATCTAAAGGTTTCTTCAGTCCTAAACGAATTGCGATGGCTTCAGCTGCTAACGGCGAGGAAAAAAACTTCATAGCTTATGATCCTTCATCGATAAGGGTCCTTTGGGCCGATTCGAGTCTTCATCCCAAACCCGCATCACAACGATCTCCATTCCAAGCTCCATCTGTGAAGCATCTGCTTGAGTGACTTGGAAAATTGGGATTCTAGTTTGATCGTATCATAGGTGATAATTTCTTCTCATCTAAATTGTTCTATGCTCCAATCAAATCTCTTGCATTCCAAATTGAATTGAGAATCGTTTTTTTTCTGCAGTGAATGATCGGTTTTTTGAAGATCTTATTGTTCCTAGTAATCCATATATTCCACAAGATCCACGGGAATAAACTTGAAATAGAAGTATTCCCTTTCCACTTCTCTACACAAACTTGAAACAGATTCAACGCTTCATCTACTTCACAATTACTTGAGTTCCTTCACAATCCCTTTCGACTTCTCCTTTTAACTCCTAAATTCAAGAAGACGTTATGGCTCCATCATTTCCAAGTGATCATATATGTATCGAAACACATTCCTCCACTGCACACCACTCAAATCTAACTACCCTACCTCTTCTCTTGAACCAGCTACCTCGCTTTAATGAACAAAATCAGTGGTATGTATTTCACTCTTCTCTATGTTCATTGATTGATTTCGCCTGTTTTGTTTGAAATTAGGGTTCTTGATTTAAAGTATTTGTAGATTCTAAAGATGATTTGACAAGGGTTGACTCTGACAAATTCTCTTGAATTTTTAGTGAATTTGAGGACTTCCATCAACAAGGTAATCAATCTCATGCCTTAATTTGGTGGAAATAGACTAAAGGCCGACTCCGGGCGTACGGAGACTAGAGCGAGCTTAGGCTTAAACTTCGCGGTTTTCAAAAAAAAAAAAAAAAACGGGAATGCACATGCTACGATTGCTCATGAAATGTGATTCTGAGAAAAATATGAGTGGTGGCCATTTTGGTGGAGGTGGTCGCTATGTGCAAGGCGAAGAGCCTGATTTGATTATGCTTTTCTTATCAAAGTTATGGGACACAACAATAACAGCTAAAAGAATTATATCATCTTCAGTTACAACAGTTTCAGAGATTACATGCATCTCACATTCTCTCCTATTACGAATAAACAAAATTGAAGGAAATACTGGAAAAATAATGCATTAACTTCAAAAGAAATCTGATACTCCATAATAGATTATATATATATTTAATAGAATACATTAATGATGGAGAAGATGATACAAACTGAAAACCACTAGACAAATGTAGATTCTACCAACCATGATTTATTGTAGAAGCCAAACAATGTTTACAAAAGAAGAAATATGTCAATACATTTTGGTAAGGGGAATTTTGATAACTACCCGAAAATTTAATGAAAATTTGAAAACTACACTTAATCTTATAGAAGTTGGAAAACTATACTTTTTTATTTAAAAGTACGTAAATAACCTTATATATATTTAAAATTATTATATGAATGTAAAATAATCAAATATCATTGAACTTAAAATGAAAATTAAAGTTCAATTTAGTTTTAATTTTTTTTAAAATATTCTATTAATTAATCAATATATAAAAGCTAAAACTAAAATTATAAAATTATCACATTAGACTTATTTTACACTGTTGACTTATATTTTATTGGTTGATTTTTTACATTGTAGATTTATTTAACCGTTGACTTATTTTTTTTAGCTTCGTTGACTTAGTTTTCAGCCCCATTGACGTATTTTTAATTATTGACTTATATTTCGTTTGTGTGATTTCTTGCCCTATTGACTTATTGAACCATTGACTCTTTTTTTACATCCGTCGACTTAATTTACAATTTCGTCGACTTATTTTCAACTGTTGACTTATATTTTTTTTTTTTTGATTTTTTACTCTATCGACTTATTTAACCATCAACTTATTTTCAATTTTTGTCGACTTAATTTTCTACTTCGTTGACTTATTATAAACAGGCGACTTACATTTCATTTGCTTGATTTTTTATATTGTCGACTTATTTAAACTATTGACTTAATTTGTTGAGTTCGTCGATTTAAACTTGTTTGTTCAACGATTTATTTTAAACAGTCGATTTATAGATTCGTTGGTTGATTTTTTACTTTGTTGATTTGTCTGAACCACTAACATAATTTGTTATGTTTATCGATTTGATTACTTAATTTGTTATGTTCATCGATTTTATATTGGTTTACTTATTTTTTTGGATATATTTGATTACTTTATATAAACTATATCCAAATTACTAGTTTAAAAATTATAATTTAACTTTGTATTTAATTTAAAAATTAAATCATTCCATAAAAAACAAATATAATTAATTTACAAAGATTAGTTAGGGGTATAATTGTCATTTTACTACAGAAAATATGATACTTTTCAAATGTTGAAAAATTTGGTATACATTGCCAATTTCTAACAAGTTTCAAGGTATAGATGCCAATTTAGTTAATAAATGAATCTTGTGACCAAAAAAAAGATGCCAATTTTCCCTTTTGGTAATCACAATCGAATGGACTATGAGATACTTATTATACTCTCTTTTTCTTCATTACTCTTGCGAGACATCTGAGTCTCTCACACTCTGTTCTGAATCCATATTTTAACAATAGATTCTTCTTAAATAATTTTACTAAATGAGTTCTAATTTACCAAGTGATAACATGTTTGACCTTTGCGCTCCTCTTAAACTATTTAATTATAGTGAGTTTTCTTCCTCATGGGAAAATCTATACGGAGAGACTGTTTTCCTGTGTATCCCTCGAGATCATAAAAACAATAGGTAGCTACTACATTCGTAATCGTATGTAACAGAAGTTTGAGAATCTGCATTAGAGATTAATTGTTGTTAACTCAGACAATCAAATTTGAAACAATTAATATTTCTTTTTACTACTTCTTCCCTATAAGCCAAAAATAGGCTTCGGTACTAGAATGAGGTGGAGATAGTGGCATGTAGGAATAACAAACAAGGTCTCGACGAGAGGGTAAGCGAAGAAAACGCTCTTAAGAAGTGGATGTGGTAACAATCAAATAAGTCTCTTTCAAACATCTAAAAATGTTATTCAAGCTCTCCTCTATTTACTATCTTCACATTGTGCCGAACGTTCACCATTTCTTCGATGCACACGCTTTCAGTTTAAAAACACACTGTAATCATACTGACACGCCCCATCCCCGATAACTTTGAGCCCTAGGTCTCGCGCCCTAACTTACAACACAAGAAACACCTGCACACACTGAAAAAAGAGAAAAAAGGGGTGAGCATTTCCAGGGAGAATTACTCAGTGAGGGAGATCAACTCTGCCCACATGATTCATATTAAACAATAATATAATTTAATAAAACATATATACTAAGCCTAGAAACACTATCAATATTTCAATATAGTATACATCACATACTTCTCATCAAATAAATCATGATCACATAACTCAGGCTGGCCGTCACCTCGAAAGGTCGTACGCCACCTCACATATAACATATACTCAAATATCTTGACCGAAGTCCATGAAACAACTCGGGGCTGGCCGTCACCTCGAAAGGTCGTACGCCACCCTTACTGGTTCGTCAGCCGTTAACGGGCTTCAGCGGGGTCGCCATGCCACACGCTCTCAGTCCGGCCACACACAACTTCACACATTCTATATCATATATTACATAATAACTTATAACATCACATAATCTCAACTTAACATTTCATTCAACACTCAATTACTATTCCTAGACAAAACATACATGCTTATCAAACCATATTATTATCTAATAAGAATCCACAAATCCCAACCCTCACCTTAGCCACAAGCCTTCAGAGTCTATGAAATGCGGCCTGACCTTGCTCACAAACTCTTCTCATGAGTCCATAGAATCCTGCCAGCCCATAACGAGCTCATATCGCCAAACAAACAATACAATCCATCAACTTACTCGATAACTTGAACTGCACCAACTACGCTTATAAAAACGCATATAGAATACGAACTAACCGTCCAATTGATGATCCAACCGTTGATTATGAAGATAGTAGTGTCATGAACAACTGCTCAAATATTCAGATCAATCGGACTTCATTTGATCCGCCAAATGGATCCTCAAAGCAGCTGCGTCGGAACTGTCTTGGACTGCGATGATCAGATTTCGTGCGTCAGAAGAAAGGACTCCACACAGCGACTCCGGAGGAGATAATATTCCATATTGATACCACTGGAAAGCTGAGAATGTCACGGTTCCAACGCCACCAACGGCGAAGCCATCAGATGCTCCAATCACCACCGACGGAGCTCCAAAGCCGCCATGTTCAAGCTGTCCAGATTTCCCGATCCTCACTACACCATCTCCTTCTCTGATCTCATCCTTCATCTCGTCGAAACCAGAGGTTCTCCTTCTCCATCTTGTCAGTGCAGCACCATCACCAAGACCCACGAGTACCATCGGCAACTACACGATGATCCTCCTCTTCCACCACCGTTATTCCTCTTCTTCTATTTTTCTTGCTTTCTTTCTCCTCCTCTCTTTCACATTGATGATGAGAAAAATCTCTTCCTCTCTCTTCTGTTCACGATCTCTGCCTCACCCAATTTCTTTTGTTTTCTTTCTCTTCTTTTTTGTTTTACGGCCACTTCCTCCCGAAACCAAAACAAGAGCTAGGGCTTTAGGCTAATTAACATAGGTTTGGAGGTTATGGGCTTTACGTAACACATCAAGTGGGCCAAAACAATTCAAATCCTTTTGAATGTGGTTTATTATTTTGTATCCTTGGTCCAAACCAATTCACTGCAAAATTTTTAATAATCCCGAGACACGGTCGTAACACATACAGTCAAAACAAAGTTTCAAAACAGTAACCTTCTTAATGTCTACGGTGTAAATTGATATGAAGAAACTTTTTTCCCATTCATAGATTTCTTCTCAAATCAGAAGAATAGAAATGAAAACATAAGAGAACGATTATTCAAAACATAAGACAACCAAATTATAAGAATTACAGAAGAATTACGTTAATTAACTAGTCGTATAGTATATATGCCTAAGCAATCAACAATTTAGATGATATAATTTTTGAAAAAATATTCATGAAATCACATGAACAAAAAAAAATTAGAAACACAATCCAAAGTTACAGATTTTATGAAATGATATATAAGAACATGCTTCTCTAAAATAATGGAACTTAACCTAAAGACTAATCTAATGTCAAGCATTTCTTAACCAAAACAACCTAAACTACATATTTTTTCTTGAAGTATAGTTTTAAGAAAGCAAAATCCAAATAAATTGACATCATCTATATATAAAATGATGCAAAACCAATAGCTATGATTAAATCTAATATAGCAACAAGAAAATGCTACAATAAAGTATATTACAACATTTATCATACGTTATACAAACATATATTTAAGCATTTAATTAGAGCTATTACATAGCAACGAATAAACATTACATAGTTCACCATAAAAATAAAATATTCAAAGGTTCACTCCAACTTATTTGAGTTTATTTAAAGAATTCAAAAAAAAAAAATTATTATTTCGGAGTCAAATACATTAAAGAAAACTGGATATGAAACCAATAAAAATCTGAGTCGATTTGAAATTTTGTTTCAAGCCACAAACAATACACCACATTTTTAATGACAACACAATAAAAATACATGACCCCAAAATCAACAATACAACAACAAATAAGGAAAACATAAACAATAGCATGGGAAACCCCTAGTTAAATTTAAAAACATAAATTTTCGTCACGTTCTCTAACACAGCATCCGCCTCATAAATATGCATAGTATACATGTTGTAATTAAACTACTTTTTATATAGATTCAAGATCTTATTTAGTGGTCAAAATAGTCTAATTAATGATTATGTTTTTGATTTAAATGAAATGAGTTAGTAATACACATTATTACAAACAGATTTTTCTTTATAGGAAGAAGCATCACTAAGTTGATTTTGTGATGCTTTTTTCGTTTATGAATATTTTTATATGTTTTTGTCCTCTATTTACGTTATTTATGTTATTGGATTGGATTTTCTTATTTACAACAATTTATGACATTTTGATCTTGCATTTCCAAGCCCGTTTTCTTTGCTCAAACATTGAAAGAACATTCGCAACGTCATCGATTCGTCTAGTTCCATTAGCTTTGGTTAGTGTCGAAAAGACGGATTGAAAATCGTGATGTATTTTGTTATGTTTCCATGTTTTTATTCTTTTTTGCTATGGATTCATAGACTAGGATTGCAATCTTGTGTTGTAGACCAAAAATTTTTCATTTATGAAATATTTACCATTTAGAAAAAAGAAAAAAAAAGACATTTTGAGTACGGGATTTCTGATTTTGCAAGCCCATCGCTACAGGCGATTAAAAGATCTTCCTAACTAAGCTATTGCGCATAATGTATTTATTTTTTTTCTTCTATTTAGTATGTTTTTTTGGTGATGCATTGGCTTTGTTAAAGATTTTCATAAAACAAAAAATAGAAACATGTACATATATAATCTAATCTACAATGTTTACTATACTGTACTTTTATAGATTTTTTATTGTTGTTGTGCAAAACTATACCTTTATAGTTTATAGTATGCTTTTAAAAAAAAAGAATTATTCATACAAAAACAATCAATATTCCACCGAAATGATTAGCACTTGTCAATGCACATTATTAACATAGCATGTGTTGAGATTCTTTAAATGATAATATTCGTACATATTTGAAAATATAAACAATGGTAGTATAGATAGATCTACAGGTTCACAATCAAATCTAACTCATATTTTCAATGGAACCCAAAACTTTGATATTCATCATCATCATTATCGTTACCACCACTCCACTTCCTTCTATCTCTTCCCAAATCCAATCCAACAAAACACCAACAACAACATCAACACTAACTTCTCCATCCAAAACCCTAATCAGCAACACCATTCAACAACAGTTTCTCCGACCACACAACACCTTCAGAGCGAAGCTTCGTCTCCCTCCTCTCAAATGGAGCAGCAATCTGGCCGCATATGCGGCTCGGTGGGTTCGAACCCGCCATGTAGATTGTAAACTTATCCACTCCGGTGGACCCTACGGAGAAAATCTCTTTTGGGGAAGCGGAAAAGGGTGGACTCCGCGGGATGCGGTGAATGCATGGGGCTCGGAGATGAAATACTATGACCGGAGGACTCACCGATGCAAGGCCAATGGAGATTGCTTGCATTACACACAAGTAATGTGGAAGAAGAGTTCGAGGATTGGGTGTGCAATTGATTTTTGCAAGAGTGGTGACACATTTATCATTTGTAACTATGATCCTCCGGGTAATATTGTTGGACAGCCACCCTTTTGAATATTTTGTACATTTTTATCTTCATTTCTCCCCAACTATGTATGAAAGTGTCTTCAAAAATCATATGAATTTACGTGAAATATTGTTTTGATACCTTGAGTGGTTTTCTTTTTCTTTCTTGATTACTTGTATCATGTAAAATAGAGAAAATGATTTATATAATTTCCTCTTGTATCGGTATCATGATATGCTAAATTTATCTAGTATGTTTTGAAGACAAACAAAACAATATGGCTTTATTCATTTTACTAATTAATCTTCTTCTTTTTTTGTCACCATTTTACTAATTAATCCAAGGATAAAAAAGACACGATTTTTTTAGAGTTTATTTGTTTTAAATCAACTGTTATCATTTTTGGAAATATTTGATATAACTCCATTACAAATGATGATCAATAGATCGAAGTCAACTATATGTAAACAAATAACAATCCACGACATTGTTCTCCATGTAGCACATATATCCACGATTTCCCCATGTAACACTCACCAGTCATATCTATATGATTTATGATTTTATCTGCACCACTTCTACGATGTACAACGTTTTTTGCAACACACGAGATCAACACGAACGATTTTACTTTAAACACCCTATTAACTTCTTATATACTATGCATTAAAATGCATTTTTTGAGGAATCGAACATACTGATTTATAAACTTTTGAAATGTTGACCATGGGCAAGAACATTCACTTGTGCTTTGGTATAAGCATTTTTGCCGATTTGATTGTGATTCGGTTCGGTCTATTCACTTGAGTTATTCGTCAGATTGAGAAATAAGAACTGATTAAACCGTAATTTAAACAAGGGGTGAATTTGGGCCTCAACAAAACAATGAAACTAAACAAAAAGCCCAAACAAAACCCTAAGGCCAAATAGTATACCGAATTTTATTGTCTACGGTTTATCCGGTTTGTTAAACCCCTTGGCTAAACCGAAATTTTTATTTGCCGATAGATTTGGGGGAAGGAAGAATAGGTTTGTTTTGCATCTGTGAATTTCTGAGTAGAAACGAAAATGGCGTTTAGAGGGAAGGAGATGATGAAGAAGCTTGTGAAGAAAATTGGAGCGGAGACTCTGACTCCGGAGCTGAAAGAGAAGCTCAAAGCCTGTGTTCCTGATTCCAAAGTCGTCATGGGAAGAGCCAAACGCGGTCTCTACGCCGGTCGCCATATTCAGTACGGAAACCGCGTCAGTGAAGACGGTGGAAACAAGTCAGTCTCTCTCTCTCTCTCTCTCTCATTTTCTTTATATGTATCTGTTGTATTCGATTTGTTGAATTAGTGCTTGTGATGATTTTGCTCTGATTCAAGCATCTAAGGAAGTAATTGTAGGTTTCAGGAATGATTTATGGATTTAGGTTTTAATTTGTTGAATTGAAATGTGAGCTCGTGCGTTTGATTCTATTCATTTGCCCTCGAAATGCCATTGGTGCTTAGAAATGGTGATGAAACTATAGAAATGTAGGATCTATGTGATGGTTTTGCTCTGAATCAAGCATCTAAGAAGCGAATTGTATGTTTCAGGAAGGATTTACGGATATACGCTTCGTTTTGTTGAATGAAAATCTGAATTTGTGCGTTTCAATCCATTCATTTGCCCCTAAAATGGCATCGGTGCGTAGAAATGATGATGAAATTTATCCTCTTTGTAGATAGGGATGTGCGATCTATTTAACCTCTGTATCTTAATCTGATTTCTTTGCAAGTGGATAGAGCTATGAGATCATATATGGCTCTGAATGGTTTGGTAACTTTGTGGTGTGATTTTGAGAACAGGTCAAGAAGATGTTGGAAGCCGAATGTTCAGGAGAAGCGATTGTTCAGCTACATATTCGACCGTCACATTAAAGTCAAAGTGACAATGCACGCTCTCCGCTGCATCGACAAAGCAGGAGGAATAGACGAGTACTTGCTGAAAACACCGTACCAAAAGATGGACACGGAGATGGGTCTATTCTGGAAAACCAAAGTGGAGCAAAGATATGCAGAGCTAGGTCAAATGGAAGTAGCTTTCTTCACTCCAGAGGACGAAGCCAAGTTCGAACAAGGATTTAAAGACTTGAAGATAGCTAAGAAAGATGCTCGTAGAGAAGCTAGAAGAAAGATGTATGGAAAGAAAGATGGAGATGAGGAAGAAGCTTCTCTTGAAAGTGGAGGAGGGTCAGAGACACACCAAGATGATCATGGATGGTTAGAATCTAATGCTTAGACTTAAGAGTGTTTGCTCTCTTTTCGTTTGATGAGTTTCTTCAATGTTTTTGGATTTTGGAAGACGAGAGAGACTTTATAGGTTCGAATCCTCACCTATGAATCAGAGAACTCTTTTGATTAATTTCAAAAATTTCTTGTAATAAACGGTTCACCCTTGCGGAAGTGGTTCTCTATATACTATCGTTTATATGTAGTCTTTTTTCTTAGATTCTTAATCTTGAATGGAAAGTGAAATGGTTTAATGAAATTATTCGTTACTTATTTCACTAAATACATTTTATTAGTCATACAATTTATATATGTGGATTACTCATCAATGTCCAAGAGAAGATGAATTAATAACTTCTCTTAGGATTTTTAACTGTATCTATAATTTCCTAATTAGTTTTGTGGAGTATTTGCATAAATTGTAGTTAAATGATTTCTTATATTCTTTTGCATAGCAAACAAAACATGCATTATTGAGAAAGAACATGTAACTACAATTCCATGCAAAATTGTTTGTATGTTTGTAAGGGTTGGTAAAGAAATTATGTTTGGTTAATAATAAATATATTTAAAAACTACTGCAAATTTTGTTGTGCTCCTTTTAGAAGATGAAAGTAAGAAATTATATTTTCCTACGCATTATCCTATTGTAAAAAATATTAGTGCGCAAATTTGTTTCCTAGTATAAATAAAAACATCTTTCAATTTTAATAAACGAGTTTGGTGTAAAGACTATTAAATAAATTAAAAGTGGCTATCAAGGAGCATTACTAGAAAACAGTCCATTTGTGACTACTGTTTGTAACTGCGAAATCAGTCACTAATATTTGCGACTAACTTGAGACTATTTTGTGACTGATTTGCGACTACAGTAAAATCAGTAGCAAAGTAGTCGCAAATTTCTGACTGATTAACCTGGTCGTAACGGAGTCGCTAATTAGTGACTGATTTGCGACCTTGTTACGAAGGTTTTCATGTAGTCGCAAATCAATCACTAATTTGCGACTCCTTAACGACGGATAATGTCGTTACAAATTTGTGACACAATTGTTACGAATTTCTCATTCACATATTATTCAAAGGAAGTACATTTTTATAAAAAAAAATTTGAAAAATTATTTTATGACTGATTTGTGACTCTATAGGGTTTGGAGTTTAGATTTCTCATACCCTATCGAGACGTCACAAATTCGTCACAACTTACCTACTACTTTACCACATATTTGCGACGGAAATTCCCAATGTGACTGATTTGTGACTCATTTTCCACACCAACTAACATTTTCACACATTGAAAAAACGAAAATCTATGAGTCTAAAAGTCATAATTCATGTTAGAGTGTACAAAACTCAATGGCATATTATAAATATGTTTTAGTAGTTAATTTATCAAATTCAATAACAAGTTTTCAATACAACAACATTCTCAATTCTAAACACTTATAAACACTTATAGTTTTCATCACATATTGAAAAATTTGAGGTTTTATCAAAAAAAATGCTTTGTAATGACTATTTTAGTGAATATATGCATTCATATAGGTTATAGGGTTTAGATAAAGCCTCGAGGATCATACTTTGGGGTCTAATTGTTAAGGGTTTAGGGTTTTAATTTGTGATTACATTAAATTCGTCGAAAGTTAGACGCACATTTGTAACGCATTTGGGACTACTTTGTGACGAATATCTGGGCCTCTATGTGAATAAATATTTGCATATGTATCTCACCAATTTAGAATGGCTCGCTTAGTCCCTTTTTTTGTTTAAACTTTCTCAATCTCAATCCTCGAAATTCTCAATCTTTCTTCCTCACACAAACTGTAACACCTCCTCCTCGATTTCGTTCTCTTCGTTGCCAAACAAACCCAGAAGAATCTCTCGAAACCCAGGTGAAATTCTCCATCTTTTTGAAATGGTTCGAATCCAAATTAAGCTTAAATAGCTCTAAAGTTCTAACCTTTATCTTGATTCAGGAGAAATTAGTAGTAGATACGGAAGTGGAATCATCTCCAATTGCTTCTTCTTCATCTTCATCTTCGTCTTCTTCTGGGTTTCCTGAATCACCTAATAAGGATATCAATAGAAGAGTAGCGACTACTTCTGTAATCGCGGCTTTAGCTTTGTCTTGTGTTTAGTTTAATGGATTAAGGAACTTTGTTTGGGAATTAAGGTGAGCGAGCTAGAACTTTGCTATAAAAATTCAATCTTGTGTTGTGTTGGTTAATTCGATTAAGGAACTTGTTCATGATTGGATTTGAGTATGTAGATATTCTAGTTAAAGAAGTGAACCATTAATGGATTATGGAGATTTTTAGATGCTAATTTGACATTTTATAGGCTAAATTTGGAGTTTTTGTTTGTGTGTTAATGTCGACTTTTGCTTGTGGTGTTTGTAATTTGCTATTTTGACATTTTTAGGCTAAAGTTTGATTTTTTTGTTTGTGTGTTAATGTATAGTTTTACTTGCGGTGTTGTGATTCACTATTTTAGACATTTGATAGGCTAAAGTTTGAGTTTTTGTTTGTGTGTTAATGTCGAGTTTTACTTGCGGTGTAGTGATTCGCTATTTTGACATTTTATAGGCTAAAGTTTGAGTATTTTGTTTGGAAATCTGCAATGTATCGCTTTGATTATCTCCTGACATTGAGATTGTTTTTTCTTTCAATTCTTCAGAAGAAACAATGTCTAGTTTTACTTGATGTTTTAGGTACGAATCAGTAAGCATTGTGTTAGATTCAATCGATTGGATTAATGATTATAGAATTACAAGTGACATATTGGTTCATATTGGAACTAAAATACAAGAGAAAAGGAATGATCTTTAGTTGAGCTTCTGTGATATTTTTGGAGGAGACTAGTTTATCATTGTGTTCTTGGCTTGGAAGTTATAAGTAGGTTTGGATTTGTCTAAACTAAGAGTGATGATACTTCTGGGAAGATAAAGAAAAATTGTTTATGAAAATTATGCTATAATTTTCTCCAACCATTTTCTCGAACCAGTTCTTGGTTCGTAAAGTCAGATTTCGATCTCGTAATGAAATTCTGGGTTTTGCAGGTTATTGGAGATTCGATTTTCGACATGAGCACAAAATCTGGAGCTTCTACAGGAACATCAAATGGAATACGAAGAGGAAGAACCGTGGGTGTTCCGAAGTTATGTTGGTGTGGTCAAAAAACCGTAGAATTGATTTCCAGGTCTGATGCTAATCCTTACCGTAGATATTATCGATGTGGTTTTGCTGCAGCACAGAAGCTTATGAATGACAACCATACATTCAAATGGGTGGATGAAGCATTAGTGAACGAGATAGAAGCATTGAGTGGTCAAATATCGATTCTCGAAGAATCTGTGAAAGACATTACTAAAGAGAAGATGGAGCTTGAGAAGATCGTGTTTGAGAAAATGCAAGTGAAGTTCGAGAAAGAGATATTTGAGAGGGTTGGAGATGAATTGGCAAAAGCAAAATCAAATGTGAAAAAATGATGATTTTTGGAGTATTTGAGTTTATGGTAGTGTTTGGTGTGATGAAACAACTATAGGTTGATAGTTTGGTCTTAGCAAATAGTTTGTTTGTTTGGTTTTATGACAATGGTGTGATCTCTTGAGTCTTTGTTTGGTTTAGTTTGTATCTTAATTAGGTCTAAATTATGGGAATGTACTCCTCTTTGTTTTGACTATTATGTTTTTCTCTTTGTTATAGATTTGAAACGGAAACAGAGAATATGCAGAACAAAGGATGCTTACAAGTTTTGGGTGCTTACAAGTTTCATCACCAAAAATTAAAAAAAATCAGACACTTCAATATATAAAAGTTTATGTGAATACTACTGATAAAATCACATTGGCACACTAGTTAACCACTGAGAATATATAAAAGACTGTTATGTTTTTCTCTTTGTTATAGATTTGAAACGAAAACAGAGAATATGCAGAACAAAGGATGCTTACAAGTTTCATCACCAAAAATTAAAAAAAATCAGACACTTAAATATATAAAATTACATTGGCACACTAGTTAACCACTGATTTTGCATTGGCACACCTAAATTGATTTTGCATGGAATTGTGGTCACATGTTCTTTCTCAATAATGCATGTTTTGTTTGCTATGCAAAAGAATATAAGAAATCATTTAACTACAATTTTATGCAAATACACCACAAAACTAATTAGAAATTAATAAATAAAATTGAAAATGAGAAATTTCTAATTCATCTTCTCTTGGACACTGATGAGTATTCCACATATTTAAATTGTTTGGCAAATAAATGTACAAAAATTTACCTAGAATAACCTATCTAATTTTTTATTGTTCAAATAACCCACTTTAAATTTGAAAATGTTTAAAATACCGAAATATCATTATTAACAAATAAATATTATTAAAAAAATACAAAACATTTTGTTAGTTAGTTAATATCTCGACCGAATATTTAGTAAAATCTACTTTTTTTTTTGGTAATCAATTTGATTGTCTTCCAAATATGTTGGCAAATTTAGCTATCAAATCTTTTTGTCTTCCAACATCATTTACCAATATCTTTGCAGAGTCTGCAAATATCTTGGCAGAGTCCACGAAAGTCTTCCAAACATGCTGGCATACGTAAACGTCTGCCAATGTCTTTGCAAAGTCTGCGGTTTTCTAGCAGACGCTCCAAAATCTTCCAAATAAATTGGCAGACTTTTAAATCAATCTACTAGTCTGTAAACATTTTGGCAGACTTGGTAGAGTCTGCACTTTCTGGCGAAATCCGCCAATATCTCGAAAGACTACCAATATTTCGGCAGAGTCTACCAAATTTTTAGCAGAGTCTGAGAATATCTTCGCAGACTCGGTAGAGTCTACGCTTTATATCAAGAGTCTACGCTTTTCGGCAGAGTCTGTCAATGTCTCGGCAGAGTCTGCCAATACTTTGGCAGAGTCTGTGTTTTCTTAGTAGAGTCTGTCAATGTCTCGGTAGAGTCTGCCAATACTTCAGCAAAGTCTGCCAATATCTCGTCAGAGTCTGAGTTTTCTCAGCAAAGTCTGCCAATATCTCAGCAGAGTTTGCGTTTTTTAGTAGAGTTTTCCAAATATCTTGGCAGAGTCTGCGTTTTTTCTACCAGACCTTCTAAAAGTCTTCCAAACATATTGGCAGACTTAGATATCAATATGTTAGTCTACCAATATCTCGGTATAGTCTGCTAATGTTTCGGTAGAGTCTGCCAAGGATAATTTTGATATTACGAAAAAAATGAAATACAAAGTAGGTTATTTTAGCAAAAAAAAATTAGATAGGTTATTCTAGCTATTAAAATTCAAAAGTAGGTTATTAGAGCTAATCTATTTAGTGAAATAAGTAACTATTAATTTGATTATACCATTTCACTTTCCATTCAAGATTAAGAATCTAAGGAAAAAGACAACTACATATAAAAGAGAGTATATAGAGAACCACTTCCACAAGGATAAACCGTTTATTACTATAAATTTTCGAAATTAATCAAAAGAGTTCTCTGATTCATAGGTGAGGAATCGAACCTATAACGTCCCTCCCATCTTCCAAAATCCAAAAACATTGAAGAAACTCATCAAACGAAAAGAGAGAAACATTCTAAGTCTAAGCATTAGATTCTAACCATCCATGAAAATTTCCTCTAGATGAAAGTGCTATGACTGCATTGAAAACAAAAATGAAGCAGCTCTCTCCAAAAAAGGTAAGGAAAATCTTAAATTGACCTTTATGAGGTAAAATCCGTAAATGCACTCATTCAACTGTTGCATCATCCATATCAAATGTTTAATAAAGCTTAAAGCCGCAATCAACCGTTTCTGCAATCTCCTACAACCGCATCTGCACCTGCTGTATTTAAAACCAGTCAAGCTTTAAGTAGTATGTATTTTTGTTGTCAGTCATTTGACCATTCATTTCATATACTATTTTCTCAACTAAAGTTTTATTTGAAACATTGGATCCACTATATATAAACAAAAAAACAAAAAAAAACTGTTTGTCCTCGTCTAATTTAAAGAATTTTGTTGCTATACCATAAAGTCCCAAATAACCTGATTTTCAGTTAGAAGGAAATACTCAAATAATAAAAGAGAGACTAAAAAATACAGTATAAGTTCTTTTTATGTCGTCAAAAGAATACAAGAACAAATACAAAACATTTGTTTTTTTATAATTACTTACCAAATAAGTAAATCAAAAATACAAAAATCAAGGATAAAGGCTAGGGGGTTTGTTGCCCTTATAAGGACAAGATAATTAAAATAGATTATCCTTGGTCGTGCATAATTCGTCACCAAATATTTAAGTGGTCTTCAAATTCTCATGATGTTTGTTTGTTTTCATTTTTTCTGACCAAATTAAAGATAATCTCGTGTTTTTGTTAATAACTTTAGTATAAAATTCGAGTCAAATTAACTTTAGTTATCATCTTTAGTTCTCTACCACTACCTAGAGACGTCGCAATCTATACCAACCGTCAGATATTCGGGTCCCATTTTCGACGGCGAAGATCTCTGCGTCTCCGTCATTTCAGATTCTTTTTCCATAAAAATCCTCAATTATTAAATGAAAAAAATTGCTTTAAGATCATTATGGAATAAAAATAAGTATTTGTTATTGTTATTAAAAAAAGAAAGATAATTTACTTAATAAAGTTGATAACCGAAGAAAAAATATCGCCAACAAGAACAACAAAACGCTCTTCTTCTATTTTTCTTTCATTTTCCAATTTTCAGGATCAAGATAGGAAAAAAAATCGAAAGGTAATCGAGCTTTGGTTCTAATTAATTTCTTCTTTTTCCTTGGTGAAATTTTGTTTCTGTCTGAAAAAATCTGGAGATTTTTGATGTTTTTATCGGTCAAATTGACTTCTTCTCTGTTTCTGATATTTTGGAAATTAAATGATGTTACTGTTCTTGATTCTGAATCGATTGCATAACTCTCTCTTGTTTGGAACAGGTGGGGGGAAAAAAAACATTTTCTGTTTTGTTTCTCTCGAATCACTTATCAAAAAAGAAAACATGGATGTTAGAAACTGAAATTAGTTCATAATTGTTTCATGTTCAAGAAATTTGATTTCTTTTTAAATTAGTTCATATTTGTAGTCAAGATGATTCTATAATGAGCAGTGAGAAGAGACATCCTTTGGATCAATTTATGAATAGGTTTCAGTTTTATTTGCTTCCTACAAGAAACCATCAAACATATGATAAGATTTTGTGATTGTGATTGAAACTCTTTAAGTTTGGTTTTTATTGTTGATATCCTTATTAACAAGAGTTTGATTAGAACATTGTTTTCTTTATAAATTATTGAACTGCAGATTTTAGCAATTAAGTCTCAGAGAATATGAATTTGAATATTATGTGTGCTACTTTTACTAAGATAAAGGATATGTTTGTTACAGGTATTGCATCCATTTTAAAAGTTTATGGATCGGTGGTCGGGTAAAAGAGCCATCGAGGCGCGACCTGACTCTAGGAAAGGAGTTGGTGTTGTTTTAAGAGATAGATTTAACAGCAATAGTTTAAAGGCTCCTAGTGATGAGAAAAAATCTACGAAGTTTACTCGGTTTGTTGGCTCTTCCGATAAGAAAGAGAAGTCAGTATTGTCTTCGTACCGCTCTTCTCCAAACGGAAAGGAAGTAATTGGAACTTCCTCTAAGATCTGTGGCTCTAGCTCCTCTTCTTTGAAAAGAGAGAAGCAACCATTGTCTCAGATAACCGTGGATTCATCAGAGAGCAGTAGAGGTAGCGAAGACGAGGCAGAGACCGAAATTTTGGAAGTTTCTAATGGAAGAGATAAAAGAAGAGTTAACAACAATAAGCTTCTCGCAGAATCCTCAAGCTCGAGAATCAAGAAAGGTTTTAGGCAGAGATTTGGGTTAAGCAAGCAAGAGTTTCGTCCTGGTCCGTCTGGCCAACCAACACCCGTAAACCGAGGATGTAGCCCGTTGTTATCCGGTGTTATCCCAAGTGGTTTTGGATTGGAGAAAAGATTAGGCCGGAAGGTAGATACGATGAATAAGAGAAAAGTTTATGGAGAAAGCAGTTCTAGTTCCTCAGCTAGGGGTGAAAACATAACAGAACCGCCAGCTGAAGAGAGACGTCGTGGTTTTAACCCGAGAGGTTCTGTTTCTGATAATAGACGGGCTAGACACTGCGTTTTGAATGATGACAACGATGTTTCTTTAGTTGAGAGTCAGAGATCGGTGAATAGAAGTAATAGCCGCATTAGATTCTCAAACCGAGGGAGTGGTAGAAACAGTTTACCCTCGATAACGACAACAGAAATGTCTCAGGCTGAAACATCAAACAATCTCAATTCTCCTGTCTCTCTGGAGTTGTTCTCCGGTTTTCCAGAATTCAGTCTCTCGGGTTCCTTATCGAGTCAAGACAGTTTCCGCAGTTACACTTTAGATGGTATCTCCGAGGTAACTATTGCCTGGTTACTCTACAACGTCACATTTTGTCTGACCGTCATTCAAATAGTGCTGATGAGAATGCTTTTGCAGATTATGCCAGAACTTGATAGGATCGAACAAGATATTGAGCTTAACTACGAGGTTAAATTTAACACAAAATGTTTTTAGTTTCGAATATGTGTTGTTACTAATATTTCCTTCTCATTTAACAGGAACTGCTTATCATGGAGACGGGTTTACTTCTCGGTGGACTAAGCCTCTATGACCAACACCGAGATATGAGACTAGACATCGATAACATGTCATATGAGGTTTGTCTTTACATCTTTCAAACCCGCATTACATTTTCCGACATAGTATCTTTAACGTTTGTCTTTTCTTTTGAATGAATGCAGGAACTATTAGCTCTAGAAGAACGGATTGGTACGGTAAGCACTGCTCTCACAGAAGAAGCAATATCAAAATGCTTGAAAACAAGCATCTATCAAATGAAACCTTCAATTTATGGATCTATCACCAAAAGTCCGTGTGAGGAAGATGCCAAATGCAGCATCTGCCAGGTCTGATATGAGAAATCAGAAATGTTCTTTACCCTTTTTTTGCTAGATTTCTTCGTATTCTGATTTTGGTGGTTTTTCAGGAAGAGTATACGGTAGGAGATGAAGTTGGGAGGCTAAACTGTGAGCACAATTACCATGTGAAGTGTGTGCAAGAGTGGTTGAGGATGAAGAGTTGGTGTCCTATCTGCAAAGTTGCCGCAGAGACCTCATCCTCTAAGTAACCAACATCTTCTTTTTCTTCCGTGTCCGTGTAGTATTTTCTTTCATCTAAAGCCTGTGAACGACGATGGAACCACCTGCCTAAATTGGGGCCTGACCATTTCCTTTGTGTACATACCAATTCACACTGGCTGTTTGTATTTTCTCTATATCTCTTTGTCTAATGACACAACCCTCATGTGTTTTCTCGTCGCCTTTTCGCCTACTTCCTGTATATTTCCGTAATGTAATGTCGGGAGAGGCGGAAAAGATGTCATGTGAAGAACAAAAATTTCATCTCAAATTCTTAATATTAGACTATTTGTTGAAACAGCAGCAAAGAACGGTTCCTAATTTATGTCAATACCTTAGAATGTAAAATAGTGAGTCAATTCATTGAGAACTTTTGTAAAAAAAACCTTTTCCATTGAAATGAGAAAACAAAACTGTAAACGTAAATGTAAAAGTGATGTCAATGTGTCTTTCAAGATGTAAACTCAAAACAATTCTAAGACTATGTTACATACAGAGAAAGAAATACTGCAGCTATTACATGATTGTTTGTACCTTCCTCCCACCCAAAACCCACAGTATCTCTGCCAAAACTTTCTCTTCATTCCCTTATCGGCCTGCGTGTTCCACACAAAGCTTGAAACTCGCTGGGATGGCCGAACTATTGATCTTACAACAACATGCACTCTTTTATATTCAAACACCGCTCTTCGGGCTTAGCTGCATTTATGCGGCTGCAGGGCATAGATGTCTCTCTTAGCTATCAGGTCCATTACAAGATAGCGCATACGAATCCTTTCTGCTACTAAAGTCAGTAGCCAGTTTGGTTTTTTCCGGGACCAGGGCAGCTGACGCAGACAATTTGTAACATCAACATAGTCAAACATTTTCTTTCACACGCCTTCTTGTTCCTCGAATAAACGCACGGAAATTCTCTCCCGAAGCAATGGCCAGTCTTCGCCAAGCTGTTGCGGGTTTAGCTCCATCGCAACTCTAAAATCAAGCAAAGACACCGGATGCTGTTCTTGTGTTATGTCAGAAGGTTGGTTGCTAGTTTGTATGTGCAAACTAGCGCTCGGCCGCAACCTCTCATCTCGGCTCAGCGTTGTTCCATTCATGGACCGAGCTCCAGACAGATCAATGCATGATTTGATCAGTTTCTTCAGGTACATGTCCAACATGTTATTTAACATACTAGGACACTCTAGTGAAACCCCATCAAGACCCTGTGTTACTACAATATTCTCCATCCGCTTTCTCATCGTCTCTGTGTCTGATAATCCACCACTGTCATAACAACTAATTAAGTCATCCCCGGTTGATGCTGGAACTGTTCTGCGCTCCCCACCGACACTAGCCGAGCAAAATGGAATCCCAAGAGGTGCAGTAACATGATTCTTGGAAAGAAATAATCTACCTCGCTCTTCTTGAGCTTCATCATCTCGGCTAACTGGAGCTGCAACTTTACCTTTCTCCGGTAACCTCATTTTTTCAGCAGGACAAAGAAATGCACCGCCTCTTTCATCAGTGTAACGACCTGATCTTTGATACGCAAAAGAACCCAAATCCCCGTTCTCCGTGTTTCTATTACCGGTTTTCTCTTCTCTACAAAGTGGCTGATGCAACAGACCGTTTGGCCCAAGTGGACTAGGCCTGTCACACGTTCCAGACCGAACCTTAGGTAACGTCCCATTCGACCAAACACGGACCAGAGATCCGCTTTGCTCAGGTC
Organism: Draba incana; assembly: GCA_963576765.1. Lineage (NCBI taxonomy): Eukaryota > Viridiplantae > Streptophyta > Magnoliopsida > Brassicales > Brassicaceae > Draba > Draba incana. The sequence continues at coordinate 26,960,393 of OY755210.1, read as the reverse complement.
CATCTTCTTTCCCAAGCACCAAAGCTTTTTCAGGATGACCGGTGTTGTGAACTGGTGGTGGGGATTTCGCCAGAGACGCGTTTCTCAAGATCGAGCGAATCAGCTTGTTGTGTAGAGCAAGATTCTCTCGCCCCAAAAGACGGTGACATGACTTATCAAACTCACTCTTAGTAAGCTTTTGACTCAGAAACCTACCCAAGTAATAGAAATACCTTCTTGATCTCTCAACACCAATCTTCTTAACAATATGCATTTTCAGCTCACCCAGATCAACCCTATGATCTTGAGGACGTTGCATACTTGTTCGTCTTTTAAAACCCGAAACTCGATGAAACAGTCAAGAGGAAGTGCACAAATTGCACCCTCTTAGCGTCTAGTTATCCTTCACACCAATAAATCAAACTCATTCACCTATGCAAGTTCTCAAACTCAAATCCAGAAGCATTTCAACAAGTTAGCTAGGCCAAATCTCATCTCCTCCAAACCAAAACCCTAGAGAACATTATCTACTACCAATACCCTCACCTCTACTGATTCAATATCACAATATATTATAAACCCTAGCAAATCATTCCCTCACAAGTAAGAATTAGCAACTAACCCCTTTTGACAACTTCACGAGCTGTGTAAGAAGAAGAAACTGCATCAGAGCATTTGTTTTTTTTTTTTTTGGTTTCAAGCCAAATTCGGAAGCTAAGAAGTTGAGAATCACCGGTTGGAGCCAAATCGAGATCAGTGAAGTTGGAAAAGTGATTCGAGGTTTGAGAACAGAGCAACGAATTCGAATTTGCCTAAGAAAAAAGATTGAAATTCGAATTGAAGAGATTGGAGAAAGCGGGCAATGAGAAGCGGGACCCAAAAAACTTGTAAGAAGGAAAAACCAAGTGTTGGAAGATTGAATTTGAGCATAAAACTTTTTTTGCTAAGATTTGACCAGAAGAATTCTTCAGACAAAAGACAAAACAAAACAAGTAAACTTCTCCGACCAACCCAATGATTTTCTTCTCGACTCGTTTAATAATAATACTCTTTTAGCTTCGCTTCGCTTCGATTAAATCTTCGTGGGCTTTCGTGTTGCTTTCAGATTTCAACGTCTGAGCTTTCGCTCTTCTTGTGTTTATTAGCTTCGATCTCTGCTTATTGGGTTTTTGTTTTTTTGTTTTTTTTTTTTTTTGTATTCTCTCTCTCTCTCTCTCTCTTGATAAAATTTTGCTATTGGGTTTTGCTCATGTTTCTTTTGTACTTTTTAAGATTAAATCAAGTTGACATCAGAACTTGCTATGTTCTGATTTGAGTGATCTCATCTACTACTGAAACTCACAATAGGTATATCTTGATTGGATCATGTCAGAATCTGTGTTTGACACAGATGACAATCTAGAAAATGAATGATGAATGTTGGCTTTATGGTCAAGTAAATTTTTTAAAATAACACTGATGATAGAATTAGAACCTGAATATGGAACACTGTTGCAAAAGATTTGTCAGGAAGAAGGAAACCAAGCTTCAAACTTACAACATAAACATTAAAGATTCAGAAAAACAGAGACACAATTCAACATAACTTGAGAAGATAAATCCTCCTAACTCAAATACTACAAAGACCAAAGTGAAATCGGGCAAGGACAATTCCTACAAACACAAACAAGAGTGGGATTGAAATCTAAAAACAGATGTCACATAATCCTACCTCATAATACTCTCCTACTGCATTGGGTTGTTGTTGTTGTGTACAGCTTTTCTTACAGTTTTATTTGGCCCGTCCTTTGCCTCGAACTCCTCGGCCTCTTCCTCTACCTCGGCCTCTTCCTCTTCTGGTGTATGATAAGACCTTGCTAGTACCTGGGCTGCTACTTGCTGAGTTTGAGTTAGGTATAGAATGGTCTCCTGGGAGCCACTCTTCTTCCCGCGTGCTTGAACTGTTATGCGAGGCGCTCGAGTCGCTGTCATTGTATTCGTCATTAATAACACCATTTGAGCCATTTCCTACTGTGATATCATCACCAGGAGTTTCAGCTATCAGCGGAGAAGCCTCGGTTTCATCATATGGTGGTTTAGGTTTTGGTTGACCTTCCATTGCCACTGGTGAACTGAAAAAACAAGGCTTTGCTTAGTATTATGTCAAACTAACCATACAAAAGAAACCATTTTCACAAGAAAAAAAATTGTTTTTCACCTAGGTGATGAAGATGGGAAACCGTTAGTCGTAGGACGTGCTGCGCCTATTTCATCAGTTTCTTTTGATGTTTCAAACACATCTTTGGGTATACAAAAGTTCCCAGTTGGATCCAAAGTTGCACCAAGGGCCAAGACAGCTGCATTAATAAGAGCACAAGTAAATAAAGAGAACCTAACTAAACATCATCCGAAGCCAAAGGAATTCAGAAATCAATAGTGTTACCATTTGTGCTATCTCCAATAGTCGAGCTAGGTTGGATAAAGTCGTTATCTTGATTATTGAAGTCGTCTACACCAGTTCCACTGTCAAATACAATTGAGAAACTTAAGAAGATGTATATACTGAAAAAGGGATCTGTCCAGAAGAAACGCGGTACAATCTGTGTTGATAGGATATGAACAGTAAACAAAACCTTTGAGGAGCAGTATTCACATCTTCAACGGCTTGATTAGCTTCCGTAGTCTTCGCTCAAGAAAAACACACAAAGGGACAGAGAAAAGATTGGACTGTAAGTTCCCTCTTGTTACAGAGACACATCGAGTAAAGAGAGCTTGATACCTGATTTTGTTCAGAGGTAGGTATGGCTGAATTTAGTAGAGCTCCGCTTTGATCATTTTGTACAGCTGAAAGAACAGAAATAAAAAGAGTTACTACATCTCATGTTGTTTTTTTGCTGAAGAACTTGTGAATAAAGAAAGAAAAAAACACCTTGGGCACCTCCATCAACATTCAACAATGCATCTAAAACATAGGAGCTGCGGTTAGGTTCCAACGAGGCTGCACTACGGGGGGATACACTTTTAAGCATATCCTCTGTTGCTTTAGCTCTGACTTTGCGAATTTCATCATGAATATTCCATGACTGATTAGAACGGGAACTCCTTTTCAGCTGCAATTTCGTATCAAAAGTCAGAATGCATATGCATAACTTTCAGAGAGCCATTTCACACAAATGTCTTGTGATTAACTAACATGAACAAAAACAACTTCAGACTTTCCAACAACATTTGACAATAAGCAAAGTATGCACTGCACAGCATAACATTGGAAAACTTGAAGTTCTGGTGTACCTTGGAAGAGGAAAAGTTTCCAGCACTATAAGGAAATGGTGTCCCTTCCTTAAAAAGTTGCATCCCTGCTGGTGATGGTGACCGAAACTCTGAATTGTTCACAGCCGGAGATCCCCATGGCAGACGAGCTCGCATGTATGACTTGGCCACATCTACAGGCGATCCAGCACCATCTTCATTTTCCTGTAGATTGAAAACAAGAGTTGAGATGACCAGAGCACAGAGACGAGATATTTCAACAAAGACATACCTCCAGTACTACGGAAGAGTTAAGAACCAGAGTTTGAGCACAGAGACGAGATATTTCAACAAAGACATACCTCCGTCAATACGAACAGATAAGAACCAGAGTTTTCATTACTTACTTTATACTTTGCATTTGATGCTGATTTTTTCTCCTCCACCCATCTTTTAGCTTCCATGAGAGCTTTACTGGACGTTTCACCCACATTCATCCCTAGAAATAAAAGCGAGAAGATGTTATTACATAGACTAATCCGCTCTGCTTGCACAGTCTACCATCAGTTACATACCACTTGTCAATCCATGGTCACTAAGCCTCCCCTCATCAGCAGCAGGGATACTGGGATGATCAACAATCCTCGCCTTGATGATATCTATTAATCTATCGCCCTCTTCCCTGAAACAACATACAATGACTTAGCAAGATCATTAAACAATTATCACATATATATAGTTTAAACTAGATGTATATAACAATACAGGCGCAAGGAGATTCGAGTAATGATGTCTAGAAAACAAGACACAGCAAAAATACCTTGCAAATGTTTCTTGCATGAGAAGCTGCTCAATAACACGCTTAGAACTGAGTCGTTGAACGGTTGATTGCTGGGCATTCACAAGGTCCTATTTACACAAGGACACATCATATTTCACTCCACATGAACTGAAATCATACTTCCATCAAGATACACACGTTGAAAAAATGTTCACTTCACAAGCTTTACTTTCACAAAATCAGGATCAAAATGCAATTCATAAACATGCTAAAAAAAGCTCGGAAATGGTGAAAAGGTAGACTCAGCACAAAACCATCGTCAAATTCAAACCTTTAGCAAACCAATAGGCCAATAAAACTGGGTCAATTAGCAAATCACCAAAACGACTATAAGGTGGAATGTATCTATACCATTGTTTCATCTTCGATTATATCGGTACTGTTCTTCTCAAGATCCTCATCACCATCAATATCTGCAAACAAGGAGAATAACATAAAAAATCCTACCTTGAAAGAAAAAAAAGACACAAAGCTGGTGGGTTTTCTCAATCGTACATGAAAAAAAATTAGAGCTTTAGAATTAATACGAAGGTATAATACAGCTTCAAAAGTAACCTAGAGTAGCAGTACTTGACTGCAATTAAGTCCCATATTAAAGGAAAGAGAAAAAAGGGAAAAGCTTTAAATCAAATTCACATTTCAAAACTGAAACGGCAGATTTCAGATTCAACAAAACAATAAACCAAAAATTAATCCTACCCAAATCCCAAATTAAATTTCAAACACTAACAGTAACACACATACCTGAAGATGAATCCTCGTCGTCCTCCGAAGAAGAGGAAGATTCCGAGAAGACGACGGAAGAAACGAATTTTCCGGCGCTGGAGGCAATTACGCTTGCAGGTTTGTAAACGAGCCTGGAGATCCAACTAGGGTTTTGCGGAGGAGGAAGAAGATCCTGGGATCTCGGAGCGGGACGGTCATACGGAGTTCTGACGACGGCGGTTCGGCGAGGTCGCATAATTTTGCCGCCGGATCGAGGCTGTCCTGCTCCGGCGTAACCGGAGACGGAATCCATGGAGGAGGGAGAGTTCGTTGAAAGGAAAGAAATCAAGTGTTAAGCGAAATAGGGAATTTCTCGTTATTTGTCTTCTTCTTGTTCTCTTTTTTTTTTGTTTGTTTATTAATCCAACGTTTTTTGTTTTGGGGGTGAAGGTTATTAAGTTTCCTAAATTACAGGGCTACGGTTAAAATTTGTTACCTCTAATAAAATTCGAAATGACAATTTTTTAACTTCACCATATTCAAATTTCAATTTTGTGCTTTAGTACTGTAAACTTTTTTTTTTTTTTTTTCATTTTGCAGCACATTATGTATCTCTATTTTCATATTTTGTGTTTTTGTCATATGAAATATTATATTAATTAAACTGATAAAATACAAAGATATAATACATTAGTGGAATACGGTTTTGAAATCCGAATATTAATGTTCAATTATTTGAGTTCAGTCTAATTTTCGACCTAACAAGACTAACGAATATTGATCCAAATTAGAAGGATCAAATTATAACTAAAGAACCAAAGTAAATAAACACAAAGCTTCCAAACCAACTAACTCCATCTCTAACAAAGCTCGGCACCAATCTATCACTGAACCACCCTCTCTTGAGTCCATTACTGCAGAACAAACACACTCGACACGATCTATAAAGAAACCAAAGGAGTTGCAAACATATTCGACACGAAATCACCAATGTCAAAAAAGCGTGACAAGAACCAAGATAAACCATGAAAAAAATTCACCACACGCAAGATTAGAACCCAAACAAATCTTAGGATCTTCGTAAAGATAATCAACCCAAATTCATATTCCTGTTCTTGTATCATATATGCTTCTATTTTAGTTCTTTTCCCAATATATATATCTATTTTATCACATAATCTTTAGACGTTATGAATTTTCAAAACCAAAAGAGAAATACAAATTTGTAAAAAAACTACATAAGACATATCCAAGGACTCAAACATTTGGAATACGGAGGCTATTAGAAGTCATTTACTTCATTATGAGGAAATTATTACAAAGATTGTTCTTAGTATTTTTGCGATGAAAGACTCGATTGCTTGGCTACCTATAAAATCTAGATTGTACTCGACAAAATTAGGCTATGCGCTAATAAGTTACATGTAGCTCCGGCAAGAAGATTTTGATTGGAAGACTTGTATTTAGAAGGTGAAAGCAACCCAAAAAATTAAGTCTTTCCTTTGGAAATTGAAAAGCAAAGCTTTGGCAGTGAGAAGTAATTTGTTGACGCGTGGAATGTTTAATGTTGCTAAATGCAAATATGTGATGGAATAGAAGATGAAATGCAACTAATACTTCATTGTCCCTTTGCGGCGGTTTGGGACTTGTCACCGGTGCTTTTCAAATCAGATCAATCAATACGTCTCTATATCAATTCCTCACATTTGCTAGAAAATAGGTTAATCTTCCTCCGAGTGGACTCACAGAATCTCCGCTCTTTTCCATGGAAGGCAAGAAATCAATTGTAATTTGCGAATCGCCGAATCGCACTAGTGGATTTGGTCATAGAAGCAGTGAAAACTGCAGGGTACCGAGCTCTTAATGTATTCTCTCTCTCTCTCTCTCTCTCTCTCTCTCTCTCTCTCTCTCTCTCTCTCTCTCTCTCTCTCTCTCTCGTTACGCTAATCAATTCGAATGACGTGGTTAATGAGTTGAAATCTCTCATTTACGACAACCATTGTCTAGGCGATGAATTCACGACTATCTCTTTCACTTTTATTCTTCGTACAGCAAAAGTTTCAGATTCTTTAGCAAAATTTGGACTTGTGGCTTTGAACTCCTCCCCTTAAAAAGGAGTTTATGATTTTAATCAAAAAATTTTGGTTTGGTAAAAAAGATTGTTTCTTAATGAAGTACCACATTAGTAAAGATAGTTTTAATTCTTGTGTATATTAGGTAACAATACCATAAGTGGTAATATATGTTGTCATTAATACAATTAAAATTTTGACATATATGATTTTAATATTCTTAATGGATTCCGTTGTGATGGTTACTCGTTTTTTTCCTGATGATGCATGGGAGAAGGTGATGGGAAGGAGTATTTGGTGAAGTTCAAAAAACTTCCATATGATGAATGTTGTTGGGAATCTGAATCAGACATCTCAACATTCCAAGCAGAAATTCAAAGATTCAAGGATATAAACTCAGGCTCTCGTAGAGATAAATATGCCGCGCGCATAAGAGAAAACCATATGGATTTTACTCAGTTCAATCATACTCCTGATTTTCTTACAGATATTCACACTACTTGAAATATTATAAATGTTGTTATAGTGCTATGATATATTTCTCTGATTTTTGGTACTTGTACACGTTATGATATGTTTGCATTTTTGTTATGACTAGCTTACGCGAAGAAACGGAGAAGAGAAAGGAGATTGAAACTAAAATATCCAAGCAAGGCAAGTTGATTTCTATACTTGTTAAAGTGGTTAAGAAGACGGTCCCTCAATTCTTCAAGCGCTCAACCAAGAACCGTACCAAGACTTCTACCAATTACGAGTTAGGTAGTTTGTCACTTCTTACGGGTTTTGATCGCGACGAAGACGGTGAGGATGATGTCACTAGCCACCACTACAACCTAGAGACTCACGGCCAGCCTACTACGGAAGCTCATTCCGGCGATACGGAGATCGGCTACCTCGATTCCGGCGGTGAACACATGCCCGCCGATGTTCCGGACACTCCGGAGTCTCTTTCGCCTACATTTTGAGCCAGGTGTTTCGACCACTATCCCTCTATCCCTATTTCATTTTTATTTTTATTGTGTCGATCCTTCCCATTTGTCACTTATTTTCACTCCGGGGCGGTGTGAATTACGTCTGGGGGGATTAATCGTACTAATGTCATTTTCTTTTTATTTTTCTTTTCTTTTCTTATTATTTTTATTCGGATTTTTATCGAGTCAAAACACTATGTTTTGGAGCATAAACATTTTCAGGAATGTATGCTTAGATGTTATGATTCAGTAATTTATCACCAGATGAGTTCATGAAAGCCGATTCAGAAACCTGCATGACCGGACTCGCCCCATCCAAATACGGTTTTGCCTCGCCGATACTAATATAATTTTGACTCTATTTACACTAACCACCTCATTGTTTCTTGTTAAGGAGTTAGACCTGGAAACGTAATATACGTTCAAGACACTTCTACCCTTCTTTTTACCCCTTTCAGTATCTTGAGCGGCCAACTCATTTTTAGTTGGTACCCTACCTAAGCCCTTAACCTTTCCTTTAGACCACTTGCACTTCTTTTGCTATGTCCACTATGCAGATATGTGTAAAAACGTCGGAGAGAAAAGGGTCGACGCAATTTTCCAATCACTAGAAGATGCGAAGACCAATACTAAAAGGAAGGAGTACAAACAACAAATTTACAGAAGAATTTACAGAGAGTTTGGCCGATCCTTGGAAGCTTATATCATGGTAAAATTTCGTGCCTTACTTGAATCATATCTATATGAATCCATTTCCCCTTAAAAAAAAACAAAAAAAAAAACGTAAAAAGGGGAAGGAAATGGAATCCAAAGAGTCTTAAGGCTAGAAAATACCCAAGAATGATCAAGATACAATGGAGAGAGGAGTGGAAGAGTATTTAAGGAAAATTCCCGGAGAAAAGTCTAAGTCCGGGGGAGAAAAAGGCGAATTACAAAGTGATTGGGAAGTTGCGGACTTCAATAGATCCGTTCTCTCTTGCGATTTTGCATAATGTCGCGCAACCTAAAGAAAATGGTAACCCGAAATACTTTTAGCCTCACCCATTAAACTAGCCTTTCCTATACCGAGCCGTTTACCTAACGATTCCTTAATGAGAATCTCCACACTTAGAGTTAATTGAATGTGCGGTTGAAACTTGGTGAGATTTGTTATTTGAGTATGGAACAGGCTGCGAAATTTATGAATGGTGGATGAAGGAGTCGCCCTCGGACCGATCGCGAATCATAGCATCGACGCTATGTTTATCAAAAATTGTAAGTCTCCCGTATTTTCAAACCTCTTTTCTATTCTTAGATTTTGCTTGAGGACAAGCAAGGTTTAAGTCTGGGGGAGTTGATATACTCTATATTTTACCTATTTTACTATCTATTTTAAAGTATTTTCAAAGCATTTCAATAAGGTTTTACACCAAAGAGGTAGTTTTTCCTCGTATTTCTAGTTTTAGGTTGTTAACAGGGAAAATCATCTAAAAAGAGCAAAAAGAGCCTAAAGCGGTGTATTCCTAGCTACAGCAAATTTATCAAGCCAAAGACTTAGTCCAAGCCATGAATTTTACAAGATATCACATTCTACCAAGATGGACAGAATCAAAGCACCCGAAGTTCTGCTACGGACGGACGACCAAATCTACTTGGAAATCAGTGAATGACGGCTACATTTCAAGGTATTTGAGTCATATTTCTAATGAAGTTTGATTTATCACGATTGGAGCTGTGAGGCGGAAGATACATCGGATTTAGTGAAGACATGTCCTACTGCCTCGAAGATGAAGAAGGTGCAGAATGAAGTCAGACTTTGATGGACCTTAAGGCCGAAGTTGGTGACCATTCTCAGACCAATATGGAGTGTTTTCAAGCCCATAAAAGAGCCCATACTCATGTGGCCGACCTTGATACCTAGAGTGCAGCAGAAAGACAGTTTTGCCCCTGAAGAACCCTAGCACTATAAATACTTGTTTTTAGCCTCTTGTTTTAGGGTGTGCCGAAATTATAAACACTTTTACCTATAGAGAACAACAGCCACGCCTCCATTGGAGGAGCTTGAAGATAGATCTAAGTTTTAGGAGCTTTGGTGGATGATCTCGCTTTGTACCTCGTTATAGAGAAGAATCTTCTTATCCCTACTCTTTTAATAAAGTTTATCATCATGTTTTCTTTAATCTATTGCTGTTTTTCATGCACCATGTCCGAGTAGTCCATTAGTTAGGTTTTAGGTATTCAATGAGTTTCATAATTCGATGATCGGTTGATGGTTGTCTAGGGAAATTATAGTATCTTCATCTTTACTTGTACTCAATGCATAGTTGCTTTACCGCGCATTTAGCGCCTTGAACTTAGGATTTTATAGATTACAAAAGCTTTTATATTATCCGGAACTAGTATTTGATGAGCCAAGCGTCTTAATAACCTAACCCGTTAGTTAAGGAGTTCGGTGGACAATATCATAACCCATACTTTTATTGCGTGTTTTCTCCTTGTAATAACCGTGCATAAGTCGAGTCTATTAGGGAGAATTAACATAGTGACCGGAGCCACGAAAGTGGAATGGTTATACAACAGTGTTATGAGTCCTAGATGGCGCGTATATCCCAAGTCCCTAGATTAAAGCAATCATTATCGTTGCATGATTCTCTGCGAATTGCCTAAGTCCTAACGCTTTTTATCTTATTGTTTTCGACCTTATTCACAATCACCCAAACGACTTTATCTTGTTCTAGCTTTATTTTAATCATTATAGTTTGTAGTGTGGTTAACAAGTCCTCGTGGATTCGATTCCTTATCTATACTAATTGTGATTGCTGTGCACTTGCAGGTAGTTGGATTAAGTGGTAAAACTTAATTCTCACACGCATCAAAAGAGTCTAGAGTATAATGCATATTAAAACGTATGTATGGGCATACGTTCCTCCTTGTTTGTGTTTAGCCTGATAAAGTGGCACGGAGACCTAACTTGACCACGGGTCAGGTTAGATGAAAAGAGAGAGTAGAAATTGCACCGACATGCCAAATAACGGGAATTCTTGTGAGAGATTGCCGAGAGGAAGTGAGAACGGTATAACTAGAGAACAATTCCTGGTTACTCAGAATTGGATACGGATTAAGCGTTGCTTCAGACGGAAGTGGAAATGAACGTAAAAGAGAAAGAGAAAGTGAGAATGGAAAAGATAAATGTGAAGGTCACTTGTGAAGTGCCTTGACATATAGTAATGGGTACTATGTAGGGATTATGATGGCCACGAGTAAATTAGGATATGTTAAGTTGTGGAACGGAGAAGACCGTTTTACTGAGTAATCAATACTCACCCCTTACCAAAGTGGCAGGATAGGTAACCAAGGAGGTGGACAAGATGATGGCAAGGATGGAGAAGCGGTGATGGAGAAGACTTTCCCAAGGAAGTGTAGTATTTAGTCTAGAAACGTTGTAATTTACCATACAATGTAAGAAAAATTTTAAGAGCAATGAAATGATATTAAGTTGACTAATGTTTGGCCGTTGAGTTCTAGTCAATGAATCGGGTGTTACAATATGATTCAGTTTTATTTATGCAAAAGAAATAAAAGGTGAAATTATGAGAAAGCATGTTTAGCTTCAATGATTCTCACTAAGATTTGGAATTGAGATTTACTTTCTTGTGGTGGAAGCAACTATTTTCAAGTTTCTTATTAGTCTGGCAAGAATAAGAAGGACTTGATTTATGTTTATGGATGTGGTCCATATCCTAGTTATATAAACCCACTGGATAATAACATTTTATGAAAATCCCTAAAGGATATATCCCTGAATAATTAATGGATATCAAATTATGTTCATGGGAACTTTGATTATTCGATCAAGTTAAAACTAATACTTTGCATGAAGTATATTTATGAAAATTAACGAATATACTCATTTATCAAAATATTATGGATCAAATGTATCCTTAATTTGAACAAAATTTGAACTCCTGAAGAGTTATCACAAATACACTGGTAAAGATAATATGGGATATTATACCTTGGAAAAGATATCTTTAGGTATCCTGATTAGAACACCTAGTGAAAGATATGTTATCTCAATAGATTCTTGCAGAATTTTACATGAAAAACTCACGTATACTTTGATCCTGAAGTACCATCTTTAAAATATTGTTTGAGAAATATACTAATCTCTTTCATAAATAAAAGATGTGTTCGTATATGTGAATGAAATCCAAATAGTAACTTTTACAAGAATGTGCAAGATGAATATTTAGAAGATTGAACATAAAAGAAATTTAGACCAGAAGTCCGAATAGACCAATATATGATCTTTTATGAGAAAAGATGTTTCGGACCAAAAGTCCAATGATTTGAGAGATTATATGACAATCATAAGAGTTTATTCATTAAAGCTATGCTTATTATAATTCAAACAGATAGCATATATTATCGGAAGTCATTTCCAAAAAAAAATGTTTCCGAGGGGAAAAAATATAATGATAGGCGTGGATTTACTTTTTTCTCTTATCATAGTTTCTATTTCATAGGGTTTTTCTATGACAAAGTTTTTAACGAGATATCAAAGAACACACAAATGATAGAAACTTAAAGAGGAATGTTATCATGACAATAATATATGAAAGTCTATCAATCTCCCAAATGAATATCTTACTTCAATGATATTGAGAGAAACAAAAAGAATGATCAAAATGGATCATCTAAAACAAAAGAATCTTTAGAAACCTTTAAAAATCCCAATTTATGTTGTTTTTGGTTTAAATTTGGTTAAAATCGGTTTAGAACCGGATTGAAAAAATTAAAAACAAACCAAAAATATTGACTTACCCGGGCCAAACTTACCGTGAGGTGCGGGTCGGCGTCGGTACGTGCTGCGGGACGTGCAGCATGCAGGACGGGACGAGGCGCGGATCGGGAAGGCTCGCGGGTTGGTTCGGGACGGGATGCGGGTAAGATTTCTCACGGCCCCGAACAAAACCGCGTGTCCGGGGTGCGTGTCCGGGGTCTGGGACGCCTCGGGTATACGGGACGCGCATGCCTTCGTCGCACCGGTCACAGACGGCACTCGGGGCGAGCGTCCGGGGTCTGGGGCCTTCGATCCGCGGATCGGTCTCGGGCACAGATCGTTCGACACCGGTCGGGATCCCGTGACTGGTGTATCGGTTCGGTGTCTGGGCCGGTCCAACACCATCTATTTTTTTTTTTTTTCAAATTCCTACAAAAACTAAAATAGAAATTATTAGTAAAAATTTAAAACTTATGAAAACTTAAAAATGAGAAATAAAAACTAAAAGCATGAATAAAAATTAAAAATGTGGGTTGCCTCCCACAAAGCGCTTGTTTTAAGTCAATTAGCTCGACTCCTTTGTCGGTTTTAGACTTTTGATGTATCCACCAAAGGAATTGTGGTTCCCTTAGCTTCCTTAATCGCTGAATCCTCGACTTGTTTGGTTGCTTTTGCTGGATCTCCATCGTCCAAGTTGATGATGATGCTCATGGGGAAGAGTTTCAAAGTGTTCTCAAGCTTCCTTTGAATAGATTCCGCATCATTTGTCTCGCTTTCCTTCGGTATGAAGATCTTGATTATCGTGGCTGGTTCGTCGGAGAGTCTATATCTCCGTTCTTCTTCCTTGTTGGCTTTAGAAATCTCCATAGTTGTAACTATTGAGTTAATACTTTTGGAGACTCCTTCTTGCTCCTCTTTAGCCGGGTTCTTAATGATCATAACGGAGGGCTTTCCTTTCACGATCTTCGGCTTCTTTTTCGTAGCATCTCCGGTGTCAATGCTTTGTTTAGTAATCTTCACTCCCACCGAGTTAGGCACACTAGTAGCATTCATCGCATGAAAGACGAGTTGCTTGTCGATTTTAGTGAGACGAATCGTTCGGTTTGGGAAATCGATGACGGCTTCGGTGGTTGCTAAGAATGATAGGCCGAGTATCAATGGCTTCATCCTTCCGGTCTTCATCTCTAGGACTTGAAAATTAGTTGGGACGTCTCTTTCTCCAACTCTTAACATGACGTTCTCTAGAACTCCAAAAGGTGTAGAAGATGATAAATCCGCATATTCAATGCATACCTTGGAAGTTTCGAAACTAGAGAATCCTAGCTCCTTTGCCACGACCAAGGACATCACATTGACACTAGCTCCAGTGTCACATATGCAATCGTAGACATCTATTCCATTAGTCAGGGCCGACCCTAAGCGATATGATGCCTAACGCAAATTCAAATTATGTTGCCCTTTATAATAGCTTAAATTTAGCCAAAAAATACAAAACGATTAAAATATCATTACAATCTCATATGTTAAAAAGAGTACGTAAACATTAATACATTATTCAGAAAAAATAATCCTTCTTGCTTTTTTCATCAAAAAATCTTTCATCAGCTTTGAATAATCAAGCTCCTCAATCAAATCTTGTTCAATTGATATCAACGACAAACCATTCAATCGTTCTTGAGACATAGTAGACCGTAGATAATTCTTGATGAGCTTCAGTTTTGAAAAGTTTTTCTCTGCGCAAGCAACTGAAATTGGAATCGTCAATAATATACGATAAGCGATCCATGTGTTTGGATAACAACCATCCATTTTTTTTCAAAAACTTCAACACCTCCACTGCTTTTGTAATTTCTTTTGGCAAAGCTTTTCTTCGAAGTTGAAGTTCCATAAACAAATCTCTTCCTTCCACATCAGAATGCTCGCCATGCTTTAGTGAAGCTTCAAGCTTGATACAAGATGTCAACAATTCATCATTTGTTGTAGACTTCAATTTCTTTACACCGAACAAAAATCCAAAAATATCCTCGTAACATTTAAATTGCTCGAATCTAATCTCCAAGGACATTATAGCTTGATCTAGTATATTGATGAAGTAATCAATCCTGAAACTCTCCTCCGCCGTCAATGTATTTTCATCAACTTTCTCAACATCTTCACCAAAGTGTATTTTCCTTTTCATCAAACACTTCGGTTTAATAGGAAATATTGGTTCAATCTCCATTTAAATGGCAATTTGAATAGCTTCAGCTTTTGCTTTCTCAAAACTTGTTTCTCTATAGCTTTTCAAATAACCAACCAGACCATCTAATTGAGAAATAGGAGCCTCAAGATCCATACTCTCTGATTGTAATGTTTTGCTCACTATATTGACACAAGAGAGTAAATCGTACCAAATCACCAAACCAAACAAGAATTCAAATCCTCCGATTCCATGTATTTCACTCACCACAAGAGACTCGGCATCACTACGATGTTCTGGATTATCACTATATTCAGCCAAGTAAAACAAAGCTTCGCGTATTTTTGAAGCTTGAAATCTAATGGGTTTTATGCTATCAATACGGCTTTCCCAACGAGTTTGTGATAATGGTTTAAGTGTAATACCATTCACCATCTCTTTGTACACTTCCCAATTGTTGGTTGAAGCCGCAAATAGGCAGTAGATACATTGAATAATGCCAAAAAAAGAAATAGCTTTCTTAGATGAAGAAGCCATATCACAAAGTGCAAGATTGAGACTATGACATCCACATGAAGTATAAAATGCCCTTAGGTTTACATCAAGCAATCTTTTCTGAACGCCTCTATTCCTTACTTTCATATTTTGCCCGTTGTCATAACCTTGTCCTCGTATATCGTCGATATCCAACTTAAAATCAACCAATGCATCTTGAAGAGTATTAAAAATTCCCTCTCCCGTCTTGTCTTTCATTTCCAAAAAATTGAGAAAGAACTCCTCAACCTTAGGTGAATTCGTAGAAACATCCACACATCGAATTAAAAACGTCATTTGTTCTATACGACTAACATCGGGAGTAGAATTGAGAATGACCAAAAAGTATTTTGCTTCTTGAATCTTCTTCAAGATCATCATCTTAATCTCATTAGAAAGCAACTCTATCAATTCATTCTGAATCTTATGACTGAGATAATGGTAATGAGTTTCACCGTTTTCAAACCGTCGAAGATGTTCCTTCATTACCGGATCAAAGCATCCGATCATCCTAATTAAAGCCATAAAATTCCCACTGTTTCGATCAGTAATCTTCTCATTTTCTCCACGAAATGCTAAGTTTCTTTCAGCTAAAGTCCTTACCACTTCAATTATTCTCAACATCACATCTTTCCAATGCTTTATCTCCTTGTTAATTTCTTCTTGCAGATGCTTATCAATAGTTTCTTTTTTTTTAGCCTTACTTCTAGCTCTGTCCAACGAGTCCTACAAGTAATATGGTTATGAGTTCTTTCATGCTTTTTCAGCCTACGTGAAGCATTTCGCCAATCATTGAACCCAATACTTGCTAAAACAGGAGGTTGAGTTTCTTGAGTGAATAACTTACAACAAAAACAAAAGACCATCTCTTTAGTTTTTGAGTAAACTAGCCATCTTCTGTCTTGCTTCTCTTGCTTCTTCATTTTTCTTGTATAATATGAATAAGTAAAACGCCTATCATTACCATCTCTTGAAAAAACATAACTAGCCGGTGGTCTTGTCGGTGGACCTCTCTCAACCAAAAAGTCTCTCATATTCTGGTCAATCTTCCCCCAGTTTCCAATATCATCCATATCCACGTTCTCACAAAAACCATTAAAATCAGCAACATTTTCATGTTGTTCCATGTTTTCATTCTCAAATTGTCATGCGTTCTCTTTCATACCATCTGCATCATCTTTATTAGGCTGATCTCCAACATGTTCTTCTGCATATTCTCCAATAGCACTACTAGTAACAAGCTCTTTGTCTTGTTTGATTATCCCAGTTTTAGGAACTTTAGTTCTTGTCACATACTTGAAAATATCGTTGGCTTGAGATTTCTCCAATTCGTCTAGTCTTTGCTTTCTCTTTCTATTTAAAGCTCCACTTGGTTGTATTCTAATTTTCCCCGTAGGTGGCATTTTGTCTACATCAAATGACAATGAACATGTAAATTAGCAAACAGAAGATAACATTTTATATAAGAGCAGGAAACCCATTAGATCACAAACCCAGAAAAGTTTGTTCCAAAGCTATTAGCTTTTGAGTTCGAATTAACCAAAACATTGATTTACAATGATAAAAACAGAGAAGCAAAAAACAACACTTTGGGTTCGTCCTAAATTCTTAATTTTGTTTTGTTGAATTCTCCATATACCTTAAGTCTTTTATCCTTTAACTTTAATGTACTAAGACCACTACTAATCGATTTCATGCTTAGTTCGCCCAAAAATTGAAAACAAATTAAGAAAACTTGATGAGGAAGATAAGAGAAGAAGAAAGAGCATACTCACATGGCGGGGGTAAGAAATTAAATCAAATCAAATTAGTCAAACTGAAAAATATGGTAGAAGAGATCGGTGTTGTTCTTGTTCCGATCAAGTTTATCAATGAAGAGAAGAAGATAGAAGACGAAGAATCGTCGCCGAGAGTCACAGAATAACTAAAGACAAAAAGGATTAAAACTTGTTTATTCCTTTAATTCAAATAAAACTTTTTATTTTATCTGTTTTAATTAAAAAAGGAAAATAAAAATAAAGCAAAAAACCCTTAATGGGTTTCGAACCGGCCATCTCGACCAAAGATCGATATGTCATTTACCAACACACCTAATGAGTATTACTTAACTTGATGCCCCTAAATATTTAATATATTATGATGCCTAACGCCTTTGCTTTTTGGGCTTCACCTCAGGGCCGGGCCTGCCATTAATAGAGCATGGAATAGAAAACTTTTCTGGATTGTCGACATTTTCTAAAGGGACGTTTCTCATTCTTCTCTTGTACGCTCTTCTAGATTCATCGGGATGGCGTTTCTCCATTGATTTCAAAGCTATTGTAGCCTTGTCTTCAAGTAGGTTAGGTGCATCCACGAGCTCTTCCTCCTTAATAGATACCATATTCGCAAACGTTTCTCCTTTCTCCTTACCTTCTCTTTGAGCAGACTCGGTGAGTTGATTGAGTTGGGTCTCCATTTTTGAAATGTGTGTAGTGAGGGACTCGTACTTGTTGTTGAGGTCATTGTACACACCATCTATCCTTTGAGATAACTCCTTCCTAGTTTGGGTTATAGCTTCTAACAAGTCTTTCTTGAGTTCTTCAAGCTTCGAATCCGGGTTTATCGGCTGTTCGGTTGAAGGAAATACGAACGGTTGCTTGGTTTGGTATACTCCCCTAGGGTAGAACGGTTGCTTAGGAGGATATTGTGATCCTTGATTATAGTTTTGCTGGTTGTAGCTCTGCTTAGGGTAGACTTGATCTTGAGGGTTCTCCACATTGTTGCTTCGGTAGGAAATGTTTGGGTTAGGCTGAAAATTGTTGTTGTAGCCTCGGTTCCCATAGTTTCCTCCTATGTAGTTCACTTCCTTTTGATTCTATAGTGCTCCATCTCCAATAAACTCCAAATTAGGATCGTAGTTAGGACCCACGATTTCTTCAACGACATGAACTCCTCGTTGGCTCTTAAGTAGTTGAGACATCATACTCTTGAGCTCGGCGATTTGTGCTGATTCGGACGATGATCGTGTGTTGTTGATGGTTCTATTGTAGTCTTGAGATGAGTTTGCATCACTCGCAGCAAGGTTCTCAATCAATTGCTTAGCTTCCGGCACAAGTCTTGTCATGAAATCTCCGTTACTTGCAGCATTCAAAGATGTTTGGTGCTTGTTGTCGATTCCATTGTAGAAAGTGTTCCACAAGTTTCCTTCGGTGAAACTGTGGTTAGGGCAATCTCTAGTGTACTCCTTGAAACGTTCAAGGGCCTTGAAAAAAGATTCGGTGGCTCCTTGCCTAAAACTGGAGATCTTGTTCCTTATAGAGCTTGATCTCTGCTTGGTGTAGAACTGGTTCAAGAAGGCACTCTTGTATTCGTCCCAAGTAGTAATGGACTGCGGCGGCAGGGACTTCATCCATCTTAGAGCCTTATCATTTAGAGAAAATGAGAAGAATTTGCACTTCAAGTAGTCCGGAGGAACTCCGTTTGCTCGAGTTGTACTATAAATCTCCTCGAAAGTATCGATATGGTCTAGAGGATGCTCATACGGAAGTCCATGGAATTGGTTTTGCTTCACCAAGGCAATGATTTGAGGCTTGATCTCGAAATCATTCCTTTGAGGAGGTGGTGGACGAATTGGATTCCTATCCAAGAAGAAAGCATCAGAGGAATTGATATCTCCGATAGTTTGGTGTTGGCAAAGTTGAATGAGTTGAGCTTGTCTCGGGTTCACAGCGTGCTGGAGATTGAGGTTTCCTTGATGATTAAAGTGTTGAAGTTACGGTTGGTTCCTCATATCTCTAGGTGGCACAAGATGTTGATCTTCTACTCGAGGTTGGTGTTGAATTCCTTCCGGCGGAAGGTCATCTTCTCCATCTCGGGCAGGCTGATTGTTTCGGCCTCCTTGGGGCTGGTTCTCGTCGAGATTGGCTCTCTCTAGAGCGGCTTGGGCAGCGAGTGCTCGCTCCTCTTCGGTTTGATTTGGTAAATCGGCCATTCTTTGTTGTCGAAGTCTTTTTAAAGTACGTTCAAGCTTGTCTTTTTCTTGCTCAGGTTCTACTAGGCTTTTCTTGTTAGAAAGTCTAGTACTAGGCATAAACTCCTAAAACACACGTAGAAAAAATGAGGAAACAAAGCATTAGAAATTTAAAAGTAAAAGAAAATAAAACGAAATTAAAAGGAAAAATAAAGAAAAACTGAAAATTAGAAGCGTTCTAGACTGGATTTTAATCAAAAATTCGGAGGTGATGTTCTTCCAAGTCCCCGGTAACGGCGCCAAAAACTTGATGCGTGTGAGAATTAAGTTTTACCACTTAATCCAACTACCTGCAAGTGCACATCAACCACAATTAGTATAGATAAGGGATCGAATCCACGAGGACTTGTTAACCACACTACGAACTATAATGATTAAAATAACTAGAACAAGATAAAGTCGTTTGGGTGATTGTGAATAAGGTCGAAAACAATAAGATAAAAAGCGTTAGGACTTAGCCAATTCGCAGAGAATCATGCAACGATAATGATTGATTTAATCTAGGGACTTGGGATATACGCGCCATCTAGGACTCATAGCACTGTTGTATAACCATTCCACTTTCGTGGCTCCGGTCACTATGTTAATTCTCCCTAATAGACTCGACTTTCGCACGGTTATTACAAGGATAAAACACGCAATAAAAGTATGGGTTATGATATTGTCCACCGAACTCCTTAACTAACGGGTTAGGTTGTTAAGGCGCTTGGCTAATCAAATACTTCTTCCGGATAATATAAAAGCTTTTGGAATCTATAAAATCCTAAGTTCAAGCCGCTAAATACGCGGTTAAGCAACTATGCATTGAGTACAAGTAAAGATGAAGATACTATAATTTCCCTAGACAATCATCAACCAATCATCAAATTACGAAACTCATTGAATACCTCAAATCTAACTAATGAACTACTCGGACATGGTGCACGAAAAAAGCAAGAGATTAAAGATGTAACGCCCGTGAACCAAAAATGTGATTTCTGGTAAGTGTCGATCGACACAGTGGGTATCTGTCGATCGACACAGGTTGTTGCTTCCTCGAAGTTTTAGCAGAGAAGTCTCTGTCGATCGACACAGGTTTAGTGTGTCGATCGACAGGCGTTAAAAATCAGACTTGGGCTTTTATTTCGGTTCGTTTTGGTTAATGGGCCGGTTTGGGAACTTAGGGTTTCGTATATAAGGTTGGAAAAACGCGTTTTCCTTCACTATTGGCCGAAAAATCAGATCTAAAGGGGTATTTTGAGAGAGAAAGAGAGTTGTGAGGATTGGAGAAGTTTGAAGGAAATTCTTGTGGATTTGTCCTTGATTCTCCACCCTATAGTGTGTGATTCCGTGGGAGAGGCTTTGGGAGGCTGATTTGGAGCGAAAATCAGTGTTAGAAGATCCGTTTCTCCATGTTCTTCGTGTTCTTCGCGTTCTTTGTTCTTCCTCTTCAGATCTAAGGTGAGTGCGTGACCATAAGCCCTTAGATTGAGGAATGGATGATATGCGGTTGCTTGTTGTGTGTTTTTGGTGGATTTGCGATTGTATGAACAGGTTTTGGGTTTGAGAAGTGTGGAGATTCGACCATGAGAGGATAGGTCGGATTCCAGCAGCAGCTCACCTGTCGATCGACAGGATTGTTTCCGTGTCGATCGACACGAGTTTTAAAGTGTCCGTCGATCGACAGGATTGCTTCCCGTCGATCGACATGGTTGCTGGTGTTCCTGTTTTGTGCTGTTTGCTTGTTCTGTGCATTGTTTGATAATCCTGGTATTTCATGTGTTCCTTTATCTGAGTAATTGGCCTGTAGATGGGAGGACCGTCTCACTAAGTATTTCTTAAATACTTACGCAACTCGTTTTTCCTAATTGTGTTGCAGGTAAAGGGAAATCGTGATCGCGGAATCATGGCCAGAAGAGGGGATGATAAGATCTTTTGTGTTGACGTTTGTCTGTTGTGTTGACGTCTAGTCTAGTGAACCCGGTGTTAGGTTGCTAGATTTGTATGAGCATTTCTGGATTTAATGTTGATTATAATCGTTGGATGATTGTTATGAGATTTTATTATGGATTTAATCGTTGAGTTTATTCCGCAGTAGAATTAATTTAGCAAAAAAAAAAAAAAAAACCGGGTATTACATTTTGTATCAGAGCCCTTACGGTTTTAGGACTGTTAGGATTGGATGAGTTGAGACTATGTGTTTAAATTGATTATTTGTGCTTAGTCAATTCCTAGTCTTAGAATCATCCTCTCCGGCCTTCAAAGAGATTTCGCGGTAAGTTTTGTGTGCCTTTGATTGTGACTTCTAGGCTGCTTATCTACTGATCTATGTTGCAGTGAGATGGATACCAAAGCTAGAGGTCGTGGTAGAGCAGTTGCCCGTAGTGGCAGAGTGGGCGGCCGTGGAGGCCGGGGCCGTGGAGGTCGGGGCTGTGGTCGTGGTTTAGTCGCTGAGTCAGCCGAGAGCGGGGCGCAGAGTGTAGCAACCGCGTCAGTGTCCTAGTCGCGTAGTGCCAGTGTGTTGGTCGGTGCCGGTAGGGGCAGGGGAGTTCCAGAGGGCCATGGTGGGGGTGCCGCTGTAGCTCCGGGTCGAGATGACCAGGTCGTGGGATTGCTGATGCAGTTGTTGGCACGTTTTCCGCCGGTGGCTCCTGAGCAGGCTCCGGGTGTTCCTCCAGTGGCCGGTTTGCAGCAGAGGGCTGCAGTTGCAGCGCAGGTTCCGTCTTATCTCGAGATGATGGGACAGATGCAGAGGATAGCTACGCCGTTCTTCGAGGGCTGAGTTGGTCCTGAGGCGGCTGATGAGTGGCGTCTGAGGTTAGAGCGTAACTTCAGATCGATCAGGTGTCCTGCTGAGTATCAGGTCGAGTTCGCTGTCCACTATCTGAGTGGTGATGCCCATTGTTGGTGGCGCGTTATTGAGGCTAGGCGTGCAGAGTGGACTCGGGGTGAATTCTTGGCTGAGTTCAACGCCATGTATTTCCCTCAGGAGACTCGAGACCGTCTTCAGATGAGGTTCATG
The DNA here is from genome assembly GCA_963576765.1 of Draba incana. NCBI lineage: Eukaryota > Viridiplantae > Streptophyta > Magnoliopsida > Brassicales > Brassicaceae > Draba > Draba incana. Next base: position 26,938,112 of record OY755210.1, on the reverse strand, counting down.
TATTTGTCGCAGAGAGAGCTGTCAGTGCGTGAGTATGACGCCGAGTTCAGCAGGTTGGTGGTTCATATTGGGCACGGTGTTGTCGACGAGTGAGCTCTGGTTCAGCGGTTCTTGCAGGGACTGCGGTTGAGTATCAGGACCCAGTGCAGGGGTGGTAGATACGTCTCGAGGGCGGATCTGGTGGAGCTAGCACCTTCGATTGAGGAGGATCAGCGTGAGCAGTCTGGTCCAGTTGTCGTTCAGCCTGTTGTGGCTCCTGCTGTTCAGCCGAGGAGTCAGCAGCCGCAGCAGCATCAGCATCGCAGCGGCAAGGGCGGTAAACCTGCGCAGGGTCAGAAGAGGAGGTGGGATGATCCTTCTAGGGCGAGTTCTGGTAGCCATGGTTCACATGGTTGTTATGGATGCGGCAGTGCAGAGCATCGGGTGGCGAACTGTCCTAAGGGCTCCCGTGGTGGGGCTAAGGTTTGCTTCGAGTGTGGCGATCCGGGGTATTTCAGGCCGATGTGTCCTCGGTTGCAGCATCCAGTGGTGGCAGCGATTCAGCTGTTGAGTCAGATTGTGGCAGTGCAGCAGCCGGTTGGTCAGATTGGTCCAACACCGCATGTGTATCATTCGGAGGAGTTGGGTCAGGCTAGTGGCGCCGGACAAATCACAGGTAAAATTTTAGACTTAACTTCGTAAATTCCTAGTGGTAGAATTTGTCGTTGTTTTGTGGTGCTCTTTTGTTTTGCTTGTGGTTGTGTTGTCAGGGTTCTCAACGCATAAATTATGTAGGGACCTTGTTAGTGGGCGGATTTGAGTCCCACGTGATGTTTGATTCGGGAGCATCGCACTGCTACATTACTCCGGAGCATGCCGAGAGCAGTGGCATCCGGAGCAGCGCTAGTGAGCGAGCAGGCATGGTCATGGTGGCTGGTGGTGGTTTCCTGGCTACTTCGGGCCGTGCTAGGGCAGTAGATGTTTAGATCGCAGGACATTCGATGCCGGCGGATTTTGTGATTAGTCCGCTTGCGCTTTATGTTGTGATCCTTGGGATGGACTGGTTATCATTTTACCGGGTCCATCTGGATTGTTTCAGAGGTAGAGATAGCTTCGAGCGTGGTGGTGGGAGGTTGGTATTTCAGAGGTTGAGACCGACTTCCAGCAGTTTGGTAATCTCGGCTATTCAGGCAGAGCCGATGATAGAGCGAGGTTGCGAGGCTTTCTTGGCGACGATTGTGATGGCGGAGTCCAGTGGTGAGGTTGCTCTTCCGGATATCCGAGTTGTCCGAGAGTTTAAGGATGTTTTTCGGTCGTTGAAGGGATTTCCACCATCTCAGGCTGATCCTTTCACGATTGAGTTGGAACCGGGAACAACTCCGATATCTAAGGCTCCTTACAGGATGGCTCTAGCAGAGTTAGCGGAGCTGAAGAAGCAGCTAGAGGATCTTCTGAGTAACACTACAAGAAAACACCCCCATTTGCAACGGCGGATTTCGTGGCAAAATCGTTGCAAATGGATATTTGCGACGGTTTTGCAACGAATTGTCGTTCGTCGCAACTAGCTCGTCGCAAACCAAAAATCGTCGCAAAATCGTCGCAAATATATCGATAGTCGCAAAACCGTCGCTAATTTTGCGACGGTTTTGCGACTTAATCTTGTGCGACGAATTTGCGACGCTTTTGCGACTTAATCTTGTGCGACGAATTTGCGACGCTTTTGCGACACTTGCAACGATTTTGCGACGTAATTACGGCGAATATGTTTGCGAAGGTTTTGCGACGAATAGTTTTGCAACGGTTTTGCAACGTAATTAGGGCGAATAGTTTTGCGATGGTTTTGCGACGAATAGTTTTGCAACGGTATTGCGGCTTTATTTTGCGACGTTTTTCAATGTGATTTATTAAAAAAAAAAAACAAGAAAAAAATTAATTTATAATTTAAAAAAAAAAAAATTCGAAAATATTTAAAATTTAATATAAAACATAAAATAAAGTTTTACATAAATCTAATCGAAATCGATATCATCGACCGGATCCCTGGTCGATGTGTCATGTCCATCGCCTTGTGGCCTCGAAGTCGATGTGCTTCCTCCATCGCCTTGTGGCCTCGAAGTCGATGTGCCAACCAAGTCGGCTTGTTTGCTGCTCAGAAATTCGGCAAGCCCGGGGTTTTGCGTCGCTAAGAACGCGAACATTTCATCATGGGCGGCAGTCCTCTTCTTCGTTTCTTCGAGCTCCTTCCGCAATTCTGGATCAGAAGCAAATCTCGTAACGGGACAAAATGGCACTCCCTGATCATCCATCCGGATAGATCCTGTAAATGCCATCTTTCCCTTACGGTTTCGAGGAGCCAACTACAAGATAAAATGAAAAGTTTACAATTTTCCATAAAAAATAGTAATGTAATTTTGTTTTTTAAAATGTTAATAGTATACTAAATATTTAAAATTGTGAATAAAATTAAGAAGGAAATTAAGTTTTTACCTGTGCTGCGATTTGGTTGATCGTCATCGGTGTCAATTGAGTAGGTTGACCATCGGGAGTAGGCTGGGTTGAGAGTTCTTCGACTCGCTCAATGACATCGTCGTGGACCTTGTGGACACGTTCATCAACCCATGTCCCGTCCGGCCTGCGGTGGGTCTTCTCCCAAACCTCTGGGATCGTTGCGGGAACTCCTTTTTCCACGGCCTGACAATGAAAACATTAGAAGTTGAGATTTTTGTGACCGTAAAAATTTAAAGTAAAAAAAATTAATAACTTACAATGTCATAGCCACGCTGCTCAAAAGAAATCTGTCCCGAAACGTGTTTTGAAGGGTGGTCACTACCGCCAACCTTCGTCAATCGGGCAGACGAGCACTGGACAGCCTTCTCCTTAGATGTCTCCAACTCCCAGAAGGCGACAAGGCCAGCCCAAATATTGGAATTGAAGAAAGATGGCATACATACCTTCGGATCCGGATTTTTTTGCCACTTCGCCTTCCACCGTCCTATTTGGTTGTTGAGACGGTTCTTCGCTTTCTCCTCAAACGCCTCACGAACTAAAGCATTATGAACGGGGTCCCAATAGTATTTTTGCTGCAAATTGTCATAAATTAGAACATAAATTAAAAATTACAAAAATGAATAAATAAATAAAAGTTTTAAAAAATAATAAAAAAATTTACCACGAATTGTTTGAACCACCGATCCTTGATCTCCGGGGTAACAAACTTTCAACTCGTGTGGCACATCTTGAAATCCCGCTCTATGATCTTTCTAACATCCTTGCCGACCGAATTTTTCCAAAACCTAAAAATTTTATAAATATATTAATAATTATAAAAAAAAATTAAATTAAAACTATAAAAAATTAATTACTTACCATACAGCAGTGCCCCGGGATTTAGGGTCTAAATGGGGAAGATCCTCCCGTCCCGGAGTAACGAGAAGCTGCCCCAAAGTCATGTCATCCCATGAAAGAACTGCTCCAGGGTTTGGCTGAGGAGGTGGCGTCGGCTGAGGAGGTGGCGTCGGTTGGGACTCAAGAATTACGGAGCCCTGCGAGAGATGTGTACGCCGTCCTGGTCCTGACTGACAAGCAGTGGACGCTACGTACTGGGTATACTCGTTCTCCATCTAAATAAATTTGATAATTTTTCAAATTAGTAATTGCATATTTAAAAAATATTTAGTCTAATATTAATTTTAACAATTTTAATGATAACCTTTTAAAATAATGTAATCAACATTAAACATCAAAATAATTTAACAAAATTAGTAAATTTAAAATTTTAACTATTATAATATCCTCAATTCCCAAATACAATTCGTTTCCTAATTACTTATTTCTAACCATTTTCCTATAAACCGTAATTAACTAATAATTATATACGAAAGAAAAAATTAACATTAATAAAAAGAAAGGAAAGTTTAGAGATTTACCTTAAAAGGTCGGGATAGATTGGAAAGGTCGAGGGAAGCATTTTTTAGAGAGAGAAACGTTTTTTTTTTTGAGAGAGAAGAGGGTTGTGAGGAATGTGCGTCGGTTGTGGTTGTATATATAGGGAAAACTATCCCTCGCAATTCCGTTGCAAATATTAAACAAATCGTCGCAATTCCCTCGCTAATTGGGCCGAATATTTCGCCCAATGCATGATTGCAGCCCACGTCTTTTCGTTTCCCGCCCACAAAGCGTCGCAAATGCCTCGCAAATATTCAACAAAACGTCGCAAAAACCTCGCAATATGTAAATCCCAATGTCATTGACCGAACAATTAATGGGATTATGGTCGCAATAGCGTAGCAAAATTAGCTTGGGAATTGCGACGAAAACGTCGCAAATGCCTCGCAAATACTATATTGCTACGCATTTGCGACGTTTTCGTCGCAATTCCCATGCAAATGAGATTTAGGGTATACTTCGGGGTTTGGATGTTTTAGACCAAAATTACGATTCCTAAAAGGTAAATATACACTTGTTTAGGTCCTTAGTGCATGTATGAAGCAAAGTTAGACTACTAATTGAAGTTTTTTGTAAAATCGGCAAAAATGATAGATTGATCATATTCTAAGTATAAGTACATGTATTTGATACTTCGTTATATATGTTTCTCGATAATGTTTTGGTAAGTTTTATTTGAATAATTATAGAGGGATTGTTATTTATTAGACGACTCATACTTTTATATTCGAAGAAGATCCAATTTAAACGGTGTAAATAATGAATTAGTTAGAGTTTAGGGTATAGGCATTTGCAACGGTTTTGCGAGAAACCCGTTGCAAAAACGTCGCAAATTGTCAGACTTGCAACGATTTTGCAACGGGTATCTCGCAAAACCGTTGCAAATGCCTATACCCTAAACCTTAGTGTTTTTTACCTATTCCTATTACTTGGACATTGATGCAAATAATTTTATATATTACTTAGGGCCTCTATGATATGTTTTTATATTCGAAGAAGATCCAATTTAAACGGTGTAAATAATGTATTGGTTAGAGTTTAGGGTATAGGCATTTGCAACGGTTTTGCGAGAAACCCGTTGCAAAAACGTCGCAAATTGTCAGACTTGCAACGCTTTTGCAACGGGTATCTCGCAAAACCGTTGCAAATGCCTATACCCTAAACCTTAGTGTTTTTTACCTATTCCTATTACTTGGACATTGATGCAAATAATTTTATATATTACTTAGGGCCTCTATGATATGTTTTTATATTCGAAGAAGATCCAATTTAAACGGTGTAAATAATGTATTGGTTAGAGTTTAGGGTGTAGGCATTTGCAACGGTTTTGCGAGAAACCCGTTGCAAAAACGTCGCAAATGGTCAGACTTGCAACGATTTTGCAACGGGTTTCTCGCAAAACCGTTGCAAATACCTATAACCTAAACCTTAGTGTTTTTTACCTATTCCTATTACTTGGACATTGATGCAAATAATTTTATATATTACTTAGGGCCTCTATGATATTTTTTTATATTCGAAGAAGATCCAATTTAAACGGTGTAAATAATGTATTGGTTAGAGTTTAGGGTATAGGCATTTGCAACGGTTTTGCGAGAAACCCGTTGCAAAAACGTCGCAAATGGTCAGACTTGCAACGATTTTGCAACGGGTTTCTCGCAAAACTATTGCAAATACCTATAACCTAAACCTTAGTGTTTTTTACCTATTCCTATTACTTGGACATTGATGCAAATAATTTTATATATTACTTAGGGCCTCTATTATATGTTTTTATATTCGAAGAAGATCCAATTTAAACGGTGTAAATAATGTATTGGTTAGAGTTTAGGGTGTAGGCATTTGCAACGGTTTTGCGAGATACCCGTTGCAAAAGCGTCGCCAATGTTCAGACTTGCAACGATTTTGCAACGGGTATCTCGCAAAACCGTTGCAAATGCCTATACCCTAAACCTTTGTTTTGAATGCGTGGTACGTGGCAAATTCAAAGTTATATCAGATTATTTAGGGACTCGGTCAACAGTGGCATTTGTATGCAACATTGACCGAGCCCCTAAATAATCCGATCTAACCTGGAATTTTTTTATGACGGAATAATCCTAGAACGGATTTTTGTTTTACCTCCGTTAAAACGCTTCGACAGACACTTTGATTCCAAACAGCGGATTTAGCCTCATAATGTACTCTGAATGCCAGATATGGCATTATAGTAGATTATAGGGCTAATTCCACCTTTTGGAATCAATTCACTATCGACATTTGAAGAGAGATGTGAGGAATGAGTGAGGGATTGGAATTGCTTTTATAGGAAAACTATTCCTCGCAATTCCCTTGTAATTTGGTCGCAAAGTGGGCCAATGCATGTACGATCAATTAATAGAGTTGACCGTAATTATGGTCGCAAAAGTGTAGCACAATTAGCAACGGATTTGCGAAGAAATCGTCGCAAATACGTAGCAAATAAACAATTGCTACGCATTTGCGACGTGTTCGTCGCAAATCCCACGCAAATGGGTTTATATACTATTAATTATGTGTATATTCGAAGAAGAGCCAATTTATTATGTGTATATTCGAAGAAGAGCCAATTTAAACGATATAAATAATGTACTCGTTGCAAATTAAATGCTTATATATATATGTATATCTTGTTTAAAATAATTTTTTTTACACCACACTCGAAATTAAATACACACTTAATTAATATATACACATAATTAATATTAAATTTATTAATCTTCTTCAGCATGATCAGAAATAGAACGTTCTACTCCGCCATCTTCGTCATCATTGTCGTCCTCATCTTCCTCTTCGTCTTCATCAAACTCATCTTCGTTTCCTTCTGAATCCTCAAATATCACATCAAGACCACTATGAAGTGGGTCAATTCTTGTCAAATCGGTGGTTACCTCTGTAGGGATCGAAACTTCTTCGGTTCTTGCAGGTTGCACTGGGGGTTGATCATCATCAGCTTCAGCTGCTAACCCCCCGACAATTCGACCCCTTGGGTTAACTTTAATCACGGATAACCAATCTTGATCCCGTCGTCCACGAGTACGAGGGTAAGGAATGAAGACTACTTGCTCTGCTTGGGATGCTAAAACAAATGGCTCAAACTTGTCAGTGTAGCTCCTATTTCCTTTTACATCAACAACTCCAAATTTGCTGGTTCTAACCCCGAGACCATTGGATGGATCAAACCAATCACAACAAAATAGAACACTTTTCAAGTTCAACACACCAGCATACTCAATCTCAATGATTTCTTTCAAAATACCATAGAAGTTTGTATCGCCCGGGACATGAATACCATAATTTGCAGTGGCTTTATCTTGTCCATGTTGAAATGTGTGAAAAATAAAGCCGCGAGTACAATACATCTTACTCGTTTTTATGCTTGCAATGGGCCCCAAAACAAACTCATGTACCCATAAAGGCCAACTTTGTCGAGATTTCTTCGCCACCTATATATTGTCAAATTGAAATAATTAGTATATATATATATATATATATATATATATATATATATATATATATGTAATACTAATATAACTCATGCATGGTTCTCACCTTCTCCTGCATCCAGCCAGCAAAATCACGTTCTAAGTAAAATTGAACTTCTTCATCATTTAGTTCAGGAAATGCTTCTCGTATTTGGTCTTCTAACATTCTGTACAGCCGTTAATTAGTTGTATATATATTCATAATTAATATATATAAATTTATACATATATATACGTATATACCTCTCATATGGCTGGAAGTAGTTACAATTTAGCATTATATACGTATGGGCAGCTTGCATATGCTTGAAATCACACCACGTTGTTTCCTTCACTGTTCCACCCATCCGACCTACATCACAGAAAACATCTGGTACACCCTTCAAGTGATATGTTCGGCCAACCCCACCATCATCGTATCGCACACAACGGGTTTTCTTAGTTTTCACGGTTTTGCTAAAGTAGTAAGTAGAGAAGTTTGATGTCTCCTCTGTCAAACTTCCAGCAATGATTGATCTCTCTACTCTTGCGAGATTTTTCGCCTTCATCTTCAAATGTTTGAAGAACCTTTTGAAGGGGTACATCCATCGAAATTGGACAGGACCACCCAAATCTAACTCATGTGGTAAGTGTACAACCAAATGTTCCATCACATCAAAAAATGAAGGTGGAAATATCTTCTCTAAGTTGCAAATCGTTAGTGGAATGTCTGAATTCAACTTCGAGATTTCGTCCTTCATTAAGGTTCTGGCACATATGTCTCTGAAAATTGCTCCAATACCTAAAACGCCAATCCGGTCCGAAGTAAGTTAATTAATACAGTTACAAAATACATGTATGTATATATTAATAACCATAGATAAACGTAACACCTGCAATTGCCTCGTGTACATCCTTCGGTAAAAGCTCTTGAAAGGCAAAAGGGAGTAGTCGCTGCATGAACACATGACAATCGTGGCTCTTCATCCCAGAAAATTTCCCCCCTTGCTCAACACACCTTGAAAAAGTTGACACGTAGCCATCAGGGAACTTCACCCACTCCTTAACCCAGTTAATCAAAGCATTCTTCACAGCAGGTGATAGTCGGAAATTGGGAATAGGTGCCCTACCATCTCCTGTTAGATGCAACTCAGGCCTTATGCATAAAGCCGCGAGGTCCAGACGAGATTTCCGATTGTCTTTTGTTTTCCCTGCAACATTCAACAATGTGTGTATAATATTCTCAAAGAAATTTTTCTCCACATGCATGACATCCAAGTTGTGCCTCAGCAGATGGTCCTTCCAGTAAGGCAATTCCCAAAATATACTTTTCTTATGCCAGTTATGGTATACCCCATACCCAACAGGCATATTTGCTGGATTACTTTGCCAATTACCTCCAACTTTTACAGTTTCTTCCGCACCATATCCATCCATTTGTTCTTCTAACTCCTCACCTGAGAGGTAAACCAAGGGGGAGGTTTTAACAACTCGATTTCGAAATAACGTCCTACTCTTTCTATAAGGATGATCCCTTGGAAGAAAACGACAATGGCAGTCAAACCAGCAAGCTTTCCCTCCTACTGACAATTGAAATGATTCAGTCTTATCTAAACAATAAGGACATGATAACTTTCCGTGCGTTGTCCATCCAGATAGCATACCATACGCCGGAAAGTCGCTTATCGTCCACATGAGGACAGCCTTCATGTTGAAGTTCCTACGGCTCGACGAATCAAATGTGCGTACACCAACATGCCACAACTGCTTTAGTTCCTGGATAAGAGGTTGTAGGAAGACATCAAGTGATCTTTTTGGATGCTTTGGCCCTGGAACCAAAATGCTGAGAAATAAGAATTCTCGATGCATACACATTCACGGTGGGAGATTATATGGCGTCACTATGACTGGCCACAACGAATATTGCCTACCCGACATCCCAAAAGGACTAAACCCATCAGTGCAAAGACCCAAATACACATTTCTATGTTCTACAGCAAAGTCTGGATGTACCGTGTGAAAGTGTTTCCACGCCTTTGCATCTGATGGATGGGCGACCACCCCTTCCTCACAATCGTGTTCTGCGTGCCACCTCATTGACCCTGCTGTCTGCTCTGATTGATATAATCGCTGCAACCTATCTGTTATTGGAAGGTACCACATACGCTTGAATGGGACTTTGGTGCGACCACTAGTCTTCTTATATCTTGGATGAGAGCAAAAACGACATTCCTGCAGCTGAGCATCATCTTTCCAAAAAATCATACAATTATCAATGCAAACATCAATCATCTCAGACGGTAATCCAAGACTTGCTACCAATCTTTGTATCTCATAGTAACTCTCTGCAGAGTTATTACCCTCTGGCAAATACTCTTTAAACAATTCACCCCATTTATCCATGCAATTTTCACTAAGGTTATCTTCGCTTTTAATTGTCATCATCCTAGAAGCTAACGACAATTTTGAAAGCCCATCTCTACATCCTTCGTAGATAGGTTCGTTAGCAGCATCTAACATATCATAAAATTTTTTAGCACTCGGGTTTGGTTCTTCAAAAGTATTATCACTAAACGAAGCAGTAGTGTCTTGAAATGCATCATTGACCATATCATTAAACCTAATATTCCCATCTGTATTTCCATATGCAGATTCATTAAAATTATCATGACCATACTGATAATTACTATCCTCATAATTACTACCACCTTCTACATTCCCACGATTATAACTCGTACTTGAACTACCCGGAACATTAACAACAAAATCCTCCCCATGCGAAAACCAAACATAGTAGTTAGGTAAAAACCCCCTCGTATATAAATGTTTATAAACAGTTTGCGTATCACGTGGAGCAAAGTTTTTGCATTTCACACAAGGACAGAAAATTTTCACGTTACCGTCCTTGGTATATCCTGCGACAGCCCCTGGGTTGTTTATCGCCTGGGTCAAAAACTGGTCAAGCCCTTCTCTAAATTCTCTAGACACTTCGCCAGTTTCTGGATCTTTGCGGTTGTACATCCATGCTCGAACCACGTAGACCTCATGATGCGAAGACATCTTCGATAAATTATCAAATTAATTATACTCTTTAAGAAATATTTGGAAAGAAAATTTTTGTCCGGATTGTTTTTAGATTATGATTTGAATGTTTTTGTTGTGAATTCGTTCATCACACATTCGAGGTTTTTATAGAAAATTGGTTTTTTTTGCTACAAATTTGCGACTCTTTTGCTTCTCTTTTGCGACACGTTTGCGACCAGAAATATTGCACCCATAGACCAGTAAGCATCATAAACACGTGTTGTAATAAATTCGTTAAAAAATATCTTACCACGCATAATCTCACCATATTTGCGACGTTTTTGCATCGTAAAGAGTCGCAATTTCGTCGCAAAATGTGCGACGGTTTTGCGTCGTACGTACAATTCGACGCAAAATTGTCGCAAATGTGTATTTATAGTTTGGTAAGTTAAGATTTAATTTGGACTTTTTTGTTATTAGTATTAATGTGTTAGGGTTACAAGTAAATTTTTCGAAACTTTATATTAATATATAAAATTTATATTTTAACATTAATTAACATCGATGTTTATAAACGTACGTACAATCCATATATATATAGTACGTGCATGTACTACAAAAACGTAATCATATGATTCCTTAAAAACGTAATACAAATAAACTGCAAACATAAACAATTTAATTTATTTATTTTAATTTCTTTTATTGATGAGGTAATGTTTTTACTCATCATCAATTTCTTCACCATCATCCGTCGTCGACCCGTCGTCATTTGCCTGGGATAGCCAATTGTTTGGATTTCGATGAACACGACTGCTACTACCTTCTTCTATGAACGCTGTAGCCATGTTTTCTTTCGATATTACCTGTCAAATAAAAACTTCATTTATTTGTAAGGAAACAAAATTAATACAATATTGCATGTAATTAACTTACATTGCTTATGTTCTGAAGAATAATGTTAAGATATGGTGTCGCCCTATCAAACTTAACAACTACAACCTCCTTTAGAACCAATACCGAACCCTCCTTTATGTGCGGCCCATATTTGTTATCAGATATGGCGGACCTATGAATGCTCGCTTGTACAGTCCCGGTAGGATCCTTCAAGGAAAACAAATAACACATATTTATCGATTACTAAATATATATTCTAACATGGTAAAAACATCTTTTCTTATTACTTAATTATATATATACATTTTACCTTTAGTATGACCATTGCGTCCCCCAATCCATTAGGTTCCATTTTATGAATCACTGCTACCACATATGGTACGTGACGCATTAATTGTGCTGCTTTTAATTTATGCAACTCTTTTACCAGTGTCCACCCACGTGTGTGTCCACCTGTATATAGTTAACGTAGAATAAGTAAAATATAATTAAATGACAATTAAACAATATACAAATTTTCACATATATATAATTATTTCTTTTTCTTACTAATATATATATATATATATATATATAGTAATTAATAATAATAGCATTTCATTATACCTGTTAATTTGTTGACATTTGCAATTGTCGTCTTCCACAGGACATCGGTGAACGATGGATCTTCTGCCTCAACAACACAGTTAACCATCTGTACATGTCTCTCATAAGAATTACATTCTTCCAACATCGATTCTTCAAGTTTTTTCCTTGCCCGTTCTTCTGCTTGTCTCACACCAGCCGGACCCGGAATCAATGATCGATTGTTATCCATATATATTTGTTGAATTATAGAATGTGAGATAATATAATGTGAATTATAGAATGATATGATATATAATATATGAGGATAAATCCGGATTTTATAGAATTTTCATTTCAATTTGCGACAAATTTGCAACCATTTTCAAATACTTTTGCGACTGATTTGCGGCTAAAAATTTCACTTATAAACAAGTAAGAATCGATTAAAACGTATTTAACCAACTTCCGTCGCAAATGCCTCGCAACGTTTCAATCGTTGCAATTTCGACGCACATTTTGCAACGATTTTGCGTGTAAACGTACAACGCCACGCAAAACCGTTGCAAATAATAATTCGACGCAAAACCGTCGCAAAATTTGCGGCGACTTTGCGTCCAAATGTACAAGTCGACGCAAATTCGTCGCCAATTTGCGACGCTTTTGCATCGTCAAGTTCCTACGCAAATTTGAGACGATTTTGCGTCGACGTTTACATTTTGGACGCAAAATCGTCGCAAATCGGAGGCAAATTTGCGACGATTTAATTCCGTTGCAAATTTCCGTTGCAAATGCTCCTGTTTTCTTGTAGTGTAAGGGTTTTATTCGTCCGAGTGTTTTGCCGTGGGGAGCGCCGGTCTTGTTTGTGAAGAAGAAGGATGGTAGTTTCCGGTTGTGCATTGATTACCGGGGACTGAACCGAGTCACTTTGAAGAACAGGTACCCTCTCCCGAGGATTGACGAGTTGTTGGATCAGCTGAGGGGTGCGACCTGGTTCTCCAAGATTGACTTGGCTTCTGGATATCATCAGATTCTGATTGACGAGGCAGATGTTCGTAAGACGACATTCAGGACGCGTTATGGGCATTTCGAGTTTGTGGTCATGCCTTTTGGGTTGACAAATGCGCCTGCGGCATTCATGCGATTGATGAACGACGTGTTCAGGGAGTATCTGGACGTGTTCGTTATCATTTTTATCGATTATATTTTGGTATATTCGAGGAGTTCCGAGGAGCATGAGACGCATTTGTGGTTGGTTCTTGGGAGGCTTCGGGAACAGAAGTTGTATGCTAAGTTGAGCAAGTGCAGTTTTTGGCAGCGAGAGATGGGTTTTCTTGGCCACATTGTTTCTGCAGAGGGAGTTTCTGTGGATCTGGCTAAGATTGAGGCGATCCGTGATTGGCCTAGACCGAGTAGTGCTACCGAGATCAGGAGTTTCTTGGGTCTGGTAGGTTATTATCGGAGGTTTGTCAAGGGATTTGCGAGTATGGCGCAGCCGATGACGAAGCTGACCGGTAAGGATGTTCCGTTTGTCTGGTCGCCGGAGTGCGAGGAGAGTTTTGCGAGACTCAAGGAGATGTTGACTAGTACGCCGGTGTTAGCACTACTCGAGCCGGGGAAGTCGTACACCGTGTATACTGATGCTTTAGGAGTTGGCCTGGGTTGCGTTTTGATGCAGGAGGGTCGAGTTATCGCATATGCTTCGAGGCAGCTGCAGGGTAGTGAGCGTAATTGGCCTACGCATGATCTAGAGTTGGGAGCAGTTGTGTTCGCTCTGAAGATTTGGAGGTCTTATCTCTATGGAGGGATTACAAGAATCTGCAGCACATCTTCACTCAGCCGTTGCTGAATATGAGACAGAGACGCTGGGTTGAGTTGCTGGCAGATTACGATCTAGAGATTATTTATCATCCGGGCAAGGCTAATCAAGTAGCCGATGCCTTGAGTCGATGGAGGTCCGATTCAGCCCGTGAGCGGGATATTGAGGATTTAGTAGGCGAGATTAGCACGTTGCGTCTGGGTATTATTTCGGAGGAGCCATTGGGCTTAGAGGCGGTTAATCAGGCAGACCTTCTGAGTAGGATTCTTGCGGCTCAGGCGAGCGATTCGGGTTTGGTAGCTGCGTCGACCGCAGCGGGTTCTGACTATCAGGTTTCATCGAGTGGGGCAATTCTTTTTCGCGGTCGGGTTTGTGTATCCAAGGTTGAGGAGCTGAGGCAGGAGATTCTGAGTGAGGCTCATTCGAGCAAGTTCTTGATTCATCCGGGTGCGATTAAGGTGTATCGTGATCTCAAGCGGTATTATCACTGGGTCGGGATGAAGAGAGACGTGGCAGCTTATGTTGCTAAGTGAAACACGTGTTCACTGGTCAAGGCCGAGCACAAGGTTTCGAGTGGTCTCCTGCAGAGTTTGCCCATTCCTGAGTGGAAGTGGGATATGATTACGATGGATTTCGTAGTGGGATTACCTGTTTCGCGGACGTATGATGCTATCTGGGTGATTGTGGATCGGTTGACTAAGTCAGCACACTTCTTGGCCATTAAGAAGACCGATGGAGCGGCTAAGTTGGCTAAGAAGTTTGTGCAAGAGATTGTGAGGCTGCATGGAGTGCCAGCCAGTATTGTGTCTGATCGGGATCCCAGGTTTGCATCCGAGTTTTGGGGAGCGTTTCAGGCAGAGATGGGCACTAAGGTGCATATGAGTACGGCTTATCATCCGCAGACCGATGGGCAGTCCGAGAGGACTATTCAGACTATGGAGGATTTGCTGAGGATGTGTGTTCTGGATTAGGGCGGTCATTGGTATCATCACTTGAGCTTAGTAGAGTTTGCGTATAATAACAGCTTTCAGGCAAGTATCGGGATGGCTCCTTTTGAGGCATTGTATGGGAGGCCATGTAGGACGCCTTTATGCTGGACCCAAGTGGGGGAACGCAGTGTTCTGGGAGCTACCTATGTTCAGGAAACAACAGAGAGGATCCGAGTCGTGAAATTGAACATGAAGGAAGCTCAGGATCGCCAGAGGAGTTATGCGGATAAGTGGAGACGGGAGCTTGAGTTCTCAGTGGGAGATCGTGTGTATCTCAAGATGGCTATGTTGAGGGGTCCTAACATATCCATAGCAGAGAACAAGCTTAATCCGAGATTTATGGGTCCATTCCCGGTGGTGGAGCGTGTTGGACCAGTGGCTTATCGGCTTGAGTTACCTCCGATCATGAAGACATTTCATAAGGTGTTCCATGTGTCGATGTTGAGGAAGTGCCTGCATGAGTCAGAGGAGTTGGTGCCTGAGATCCATGCGGATCTGCAGCCTGATTTGACGGTCCCGGCGGTTCCTGTGAGTAGGGTCAAGGAGTTGCATCGGAAGAAGATTCCGTTGTTGCGTATTTTATGGGATTGTGGTGGTTGCCAAGAGGAGACTTGGGAGCCAGAGACAAAGATGAAACTGAAGTTCAGGGAGTGGTTCGACAAGCAGGTCGCCATTTGAGCTTAGTTTTCTTTGTGGTTCCAGTTTCGTGTAGGCCTTTGGGGCTAGTGTTATTATTTGATTCATGTATTTTCGTTTCGTTGTAACGATATACATTTTGGAGATTTATGAGATGAGATGGATTCCTTATTTTCCTAGTATATCGGTTTGTGTTCCGGATATGCGATTGTGTAGACCAGTGAGGGTCGTGTTTTGCGGATATCCTGGGTGGGGAGTATCGAGTTTAGACCACGTGATGTGAGCTAGTCGCGGATCTTTTTAGGGGTTTTATAGTTTATTACGTATTACTCATGATCTGGAGATGGTGGTTTTCCAAAGTATGTAACGGGGACGGTGGTTTCCTGTATACATGCTGAGAGACGGTGGTTCTCTCCAGGAGACGGTGGTTTTCCTGTGTACTTATACTGGGATGGTGGTTTCCTTTACATATATTGGGACGGTGGCTTCCTCTATAGTGCGGAGAGACGGTGGTTCTCTCGAGGGGACGGTGTTTTCCCTAGAGTATTGGTGAGTATGGATGAGTTAACGTAATAAATATCTGAGAAAACGTGCGTAAAAACATAGGATTAGTCCTTGAGTCTTTGAGATTATGTGAGAATCTCTTATGGTATTGGCCGGTGCGGGCCAGAGTGTGGTCCTGTGTGGACGTATTTTCGCGGGATTCGAGGACGAATCCTTGTTAGTGGGGGAGAATTGTAACGCCCGTGAACCAAAAATGTGATTTCTGGTAAGTGTCGATCGACACAGTGGGTATCTGTCGATCGACACAGGCTGTTGCTTCTTCGAAGTTTTGGCAGAGAAGTCTCTGTCGATCGACACAGGTTTAGTGTGTCGATCGACAGGCGTTAAAAATCAGACTTGGGCTTTGATTTCAGTTCGTTTTGGTTAATGGGCCGGTTTGGGAACTTAGGGTTCCGTATATAAGGTTGGAAAAACGCGTTTTCCTTCACTATTGGCCGAAAAATCAGATCTAAAGGGGGATTTTGAGAGAGACAGAGAGTTGTGAGGATTGGAGAAGTTTGAAAGAAATTCTTGTGGATTTGTCCTTGATTCTCCACCCTATAGTGTGTGATTCCGTGGAAGAGGCTTTGGGAGGCTGATTTGGTGCGAAAATCAGTGTTAGAAGATCCGTGTTCTCCGTGTTCTTCGTGTTCTTCGCGTTCTTCGTTCTTCCTCTTCAGATCTAAGGTGAGTGCGTGACCATAGGTCCTTAGATTGAGGAATGGATGATATGCGGTTGCTTGTTGTGTGTTTTTCGTGGATTTGCGATTGTATGAACAAGTTTTGGGTTTGAGAAGTGTGGAGATTCGACCATGAGAGGATAGGTTGGATTCCAGCAGCAGTTCACCTGTCGATCGATAGGATTGTTTCCGTGTCGATCGACACGGGTTTTAAAGTGTCCGTCGATCAACAGGATTGCTTCCCGTCGATCGACATGGTTGTTGTTGTTCCTGTTTTGTGCTGTTTGCTTGTTCTGTGCATTGTTTGATAATCCTGGTATTTCATGTGTTCCTTTATCTGAGTAATTGGCCGGTAGATGGGAGGACCGTCTCACTAAGTATTTCTTAAATACTTACGCAACTCGTTTTTCCTAATTGTGTTGCAGGTAAAGGGAAATTGTGATCGCGGAATCATGGCCAGAAGAGGGGATGATAGGATCTTTTGTGTTGACGTTTATCTGTTGTGGTGACGTCTAGTCTAGTGAACCCGGTGTTAGGTTGCTAGATTTGTATGAGCATTTCTGGATTTAATGTTGATTATAATCGTTGGATGATTGTTATGAGATTTTATTATGGATTTAATCGTTGAGTTTATTCCGCAGTAGAATTAATTTAGCAAAAAAAAAAAAAAACCGGGTATTACAAAAGAAAACATGATGACAAACTTTATTAAAAGAGTAGGGATAAGAAGATTCTTCTCTATAACGAGGTACAAAGCGAGATCATCCACCAAAGCTCCTAAAATTTAGATCTATCTTCAAGCTCCTCCAATGGAGGCGTGACTTTTGTTCTCTATAGGTAAAAGTGTTTATAATTTCGGCACACCCTAAAACAAGTATTTATAGTGCTAGAGTCTACTAGGATTCTTCAGGGGCAAAACCGTCTTTCTGCTGCACTCTAGGTATCAAGGTCGGCCACATGAGTATGGGCTCGTGTATGGGCTTGAAAACACTCCATATTGGGCTGAGAATGGTCACCAACTTCGGCCTTAAGGTCCATCAAAGTCTGACTTCATTCTGCACCTTCTTCATCTTCGAGGCAGTAGGACATGTCTTCACTAAATCCGATGTACTTTCCGGCTCAAAGCTCCAATCGTGATAAATAAAACATCATTAGAAAGCTGACTCAAAGACCTTGAAATGTAGCCGTCATTCACTGATTTCCAAGTAGATTTGGTTGTCCGTCCGTAGCAGAACTTCAGGTGCTTTGATTCTTTCCATCTTGGTAGAATGTGATATCTTGTGAAATTCATGGCTTGGACTAATTATTTGGCTTGATAAACTTGCTGTAGCTAGGAATATACCGCTTTAGACTCTTTTTGCTGTTTTTAGATAATTTCACCTGTTAACAACCTAAAACTAGAAATACGAGGAAAAACTACCTCTTTGGTGTAAAACCTTATTGAAATGCTTTGAAAATACTTTAAAATAGATAGTAAAATAGGTAAAATATAGAGTATATCATCTTTCCTACATTTCACAAGCAATTTTTCTACTTCCATTTTAACCTAGTATTTAATACCTCTACGTTCTCAAACAATAGGCGAAACATTTTACACAATACCTTTGTCCCGTATGGTTGGCCCCAGGTAAGCATGGCTACCCCAATACGTTACCCATGACACATCTATGTCCATACGGAAGGCGTCTCTGCAGAAATACACACATAATATTATCCGTTAATTGTGGAAGCCTCAGATGCCAAATCGTATTCATATTCGATATATGTTCTTCCTCTAACCCCGGATCGTATAAGTCTTAGCTTGAGTTTGCTTGAACTTCTTGAGTGTTTCTCAAACTAATCTTACCAATAGACTAATTGTCGGGTTGACTAAGGATCTATCGAGCAACATATTCATTTGCTCATCCCAATCATGTGTGGGTAATTTACCCTAATAGTAAAGGAACCCGACAAACAAGCAAACCAGTGGGTTAAGACATTTCTTACGATCAAAGTCCTTATTTTAGTCATACATATTCATATAATGAGTTCCCAGAGGTAACCACAAACTTACATAAGTTAATATCTCATTCCACCTTGCGGTAGCATAGTTTCTGCGTAACAGAATTGATATACCCGGTATTTTACCACTTTTACTATCCGTTTTTATCTATTTTATAATCTATTTAATAAGTTTTTCTATCAAAAGAGGTAGTTTTCTCGTATAGTTGGTTTTGAAGAGTCATATAGGTCAAATCACCAAAGAGGGAGTAAAAAGGAGCAAAATGAGTATTATTCATCCCACAACAACTTACCAAGGTCAAAGGATCCTATCTAAGTCCCCCCAAGTTGAAGATTTCACAATTTCCCGAGTTGGACAAAAAGTAACCAGCTGAGGCCTAGCTACGGCCGGACAACCAAATCGACTTGGACGACAATGAAATTTCACATAGGAATATCCTTTTGAGTCAGCTTTCCAACGGAGTTAGAATTATATCAAATGGAATTGTAGTTTGGAAGTTATTCAAGTTTTACTAAAGCTATGTAATTCTGCCTAGAAGAAGAATCAAGTCCAAGATGGGCCTAAGCACCGAACCAACCCATGGGCTGGCTCATTTACTTGAAGCCACGTACAAAGAGATGATTTTTAGCCAGACCCCGGACCAATTCACGTGACCAGTGTGACCGATCGGTGCCGTGGCCACTTCTGCGCACTTATCGACAAAAAGACGTTTTTGCCCGAACTGAAACCCTAGGAGTTCCACCGACCCAAGACCTCTTCCTACACCTATATATACTTGCTTTTAGACTATTGAGAGAAATACAGCAGCCCTAGGCAGCACAAATCAATAATAAACATGTATTTTCGTTATTCTCTTTAGATCTTCATCTTTATCTTTTGTAAAAGAGCGATGAAGGCCATGGTGTTCTTCTCAAGCTTTGTGCTTAGAGATCCACCTATGCCGAGCACTTATCTTGAACGAATCTACTGTTTTATAAACTTCTCTAGTTGCTCCATGTTTCATAACATGTAGAGTAGTTGTATGTTTGATATAAAGTTATTTTAAAGTTCTTTTGCTTGCATCTTCTACATATTTATTGAGTTTGTTTCTAGCATGATTTTCTATCTTTATTTGTGCTCAAGGCGTGATCTAGACTAGCTACCTAGTGACCGATTATAGATTGGTGCCGATTCCAAAAGCTTTTGCACCGATCAGATCTAGTATTTGATAGGTTAGGCATCTTAACAATTCGAAAGGTTAGTTAAAGAGTTTAATGAACAATCGAATCTCATTCTTACAGCGTGATTCCACCTTGCAATAACCTTCGAAAGTTGAGTCTATTAGGGTAGGGGTTATAGGTTTCGGAGCCTCGAAAGGGGAATGATTCTACCATAGTGATTTGAGTTCTAGAACACTAGTTGCATCTCTTCAAAACCATGTAGTCTATGTTGCATTAGTTCCTTTCAATTCCTTTTTATATTGCGTGTTTTGATTTATCTATCCCTTTATTTTATTGCATATCTATTTTATCATAAACCACAAAACCCCAAAATATGTTTTCCCTTAGCTTATTTTGCATCATATAGATTTAGAGCGTAACAACATAGTCTCATGTGGATCGACCCTTAAGTACTACAATTGTCATCTGTGCACTTGCAGATTAGGGTTTATAAATTTAAAACTCTTTTGCATCATCCCCTTATTATAATAAATTCGGGGAGCATCAAGTTTTTTGGCGCCGTTACCGGGGACTAGTTCGCTTACCTATAGATTTTTGATTAAGAATAAGTCTAAGTTTCTATTTTTCTTGTTTTTCCTTTTTTCGTTTTTACCTCCTATTTTAGTACATATTTTTTCAATAATGACCTCGGGGTTAGGTATATCAAGCTTTCTTGGAAGAATGACAACAACCATCTTGAGAGACTCAAGGACGTGACCATCACCATCATGTGCAACCGAATCCACCTCCACAGCCCCACAGCCATTCCAATTCAACATCACAAGGAGACCTAATCGAAGCCTCGATACATAGATTCATTAAAGATACTCAAAATATCGTCCAAGGAATCGAAACAAAGATCGAGACCATCAATTCATCCCTTGGAGAGAAGCTTACTGCCCTTACCCCTAAGTTTCAAGACTTAGAGACATGCTTGATCCACCT
Source organism: Draba incana (assembly GCA_963576765.1). Classification (NCBI taxonomy): domain Eukaryota; kingdom Viridiplantae; phylum Streptophyta; class Magnoliopsida; order Brassicales; family Brassicaceae; genus Draba; species Draba incana. The sequence goes on along the minus strand of OY755210.1, from coordinate 26,917,408 downwards.
CGAAGAAGTTCAAAAATGTCACTCCTTAGATCTTCAAGGCGACGCTAAAAAAATCCATAGTTTTGAGCATAGTTTTAATGGTCTTTTGGATAAATTTGAAGGAGAGATCAAGAGCACTAATGACCACATTGAGGAGATCACTACTGGCCTAGGCATCATAGCAATCAAAGCTCACAAGGCCACTAAAGCTTTGGATGAAGCCAAAGATGATCACCGAGACTTGTATTCTACAAGCCTTGTTTTAGCGGAATGACACAAGCAACACACTCAAGCTATCAAAGACATTCAAGCCTCTCTAGATGGAAAGTTCAACCACCTTATGGGGAAGTCCGCTGCCCTAAAGAAGAAGGTGATTGAGATGTCCAAGACACTTGAGAAGTTAGATGAACGTTTGAGACGTATAGATGAAACACACCAATCGGAAACGAATGAAGAAGAGCCACCATCTTTGGTCCACTGCTGCGCTTTAACACCACTTGAAGAAGACTTCTCCATTTCTGATCAAGAGGAGAAAAACACTCCAAGACCTTTCCTAATGGCCAAACCATACAATCGAAGATTTACGGCGAGAATTTCAATCAAACCGCCAAAGAAGGAAGCCCGTTTAGGCAAAAGATCTATCAATAGAACACGTTGGATAAGTGATGAGATGCTGAAGGTATTCAATTCTCTAGTTAGAGAACTCCCTCCCACCCTCACCTTTGAAGAAGCTTGGAGAACAAAGCCATCATTATGACAATGCTTTAGACAAAGCATGGAAGAAGACTTTATGATTGAGGAGCTATTAAACCAAGTTAGGAATCCTTATAGGTACCTAAGGATATTCCCTAAGACTCTTGAATCAGGTTCTTTCAATATCCCTTGCTCAATCGTGATTATATCTTTGAGACCGCTCTTATCGATTCGGGAGCCGGAGTAAACGTCTTGTCGGAATCTCTTGTGAGAAAGATGAGGATAGCCAACTTTTGTCCATCAACCATGAGAATTTCACTTCCTAATGGTGCATCAACACTCTCATTGGGTGAAATATTCAATTGCCCCGTGAGAATTGGTGATTGCATTGTTCCGACAGACTTTGAAGTGGCTAATATGCAAGATTGCTCAACACCTTTCATCCTTGGAAGACAATTCTTGGCTACTGCTGGAGCTATCATGGATTACACCTTACAAAGTTTGTCCTTTCCTAAGATAGATAGAAACATCTTCTATTACGTAGCACCACCGGGATTTCGATCCAAAGTTACAAGATACATTCCTTCGGAGAAGAAAGAAGTTGAAATCAAGCACCCTTTCCATTTACATGATGAAGACCACGACCATGGAAGCATTTGTTCACACTCTTAGGGAAACCTCAAGCCTTTAGAAGAAAATTCCAAAGTCTAAAAACCCCAAAGAGTCGAGCTAATTGACTTTAAACAAACGCTTTATAGGAGGCAACCCATATATCAAGTCCTTCTTTTCTTTTGATTTTTATTCTAAGTTTTTCATTTTATTTTTCATTTTATAAACTTTGTTATTCGTTAATCTATTTATTTATGTATTTTTTAGATTTTATAAAATTTATTTTGGAGAAGAAAACCGAAGTTTTAAACTTCTAAAAAAATAAAAGAAAAAAAGAAGTGTTTCAGATCCCAAACACCGGACCAGGACACCGGTCACGGGCATCCGTCTGGTGTCCGAGCATTTGCCAATCCGGACGAGTCACAGCTCGACCGCGGATCGATCGTCCCACGGTCCCATGCCCCGGACGGAGACCCCGAACACGGGAATCCGACCGGTGCCAGGCCGTTCGTCCTGGATGCCGCGTCCCCGACCCGCGGATCAATCTGTCCCGCGCCTCATGCTTCCCGACCAGCATAACCATCCACCTCGAAGCAGTCCTCGACCCGCAGCACACACATACTTGTCTTGCGCCCCAGCGCAGTGCTCGTCCCGCGGATCCATCACCCCGGACATTCCCACCGAGCCACGAACATGTCCGGTGCGAGGCGTCACCATCCCGCACCACCCTTCCCGCATACCACCCCTTCCGAGTCCCACCCCACCACCGTCTCCACGGACCCGTGTCTGCACCAACCATCCCGTACCACCACCAAGCTGGACCACACCGCACGAGCCACGGTTCGAACCGGACCGAACCGGCGAGGTAAGTTTCCTTTTATTTTTCTTTTTAAATTCTTTAAAAATGGTTTTAATTTAAATTAACTACTTTTGAACCAAAAATATTTTTAAATTGTGATTTTTCCTAAATAAAATTTACTTTATTTAATTATTATTATTTTTTTTTGAATTTTCACATTGCACTTTTAAAAATTGGTTTAAATAAGTTTGATGTTTAAATAATTTTCACATCTTACACTTATCTTTTCACTACTTGTCTTCTACTTTAGAATGAGCTTGGATAATTTTGTTTGTTGCTTCGGTATTCTGGAACCTAGGTCCAAGTTTATTTAACAAGTAACTTCGTGTTTTTGCAAGGATATTTGGTTCTTTCACAGGTTTGACTTTAGAAATTCCAATTTCTTAAAAAATGATCCACCTTATCCATAAAAGATGTGCACAAAGAAAAAAAGAAAACAGGAAGCCTTTTCAACCAACTTATGAATCCTCTACTTCAACGTTTAAAGCAAGAGTTTTTCAACTTCTTCCAACAGTTGTTCAACTACCAATATTCAAGAATTTCCAATATGATTTGGGGAAGATTTTCACGATGCAAACTACGGTTTGTGGTGATCTATTATGTTCATTGTTAGAGGATACTAACTCAGTTATGGTGGAATGCATTCGGGAGGAAAATTGAGAAGAACTATTTCTTGTGCCAAGAGAAATTTTTTGGGAGTTTCTTCACCCTTCTTTGAACACCATCCATACCGATTCAACTTTGGAAGAATTTGAGTTTCTTTATCCGGTAACTTCGTTCTATTCTCCATATCTATCTATTTATTTATTTTTATTTTTTTTCCAACACTTCACCCTTAATTTGATTTGAATTACACCGGGACGGTGTAAGTTAAGTCTGGGGGATTGTTGCTACTAACGCGTTTATTCGTGTTGGATATTTATGTTTTCAAAAAAGTTTTTCAAAAATTGTTTTCAAAAACCGTTTTATTGAGTCAAAAATAGTTGGGAATGATGACACCTTTCTTTGATCAACAACGTTTTAATTTCAGAACCAAGTGACCATTATTGCAGGGTTTGTTCCGAACAATTGATTCAGACACCTAGTGACCGAATGGAGTCCAAGGAGATTGCTACTTGCACTATTTTGATGGATATGATTTCGATTCTCTATTTGGTTTACTAACATGATTTTTGACTATCTCTTGTTAAGGATATTAGATCAAGGAACGAATCACATTCATGACATCTTATCCTCTTTTTACCCCTCTCTGTTGTCATGAATGGCCAGCTCACTTTTAGTTGGTACCCTTACCTAAGCCCTTAAACCTTTCTTTCAGACCTCGTGAACTTCTTTTGCTACGTCCTCTATGCAGATATGTGTAAAAACGTCGGAGAGAGTAGGGTCAACGCAATTTTCCAATCGCTTAAAGATGCGACGGTCAACATAGAAGGAAGGAGTACAAACAACAAAATTTCAGAAAACTAAAGAAGCCTGGCCGATCCTTGGATGCTTAATCATGATAACAATTTCGTGCCTTACTTGACTCATATCATTATGAGACCATTTTTCCCCTCTAAAATAATAATAATAATAATATAAGGGAAAGGAAAATGGTTTTCGAAGAGTCAAAGGCCAAAGAATACCCAAGAAATGCAACGGTAAAAAAGGAGAGATGAATTCAAGAATTTTACAAGTGATTCCCGGAGAAAAGACTATGTCTGGCGGAGAAAGGCGAACAACAAAGTGGTTAGAAAATTGTGGACTTCAATGGATCCATTCTCTCTTGCGATTCTGCGTAATGTCTCGCACCCGGAGTATTTGGTAACCCTAAACATTTTTAACCTCACCACTAAATCAGCCTTCCCTAAACTCCTAGCCAAATTCCTTGTAAATATCCTTGATCGGAGATCTATGAGAATCTAAGAGGGTAAAAGAATCGATTGACTTGAAGTTGAGATTTTGCAGGGATAACAATTTAGGACATACTTTCGAATTCGCGATGGGAGACGATGAAAAGCGTCCATGAACTCACTTTGTCTTTATGTGGATTACATGTTTAGAGAAAGAAATAAGATCAAAGAATATGTGAGTTCCCGTGTTTTCAAATCTTCTTTCCTGATTAACCTTTTGTTTGCTTGAGGACAAGCAAAGGGTAAGTTTGGGGGAGTTGATATACCTGGTATTTTACCACTCTTACTATCCATTTTTATCTATTTTATAATCTATTTAATAAGTTATTCTATCAAAAGAGGTAGTTTTCTCGTATATTTGGTTTTGAAGAGTCATATAGGTCAACTCACCAAAAAGGGAGTAAAAAAGAGCAAAATGAGTATTATTCATCCCACAACAACTTACCAAGGTCAAAGGATCCTATCTAAGTCCCCCCAAGTTGAAGATTTCACAATTTCCCGAGTTGGACAAAAAGTAACCAACCGAGGTCTAGCTACGGGTAGATGACCAAACCGACTTGAACGGCAATGAAATTTCACATGCAGATAGCCTTTTGAGTCAAATATCCAACGGAGTTAGAATTATATCAAATAGAGTTGTAGTTTGGAAGTTATTTAAGTTTTACTGAAGCTATGTAATTCTGCCTAGAAGAAGAATCAAGTCCAAGATGGGCCTAAGCACCGAACCAACCCATGGGCCGGCTGATTTACTTGAAGCCACGCACAAGGAGATGATTTTGAGCCAGACCCCGGACCAATTCACGTGACCGGTGTGACCGATCGGTGTCGTTGCCACTTTTGCGCACTTATCGACAAAAAGACATTTTTGCCCGAACTGAAACCCTAGAATTTCCACCGACCCAAGACCTCTTCATACACCTATATATACTTTCTTTTAGCCTCTTGAGAGAAATAGAGCAGCCCTGGGCACCACAAATCAATAATAAACATGTATTTTTGTTAATCTCTTTAGATCTTCATCTTTATCCTTTGTAAAAGAGCGATGAAGGCCATGGTGTTCTTCTCAAGCTTTGTGCTTAGAGATCCACCTATGCCGAGCACTTATCTTGCACGAATCTACTGTTTTATCAACTTCTCTAGTTGCTCCATGTTTCATAACATGTAGTGTAGTTGTATGTTTGATATGAAGTTATTTTAAAGTTCTTTTGCTTGCATCATCTACATATTTATTGAGTTTGTTTCTAGCATGATTTTTTATCTTTATTTGTGCTCAAGGCGTGATCTAGACTAGCTTCCTAGTGACCTATTATAGATTGGTGCCGATTCCAAAAGCTTTTGCACCGATCAGATCTAGTATTTGATAGGTTAGGCATCTTAACAATTCGAAAGGTTAGTTAAGGAGTTTAATGAACAATCGAATCTCATTCTTACAGAGTGATTCCACCTTTCAATAACCATCAAAAGTTGAGTCTATTGGAGTAGGAGTTATAGGTTTTGGAGCCTCGAAAGGGGAATGATTCTACCATAGTGATTTGAGTTCTAGAACACTAGTTGCATCTCTTTAAACCCGTGTAGTCTATGTTGCATTAGTTCCTTTCAATTCCTTTTTATCTTGCGTGTTTTGATTTACCTATCCCTTTATTTTATTGCATATCTATTTTATCATAAACCCCAAAACCCCAAAATATGTTTGCCATTAGCTTATTTTGGATCATATAGATTTATAGCGTAACAACATAGTCTCCTGTGGATCGACCCCTAAGTACTACAATTGTCATCTGTGCACTTGCAGATTAGGGTTTATAAATTAAAACTCTTTTGAATCATCCCCTTATAATAACAAATTCGGGGAGCATCAAGAACCTATGAACAAGTACTTCCTCAACTTAGACAATCCTCACTTGATCGTCTATCTTACCATAGTTCTATTTCCATGATTTAGAGATGATCAATCGAGTCATTTACTAACGACTTCGATCGGGTCAACACTTGGCTCATGGTAGCTCCCTAAAAGGATATAGCTACGCCTATAGAAGACTTAATTCAGAAATGACAGTAAACCATCATTTCACACTTCCTAAACAATCCTAACAATATGAATTCTGATTAGGACAATAGAACTCCAAGAGCTCTCGTCCTTCTCACCAAACAATGAGTCACTCTTGCCTTAGCATTAGCTATGATAAGTTTCCCCGAGCATATGGTTGAGATTCCATGGCGTGTCCTCGGCGCATGTATTCAATCCATAGCCAACGTATTCATAAATCAAGTCTATGTCTAGACCATATACCATGAACACCTACAAGTCCTTAGTTGGATCGCCATGATCCAACCAGATGCTCTGTCACTGCGCCTATGGCTTATTTAAGCTTATCCTTACGGCCTTGTGCTAGTTTTGGATTGAAGTTCTTATTGATCCCAAACCAAGACCTTACCAATCCGCTGACAGCTGCTTCCAGATTAGCATTGATGCGATCTCTGCTCCTACACAGCCCATACTGACCTTAGACAAGATGAACCGAGGCAACCCCGAGGCCATACCGGTATCATTTCCAGATCCTTATGTTGTACAAATATAACCAATACATGAAACCTTTATATATTGGACCATCGTCCGTTCTATCATACCACGTATGTACGGATCCCATTCGTTTCTACGTATCACAGACGTACTGAATTTTCATTCATCATCCCACCGTGTACGTATGAACCACTGTTTGTTATGATCCATCATCATACCCCGGCCGTATGAATGACCTTCCATCATAAGCATACACACGGATCCTAGATACGTACGTACTACTTATGTACATGGATCAAGCTCTTGGCTGGTTCCCAAAACCATGCCGAGTTTCTCTCGACCCATATCTACTCTACCCTTAACACATACTACTATACTACTACATTAACACTACAAGGGAGAAAAGAAGAAAAAGAATATATTAGTACGGATCGCGCCTTACCTTGGCTCTGAACCGCTCTCCTAGGGACTTAGGGCGCTGAGTTCCTTCTTAAGCTACTCCTTATTCTTTTGCTCCTAAGCGTTTCTCTTTGGCTCTGGAGTTTAGAATATATTCGGTGGTGTGAATAATGAGCTCTCCTTGCTCACTTTTAATAGGCCACCGAATTTCCCTAGGAGAATATTCATTTTCCTAATATTTCTCCACATCCTTACTATACGGGCCAAGCCCGTATGCTTTCTTCTTTTTCCCCCTTTAAGTCGGCGACCACCTTTTAATAAGCTAGAGTTTATGTTTCCTCCCTTTTAATTATGGACGGCCCACTTTCCTTTCATGGGCTTTAATTAGGTTTCCATTCCCTAAAAGCCCATAATTGATTTAAACTCTATTTTACTAAACTGCCGAAAACTCCCTAAATACTTCTAAGTAACAATTTCACCATTATTCGTGAACACGGGATGTTAGACATGTCCAATTGATTTTATACCTTTAGGTGTATGGGCTACTGGTCCAAATAGTTTCCTCTTTCTAAGAGAATTTTAATTCTAGCTCTATTGCTTCTTTCGATTTTGGCCAATCATTTTATTTTGTGTACACTTTGCAATAGGCTTTCACTCAAGATCTTCTTTCTCATTCATATCAATAAATGCTTTCTTATTGCATGTAAAAAAAATTTCGACGTCAAATTGGTTTTTGGTTCGATTTAGTTCATAAAATAACTTTTTGAGATCTCATTTTTCTCGGGGACCTGGATTTCATTATGTGTCATGTTTCTCTTCAAAAGAGCATTTACAGCTGCTTAATGTGACTTTGTCACTATATTGGGTCAGTATATATGTGTCTGGCAACGACTTTACATAACTATTTAAATGAATTATCCTTTTGGACTTCTTATTCACATTCTTTCGTCCGAGGTTCAATGATAATTCAATCTCACTGATTTTTTTTTCCAGCTGTTTAATTTCTCCCCCTAATGTTGGAAAACTGACTCATTAAAATGAGAGTTTACAAATCAATCTTTGAATAAATCCTTCGTGGATGGCTTTTATTCTTAATTATAAATGAAAATTCATATACAACATATTCTCATTCTCCCATCTTATATTATTGTGGTGGAGAAATTTGGATGTATATTGCACATCCATAGATTATCTGATGGGTTATAGTTTAGTTTGTGACCCAAAACCAAATTTTAGTGGGGAGACCTTTTATTACTCATTGACTTGATGTGAATCAATGTTGGTGCATTTTGTGTATGAACATAGGTTACTTGATGTTCAACACTATTCCAAACGACATACAATAATCACCAAGGACTTAAACATGAAATCATCAACACTCTTGAGATGAATTTCTCAATATGACATCTAGAAAACGTGTCATAATCTAGATTGAGCATCTCACAATTTTCAAATTGCGCATTGATAACAAAAATACATGTGACCATGATCTGGTCGATGCATTAATTACTATATGATGGGTGATCAACCCACACACCTCTCCTTGTATACATTCCATGGAATTAATATACTTCAAATTATCTAGATGGTAAAGACCCTATTATCATCTTGCCTTGTGAATGAGTATCACATAAAATTCATTAAGAAGAATCATTCTCGTTTTTTAATGAAAGTTCACATAATTTGCTAATTAGTTTTTGCATCATTATTGAACAGAAATGGTCTAACCGACTCATGCCAATCAATTACATATTCAGTAAACTTCTAGTTTACCATAACATTTATCTCCATTATTATAATGTGTGTAGTACAATTAAGTGGGGAATACAAGAAATTCTTTCAAATACTGGTATTCAACATTTCTTTACATGTTTTCTCCACATAATAGATTTTAAAATCTCCTGGATATATTTCAACAAAATCTAGTTTTGGAATGTAAACATAATCTTTTGGAAGTTCTACTAAATGTGGGGTTCTTTAATTTTCCCTCGAGATGATGATATTTTATATCAATCCATCTTGAATTGACTCCCACCTCGAAATCGACAATATATCCAACTTAGGTTATATATTATCATTTTTGCTTTTCCTTTGAGAATTGAAATGGTATATAAGACATCAGTTATTTTAAATTGTATACTCATAGACAACCACATATATGCTCTTCCGAAGCCTTCAATAAGCTTTAGATATAATGTACTAACACTTGTTTCTTACTATGAGAGAAATCACTTTTTGTTATCATCTTTATTTTCACATTTCTGGTGAGAATTTGAGTTCTTCAAGAAAACTCATTGACCATAATCTTGACCACATATGTATTATGTCCACATTCACGACCACTTCTATAGCCATTTTCTAAAGTTGCTGGTGTGGTCATTTTCTTTTATATATAAAAAGTCACATTCACTTCAGGGAATATATCTAAATTAATTGAACACGATTAATCACTTTCATTTATGATAATCATACTTTTATTTGAGATAATATATCATACTTTTCTTTTTGAATTGCTCAGAAGACCTTGTAGATCTTTAATAGTCAAGTAGTGAACATAATCTTCTAGATATGTCACTTTATTGTCTATGTGAAATTCTCTAATTCTTCCCTTCAAGATGATGAAACTTCAGTTTCATTCATCTCAAAATAAATTCCACTCTAGAATCAACAACATACCCAGCTTAGGTAATGAATTTTATCATCTTATTTAATTTGAGAAGTGGAGGAGTATATGTATATGTTCTTCTAGAGCTTTTAGTGCTTTTACAATAGTTGTAGTCACATTATCAAAGTTTCTAAAAGAAACACCTTGACCTCGATTTTGACAATTCAAGAAAATTTCAATAGTCACTCTCTTGCTTAGTGTGTTATTAGTGTGATCTTTTATTTTTCTATATAAGATGTCTTATTTGCTTCAGGAAATAAACTAGTATCAATGTGATTATGAATTATATCTTATAACTCAATATTTTGCTCTATAAAGAGACAAGATATAAATTCAAAAACTTCATAAATCTCTTTTCACATAATATTAGCTTAAGAGATTCACTTACATAGACTTCAAGTCTTGTAAACTTAAATATTCTCTAGCAATCATAATGAAATTCATGCACTATCACATTCGGGTGATCATGCTTCCTTATGGTTAAACCAATGCTTCTTCCACGAATAATCACAAAGTCTAGTTATTTGATCAGAATCAGATCGTGATCCATACATGAATATTATGACATTGGCTTTTCCTCTTTCTAAAAATAAGTCGCAACATACTAACTAATACACATATCATATGTCGTATATATGTATGGATAAGTAAATATCACTAGTGAATATATGGATTATTAAACATGTAGAACAAACCTATTCAAATCAACGGTTATGAATTGATAAATTGAATAAAGCATGTCTCAAGATATACTGAAGGAATTCAAACCAATGATAAAAGGTAATAATTCTTTGATCAAATAATACTTATCTCGATGGTTGGAGAGAGTAAAGTCGGCATGAGATACGACGGAGACAGCATCGAAGAATCATTGTTGGATTAAACAAGAGTTAATTTATCTCGATTGATATTGATAATGGAGAGACCGGGGACACCGGAGAGAAATAGAAACAGCTTTGAAAATCCAAAGTAATATTGATTAGGGTTTTGCCTATCCAACATGAAACCATACAAATGTTAAGCAAAAGTCAACAAATAAGAATCGGTTGTGGATAGTTCATATCAATATTTCACAAATCAAACAAAAATCAAATTGCATGTAAAGCAACTAATAATAAAATAATATGTTGATTCATCATATGCATGATTCATGAGTTATTGTTCGATAAACAAAAACACACATACATGAGAATATTATACAAATCGAAGCGCAAGTTAATTTATATAAAACATATAAAGAAGATGCAACATAAGTCGGAACAAATCGGGTGCGTATGTTGAAACGTAAAGCATAATGAATCGAATAATATACTTTATGCAACCGATCAATAATAATATTACAGTAGATGCTATATCATATATTTGATATAGCAAGGAGAGGTTGATTTAGCTTGATGGTCATAGCAGCTAGGGTTTACTCAGATAGCTAGATCTATCTTGATGATAACGTGTTATGAATAAAGAGAAATAAAATGAATTGTAATGTATTATTTCATAGCGAATAAAAGTATATATAATATACAAGAATAAAACTAAAATATGCTAAAATATATAGAACATTCCTAGAGTATTTAGAGTATTCATAAAGCATATAGAATATTAGCTTCTTAATGGACATCCATGCAATAGATCCAAGGAATTAACAGTAAAGAGACAAGCTTAAATAATGGGCCAATAAATGTTCAAATGGGCTGGCTATATTTATATCGGGTCGGTTCCTAACCCGATCGGATATTAAATCGGCGCCTACTTTATCATTTTTTACCGAAAAAAAATCAATCAGTCGACGCTTTTGGTATTTCTCTCTTTCGCCGATCCATTCTCCTAGCCGTCGCTATAAAAAATCCTTATCCTCGAACACAGATTTCTTCTCCATTTTCCATTTCTTGAATCGATCGTGCTCCAGATTGAAAGGAAAAGATGCCTGGCTTAACATGTAACGCTTGCAACATGGAGTTCGTGGACGAATCAGAGCGAGGGTTTCATTACAAGTCCGATTGGCACCGCTACAATCTCAAACGCAAGGTTTGTTTCTTCTCTCCGCTGATCTTAATCGATTTCGAAGCCGCGTTATCTTGTTCGTCGTGAAATTTTGATCCAAATGGGTTTATTTTGGGAATTGCTTTATAAACTTGTAGAATCGTTCTTGCTTTCATGATGTGTATTTGTTGAATCGTTGAAATTTGGAATTTTGTTGTTAAGGGTTTTGATGAATAACATTGAAAACTGTTATTAGGTCGCTGGAGTTCCTGGGGTTACAGAAGAGTTATTTGAGGCTAGACAATCTGCTCTTGCTTCAGAGAAGAATAAATCAGATGAAGTTCCAATGCTTTATACTTGTGGAATCTGTGGGAAAGGTTACAGAAGTTCCAAGGCTCATGAACAGCATCTTAAGTCGCAACGCCACATTTTGCGGGTTTCGCAGGGGACGTCAAGCAACGGAGAGGATAATATAGCGATAATCAGACCACTCTCTCGCCGTGTCAAAAACGAGGATAGTGAAGATGAATGGGTTGAAGCTGATTCAGACGAGGATTTGGATGCCGAAGAATCCTCGGATTCGTTGTCTAAGTTGAGTGTTAATGAACAAGATATGGATGAAGATGAAAAGTATGAGCTGGATCCGACCTCTTGTTTGATGTGTGACAAAAAGCACAAGACCTTAGAGAGCTGTATGGTTCACATGCATAAGCATCATGGCTTCTTCGTGCCGGATATCGAGTATCTGAAGGATCCAGAAGGGCTTCTCACTTACCTCGGTCTTAAGGTTTGTTCATTTTCGTAGAGCGTTGACCTTTTTACTCTCGTTTACTTATACATGGTTTCATCATTCAGGTCAAGAGAGACTTCATGTGTCTGTACTGCAATGAGCTGTGCCGTCCATTTAGCAGCTTAGAAGCTGTGAGAAAGCATATGGAAGCAAAGAGTCATTGCAAATTGCATTACGGTGATGGTGATGATGATGAAGATGCTGAGTTAGAAGAGTTCTATGACTACAGTAGCAGGTTTCAACTATCTTCTTAATCTTGTAGTTATAATTGTTCTCGCCTCTATTGCTCTTATTATGCCAAAGCTCTTAATGCATCTTCCTATGTGTATCGAGCAGCTATGTTGATGAAGCTGGAGACCAAATTGTTGTATCTGGTGAAACAGATAACACTGTAGAACTTGTTGGTGGCTCTGAGCTTGTGATCACTGATAGATCAGAGAACACAACAATGTCTAGGACTCTCGGATCTCGTGAATTCATGCGTTACTACAGACAGAAGCCACGCCCGGCTTCTCATAACAGCAACCAGATTGTTGCCTCTCTATCTTCAAGGTTTGTTTTTACCTCATCAATCATCCAACCTAATAAAGACTCAGCAAAGTTAATCTAAGGCTATTCAATTCTCAGGTACAAAAGCTTGGGTCTGAGGACAGTGCCATCGAAAGAGGACACAATGAAGATGAAAGTGCTCAAGGAGATGAAGAAGAGAGACGAGACCATGCGCACGAAGATCGCAATGAAGAGTAACGTCATCAGAAACTTGCCCAATAACGTCCCATACTAGTTCTTGAGTTTGTGTCATTTGAATCTCTGTTGTTGGATTGTATGGTTATACCTTGTACTTAGACCAAATTGTGTTGGTGATAATAAGAGTGAGCTTTAAACATAATATTTGGGTTACATGTTCACTGGAATAGTAAATGATATAAATAGCTGTAGTAAATTTGACTTTTGAATTATGATTTACGTCTCTTAACATGTTCACTGTTGAAAGATGGATACAAAAGGGACAACGATACAGGATTTCATGATCCAAAAAACATTTTTTGTTTTTCTTGTTTATGTTTTTGTACAAGGCTGCGAGTAATGTGACAAGGACAAACCTAAAATAAAATTTATGTGTTGAAAGAAAGGAAAAGATGAGTAGAGGTCCAAAACCAAGAACACTGGCTACATATAGACTGGTCTGCTTCATTTGCTTCGCTTCAATCTCCACCTGACTGATAAAGGAAGAAAGAAAACAAGAAATCCTAAGAAAAACTATGTAAGACATTGGCAAGAGGATAGAACCCAAAAGCATATAAACAACAAGTCCATACCTAATTTTCATAGAAGCGGGATCGACGCCTTCTTGAACTGTAAACAAGAGAGAATACGGCATCAAGAAATGTCTATTATGTAACCATCATATATAGCACAAGAATGCTAATAAACCAGGTCAAGATTCCAAGCCACTATGTTAGACATAACACGCAACAATGGGACATGATAAGCTAATTCCATCTTTCATCTATACGGTGCCTGAATTACCTGACATACCCGTAAGCCTCTAATATCAACACAGAATAATCATATCTATCAAAGAGAAACTAAAGGCAATAGACGGATGATTCTGACCTTTGATGCATAGAGCTACTACTTCTGTTAGTTCCATTTGTATTGATGAACTCATCATCGATCTCGTCTACTCTATACTCTGTAGTCTCTATGGATGCTACTGAGCTGTCATCAGAGTTGGAATTTTCATAGCTAGAGCGTCGACTCCCTCTTCTGCTTTCGCTCATTCTCGATCTTCTTCGATTCCTAGCATTCCTTATATTGTCAAACATTTGATACAGAATGCAAGAAGTCCACCAGTTTCCTTCGTTGCTAGGAACATCCTCAAACTCATCTCCCGTGTCATCATCTCCGTATTCAATCACATAATCCCCTAAAACCACTCCTCTCGGAACTTCTGAGTGAATTGTGCTCAACACGTCAATAATCTCAGACGACTGCTGGAAATTTTCCCAGTCAAGCTTCCGTGCGGGATCAATTTTCGAGGGACGAGAATCTGGATGCTCTGATTGAGCGTGTTTGCGAAGCTCTGTGTAAGTACCCGTAAATCTGCATCTTTCTTCCTCGCAGCAACGTTTTTTCTCATCGAGACGTACACGAGCCTCTTCTACAACAAGCCATCCAGTAACTTCTCCTCTACAAAGTGGACACACCAGTTTGCAATTCTCTTCTAAAACCTTTGACCGAGGCTCATCGGGTACTACTGGAGGTGGTGATTCTGTACCGCAAGCGCTAATGAAACGATCCAAACAGTTGGAGTGAAGCTGATCTGTATTGCATACAAACGCACGGCAACCGTTTTCGTAAGACGAACATTGGAGAAGCACACCATTGTGAGGGAAATCCAAACAAATGGGACAAACTAAATAATCCCAATTGATTGTTAGATGAAACTCTTGGCTGCAAAATGTCTTTGCTTCAAGCCGTTTCTCGCAAACACGTTCCAACGCCATTAAAATTTCCAAACTTTTCGCTACGGCAAATGAAAACAGCTTATTCCAACTTAGTGGGAAACTGATCAGAGAGACTCAATGAAACCCTTTTACAACATTTCCTCAGACGTTGTTCTGCATGTAAACAAGAGTGGTATAAGCATTCACAATCTCAAACCACTTAAAAGAATAAACAATCTATGAATAAGAATGCAAAGACATTTCGATGAGAGACTCAAAAACCCAAATTACTACAAACCCAGAAAATAAAACTGATAGAAATGAGAGTCGGATTCGAAATCAAACAATTCAGAAACCGATCGTATGCTAAAAAACCCTAGCAAAGTTGAGAAACGGATCCAAATCAACAGAGAAGAAGCGAATTGGTGATTCAGTAATAATAAGCAACAGATTCGAAGAAAAACATCGGAGAAATTGATGGAAGAAGATCGAAATCGAGAATTCGAGGGAGAGGAAGAAGAAGAAGCTGACCTTGAGATTGCAAGTTTCAAGGAGATGGGGTTTCTTGTGGGGATAGTGTATCGCAGTTGGTAGAGGAGGAGGAGCTTCCTTTTTCTCTCTCTTCTCTCAATCCCCAAATCATTTTTTTTTACTTTTTCCAAATACATTATTTATGTTTATTTTAATTATTGTTATAAATAGAAGCTTTCTTTTTGATTGATTTAGAAATGTATTGAATATTGAGACTAATGTTTTAGTCAAATTACATAGGAATAGAATGTGCAGTTAGTATGTTGACTGTGGTTTATAGAAAGAAAATGTCCTCTGCATCTGATATAAACTCTATTTCATCATTATGGTTATGACTTCTTTTTAATATATTTTTCTAAGTCTTCAATATATGATTTTACTTTAGAGAAATTAGGTGAAATAACCACAAAAAAAAACTATAACTAAAATCCTAACCATTTAACTTAAATCCAATGAACATAATTATGCCACATGGGTTCATTTTGGTTAGTTTACTAATTATTATTATTTGTTTTGGCTAGTAAGCAAATTCACCCTTTACTTTATAATTTCTAATTATTACTCATTTTAACACATTTTTTTAACTAGAAAAATTTTAAATTGAAACGAAAAATTAGGATTAAACTTTAAATAGCAGATTATAATAAATCAACATTAGTTATGTTAATTCTTTAGTAATGTTTTCAGTTTAATCACCTAAGATTATTAGTTCAGAAATATAAGTGAATTTTTCGTTTGAAAAAAAAAGAGAGAATTTAGCATCACCTAAGATTATTATTAACTTAAAAGTAATTGGAGAACTAAAATTGGTACGGAAAAAACTCAGCATAAATTAATATTACAATTCAAAATCTAGCAATTTACCCTAATTCTAGTGGATTTGCTTAAGCCACATAGGTTAGTTTTAGTTAATTGATGAATTATTATTTTTTTGTCTGTTATTCATGTAATTCACCCTTTTTTTCTCTTTTGAAGTTTTGATACATTTAGGGCTAAAGCAAGTCCGGCTCTGCTTAGTAGAGCATGGTTATTGGTGATACTCCTTAGGTATCATGTAGTTAAAGAAAAGAATAATTAAAAAATAAAGGGTGAATTAGTAGAGTAACACGTTTGGGAGATGAAATTAGGTAAGTAACATGTCAAAAAATATAATTAAGTAAGTAGCAGAGAGAATAAAATTGAGACGAAATTACCCTATAAAGAAAATAGTTGACTATTTTTGAAATTACATA
The DNA here is from genome assembly GCA_963576765.1 of Draba incana. Taxonomy (NCBI): domain Eukaryota; kingdom Viridiplantae; phylum Streptophyta; class Magnoliopsida; order Brassicales; family Brassicaceae; genus Draba; species Draba incana. The sequence goes on along the minus strand of OY755210.1, from coordinate 26,900,808 downwards.
GTTAATTACGTAGTTAATTAACATTTCACAAAATAGTTTACAATTTCACACTATTTTATAACTATAATATAGTTAACTTTTTTTCAAAAATTAGTTATCAATTGAAAATCATAGTTGTTTAATCTATCAATTTCATAACATAAATAACTGCATGAAAATGTTGTTATAATATTTACCTATTCAAACAAAAATAGTTAACTATGTTGAAAACGTAATAACATACATAGTTACCTAGTATAAAAAAAACATAGTTAACTATTATAGTGGTTTATAGTTACGTATAGGAACATAGTTAACTACAATATAACAAATTTACATATATTTAACTATATCAAACATACATATGAAAAATAGTTCACGACAATAAAGAATTATTCACTATACTATATGAAATTTAACTATATCGAATAATAATCTACTAAATGTACATGTTAATTTACTATAATAGTTCACTATACTTATACAAACAATAATTCATTGGCCACAAAAGAGACAAATACACAATAAATACTTATAATCAACTATGCAAAATTATATAGCTCACTATCATATTTGTAAATAATAGTTCACTATAATATATAAATGGACATACTCAATAATAGTCAACTATATAAATATACATGTTAATTTATGGGTATAATAAGAATTTTATGTAGGCAATTTGTTAATTCCGGGTCCAGAGTAGGCGGGTGCTCCCAGAACAAGATACTATTTTATGATTTAGATCATGTTAGATATTTAATTAAATATTAAAAGACTAATATTGATGCCAACAAAAATAAAACACTTTTTGGTCACTTTTGGGATGAGGCGTCTCACCAGAGAGAAACGTTTGAGACGGTATCAACGGATCAACTGACTACGTGTTGGCACTAGATTGCTCAAATTTTTTTTTTTTTTTTTTGAAAATTGTTTAGATTTTTTTTTTCATAAATTATTTATGGATTGAGTCAAGAAGGAGGAATGGTTTGGCTATGGCGGCGAATGCGGTGGAGGAGTTGGATTTTTTTTTCGTTTTTTTTATTTTTTAGTTATGTTTTAATAGGGACCAAGGGTTATAATTAGTTGGAAATGAGTTTTTTTTCTTTTGTTTCAACAAATTGTCTGTAACATGATCATTATTATTTCTACGGTTTGAATGAAAATAATTTACCAATTAGAGAAAAAAAAATCTATTTAAATTGTTTGAATTTATTCTTTAGAACCCTATTTGGATATCACCAATGGACATACAAATATTAGCAAAAAATTAATGATTCTCATACATTAAATTAATACTAAATTTAATACTAAACTAATGTTTACAAACCCTTAAGGGTATCACCAATAATAATGGTCTTCTGCCGTCATGTGCCCGGCAATTTTGTTTTTCAGAATATCTAGTTTATATGTTAAATTTTAAAATTAGGATCTTTTTCCAAAGTTTAAAGAAATATTGGACCTTTATGTTAACGAAGAATTTAAAAAAAGCAGACATATTGCATTAGCAAAAGTTGCACAACACTAATGCCGATACCATTGGTACGAGTCAACTCATCTTCGCACCATACATGGTCTTACACCGTGAACTCAATGTTTACTATTTGAAATATGCATGGATCCTAATTACAATATGATCCTGTAAAAACAAAAAAAATAATACGGTCCATCCTAACTACAATATTGTGGTTAATTTCGAGGACGAGTACATAATCTGCGTGCGCGAAGCTTTTTTTTTAACAAAAGATGAACTTCTCATTACTTTGCAAGGCAATCAACTTTAGCATTCATATCCCTTTTTAATACAAACAAAGCAGACATGTTCGAAGGTTTGGACAAAAGCCTTTATGTCTTCGATGAGACCATATAGATTCAAGAGTGATGTTCCTGAATTGATGGCGTTGATTAGTTGAGCTGAATCGGATTCAAATCTCAAATTCTTGAAACCCTTTTCCATGGCAAAAATGACAGCTTCGCGTAAAGCCAAGGCTTCGGCCATAAGAGGGGAATCCACATATAGCTCTGTTTTGCTCTGTTCCAAAGGTTCAATTCCATGCTTTTTGATAAGCCATCCTAGTCCTACGGTACTAGTATCCACGCTCCAAGCCGCATCTGATTGACATACAAATTGCTCATTCGTTTGGTTGCGAGTATATAAGGATTCCTTACGGTTTGGGTCTCGTTCGACTTGTTGTGCATCGAGCCACTCTTTCGCCAAAGTGATAGCTGAAATTAGAGATTCCTCTGAGGTTATGATGCGGTTGTTAAAAACCAGGTTGTTTCGAGAGATCCATAGCGACCACAAAATCCAAGGTGCAAGAGGTCCTGCTACAATTCCGGATGGTGGGAGGCATGTCTTGTTCTTTATTCTCCTCCATGCTTGTTCGAAATCAGACCATTGACCTGATTCCGTTGGGCTAACGAAAGGGGAATTTCTCCAAACCTGTTGGGCAAAGGGGCATTGAAAGAAAAGGTGAGGAATAGTTTCAGTCTCTCCACACCGTTTACATAACGGATCCACCGGAATATGTCTCGCCATGAGTCTTTCTCCCACTGGTATGATCTTGTTTGCGAGCTTCCAAAGGAATAGTTTCAACTTTGGGCTTACTTTCTGGTTCTACACATCCGAGATCCAATCAAACTCGATTTGGTGTTGGTGATAATCCTCTGTTTTCTTCCTCTCCATAGCAATGAAATATCCTGTTTTTGTGGTATAAGATCCTGTAGATTTTCCCCTCCAAACCTGTTTGTCCGGAGCTCCCACAAGGCTTGGTTTAATTTTGAAGATTTCTGTTGCATGGAAAGGGAGAGTGGCTTCAATCTTTTCCAAGTCCCACTTGGTTGTGTTAGTTACAAACAGATCCGAAACAGTGAGATCTTTTGTTGCTTGTGTGGCTGGTCCGAAAGGTGATAGGTGTGGTTATGACGGAAGCCACTGGTCACGCCAAATGTTGACAGAGAGACCGTTTCCTATCTCCCAACTGAGCTGTTCATTAAGGAGATCCCTCCCCATCAAAATACTTCTCCATCCGTGTGACGAGGACGAAGATGGTTTGCACGTTAAGAAAGACTCATTGTTGCAATACTTACCAACCAAAATTCTCGCCAATAATCCGGTTGGATTTTCGACAAGTCTCCAACTAAGTTTTGCTAACATGGCATCATTAAAGCTTTGTATGTCTCTAAAGCCAAGTCCGCCATCCTTCTTAGACCAAGATAGTTTATCCCATGCAACCCAAGCCATCTTTTTCTTTTCCGTATTTGAATCCCACATAAACCGTGTTAAAACAGATTGTATTCTTTTACAAAGAGATGTAGGGAGCTTGAAGCATGACATAGCGTAGGTTGGGATCGCGGTCAAAATGCTCTATATCATTACCATTCTCCCCGCCGTAGATAGGAATCTAGAAGACCAACTCAATGTTTTTTGCCGGATTCTATCGACAATCGAAGTAAAAGGGTCCTTTTTCTCCGTCC